>OX377621.1:50036902-50783590 GCA_947397865.1 Polietes domitor
TCGTACTTTCAAGGGATACAGTGGGAATAGAGGGATAAAAATGGTAGCAACTAAACGGCAACAGCTAGAATGATGAAATTTGGAGTAGACATCCCCCTAATTGCGTAGAATAAAGAGATTGTAGAAAGTCGTACTTTTAAGGGGGTAAAATGGGAAAAAGGGATAACAAATGGTACCAACCAACTGGCCACAGCTAGAATCATGGAATTTGGTATATACATTCAAGACAAGCAACATCAAAAGATTTTGCCAAATTCGTACTTTTTTACTGTTACGGCAAAAATTGGTTGAATCATGAAATTAGGTTATCTTGCACTTTGTACGGGGGGATAATGGATTTTAAAAATTTGTACTTTTGGAATTAAAATAGGATGGAAATACAACCATAGGTAGCACCCACTATCTACCAATATTTATGTTATTTAAGCTTTTCTGAAAATATAAGAATAATGTTTTTTGTTTTTTGAATTGACTTGAGGTATTATTTCGATTTTAGTGTAAATGTGTTTGTAGCTTTGCCTTATAAGCGTGGTTTGAAATAATAAAAAAGAATAGAGAGGTGTTATTTTGGTATTCAAAGAAAAATGTCATTTTTTGAGATAATTGATCGGATGTTTATTTCATAATAAAGAGGAAGTTATGCCGTTAATAATGAAATACAACATCAGCCAAATGGCCACCACGACCACGCTTACAGGACCATATCCTTTTCATGAAATTTTCCATAACCAAAGGAAGAAGTCGCAAGGTCTTAAATCACAAGATCTCGGTGGCCAATTGTGATCACCTCTTCGAGAGATAACACGATCCGGAAACTTTTCCCGTAAAAGAGCAATGGTTTAGTTGCTTGTGTGGCATGTAGCGCCGTCTTGTTGAAAGTAAACGTTGTCCAGATCAATACTATCCAACTCCGACCATATCAAATCATTAATCATCTCTCGATAGCGCAATCCATTCGCCGTAACTGTTGATCTAACCTCATTTTCGAAAAACAAACAGTCACACGATGAGGATGGAGAGGCTTCTCAACAATAATTCTTGGGTTTTTCGAGCCCAGATGCGACAATTTTGCTTGTTGACGTAGCCACCGAGGTGGAAATGGGCCTATCAGCCAAGATGATTTTTCGATGGAATACGGGTCATTTTCATTCATGAATTTTAATAATTTCAATACGTTGTTGAAGCGTGTATTGTTCCATTTTTAGCAATGGCGTAGTTTCTACTTGTCAAATGTTAAAGAATAAAAGCTTCAAAAAAGACTGCTACCGAAATACCGGGTGATTCAAAATAACACCTTTTGTTGGAAAACCCTGTATATTTATTTATAAAATTATGTTTTCAATATTTGTATTTATTTTGGTTTGGCTATATTAAAAAAAAATATATTTTCCTGCACTTCTACGAAAAATGAAATGTGTTATGCAATCCATGGTGGAAGGTATATAAAGTTCGGCCCGGCCGAACTTAACGCCGTTTTTACTTCTTTTTATTTTCTGGTTAATGTTTGACATTTGCAAAATGGGACGCTATACACTCGAACAAAATTGGGGAAACTTACTTCCAAGGTCTTTTGGTGAGTCTTTAAAATTTTCGAGAAACGGTCGGCCTTCAGTTCAACCTTCATGAAACTCATTTTCATCTCGGCGGCTATGTCAATAAGCAAAATAGCCGCATATGGGGTTCAGAGAACCCACACGTGACTACTGAGAAGCCAATGCAGCCACAACGAGTCACTGTTTGGTGTGGATTTTGGGCTGTACTGAAAGATTGGATTGATCGGATGAGGTACTGCCGAGCCAGTCGTGGTAGTGATATGAAATCCTTTAGATTTTTCCCACATTTTTCCCTTGGACATCCAAACGCTCAATCGCCTACATACAATATCTGTAAAAACTTGGTAAAGCGCATGAAAACAAAGCAAAGCGGAGAAACTCTTCACATCATATCATATCCTCCTCCTCCATCCATTCATTCACCTGATCATTGTGATGCATGCGATCGATCACATTATCATCTGTCGATCAAATTGAAGCCTAAATTATGCGCATATTCTCGCTTTAAATAATGCCAAGGTAGGGCAAATCAAAAACAGTCAAAAAGTCCATAAAGACAATCAGGACTAAAAGATCATCATTCGAGCGAACCACACATCCATTCATGCATCCATGCCAATCGATGACGTTCACAAAACAATAAAATGCAAAAATGAGCATTTTGTCTCTTTGAAAGTCAACAAAATACAATATTCTCACAAGGCCAGCAACAGCACCAGTAGCTCAACAAAAAAGGCGATCTTTTGTAAAGATTTTGAACTCAATTTAGCGCCATCGTTTGCACTCTGATCGCACCAAGAAAACAAAAAAACAGAAATAAAAGATTGAACGAAAGAAACCCCCAATCAAACACACAATCACTCACTTCAGATGCAGCAACGAATTCGAAAAATACAAACAATTGACAATCAGACGCCACAGAATTCATCTCCATCTCGTCAGTAGTGGTGATGAAGCACCTCCACGCTGCCCCTGGCCGGGACGATTCAAGCATCACCGTACGTACGGCTGCAGGAGGAAGGTAATCTGGTAAATGGTTAACATGGCGCCTTGGCTTGTCGTTTAGGGAATTGTCACCACAACGATTTTTTCCCATTCCGTCAACGCGCGCATGCGCAAAAACTTAACTCAACTCAACTCA
Source organism: Polietes domitor (assembly GCA_947397865.1). Classification (NCBI taxonomy): domain Eukaryota; kingdom Metazoa; phylum Arthropoda; class Insecta; order Diptera; family Muscidae; genus Polietes; species Polietes domitor. Next base: position 50,039,597 of record OX377621.1, read on the forward strand.
TTTCGCATACAGTCCCAAACCAGGAGCAACCAAAAGAAGAAGGAACCGAGGAAGGATGGAAGGAATGCTTTTGCTTCGGGCCATTGTTATGGATTGACTGCAAAAAATGTCAATTTCCAGAGCATGGCATGTCAATCATGCGCACATCAATTGTCTTGTGTTTCGCGAGGAGATTCATTTCCTTCGTCAGTCAAGAAGAGAGACGGCAGCCTGCAGTTGTTCTTTTTTTTTTTGCTTTCGGCTCAGGATGATTGTGTAATGATCTCGAAAAATAATCGAGAAGAAGAATCCAGGAGATTTCTGTGCGTTTGTTCGATTTTTTGCGTTCGTTCTTTCTGTTGGGCTGGACTTTTGCTGCTCAGACTCAGATAATTGTCTTAAGATTTTGGGTGATCAAGCACGCGCAAAACAATTCAATTGGACATGTGAATAAATCACTTTTGGCGAAGACGACGACGACGGTGATCACGGCGGCGTCATTGGCGACGTCCACCAAGTGGTGATGATAATTCACTTGATTGCTGGGAATGTGAATTTACAATGATGGGGATTAAGAAAATTGCCCGTGGATTTTTATTCAAGTTCGAGCGATCCTTTGTTTGTTGGTGGAGACACGAAATTTGTCCAAATGTCTGGTGATGAAATGATGTTTGTCATAATGGATTTGGTGGCGATTTTTGATTTTCGTTTTGATTAAAGTTGAAATGTGAACGAAAACTCAACACTACTCCATCAGGAAACCAGATAAGAGACTCATGCGAAAACAAATTGATTTTTTTTAATCGATATCTATTCAAATCATGAGTAGGATAATCACGTTAAACATTAATATGTATATTAGGATGGGCCACGAAAATAAATTGTAGCGGTCACCCCCCACAAATGAAGATTGGATTGTTTAATGATGATCTGCAAAATATTTCGTCACTGGGTCAAGCCATCTGTGAGCTAAGCACTTTTTAAAACACCTCTAAAAGACATTTTTCTGAATTAATAGACCCTTGAAAGCACGTTAAATAAAATTTTTTTAACTTGTTTTACCATAACTCATTGGTAGAAATATTGGGCATTTATATTAATTTTTTGCGGGTTTTCTAGGTGACAGCTAAATAACAGGTGTAATGAAAAATATATAGGGGGAATCAATACCGTTCGAATGAAGCCTAAATGATGAATAACGGACGAAAAATGACGTCACTGACTCCATTTTTGTGAAATAATGTAATGCGGGCCACAATTTTCAAATACTTTTTACAAAAATGAGCACTGCGGCGTCAATTTCATTCCGATGTTCATCATTTAGGCATCATTCGAAAGGTAATGACTGTAGCTATTTATTTTTTATAAAATACTACCACCAAATACGAAAAAGTTTTCAGTAGCCACTGTGAAAATCCACAAAAAAATACTATAAACGTCCAATAATTCGACCAATAAGTTACTCTAAGACAAGAATCATAATTTTTATTTAAAGTGCTTTCACTGGTCTATTATTTCAGAAAAAAATTTTTGGGAAAAAATGTAACACAAAAAAATTAAACCGGAAAAACATGATTTTTAGGGTTATTTTCAGGAGCGTTTAGCTTGATCTAAGAACGAAATATTGTGCAAATCATCATTAAACAATCCAAACATTATTTTCGTGGGGTGACTGGAACTTGATTTTCCATTTGTATGGACGGCGACCCAGCCTAATGTATATCCCTATGTATTTTTTCCATGTTTAAATATGCAAATATATTTTAAACGCAAATAAAGGACATATATATAATCATAAACAAGTAAAAATATGATAAATTCGGGCTAGATCGACTATCAGCTACACCTGAGTCTATATATAAATCTAAACCGATTTTCCTCAAATTAAATAGAATTCACTATAATCATGAGAAAGTCCGTTGTATAAAGTTTCATTTGGATCGGACAACAACTGATTACAAAAATAGATGGACAGACAGACGGACATGGTTCGATTCAAAAAAAAGTTATTCTAAATCGGTCGGAATAATAAAGGATGGTTTATATCTATATAGTTTATATGTATATATGTCGAATATAGATATATTGATTTAACCCTATCTCGTGCTAAGTACAGCACATCTGCGACCTTTATATGAAAGTAAGGAATGTGGCCCAAGCGCAACTTTCTTTTTTACAAATTAAAAAAAAATATTTTTTCGGCGCGCCCGAGGTATAACTACTCAGAAAAAAAATTGGTAATGATACCTCATTATTATTTGCATTACCTAGTAATGACAGCCCATTACGCTCTGAATTATTTTGAAGTATGAAATAATAACCTCCTTTTAATGGTTTACAAAAAGCTTTGTTTCCAGCAATTTCGATGTTGCCGCGACCGGCGCTTGAAAATTTAAAAGCAAAAACATTAAAAGCGAAAATTGCCTCCAAAAGGAAACGAGTTAGATCCATCGTTTATTATACAGATCGTCTTAGAATTACTTTCTGAGTCGATTTAGCAATGTCCGTTGTAATCAAATTACAGGTAACAATTATTGTCCGATTTAAACAAAAATTGGCACAAGTAACTTTTGTTCATCAAGGACGAAAATCACTTCAGATTTAGATTTAGCTCTGTGCAAATGACGCCCCCGATTTGACTTTTTCCACTCTAGAAACCACATATTTACCCGATTTTCTTTAAATTTGGCACAACACATTATAATCCAGCTAACAATATCTATGTTGAAAGTGGTTAAGATATTTTCAGATTTATATATAGCCTCCATACAAATGTTGCTACCAAAAGTTTAACCAATTTTAGACAAACTTTACATATTATATGTCACCCATAAAGCGGGTCCATGATTAGGACTCATACATTTCCTTTTTTTCGAATTGAATTGCAATGGGGTAGGAAGTAGATGGTATCATATAGTCGGCCCCGTCTGACTTTAGCCTTTCCTTACTTGTTTTTTTCTGTGCATTTTTGGTTACATTTTTTTCTGGCTACATTTTTTTACTAAAGTTTTAATTTTCGTTTTTATTTTTCGTAGGGTGTATCATTTAACATTTTAGATTTCAACTATTGATTATTTTGACTTTGAAAGGTAGAATAACATTAATTTTAATATTTTGTTTAAATTTGACATTTGCAAAATGAGACTCTATACGCTCGAACAAAATTGGGGAATATTAAAAACTTACTTCCAAAGTAGTGCGTCTTTGACGCAAACTGTAAGAAATTTACTTGGCAAATTTTCGAGCCTCCAAATGAAGCTCATTTTCATTACGGCGGCTATGTCAATTGCCGCATATAGTTCAGGTTCAGAGAACGCACACGTGACTTTTGAGAAGCGACTCATTGTTTGGTTTGGATTTTGAGTTGTACTGAACAATTGGGTTGATCGGATGAAGTACTGCCGAGCCAGTCGTGGTAGTCATATGAATGATATTGTGTTCCATTTTTAAATGACAAAGTTCAACATTTCCAATAAAACCAGAAATTTGAAGAAAAGAATCAGTACATTTTTATAGACGAATCTAATTTAAAGTTTTAATGAAACGAAACATATTTTGGTGGCTGCAATGCAGAGATGTTATTGATCGATGACGAGTCTATGTTCCAGTACTGAGTCTCACACACTCGGCTACGACAGCCACATTTTTGTCAGTGCGCACTGTCCAGTGTCACGAAATTTTTTCGCGAAAAAAGGGACTTTTTGGAAGTTTTGTCTTTAGAATGGCATAACTTCTGACAACACATTTGTATAAACCTTTTATAAGCAATCTAACAAAAATTCGAAAATCGAGTTAATGGTGAGAGCGTTAAAAATACGAAACCAACTTCGGCAATTTTTACTTGTATATTTATTTTGCCTGTAAACTTATTTTTCTTATATTTTTTTCTTGTTACATGTAAGCACAGTTTCCTACGTTTTCCTGAGCACTATAACTGCGCCCAATATCCTTAAATCGGTACGTAATTGTGTTCTTGGTATTCATTTCAAAACATGACATGGCCGAGCCAAAAGATATCCCCAATTTTGCAAATCACCTAAAGTTGCATATTAACACTAAGGGAGATTAGCAATATGTATGTGTGTATTATGCAGCCTAAATTAATCAGTCTCTTAATTTGTATCTCTTCTTATTTCTCTTGTAATATATTATCACTCTTACTAGTTCACTCTTTTAGTAGTCACATACGTATTAGTACTAATTATGTATTCTTTCATTCTATTTCTCCCACTCTCCATACACAAGTGATACTTCACTTTTCCCTATTTTAATTAGATTTAATGTAGCTTTTTTACAACTTAAGAAACGAAATTTGGAAATGAATTTAGAAAAGACAGATCATAATTGAAGTCAATCAAGTCGTATTTCTTGTGAATCGAAATTATTAAACAAAGTTATTTTATTTTAAACCATAAAATAACATAATTCTATGCTATTTAAGATATCTCTTCCCATTCAAAAGTTACAGAGTTAATTTAAAAAATCGATTTGGAACCACAGTATGATGTATCATAACTCGTACGTTCACTTCCAGAAAACATTACAAACATTTAAAGAATAAATTCAATCATAAAAATTATTTCTACATTGATACTGGAGCATACTAAAATTGATTCTCAGAAACGGACTCAATTTAAATACATTCGTAGTTAAAATGAGTAAATAAAACTCATTTTGAGTAAATTTTACTGGATTTGAGTACGTACATACTACGTTCAAGTAAAAAATAAACTTAAATTGAGTAAGGGCATACTGGGTGCCAAACGGATACCAAATTCCTTGATTTTAGATCATTTTTACTGGAATTTAGTACACTTTTTTTAGAGTGTACCAACATAATCCTAATGAGTTTGATTGTTTAGTTAGCTAATTTAAATATTTCCTACGAAAATATTCCCTAGGATTATTTTTCAGAGAAATGTTCTGAAAGCAGTTTTAGTTGACGTTGATTCTGTAAAAAACGACCAAAAAGGGTTTACAAGAAATGTTATATAAAAACCGACATTATTTTTGAATAATAATCCATTAAGAAATGTATTCTGACATCATCTATTTTTGTCCAATGCTAGTATGGGGTCAAATTTATATGAAGAATTCATACTTAATTTCTTTTTTTTCAATAAAATTTTCATTTCGTCCTTCCTTTCGATTTGATGAATATATTTAGTTGTATGTCATTTGATATACACAAATATCTAAATATTTTCGAAATTCACAACATTCGAGAGCAATGTGTGAAAAACATTGGCGTACAATAGATTTTTTGTTCGCCTCTTTTAATTTTTCAAAAAATATAATAATAAATAGAAAATGGATGGATGGATGGATGAATGTTTGTTCGAGTATGTTTGTATAAATTAACAATTTCAAACAGTGAACGATGTCAACAACTGCAAATATAGACAGACAACAGAGACAACAAATCTCTTGACAGCATTTTTGAATTAAAACAACACGAATAACAACATGGTGTAGCAAGAAGGAACAACATGCCATAGAAAAGTGTGTGTGTGAGAGAGTGAAAAGACGAGAATGATGAAATTGTAACACATTTAATTGTGATTAATTTCATAATTTAACATACGACAGACAACAACAACAACACTGGCAGCAACAACATTAGAGTGAAAAATCTGTTGTTCTATCCGATAGAGGCGAGGCGAGGCGAGGCGAGGAGGCAGCAGGAACACACAACATCACCAAGGAATGCGAGTGCGACAGTGGTGACAGTTTTCTTTTGCTTGTTTTTGAATAAATTTGATTTTAAGTGTTTAAGACGACTACAGATGATTGACACTGGGCTGGGTTGGGTTGGGGATAGCCTGGCATGGCCAGACGACGTAGACTCATGATGAACGAGATACTATTTTTGGATTTTGTCTGTCTGTGAGCGGAAGGGGAACATTTTGAGTGATTTGCAAGGGAAATTTGTGTTTATATTTCAAATGTTAAGTCTTAGTTCATGTTTTGTTGTCCTAAATGCTCGGCAATGAGAAAGGGAGGAGAAATGGGGACGATCAAAAACACTTTGTTAGTCTGTTTAAGGCGTAGAGAGACTCAGGCGATCAAATTGAAATTTTTGAAAATTTAACAATGATCGAAGTATACAATAATTTTCTAATTAGGTTTCGTCGTCCTTAGATGTGGTTGGACAAAAAGCTGGAATTAAGAAAAATAGAGAGTTGTGGTTCTAATTCGTTTAACAGAATTATTGGACACAAAGTTTTTGGTTGGATTGTAAACTGGAACTAAAATGGCTCCTTTTCATTTCTAGTTTTGAAGAAATTCCGATAAAACCAAACCACACAAATTTCGACATGTACCACCATCAACAAGACATAGCAAATTTTATTCAAGCCTAAGGCAGAATAGTTTCGAATTATTTAATGGTGTTCAATCATTCACTCCCATACATACATATGTACATTAGGATGGGTCACGATAATAAATTACAACGGTCACCCCCCAGAAATGAAGTCTGGATTGTTTAATGATGATCTGCAAAATATTTCGTCACTGGGTCAAGCCATCTGTGAGCTAAACGCTCCTGAAAACACTTCTAAAAATCATGTTTTCCCGTGAAATTTTTTATACCCTACATGTCTTTGTATAATGTCTTTGTGCATTTGTTTGTAACACCCAAATGGAATTTTGAATCGATTTATCCATGTCCGTCTGTCTGTCCATCTATTCTTGTAATCATGATACAGGGTGCAATTACTGTCCGATTCTAACGAAACTTGACACAAACGATTTTTGCATGTCAAGGACGGACGCTATTTAATTTGAAGCAAATGAGTTCAGATTTAGATATAGCCCCTATACAAATGTTGCTCCCGATTTCACTTTTTCTGCTCTAGAAGCCACATAATTTAAGTGATTTTGATTACATTTTGCACAACACCTTATATCTATGTTAGAAATATCTGTGGTGAAAATGGGTAAAATCGGTTCAGAATTAGATATAGCCACCATACTAATTTCGCTCCCTATTTGACATTTTCCGGCCTAGAAACCGTAAATTTTAACAGATTTTCTTTAAATTTGGCATAACATCTTATATTTCAACTAGATACATTTCTGGTAAAAATGTTTCAAATCGGTTCAGATTTAGATATAGCTCTCATACAAATTTCGACCCCGATTTTAGGTTAACCGCAGTAGAAACCACTTAAGTGATTTTCTTCAAATTGGGCAGGACAACTTATATTTACGCTGGAAACATCTATGGGAAAAAAATGATGAGATCGGTTCAGATTTATATATTGCTCCCATACAAATGGCGTTTACGATTTTCACCGAATTGAATTGTAGTGCAGTAGAAAGTGTAGGGTATCATATAGTCGGCCCCGACCGACTATATGATACCCTTTCCTTACTTGTTTTATATTAGATTTTTGTCCAAAGTTTTTTCTGAATTAATAGACCCTTGGAAGCACTTTAAATAAAAATTGTCTTAGAATAACTCATTGGTCGTTGGTATTTCACGTTTAGATTGATTTTTTGCGAGTTTTCAGGGTGACAGCTAAAAACTCATATTTCTTGGGAACATTTTGTAAAATATGTTATGAAAAATAAATAGAAGGAATCAATACCTGTCGAATGATGCCTAAATGTTGAATATCGGATGATAATGGCATCACTGACTGCATATTTGTGAAATAATTTAATACAGGAGATGGCTTTTCAGAGGCAAAATGTTCAAAATCTTTTTACAAAAATTAACGCTGCGACGTCAATTTCCCTCCGATGTTCATCATATTGGTATCACTCGAAAGGTATTGACTACAGCTATTATATACAAAAAAATACGAAAAAGTTTTCAGTTGTCATTATGAAAAAACGAAAGAAATTGCTATAAACGTCCAATAATTCCACCAATATGTTACTCTAAGGCAACAATCAAAATTTATATTTAAAGTACTTCCGAGGGTCTATTAATTAAAAAAATGGACAAGAATGCACCTAAAAAAATTACACGGGAAAAACATGATTTTTGGAGGTGTTTTCAGGAGCGTTTAGCTCACAGATGGCTTGACCCACACTGACAAATTTATCTTCATAATATTTATGATTTTGTCTTAACCTCAGTGAAAATTGTCATTAAAAAGTCGCCAAAGAAACATTTCGTAAAATGTATGAAATATGCTTCATAAAGCACAAATCAATGAAAGTGTCATGGAATTTATGAAACATTTCTTAGAAACTATGTAATGCAGTTCTTCATTCGATGAACTTTTGTCATACATTATTTTTCATAATATTATTTGTGAAAATTTTCATAGATTTTATGAAGAAACTACATTAATTTTATGTTTCAAAAATAAAAAAAATTGCAAAAAAAGGTTTTACTCGTTGACTAACCAATCAACACACACCACCATTGCGAGTGTCTTTGCAATGAATATGTTTTTGACCTAAATCAGTGTAAATACTTATGTCACAGTTGAAAGAAGACAAATGAGAATTGCTAGCATTCAACAGAATAAAGTCGACACACTAAAAATGTACTTGTATGTTATAAAACATTTCATAAAAATTATGAAATCCTTCATTATATTTATGAAGACATTTCATAACACAAATATTTTATTGTTTATATATGACATATATCATAATCTTTAAGAAGTTTTTCTTTAATACAGAATTTTAGAATTTATGAAATATTTCTTAGACTTTCTATTTTTTTATTTTATTTTTCATAATATAATTTTTGAAAATGTTCATAGATTTTATAAAGAAACTTCATAAATTTTATGAAAGAGTTTAATAAATAGTAAGTACTGAAGTTACCAATATAAACAAAAATAGCAAAAAAAAAGGTCTGACTCGTTGACTAACCAATCAAAACACACCACCATTGCGAGAGTCTTTGTAATGAATATGTCTGAACTAAATCAAGGTTCATACTTATGTCAGAGTTAACAGAGTACAAATGAGAATTGCTAGCATTCAAGGAATAAAGTCGACACACTAAAATTGTGGTTGTATGTTATGAAACTTTTCATAAAAACTATGAAATCCTTCATTATATTTATGAAGACATTTTATAACACAAATATTTTATTGGTTATAACATGTTTCATCATATTTAAGAATTGTTTCTTTAATACTATGAAATCTTTCTTTGAACTTATGAAACTAATATTGGGTCCGACAAATAACTTTTTTTTTTGAAAATACTATAAAAAAACTACTGAATATTTTCTCAAATTTCTTTTTTTATTTCAAAGTACAATCCTTCCGGTTAATAATGGAAAATAATTTCATTCAAATGGCTGCTGAGGGCACCCCACAAATAATAGTCCAACTTTTGAATAGTTGAAAAAAAAAACGTTAGATGGCGGACCCTATATAACAATTTTGTTTTATGAAATATGAAATGTTTATGAAAAAATTGTACGAAACATTTGATTTTATTTATGAATTTTTCATACATATTAAGAACAAATTCACTAAATTTATGAAAAACCTTTTATGAAATCGCTTCATAAATATTATGAAGAAAATTCATTCAGTGCAGTGACGAAATATTTTGCAGATCATCATTAAACAATCCAAACTTTATTTTCGTGGAGCCCAGCCTAATGTACATACACACAAAAATTCATATTTAGTAGAAAAATTTCCCAAAACTAGAGTAGAAAAACTAAACATTCATCAAATTCATGTTGTTGTTTTTCGTTTTTTTTTTCGGGCTCGCGTAATAAATCGAGACTTTTGGTTATTTTCTATGTTGATTTTTTCCCAAAGTTTAATTAATTTTTTTGCACAACATGCTGTTGCTGCTGCTGACAACATAACCCGACCGAGCGACCACACATCATCCACCAACCATCGGTCAATTCGACCATTTATGTCCGATGCCCGATGATAATGGAATGGTTGGCAGTCATGGCTTACAGGCGTCGTATTGACGTGTTGTTATAGACGTTCGTCGGTACAAACCCAAATAAAAAAGACATGGGCTTAAATGCGACCGGACAAGCAACAAGCCAGAGTCAGCGCCGGCAGCCAGCCAGCCAACACCACACATCAGGAATAGAGTAGAGGTTATCTGTGTCTAATGTTTCCCCCCTCTCTCTGTGGTCACCATGTAATAGTTCACATACATACATACATCTAACAACTATTTACAGACATATGAACGTACTCGTTTGTACGTATGTTTAGTTATAAATACAACATGTAAATAGTGTTATGGTTGTTGCTGTTGCCAACAACATCTAAGTAATAGAATTTTATAAAATACATAAAATATTTTTTATAAAAATGATGAATGTTGGTTGTTCTGTCGAATTTGTGTGTTTTTGTTGAGGTTATGGTTTTGTTTTGGAATGTGGAGGCAGTGTTGGAGAAAACTTTGCTATGGTTAGCAAAAATTTGCTACATAGAAATAACAAATAGAGATTGAAAATGTATAAAATAACTTCATTTGCGGATTGTTATTTTTTAAATTATTAAATTATTTTTCTAGCTCTATTGCAATGTCTACTTCATTGCACACTCACTAATTCTGCATGGGATATATTGATTTCAAAACCTAGATATTTTTTTGCTGGGATTTTCCTCACAAATCTATACCAATTCTTTGTTATTTGCAGGAGAACAGCTAAAATTGTTCAAACCATTGCGGATGACAAAAATGTCTTGAATTAGAAAAAAACAAAGAAAAAATTAAAAACCTTTATTCAAGGATACAAAAAAAATGGCAAACGACTTTCGATAAAATTTTTTCTCTCACCAAAAATGGTTTTTATACAACCTCGTAATAAAGGGTGATTTTTTAAGAGCTTGATAACTTTTTTTTTTAAAAAAAACGCATAAAATTTGCAAAATCTCATCGGTTCTTTATTTGAAACGTTAGATTGGTCCATGACATTTACTTTTTGAAGATAATTTCATTTAAATGTTGACCGCGGCTGCGTCTTAGGTGGTCCATTCGGAAAGTCCAATTTTGGGCAACTTTTTCGAGCATTTCGGCCGGAATAGCCCGAATTTCTTCGGAAATGTTGTCTTCCAAAGCTGGAATAGTTGCTGGCTTATTTCTGTAGACTTTAGACTTGACGTAGCCCCACAAAAAATAGTCTAAAGGCGTCAAATCGCATGATCTTGGTGGCCAACTTACCGGTCCATTTCTTGAGATGAATTGTTCTCCGAAGTTTTCCCTCAAAATGGCCATAGAATCGCGAGCTGTGTGGCATGTAGCGCCATCTTGTTGAAACCACATGTCAACCAAGTTCAGTTCTTCCATTTTTGGCAACAAAAAGTTTGTTAGCATCGAACGATAGCGATCGCCATTCACCGTAACGTTGCGTCCAACAGCATCTTTGAAAAAATACGGTCCAATGATTCCACCAGCGTACAAACCACACCAAACAGTGCATTTTTCGGGATGCATGGGCAGTTCTTGAACGGCTTCTGGTTGCTCTTCACTCCAAATGCGGCAATTTTGTTTATTTACGTAGCCATTCAACCAGAAATGAGCCTCATCGCTGAACAAAATTTGTCGATAAAAAAGCGGATTTTCTGCCAACTTTTCTAGGGCCCATTCACTGAAAATTCGACGTTGTGGCAGATCGTTTGGCTTCAGTTCTTGCACGAGCTGTATTTTATACGGTTTTACACCAAGATCTTTGCGTAAAATCTTCCATGTGGTCGAATAACACAAACCCAATTGCTGCGAACGGCGACGAATCGACATTTCACGGTCTTCAGCAACACTCTCAGAAACAGACGCAATATTCTCTTCTGTACGCACTGTACGCATTCGTGTGGTTGGTTTAATGTCCAATAAAGTAAACTGAGTGCGAAACTTGGTCACAATCGCATTAATTGTTTGCTCACTTGGTCGATTATGTAGACCATAAATCGGACGTAAAGCGCGAAACACATTTCGAACCGAACACTGATTTTGGTAATAAAATTCAATGATTTGCAAGCGTTGCTCGTTAGTAAGTCTATTCATGATGAAATGTCAAAGCATACTGAGCATCTTTCTCTTTGACACCATGTCTGAAATCCCACGTGATCTGTCAAATACTAATGCATGAAAATCCTAACCTCAAAAAAATCACTCTTTATAAAGGCTGCTTAACAAGTAGACTTGGGACTTAAATTAACTATCATCAGAGCTACTGATTTTTTAGAAATAATTCAAGAATTTGTAATCGTGTAACTTTTTTAAGATACCGCCTATAAAACTTCCCACAATTCTTAAAACTTGAAAAATAAATACGAAAATATTTTTAAGAAGAAATTATCATCAAATCGATAAGTACTTATAAAGGATGATTTGTTACCAATTATCTTTTTGGCAAAACTGGTTTAAACAGCTGACACACGTTTCGTGTTTTGTCTTCAGTTTGGTCTATCATTTAACCATGAATCGTCTTACAAAGGAACAACGCTTGCAAATTATTGAATTTTATTATCAAAATGCGTGCTCTGTTAAGAAAGTTCATCGCGCGCTTCCATTTTATGGTCAGTGTTAATCGACGCACTGAAGCGGCTATTCGGGCTATTGTGACTAAATTTCGCACCAAATTTACATTGTTGGACATTAAACCATCAACACGCTTACGTAGAGTGCGAACTGAAGAAAATATCGCAGCTGTATCGGCCAGTGTTAATGATGACCATTAATTATCGATTCGTCGCCGTTCGCAGCAATTGGGACTCTGTTACTCAACAACGTTGAGAATTTTGCGGAAGGATTTAGGTGTGATGCCTTTCAAAATACAGCTGGTGCAAGAATTGAAACCGAACGGCCTACCGCAACGTAAAATTTTTGGTGAATGGGCTCTTGGAAAGTTGGCCGAAGATCCATTTTTTACCGAAAAATTGTGTTCAGCGACGAAGCTCATTTTTGGCTCAATGGGTACGTAAATAGGCAGAATTTTCGATTTTGGAGTGAATATCAGCCAGAAGCTTTGCAAGAGCTACCAATGCATCCAGAAAAAGTCACAGTTTGGTGCGGTTTATGGGCTGGTGGCATCATTGGACCGTACTTCTTGAAATATGATGCGAATCGTAACGTAACTGTGAATGGTGAGCGCTACCGTGAGATGATATTCAAGTTTTTTTTTGCCCAAAATGCAAGAGCTTGACTTACATGACATGTTGTTTCAACAAGACGCTGCCACATGCCACACAGCACGCGTAACAATGGATTTATTGAGAGGCGAGTTCGGTGAACATTTTAATTCACGTTCGGGACCAGTCAATTGGACGCCTAGATCGTGCGATTTAACGCCTTTAGACTATTTTTTGTGGGGCTATGTTAAAGCTCATGTCTATACAGACAAGCCCGCTTCAATTGAAGCATTGGAAGACAACATTGAAGCATTTATTCCTGAGATACCGGCCGAAATGTTGGAAAGAGTATGCCAAAATTGGACTAAGCGGATGGACCGTTTGAGACGCAGTCAAGGTCATCATTTGCATGAAATAATCTTCAAACATTAAATTATATGGACCGTACTATCGATTCAAATAAAGATTTCATGCATTTTTATGTGTTTTTTGTAAAACTTTCCTATAGCTTTTAAAAAATCACCCTAAAGATTGTGGGCTATTTTCAAGGAAAAATATTTTTACAATTTCAACTTCCTTTTTCCACCAGGACATGAATAATTTTCTATACCATAACTCTGGATTTATAATCCGATAATATGTGCGAACAATACTTCATCATAATAAAATGTATGTCTTTCGACAAACACTGTAAATTGGCAACTTTGGCGGGTCATAAAATAAAAACCACATTGAATATCACCAAAATGTTGACGTGAAAAGGGGTCGGGTCCACGGCTGTGTGAAAAATTGTTGGAATCACTTCTTTAAAAAAACATTTTTTGGAGACTGTTTTGAAACTACTGTGTCTATATGAAAACCATAGCATTTGTAGACATCATAATAAACTTTAATTAAATATATTAGCGGATGTGTTCGGACCAGAGCTATTAAATTTCGATTACGATTAGTAATCAATTACATTACTTTTTAAAAAGAATCGTAATGATTATATAATCCACTATTCAACAATTTCTGATTGCTAATTGATTACGATTACAAATAATCAAAAAATAATCACGATTACTTGCGATTACCGTTACCTTTCGGTTTTAGCTGGCAAAAGAACGAGAACAGAAAAAATCAAAACTGACATATATTGAAAAGTCTAAAGTTTTGACAAACAGACTACTATGACTCTCATACCGATTTCGCGAGAATCAAAAGTAATCACAAAAAATCAAAAGTAATCTAAAATAGTCAAAAGTAATCTTTTAAAGTAGTCGAACTCATTTTTGATTACTTTTGATTATTTTTCAGTAATCGCAAGTAATCCTGATTATTTTTTGATTACTTGTAATCGTAATCAATTACTAATCGTATAAAACTGAATGTAATCGTATTGTAATCATTACTTCTACTTTAAAAAAAAGTAATCTAATTACTAATGATTACGATTACTAATCATTACTTAACAGCCCTGGTTCGGACTTCTACTTCCAAATCGAGAGTACAAATATTAAAAGTAATTTGACGAAAATTTAAATTTTAGTAAGCGGAATGGAAAAAATTATTCGAACTCATGCAAAAGTGTATAGATTATAGAGGAGAGTAATATTTTGAAAAACAATAAATACAATTTCAATCACAAATTATTTTTTTTCTTTTTATACACCATCGTACGCGCTAGAAACATTTTTAATCCAAATGAAAATGTTTCATAAAGGTCGTCATAGCGCTGAAAACTATTTTGCATTTCTTTATTTTTGCCTGAGTATGAGGAGCATAAACCCTCTTCAATTTATTGCGAAATCCTCAGATCCAGTAAAGGCAGACTGTTGTACAGGGTGCGGCTAAAGTTACTATATGATGTAAAACAATTGTATCTTCTTTGCTTGCGAGTATTTAACTTTTTCTTTTTTCCTATTTCAGAAATTAAACTTGGGAGAATATTTAAAAATGGAACGCTATACAATTGCGCTTGGAATTTGCTAGAGCACTTTTAAATCTCGTTGATCAAAATGAAAATTTTTGTCAAAATTAATGATGATCGACGAAGCGCATTTTCACTTGAACGGTTTCGTAAATAAACAAAACAACAGATTTTGGGGATCCCAAAAATCATCATCAGAAATCTTTACAACTAAAGGACAACATTCAAGAAGAAATTGATCGTATACCACAAGAAACACTCAACAAAGTTATGGAAAATGCCATAAAAAGAGCACATTTTTGCGTTAGAGAAAACGGTTCTCATTTAACTGATATTATTTTTCATAATTAATGTAAAAAATAACATAAAATAAACTTTCTTTTTATCATAAATTTTTTTGTTTTTTTTTTTCATTCCATTCAATAGTTATTTAAAAAACAAATCATATAGTTACTTTAGCCGCACCCTGTATAAACAATTAATCTGAGCTGAGAAAGGAATGGAATTGCATTTGGCACAGTAACTACAACTAATGGCTTTGTACGGACCTGACACGAGAGAGGATGCAAACGCCTTATCATGTGTACGATGTGATGACGCCACAAAGTTATGCATTAATTAAAAACTTTGCAACAATTTTTAGATGTTCCATTCGATGTTTACAATATTATTTTTAGTTTTTTTTTCTGTTGCTCTTGGTTTCATGGAATACAAAAATGGCATCCGTCCGTCATCTTCATATGTAAATATTAATTTAACGCTGGGTTTCCACCATTTTTATTTTTTCAATTTTATTTTTGGTTTTGAGCTTGTCCAGTGTACGAGTAGTTCAGACTTTGATGGTGGTGATGGATGGTCCGGCCTGGCCCGACCGTTCGTCCATTCGTCCATCATTCTTCATTCAGTCGTCCGGTGAGACTTTTCATCCATCAGTGAGTGGTGTTGTTTCATGTTTCCCATTCTTTTATTTTTTTTCTGTTTTTCATTTAGGGTTAGGCGTAGACATGTTTGACATGCAACTTAATTGAATACTGTTTTCAGTTTTCTGTTGCTGTTGTTTTTTACATTTTTATTCGGAGATTTGTGGCGTGGAAAGTATTACACTCATGTTTTGTAAATAAATATTATTCATTGCTTAACAAGCTCGAGATGAATTGGCGTTTTTTGGTTTTATGTGTGTGTGCGCGTGTGCGTTTTTGGAGGGGGGTTTAGTTAAGAAAGAAAAAGGTTATAATCGTCCAAAATGTAAAGGAAGTGGAACAAGGGCAATAGATGACTTGGTCTGATAAGTTATTAAATTAAACTCACATTGTTGTTGTCCGACTTTGTCGAAGGAGTTAACAAGATTTTCTCGTTTGTCTGATATAAATAGAATAAATTAAATAGGAATATTACAGAAAATGATTCAAACTGACTTTCTGCTAATCATATATCAGTAAAAATATATGACGGGAGAATTTACTAAATGTTTAAATGTGTAATTTGCAAAAAAATAATAAAAAATCGAGTCCAACGATAATATACTCATAAACAATGTATAAAAATATTCACAAAATCTGAATTCCCTGTTGATTTCGGGCTATTGGCTATTTATCCATAGATTTTCTTGAAACTGGCTTTGTGTTCGTCGTTAAGATTCCAGCTATTAGACACTAAAGAAATATATATTGTTTTCTATTTGTTAACCCTCTAATACCTAGCCTAGTCAAGTTTACTCTAACGGTAAAGTTTGTTTTTATTAAAAGTTGATTCGGTGGTCTCGGACACATACCTAATAATATTTCTCTCGAATATTTCAATTATTTACAAGTTTTCGGTTAAATTCTAAAGGGTGATTTTTTAGCTATTATCTTTTTGGCAACACTGGTTTTAACAGCTGACGCACGTTTCGTGTTTTGTTTCACTGTCAAACATCTTCAGTTTGGTCTATAATTTAACCATGAATCGTCTTACAAACGAACAACGCTTGCAAATTATTGAATTTTATTATCAAAATGCGTGCTCTGTTAAGAAAGTTCATTTATCGAAAAATTGTGTTCACCGACGAAGCTCATTTTTGGCTCAATGGGTACGTAAATAGGCAGAATTGTTGATTTTAGAGTGAATATCAGTCAGAAACATTGCAAGAGCTACCAATGTATCCAGAAAAAGTCACAGTTTGGTGCGGTTTATGGGCTGGTGGCATAATTGGACCGTACTTCTTCAAAGATGATGCGAATCGTAACGTAACGTGTGAATGGTGAGCGCTACCGTGAGATCATATCCAACTTTTTTTTGCCCAAAATGCAAGAGCTTGACTTGCATGACATGTGGTTTCAACAAGACGGTGTCACATGCTACACAGCACGTGCAACAATGGACTTATTGAGAGGCGAGTTCGGTGAACATTTTATTTCACGTTCGGGACCGGTCAATTGGCCGCCTAGATCGTGCGATTTAACGCCTAACTATTTTTTGTGGGGCTATGTTAAAGCACATGTCTATACAGACAAGCCCGCTTCGATTGACGCATTGGAAGTAGGGTTTGGGGTTTCCCGGACTTTTTTCATTTCCCGGGAAAACGGGAATGGAAAGTTTGATTCCCGGGAAAAAATAATTTATTTTAGGTATGTCCAATATGATTTAAAATGTCAACATTTAGTAAATGGTGTGTTATTTTAACCTATTAACGCCCATCATACACGTCCGTGTACACTATTTCAAGGTTTTCGTACTTTTTGATAGCTTTTAATATGAATGTAATTCCTGATTATTAAACTATAGGCCTGTTCGGTTGGGCTTACCAGCTTAGCTTTTGTATGGAATTTACTACTCTCATAATGTTGCTGCCAGATTTTTCTTGTTGATTAATTTAAAAAATATGGATAAAAATGTTGCCACCTTATCAAGTATCTTAATTGTAAGTGATCGAGAAGGACCATATAATATAATAATCTAAAAAAAAAATACTTTTTATTATTGTAGTAATAAATAAAAAATAGGTTAAAATACTGATACTGATTACAAATTAGACGAATGTTTTTGTCAAAATATTTTACAGATTATTTTTCATTTTACAAATATTGTACTCTAGACTAATCGTCATAATTAAAGGCGTCATAAACTTGGACATTTAAATCGCAGTCACAAGTGACTACACTAGATTCAAAATTTAAAAATGATTAAGGAAACAAATAACTCGGAGAATGTCATGACGTAATTAAATTAGAAGATTCATATAAAAAATTTACAGAAACAAAGTAAAATATTCTAAAATGTAAAAGTAATATAAAAGATTAATATTAAATAAATAACTAGTTCTTACAAAGGGTTATTTAAAATACCGTAGGATATATTTCTATTCATATTTGATTTCTCTTGAAAGTTTCCAGGTGAAAATTTTTAAATGTATCCGAATTTTTAACAATTTCATACTGGTTTTTCTTACATATGTAAAGTAAATTGTTATTTTATTAGATTTAGACTTTCACCTTTTATTTTGACGATTCTTGTAAGAAAACAAGAAATTTAAAGTAAAACCAGCACGACATTAAGTATTGACATTATGTCAGCCATAGTATTGTCGGTATGATATTTTTGTTTCACAATAAAGATCATGCTAGCTGGGTTTCGCAAAAAATGAGTACTTAGCGAATTTAAAATGATCTGTTTAGTAATAAACAAATGTCCATTATTATTGTCAGTAATGTAAATATATGAATTTGAAATATATCTAAAATTTCTAATTTATATCGCAAATCTAAATTAATGCTCAAAATAAACAATAAAATATTTATTTAATATTTCCCGTATTCCCGGGAAATCAAAAAGTTTTTTCCCGGGAAAAACGATTCGGGAATTCCCGGACCCCAAACCCTAATTGGAAGACAACATTGAAGCATTTATTCGTGAGATACCGGCCGAAATGTTGGAAAGAGTATGCCAAAGTTGGACTAAGCGGATGGACCATTTGAGGCGCAGTCAAGGTCAACATTTACATGAAATAATCTTCAAACATTAAATTATATGGACCGTACTATCGATTCAAATAAAGATTTTATGAATTTTTCTGAATTTTATGTGTTGTTTTTTGAAAAACTTTCCTATAGCTTTCAAAAAATCACCCTTTAGTACCCCACACAAATTGTTTACTTTTTTAAATCTTTTTCGTGAACTATCCTTGATAGATAAATTTTGTTAAATAGGCGAATGAATTCGAAATTGTAATACTCCCTTGTTTGGCACATGTTTAATAAATTGCTATAAATAAATACTAAATGGTTTCATTCTGTAAGAAATGTAAAATATCCTCTCATTCATTCAACTAAATGCCCTCGTCTTATCCCCACATTTGATGATGGTAAGTAGCGACCGATGAAAAAACATGATCTTCCACAATGAAAAATACATTTTTAAATTAAACAACAACCAAAAAAAAAAAACAATGAAAAATTAACCGCAGACACTGAATGACTGACTGACTGAGTGGCGGGCTAAATGAAACTTCTGTTTTCCATTCTTCATTTGGGCAGAACACACAATTTACACATGTCAAGGGGCGTTACCTGGCGGCGTTCTTCAATTTCACCGCACGCCCACAACATTTCCATCTTTGAAAACAAAAAACAACGAGGAAATTATACCATTTTTAAGTACTTTGTAAACAGACACAAAAACACACACATACAACATACAAGCTTGCAGCGAAAAAGAAGAGAATAACTCGAATCCGAATGCAAACTCATGTGAATGAAATGTATCTCTGGGTGGAGGGACACAGTGGCAACAAACATGAATGAGATGGTCATAATTGTGAAACACATTTTAATATTTTTGTTTAATTGAAAGTTTGACATTTTTGAGCACAATCTTTATTCAGAACGTTTTGTCATTTATTTATAATATTTATGATTTTGTCTTATCCTCAGTGATAATTTTCATTAAAAAGTCGCCTAAGAAACATTTCATAAAATGTAAGAAACATGTTTCATAAAGCACAAATCAATGAAAAGTGTTATAGAATTTATGAAACATTTCTTAGAAGCTATGTAATGCAGTTCTTCATTCGATTGACTTTTTTCATACAAGTTTATTATTTTTCATAATATGATTTATGAAAATTTTCATAAATATTAATAATTTATACTGAAGTTTCCAATATGAACAAAAAAAAACAAAAAAGGTCTAACCAATCAATTCACACTATCATTGCGAAAGTCTTTTCAATGAATATGTCTTTGACCTGAATTAGGGTACATACTTATGTCAGAGTTTACAAAGGAGATATGAGAATTGCTATCATTCAAACGAATAAAGTCGACACACTAAAATGAAACATTTCATAAAAACTATAATCCTTCATTATATTTATGAAGACATTTCATTCAGTTATGACATATTTCATAATATTTTAATACAATGATATCTTTCATTGATCTTATGAAACTAATTTTCACTAATTTAATAATTTTGTTTTATGAAATGTTTATGAAAAAATTGTATGCAAAATTTTATTTTATTTATGAATTTTTCATACATATTAAGAAAAAATTCACTAAGTTTATGAAAAATCTTTTATGAAATCGCTTCAATATTATGCAGGAAAATTATTTCAGTGTACAGCCTTTCGCTTGGTTTTATTCCTTTTTCATATTGACCCTATAAAAGTACGAATTTGGAGAAATACTCTTATTTCGCGTGTCTACGCAGACAGATGAGTGTAAGTACTGAATTTCATAATTCCTTCTCCAGCCGTTTACTTGGTACCATTTTATCCCGCTTTGATCCAAAAGGTACGAGTATCAAAATATAACTTTATTTTACGCGTCTGTGCAATGTACACAGCGAATTTCACTATTCTAACTGCAGCTGTCCGGTCGGTACCATTTTTATCCCCTTTCGTTTCATAAAAGTACAAATTTCGAAAAATTCGCGACTACACAGTCAGATAAATGCATACCCCGAATATCATGATTTCAACTTCAGCGGTTTGGTTCTTACCATTTGTATCCCTCTTTTCCAGTAGTACCCCTAAAAGGAACAAATTTAGAAAAAAAAACAAGTAAGGAAAGGCTAAAGTCGGGCGGGGCCGACTATATGATACACTCCACTTTCTATCCGAATACAATTCAATTCGGTAAAAAATGAAAACGGAAAGAATTTTTGTATGTTTCCTAATCATAGGCTAATATGATCTGGTCCAATTTGTCAAATCGAGAAGAATATTTGTATCGGGGCTATATCCAAACATGGAATGAAGTGACTAACTTTCACAATAAGTACTTCCAGTTCAAGTATAATTCTTGCAGTTCTCATTTTGAAGAAATTTGGTGAAAATACCTGGTTTCTGGAGCGGAAAAAGTCAATGCGGGAGCGAAATTTGTATGTGAACTATATGTAAATCTGAACCGATCTGACCTATATTCACCATGGGTGTTTCTAGTGTAAATATAAGATATTTTGCCAAATATTAGAAGATCTTTAAAAATATGTGGTTTCTAGACCAGAAAAAATCAAATAGAGAGATAAATTTGAATGGGAGCTATATACAAATCTGAACCGATGTAACACATTTTCACCACAGGTGTTTCTAGTTAAATTATAAGATGTTTGGCAAATTTTGAAGAAAATCTCTTAAAATATGTGGTTTCTAGAGAGCAGATACTCAACTTAGGAGCGAAATTTGTATGGGAGCTATATATAAATCTGAACCGATCTAACACATTTTCGCCACTGGTGTTTCTAGTTGAAATATAACATGTTTTGCCAGTATTGAAGAAAATCTGTTAAAATATGTGGTATCTAGAGTGAAAAGAGTCAAATCGGAAGTGAAATTCGTATGGGGGCTATATCTAAATCTGAACCGATTTTCTTCAGCGTTCGTCCTTGTCCCGAAAAACTTCGTTGCGCAAAGTTTCATTTGGTTCTGGCTACAATTGCGACCTCGTGATTACAAGAATAGATAGACGGACATTGCTAAATCGATTCAAAAACTGATTCTAAGTCGATCGGTATAATTAACAATGGGTCTATCTCCCTTCCTTTCGGGTGTTACAAACAAATGCACAAATTCATAATACTCTCGTGGAGTGTATAAAAATCATTCGATTTTATGCAATTATACGGATGTACACACCGAATTTCATACCTCTAGCTGTTGTCATATCATTTCACCCTTTTTCAATACCAACTGATTTCCAGCCATAAGACACAATATTGAAAATTTTAGCCTTTAAGTCATTTCGTTCGGCCGATAGCGAGCTTTTTACAGACAGACGGACATGGCTAGATCGTCTTAGAATTTTATCACGTCCCAGTATATATATACTTTATGAAGACTCCGATGAATATTTCAAGGTGTTACAAACGAATGAAAAAATAATAAAAAAATAGCAATTGTAAATTTAACACATGGTCCACCAAACGAATGAGAATTGCTTCTCGAGTATTTCCCGCAAACAACAGCACAAACAACTGACAATTGTATATTGAAGAGCCTCTGTAAATGTTAAATTCTAACAGAAATTAATATTTACATCAGGACTACAACTACATCTTTGCATGCTTGTCATTTCGGAACCACAGTGCGCGACGCCTCGCTTCCACAATAAATTCGTTGGGTGCGCGATACCATGAATGAATGAAGACAATCTAGTACGAAGGAGAGGAGAGTAACTAACTCGAAAAAAAGGAATGAAAGCAATCGCAATGTAAAACATATGTTTTTCATTTTGTTTAATTGTACTTTGCGCTACATTTTTACATTTTTTAAGAAGAAGTAATTTACGAACGAGTACTCCCCACTGCTCTCCCTCTCACTCCCTCTCACTCTCTCGCACACTCTGTCACCGTGTCTATGTTCGCCTGTTTGTTGTTCATTTGTTTAAATGGCGGATTTTGTAAATTTGTTGCTGTTGTTGTTTTTTTTTTTATATATTTTTGCTCTGCAATGTTGGGTTCTGTGTTTTTTTTGTCATGTGCGGCGGCTGGAATTGAAAATTGTGGGAGACAAAATGTTAAACAAAATGTTAACATGAGAGAAAATGTACTCAGCCGATGTACGAGAGTATGTAGACGAGAGACAACAACGACTTCAACAAAAAAGACACGTGTCGTAGTTGTCACCATTGCCGTTGCTGGTGCCGTTGTCTCTGTCGCTGCGGTTACATTGGCAAAGTAATTGTACGAGTGAGTGTCTATCTAACCTAATCCACCTCCTCGCCCAGAGAGAGTGTCTCCACCTACCCACAAACGGATATAAATAAATACCTACATACTTACATAGATATGTATGTAGATATGTTTGTATGCATTTCAGTGCCGCCCGCAGTTGCTGTAAATATCTTGTTCGAGGTACTCCCATCCATCCATCCGATGCCGTATGCCGTGTGAAATGTGAGGATCAGAGCTACAAAACATCGCTATTGCATGTTGAATTTATATTGCAACAAATATAAACACATGTTCTAACAGTTACCTGACTGACTGTTCGTTCACTGTTCGCGCTGTTTTGTTCGTTTGTTTGTCGTTTGACGGTGGTGCATGGCCAGGCTGGGCGGACGGCCTGAATGTATTTCGAGAGTGCTGGCAGAGGAGAGTGGGGCGCGATATTGTAATTGTCACCGTGAGTGGGCATACCCTACAATCATCAAATGACGATGTGAAGTTAGTCGCCGTTTGCGAATCTTTTGCAAATGATTGTAATGGAAATGATCACACGGCCAAGGTGCATAAGATGCAAAATACACACATGATCGATATAATAAGTACATATGTCACAATGTTAAGTGATAATTTTATTTGCTGCTTTTATTTCAATAAATGTGATATACCTTTAGCTGACAGAGCATCCAAATCATAATATTTTCACCTCAACTTCTGAAATTTCCTTACTTATAGTTTCATATTTAACCAAAGAAATATACCTGATAATAATATAATAATTTGTTTACTATAATGGTTTTATTCGTGCCAGCAAGAGGCGCTATTTAAACAAAAATTAAATATTAAATAAATAAATTAAATATTAATATATATAATATCATTTCACATAGACAATGAACGTAAAATCAAAAACATTCTACGATTAAATGACTTCCCAAAACAAACCATCGACGATCCAATAAGACATACTAAGATGAAAAAACATAAAAATAACAAAGAGAAGGAGGAGAAAATTTACAAACCGCTGACGTACATATATACAAGGATTTTCTGAAAGGTTAAAAAATGCTGACGTTTATAACAAAGACAACATTCAATTGGCTCTCAAAGCAAATATTACCGTTAATAATTTATTCAGAAAAACTAAATCTAAGATTAAAAAAGAAGACAAGTCTAATGTAGTTTATAGGATACTATGTAATGGCGACAAGTCCAACATATGTCAAAAGGTATATGTTGGCACTACCAAGACGAAACTAAAAACCAGACTTTCTTCACATAAATCGGACCAAAAAGCAACTGAGAAGCCAATAGAGCAAAAAACAGCTCTTGCGGCCCACTGTACTCTGACAGGCCATACGCCATACTTCAAAGACGTAAAAATATTAGCAGAGGAGAGAAATTATAAGCGAAGATTTACTCTTGAAGTATTGAACATTATTGACGTTCCCACTGAGAAGAGAATGAATTACAAAACAGACACAGAGAATTGCGCGAAAGCTTATCGACAAAGAGAGACTTTTAGTTGACAACAATTTGTGCAGACAACAGGACGACGTCTACTTAGTTTTAACGCAATTATTATTGAATTTTTCGTGATATTGATAGTGAATATTTGTTATAAATTCTATATATCTTTGTTTAGTGTTTATCCCCTGATGATGGTTGACGAAGGCAACCGAAATATTGGGAAAATAAAATATAAATAAATAATAAACAACACCACCAGTTTTTTCAGCTTGAACCAATCAATAAGAAAATTTAACAAACAAAAATGTCAACGATACATAAACAAATCATATTAAACAAATATTTAAACAAATTTGGATAGAGGACCTTCAAAATAAGAAGACAAGTTGGTGGACTTATTATAGGAGGTACGTTTCTAAGCTAAATTTTTTTCTCATTCAGGAAGGTTATGGCTATCGTCCATCGTTGGATTTTTCTATATTTTTTTTTTTTGTAAAAATGGCAGCTGTTTTTAAAAAAACACACGAACTTTCGTAAAAATTTGGGAGAAAATGCTTAACTTTTGAACAGGATCTTAAATACTGTGTCGATGGATAATAGAAAAAAGTCGGTTCACTAAATTCCGAGATATTATACACACCAATTTGAAAAGAATCGTGTTGAAAAAAGCGAAAAACCAAAACATATACTGATTTGTACCGACACTAAATATTCTTTAGCGAAAACACAAAAAAGGAAAAAGAAATTAGGGCGGTGCAACACCTTTAAGATTTCAATATACTTGTTATTACATCTTTTTATTGCAAAATCTTGTTGATTATTGATTGTAAATAATATTTAGAATAAGTATTCTCGATTTGAATCATTACTTTTATTTGCATACATAGATAATGAAATATTGAATATTTTGTATAGTTAGTTTTCCCTTTTTATGGACTGAAGAACGAAAAAGAAACGAAAAAATCGATAATTTAATATTTGTCGATAACTACTTTTTTTGAGACAATAGTGCACCGACATGTAGTCATGGATCAATGTGGGCTAACTGCGGCATTTTATTGAATTCTTCAATAAACGATTTCGGTCATTTATTGCATTTCATATTGCAAACTTGTTGCATTTTTTATCATGTGTTGTATATAAAATTAAACAACTTGGATTTGTTGATTTGGAGATTTTGGCGTTGTTTTTATCGCACGACAACACAAAAGGGCAACAAGTCAAAATTTAAACTGATGAACTAACAATTAAACTCTATAGTAGAGCGTATATCTTCTTTACGCTCTACTATTGAGTTTGTTGCGCTCTACTTTAATTGTTGTTTAATTAATTGTTAGTTTCTTTTTTGACAAAACGGAAAATTTTTAAGTTGTTACCCTTTTGTGGAACAGGTGCGATATTTCGATAGTTATCGTTTTTCGATAAGTACGTCAGTTATAGAAAAATTTCATTTTACTTTTCCTGCCTATTTTTATGTTTTTCTGTACCAGTTAGTTTAGTTTTGTTAGTTTTATATTCTCCTAATTTTTTAAATTAAACTCATTAACAAAATCAATATTTTTCGATTTTTTAAACTTTAACTCGATAACTAAGCGAAGTATCGATACAATGTCGAACAATTTTTCTTCTTATTTTCTGGTCCTCTATTCAAAAATGTAGGCAGGTCGTAGGACCTAACAAACTCCTGCGAAAAAATTGGCGAAAATGATTTTTACAATAATTTTTTTTTCGAAAAAATCTGGCACAAAAAAAAACGGAAAAAAGTATTTTTTTATTTTTTAATAGATAACAAAAAAAATATAAGTAAAAAAACTATGAATAAATGTAGAAGTTATATATTGTAGATTTGCGTATACATACTCAGATGATACTCTTCATAACTTCTAAATTTATCCATAGATTTTTTCTAATAAATTTTTTTTGCGTTAGAATTTTAGTTATTAAAAATACTTTAAAATATTTTTTTGCTCTTTTTTTATTTTTATGTGTCAGTCCTTTTTTTTCCTTTTTTATGTGTAAGAAAAAATTGGGGAAAATTTTTTTTTGAAAAATGTGGCACAAAAAATCGGAAAAAGTATTTTGTTTTATTTTTTAATAGATAACAAAAAAAATATAAGTAAAAAAACTATGGATAAATGTAGAAGTTATATATTGTAGATTTGCGTCTATATACTCAGATGATACTCTTCATAACTTCTACATTTATCCATAGTTGTTATACACTCCACGAGAGTATTATGTCTTTGTGCATTTGTTTGTAACACCCAAAAGGAAGAGAAGAGATTAATTATACCGATCGACTTAGAATCACTTTTTGAATCGATTTAGCGATGTCCGTCCGTCTGTCTGTCCATCTATTCTTGTAATCACGATACAGGACGCAATTGTACACAGAACCAAATGAAACTTTGCACAACGAAGTTTTTCGGGATAAGAACGAACGCTATTTAATTTGAAGAAAATCGGTTCAGATTTAGATATAGATATACGAATTTCACTCCCGATTTGACTCTTTTAATCTAGAAACCACAAATTGAATCAGATTGTCTTCAACTAGCAACTCCTGTGATAAAAATGTGTTAGATCGGTTCAGATTTATATATAGCTGCCACACAAATTTCTCTCCCGATTTCACTTTTTCCACTCTATAAACCACATATTTTAACAGATCTCTTTCAAATCTTTCAAAATATCTTATATTTCAACTAGAAACACCCATGGTGAAAATGGGTCAGATCGGTTCAGATTTACATATAGATCCAATACAAATATCGCTCCCGGATAGACTTTTTCCGCCCCAGAAACCACGAATTTTCTCCGAATTTCTTTGAAGTGACCACAACACGTAATATTTGAACTGGAAGAACTTATTTTGAAAGTTAGTCACTTTATTCCATGTTTGGATATAGCCCCGATATTTGTATCGATTTGACAAATTGGACCAGGTCATATTAGCCCATGATAAGGAAACATACAAAAATTCTTCCCGTTTTCACGTTTTACCGAGTTGAATTGTATTCGGATAGAAAGTGGCGTGTATCGTATAGTCGGCCCCGCCCGACTTTAGCCTTTTCTTACTTGTTTTCTAATATTTTTTTTGCGTTAGAATTTTAGTTATTAAAAATACTTTAAAATATTTTTTTGCTCTTTTTTTTTATTTTTATGTGTCAACAAAAATGGATTTTTTTTTTCAAAAAAAACCAAAACAGTGGTTTTGTTCCTAAACCACTGTTTCTATGTGGAAGTGTAATTCGCAACATTTGTAAACTTCATAATTATCTTTAATTGAACGAATAAATGGGTGCGATCGGGCCAATATATCTAAAATGACAGCACAAACATTAAATGTATGTACATAGGACGAAACTTTTACTAAACTTTTTACTAAAAAAAATTAAAGAACCCACAAAAAAATGAAGCTAAATGTTCAAAAACTGATATTTCTTCGTGCCCTAAGAGAAAATGCCTTAAAAGGACGACAAACTTAAAAAGATCTTTTGCACCCGAATTTTTTATATTTTCCTCATATCATCCCAGCTTTATACCACCTACTTTTTCAGATCAGTTTTCTTTGTAGAACACTAAAAATGGTCCCTGTCAGTTGCAATTATAACTCGAAGACGATGTGAATTTGATGATTCAGTTCATGTCGAACATTTTGCCCTCTTTCATTTAGCGCATCAAGTCGATCGACTTCATCAACTCTGCAC
Source organism: Polietes domitor (assembly GCA_947397865.1). Lineage (NCBI taxonomy): Eukaryota > Metazoa > Arthropoda > Insecta > Diptera > Muscidae > Polietes > Polietes domitor. The sequence continues at coordinate 50,067,845 of OX377621.1, forward strand.
AACCCCAAAATTTAATTTTTATCACTGCCGTGCTGTTGCCTTCAATTTATAAACAAAGATTTCAATTAATTTAATTTATGGACAGTTTGTCTCTCCCTCGTCGCTCAGTGTGTGTGGATGCCAATAAATTGGCCTCCGGAGTAATCAAAATCATGTTTTATGGCCACTCTTCGTTTGCGTTTTATTGGCCGCACGACGCACAAGCAACGCTAGCCAGCTAACCCGCCCACTTTTCATGTTTTCTTTGGTCGTCGCGAGCAGTGAAGAATATTTTTGAAGAAAACTCTTTAAACCCGACATTTTGCAACCCGTCAAACATATTTTTTTATTGTCAAATTTATTGTCGTTGTACGTTTCTAGTTTCTCTTTCATCACAAAATTACCGGAGATCCGCGTTGTTTTTCTGTTTGTCGAACATAATTTTGTCGGTTGTTAAACATTCGCTAAAACATTGTCTAACGTTCTTAATTTGTCATAAATTCAAATGTTTTCTTTTCTTTTTTGTTTTGTTTTATAAATAATGTGAAATGTTATTGTATATAATGAGCTTTGGGGGGATTTATCTGTTCGACTAATGTTGCTGTTGTTTTAAATATAGAATGATATGAGACGAATGTTTTTGAGGCTTTCAAGGTGTTCGGTATGGTTTTTAAAGGGGGTCGCTGGTCACAAGGAATTCGTTTTTTGACTTGGCCTACATTGAGAGCAGTAGGTGAACCATAAAGAAATACATAAAGATAGAAATATATTTGAAGAAGAAAACAAGGGCACAACATTGAATGGCGGAAGTTGTTTTATCTCTTTAATTGAAAAAAAAAAACTCTTTGAAATGTCTAGTCTATTGTGATTAACAGAATCAGTTTTACGTCAGACAATGTGAGTGATTTTTCGAAAGTGGAAAACGTACAAAAAAAAAACAAAATTGTTGTTTGTGCTTTAAGATCCCCGTTATTATAAAATAAAACTAAATAGTCTGTTATTTAATTTACAAAGGGCTTGTTGTGCTATTTCACCACAAATTTAGAAAATCATAAAAAAATCTTTCGCGTGTACAAAGAGGGACATTACTTCTACATTTATCCACATATATTTTACATATAGGGTAATTCCAACAGAAAACGACTCAAAAAGTATAGGTTTGGATTTTCATTCTCTTCGATTTTGATGAAATTTGATGCACCGTTTACAGTAGCTCAAAATAGTACGTGGTTTAAGTTTTACAGTGGTCCAAAGTTGGTTATCTCAGTTTTTTTTTTTTTGCAGAGATGACTTCCTTATCGATATCATAACTTTGGATGGTGTCATCAGTTTTTAACAATATTGATCTCATCTGAAAGATTTACACCTCCTCTTTCCGAATCTGTATGAAAATATGAATGTCCTTGTGATTCAAGGACTCCAAAAATAAAAAATAATTTTAATCCTTGAATATCCTGAAAAACATATCTTTAATTTTCTTCATTTTGTTTTGTATTTTAGCTTATTTTATTCTCTAAAAAATAACAAAAACCATAGGTTAAAAAATTGCGGCTGTTTTCCAAAGTATTGCGTTATTTCAGCAAGCCCAAAATTTTCATTCATATCTATGTAAATTAGAGTCGCTTCAAAAATAAAGTTGTTGATGTTCTCGACTAAAATGAAACATTCCCAAAATATTTCGCTTTTATCATTGTCCGTTCGTGAACTGGACGCGTGCAAAAAACTCTATAAAACAGGTTTTTCTTGAAAATAATTCACTATGAGAATGGTATTGAAAAAATTCATTAGAAATTAAAAGCCCGCAACCACTAGTAGAATGTATGTGCCAAATTTCATCAAAATCGATGATGGTCGAAATCCATGTTGGGTCGAAATCTTGTGGAATTACCCTATAGGCACCGTTTTCTTCGTTATACTGTTAAATATTTTCTCGATTTTCTTATGGATTTTTTCTTGTCAGCAAAAAAAAAAGATTTTTTCAAAAAAATTATTTTTTGGAGGCTGAAATTTACAACATTTGTAGCCATCATAAATGCCTCTAATTGGGCATATAAGCGGGAGTGATCGGGACTATATTTCCAAAATGAGAGTACACATATTAAATGCGCCATCGACAATAATCGGATTTTTTTGCGTTGAGTTTATGACTCAGTATGAATCAATCAATAAATATTTGTTTTGGTGACAATCTTCCTAGTCCAACATTCTGCTGAGCAAATCTAAAAGTCTGTGGTTTGAAATGTGGAAAAAAAACGAAATAAAATATTTTTTATTTCCAATTTGTGTATTTAATGTAAAAGTTTTTGAATGCAATAACTTCGAATGCCACCTATTTCGAACAAGTCTTTCATCTTACGAATGAAATTTACGTATTTTGTATCCTGTGTGGGATAACTCATCAGTGATACTTCGACATAGAGTGTTTGTGTTACCTTGTCGTCATCTGCCGTATAAACATGTACAGTTTTGCAAATTTACGTATGCTTTATATACACTCTTGAAAACATATCCGGCGTTTTTTTCGAGTGTTACAATCTACCTACCTAGTGTTCAGTTGAAGGTTGAAAATAGTTTATCTCGCACTAACCAGAGAATCGTTGACAGTAGTTCCCCAGGGACCTGTCTTGTACGACATTTTCGTTACAGAGATATTCCGCCGATGAACATTCTCATCGCATTGCCAGAAGCAGCAGCGGCTATCACAAACGCATGTTATCGAACTCGATAAGTGGGAGAGAATTATTTTCAAGGATAAGAGGAGTTACCTCTAGTGAAAGGTGGTTGGAAGAAACCTGCTCTCCCACCAAGTGGAAAGACTTGAACTTTGGGAAATCAGGATTCTGGGATTCTGTCAGACATCTTGATGGGTATCTGTGGCGACATCCGTCGATCAGAATCTTCTATGACTCCATAGATAGACTTGATGTAAGCTTCTAGAAAAGGCTTCCATTCCAAAAAACGGACTGATAAAGGACAGTCTTCTGTAACGTCTACATTAAAAACAAGCACGTAAGTTTCGGCTTGATTGTAACATCCAAAAGGAAACGAGATACATCCATCGTTTATTATACCGACCCGTATAATAAAGATTCACTTTCTGAGTAGATTTATCAATGTCCGTCCATCCGTCTGTCCATCCGCTCGTCTGACTGCCTGTCTATCTATTCTTGTAATCAAAGTACAGGCCGCATTTATTGTCTGATCTTAATAAAAATTGGCACATGTAAGTTTTGTGGGCCAAGGACGAATGCTATTTAATTTGAAGTAAATCGGTTCAGATTTAGATATAGCCACCATCCAAATATCGCTTCCGCATTGACTTTTTCCGCTCTAGAGTCCACATATTTCAAACGTTTTTCTTAAAATTTGCCCCACCACCTTATATGTCATCTAGAAACATATATGGTTAACGTGGGCCAGATCGGATTAGCCTTTTTCCGCCCTAGAAACTATATATTTTAACCAATGTTCTCTAAATTCGGCTAAACACATCATATTTCATTTAGAAACATCTATGGTAAAAGTGGGCCACATCGTCTCAGGTTTTAATATAACCCTCAAACAAATGTCCTTCCCGCATTAACTTTTTTCTCTCAGACACATACTATTATAGATTTGGATCTAATTTGAGAGAACACGTTATATTTCTGCTGGAGACATACTTTGTGTAAGAAGGTCACATCGGTTAACGATATAGTACCCAAAAAAAATCGTTCCCAATTTCACGTTCTTCCCCTAATTCAGTCGAATTAGGTTACCAAATAACTTTTTTTTTTTGAAAATGCTATAAAAAAACTACTGAGTATTTTCCCAAATTTCTTTTTTTATTTGAAAGTACAATCCTTCCGGTTAATAATGGAAAATAATTTCATTCAAATGGCTGCCTCGGCACCCCACAAGTAATAGTCCAACGGTTGAATAGTTGAAAAAAAAGTTAGATGGCGGACCCTATATATACCCTCAATCACACTAATCATCTTCCATACACCTAACTATTTGTGTGGGAGGTACTAGAAGAATTGTGCAAACGGACCCATTTGTAAATAATTGTATGTACATGATCAAATATGAAGGCATAGAGATATTTCTGGCAACGTTATCGAAGTTATAAAGGATTTAATTTTACCTAGAATAGACACAATTGTGTGGGAGGTACTAGAAGAGGCGTGTCTAAAGCATCAATATTTTTTAAGGTCTAAAGTGTTTATTCATTTTACATTTTCAAATATAAAATTGCAACTAATTTAAACTACCCTAATCATTTGAGGACGCTTTGTGTTGTTAACCGTTAGAAAAATGTTGCGTATCAGCAAAAATGGAAATAAATTGTGAACATTTTCGAGTGATGATTCATTACGATTTAAGCACGTCGCTTAACAACTAAATTGTTGTTGTGCACTGATACGTCCTATTATTATTGTTTGTGCTCCGAATGAATGAATGACGGTCATTTCTGGGATTTTTCTATATAAAAAGAATTACAGTCATTCCATTGTTTCCATCGCAGATTAAAAAATATTATTAACAGACTTCTTAGTGGATAAATTGGCCAGGACAACTCGAAAAAACTGCGTCCAACGGTTATTTTTCCAAAATAAATCGATTTCCAACCGCACAGCGGCGGTTAAAGGACATAAAGAAGGTTTGAGGATTTCACTCTAATTTATCAACCCCTTTCTCTGAGTGTACTTTCCCCAGAACTCATTTGAAATTATTCTAAATCTAAGAAACGACAACTAGTCATTCGTTTTTGCACATAACTGATGTGATTTTATTTAGCATTTTTCTCGCTTCTGTCACCATAAATAATCATTGGATTATTCCACGAACATGTATATCAATCTGTTGAACATTTCCCTGACAAATAACAAATTTTAATAATAATCTTGATAGCTGAGCTACGACGGGAGCCACCAACAGCAATCTGACAGGAATTTATGATGCCCAACTCCAGCGAATTAAAGGCACTGCCTGCATCATGACACATAAGGAATACAAGGAACACGGCAGCCCAGGGGGAGGAGCATCAGCTCAAGTGTGATTTATATGCATTTCCGTTTGGTTGCAAATTCAAATGAAACGATGAATTTGCAAGCGCCAAATAAGTGGGTGATGGGACAGAATGATCCACCACCTCCTTCTCCTCCTCCTCCTCAGCCACGATACTTACTATGGGTGGTGGTGAAAAAAATCCACATCCAAGATTTCCATGCTGTCGCACAAATTAATTACATCTACGGCACATATGCCAGCAGGCTGCAGTTTGCATTTGGAAGATATTTTTTGGGTGGAATACAAAATATTTCCGGGAACAAAACTGTAGCGATCAAGTAATATAAGATCCAATTAGTTTATATGATTAACTAATTTCCCACATAAACTGGCGGCAGTCGGAGACGTGCGCAGAGGCCAAATGATGGAGGCAGCAGCAGCAACAGCAGCATCAGCATCTCGAGGAATTCCTTAAAGGGCTATAAATCATGGTGATCAAGTGACACCATCAGACCAGGCGAGGAGGAGAAATTTTTGGGAAGTGAAGCAGGCGGTGGCCGCCAGGGCATGTGCATTGTGCGGTTTCAGTTTCAATATCATTCCAAGACACCAAGTGAAGGGTCCGTCTCCCTACGGCATGGATGCTCCACGGCACGGCACCGCACAATAACGATTGAAATGGAGGCATAAAAAATGAATTATGCGCTTGTTAAGCAGCACAAGGCCTATATATTGTCGTCTTCGCTACACCCTCCTAGTCACTGTATCAGTGCCAGTACCTTTCCCTTTCTTCTCCTCCTCCCCCTCCTCTGATTATAATTGAGAGACCAAATGATGAAGGAATAAATAAAAAATGAACCGAACTGAAGTGAACTGTTATGAAGTAGACGATATAATTTCTGTGGTGCCTGTGGAAAATTTAAGAGGCGAGGTTAGGTTATTATGACACTTTATGTGCGCGTAAAAAGATTTATGGACATTTAAGATATTTAAGAGAATTTCCCCCCTCAACAGAGAAAAAAAAAACAATTTTGAGATTTTCTGTTGTTTTTTTAAATCAAATATTTTCATAATGTTGTTTATGGGGATAAGAAAAAAGGTGATGCTTCTGGGGTGACTCGTAAATATTGAGACACCAATTTTCAATAGTCATAAAAAAATTATTAATTTGGTCTGTGGGGAGGGGGAGGAATTCTTCGTTTGATTTTAATTGTTTTGTGGAATTGATTTATTGGGTATTTATAAGAGGAAGAAGTAAAAAACTGGCAGGAAATAGAAAAATAAATGACTTTTTAAAGGTAAAAAAAGGGCGAAATAGAATTGGAACAAATAAAACAAGCGAGATGTTTGACTAGGCGGTCCATAGTCTACCCAACTTGACGCAAAACGCCTTCGTATATGAACCTGGGAATTACTTTAATCAGTTATCTGCACATTAAGCTGGGTCGCGGTCCAATTTCATGGCACCCCACGAAAATAAAGTTTTTTTTTAATTATGATTTGCAAAATATATCGTTCTTAGACCAAGACGTCTGTGCGTTATATGCTCCTGTGCGTTTTTACCGTGTAATTTTTTTGTGTTGCATTTTTGTCAAAAATTTGAGTTAATATACCGTTGAAAGCACTTTAAATAAAGAGTGATTTTTTTGAGGTTAGGATTTTCATGCATTAGTATTTGACAGATCACGTGGGATTTCAGACATGGTGTCAAAGAGAAAGATGCTCAGTATGCTTTGACATTTCATCATGAATAGACTTACTAACGAGCAACGCTTGCAAATCATTGAATTTTATTATCAAAATGCGTGCTCTGTTAAGAAAGTTCAGAAAGAAAGAAATTGTGTTCAGCGACGAAGCTCATTTTTGGCTCAATGGGTACGTAAATAGGCAGAATTGTCGATTTTGGAGTGAATATCAGCCAGAAGCATTGCAAGAGCTACCAATGCATCCAGAAAAAGTCACAGTTTGGTGCGGTTTATGGGCTGGTGGCATCATTGGACCGTACTTCTTCAAAGATGATGCGAATCGTAACGTAACTGTGAATGGTGAGCGCTACCGTGAGATGATATCCAACTTTTTTTTGCCCAAAATGGAAGAACTGAACTTGGTTGACATGTGGTTTCAACAAGATGGCGCTACATGCCACACAGCTCGCGATTCTATGGCCATTTTGAGGGAAAACTTCGGAGAACAATTCATCTCAAGAAATGGACCGGTAAGTTGGCCACCAAGATCATGCGATTTGACGCCTTTAGACTATTTTTTGTGGGGCTACGTCAAGTCTAAAGTCTACAGAAATAAGCCAGCAACTATTCCAGCTTTGGAAGACAACATTTCCGAAGAAATTCGGGCTATTCCGGCCGAAATGCTCGAAAAAGTTGCCCAAAATTGGACTTTCCGAATGGACCACCTAAGACGCAGCCGCGGTCAACATTTAAATGAAATTATCTTCAAAAAGTAAATGTCATGGACCAATCTAACGTTTCAAATAAAAAACCGATGAGATTTTGCAAATTTTATGCGTTTTTTTAAAAAAAAAAGTTATCAAGCTCTTAAAAAATCACCCTTTATAAATTTTGATTCTTGCTTTAGAGTAGTCGCCATTCTACGCTTAAATTGATTTTTTGTGGTTTTTCAAAGTCACAGCTAAAAGCTCATATTTCCTGGAAGCAAACTGTTAAACTGAAAAACAAATAGAAGGAATGACTATTTTCTTTCGAATGACGCCTAAATGATGAATATAGGACGAAAAATGATGTCACTGACTCCATTTTTTGTGACCCGCCCTAATGTACATTAAAATTGAGGATATCTCCACCCCGGAATAAAATATAAATTGTTTAATTATGGTTTGCAAAAAATTTCGTTCTCGAAAACACATCGAAATATCAGGACCATAGTAAGCTCTTGAAATATAAATTGTTATTCTTGTATTTGAATAACTCATTGATCGTATTATTGGAGTAAATTATAGTAATTTTTTGTGGTTTTTACAAGAGACTACTAAAAACTAATATTTCTTGAGAACATGTTGTTGGGAAAAATAAATGGAAGAGTTCACTGCCTTTCGAATCATGCCTAAAAGATGAATATCGTACTTAAAATTACTGATTAAATTTCTGCGAAAATATTTTAATACAAAAGATGGTTTTCAAAACCAAAATTTTAAAGATCTTGTTACAAGAAAGAGCGTCTATCTTTTTTCCTGATGTATATCATTTAGGCATCATTCAAAGGGTAGCTATTAAAAAAACATAAAAATACCTCTAACGTCCACAAAACGACCAATGAATTATTCTGAGACAAGAGTAAAAATTCATATTTAAAGAGCTTCCAAAGGTATATTAATTAAAAATAGGCAAAAGTACAACACCACTGGAAAAAAATAATTTTTAGGGGTGTCTTCAGGATCGTTTAGCTCACAGACAGGTTTATTTAGGGAAGAAATATTTTGCAAAACATAGTTAAACAAATCTTATAATAAATCATATTTGGTTAAACTAGGGAAAATTTCTACGCCCACTAAGAGCCACGCCCTCTCAGTTGTGTACCAACTCCATAGATGAGCGTGAAAAGTAGAACCATTCTCTGTAATTTTTATAATAATAGATTATTATGTGAAGTATAAAAGGCATAAATTTTTCGAAAACGCGTTTAAATACTCAAGCCGTTTTTAGGGTTATTTTCTGTCTTTGTCAGGGAAACTTTTTTCCTCAGGATCGATTTCATCTATTTGCTGTACTAATAGTAATACATTAAACCTATCTAGGCCATCTTAGAATTCAATGACGATCAAGAATACACATTAGGGTGAAGATTTTGGCACACCTACTACGTTGTAGTCAATATTTGAAGAAGAAAGTTCCGCCGGAAAATGAATTTACTACTTGGCTCAAAGAAGAGCTAAAAGAATAATTAAAAAAATAAATCTTGTTATACTTATGATACATATTATATTTACATTATGTGCCGTGACTTATAGTGAAATGTGATAAAAAGAGTATTTTTTCATTCACACCACCCCCCTTATATTCAGTTTAGTGGGAGAGTTTAGCACCAATTCGGAAAAAGTACGAAATTAACCCTAAAATGAATGTAAAGTTTTACTTATTTCTGACATTTAAGTCGAGTTTTGGTGTATTCAGAGACTTTTAGTAGAATTTTATGAAAAATATTTTTTTAGAACATTTTGACCCGTCAAACCCCTGTCTTAGGGGAGTTTTTTACCCTTTGCACAAATGGAACCAAAAAGATCCCTATATTGAGGATCTAGAGGATTAAAATGTTCCTCGTAGAGTTTTAAGTAATATTGCTTAACATATCCTATACTTAAAATGTAAGGATCACAAGGTTTCCTATGCCGATTCGTCATATGACTGTGGAAAGAGGGAAATGTTCACCCCACCTATTTATTAATATTATTTTAACTAATGAAAAATTACTCCGAAAAAAAAAAATCAGCACATAATAGGGCGAAATTTTTTTAAAAATCCCAAAAAATGGATTACAAGTCATATTTTTTGTGTAATTTTTCCTAACGAAAATCGCTCAAATATGAAATAACGTCCAATCGGTTATATTCATTTTGTCATTCCTTTTCCAACACCTTGAAATATTCATTCTAGGTCGTGGTAACATTTTAAGATGATTTAGCCATGTTCATGACAACAATCGAACAAATTTGTATACCCTCCACCTCCAGGATGGGGGTGAAATATCGACCTGAGATCCTATAAAGTATATATATTCCTGATCTTCATGAAATTCTAAGACGATCTAGCCATGTCCGTTCGTCCGACTGTTGAAAGCACGCTACCAGCTAAACGAAAGGAACTAGGACGTCCAAACGTTCCATAAATGCGTCTTACAGTCGTAGATCGGTTGGTATTGAAACAGGAAATCGGCCCAAAGCGAAAAATGTTTCCCGCACAAGGACTCACAAATACCCATAATAACCCCTAATATTTTAAAGTATTTAATCGTATTTTTTCAATATGTCTGCTTGAACTTACTTGATATTGGGTATGCGCATTTCCCCTATAACAAAAACGTGCACCATAAGTGATTTTTATTTTTCGAAATTCGTACTTTTTGGGGTTAACATGGAAAAAGGGAATAAAAATAGTACCAACCAAATGGTCGCAGCTAGAATCATGGAATTCGGTGTATACATTCCTTTGACTGCATATACACGCAAAATAAAAAGATTTTTATAAATTCGTACTTTTTTTACTTTTACTGCAAAAATGGGTACAATCATGAAGTTAGGCTATCTTGCACTATGTACGTGAGATAATCGATTTTCAAAATTTGTTATTTTCGAATTAAAATAGAATGGAAATACAACCAACTGTAGCACCCATTATCTACCAATATTTATGGTATTTAAGCTTTTTTGAAAATATAAATATAAGAATATTTATTTTTTGAATTGACTTGAAGTAGTATTTCGATATATATATAGTGTAAACGTATTGGTACCCTTGCCTTATAAGTGTGGTTTGAAATAATAAAAATATTATATTTATTTTAAAAAATATTTGTTCAATATTTGTTTTGGTTTGGCTATATTTAAAAAAATATATTTTCCTGTAATATTACTGCACTCATACGAAAATCGACAGCCTCTGTGGAAAGCAATCCATGGTGGAGGGTATATAAAGCTAGGTCTGGCCGAACTTAACGCCGTTTTTACTTGTTTTCTCTAACATAGAATGAATCTGAATATCTCATAGTATTTGGAATATTTAAGGATGTTTTTTGAATTTATTTTTTTTCAGAATTCATAGTTTTAGAGGGTGAAGTAGAGGAAAAAAATATAAAAAAAAATTGCACGAATCAACGGCAACAACCAAAAAGTTTAAATTTGAACGGTAAATCCCTCTAAATGCGTAGACGTAGAAAATAAAGGGATTTTAGAAATTGAAGGGGGTAAATTGGGAAAAGGGGGATAAAAGCAGTACAAAGTAAACGGCTGGAGTTGAAGCGTGTAATACTATCCCTTGGCTCGCTAAGACACTTTTCGAAATTTGCACTTTTAGCGAAAAATGGGGGGAAGAGGGATAAAAATAGTTTCAACAAAACGGTTGCAGCTGGAATCTTGAAAATCGGTGTATACACCGATTGCTGTCTTATATGAGTCATTCCAAGTTATGTCAAGCGGTACGGTTTTTGACCTCGATAGCTGCGATTGTTTTGAAAGTTCGTGTATGTATTCTTCCCATAAAAATATTGTACACATATTTTTGGAAAAAAAATTGAAAATTTTTTTCACGAGTTATGACCAATTCAACAGTGAAAAACATACTAAAGGGTGCTTTTTTAGCTATTATCTTTTTGGCAACACTTGTTTAAACAGCTGACGCACGTTTCGTGTTTTGTTTCACTGTCAAACATCTTCAGTTTGGTCTATAATTTAACCATGAATCGTCTTACAAACGAACAACGCTTGCAAATTATTGAATTTTATTATCAAAATGCGTGCTCTGTTAAGAAAGGTCATCGTGCGCTTCCATTTTATGGTCAGTTAATCGACCCACTGAAGCGGCTATTCGGGCTATTGTGACTAAATTTCGCACCAAATTTACATTGTTGGACATTAAACCACCAATACGCTTACGTAGAGAGCGAACTGATGAAAATATCGCAGCAGTATCGGCCAGTGTCAATGATGACTATTAATTATCGATTCGTCGCAGCAATTGGGCCTCTGTTACTCAACAACGTGGACAATTTTGCGGAAGGATTTAGGTGTGATGCCTTTCAAAATACAGCTGGTACAAGAATTGAAGCCGAACGACCTACTGCAACGTAAAATTTTTGGTGAATGGGCTCTTGGAAAGCCAATGGGTACGTAAATAGGCAGAATGCAAGAGCTTGACTTGCATGACGTGTGGTTTCAACAAGACGGTGCCACATGCCACACAGCACGCGCAACAATGGACTTATTGAGAGGCGAGTTCGGTGAAGATTTTATTTCACGTTCGGGACCGGTCAATTGGCCGCCTAGATCGTGCGATTTAACGCCTTTAGACCTTTTTTTGTGGGGCTATGTCAAAGCTCATGTCTATACAGACAAGCCCGCTTCAATTGACGCATTGGAAGACAACATTGAAGCATTTATTCGTGAGATACCGGCCGAAATGTTGGAAAGAGTATGTCAAAATTTGACTAAGCGGATGGACCATTTGAGGCACAGTCAAGGTCAACATTCGCATGAAATAATCTTCAAACATTAAATTATATGGACCGTACTATCGATTCAAATAAAGATTTCATGCATTTTTCTTTTTTTTTTGAAAAATTTTCCTATAGCTTTTAAAAAATCACCCTTTACATGCCTTCATTAAAGAAACCGAATGGAAGGCATTGTCTCCCATTGTCTCATGCAATGTTAAGTGGAAAGGAGTTGGCAATGTGCCTGGAAGGCCTTCTAAAGCAGGCCTGATAAAAGGCCTTTTAGGTTATATTTGTTGTAGCAGCTTTAGAGGGAGCTGAGGTGATAATCCTTAATTCTGAATTGTACTAGACTTCGATCCGGCATGTATCCGATTATCGCGGAAAGCTTTCTCCATCATCGTTCTCATGTTGTCCGGCTGTTATTTGCATCTTCTTCAAGGTTGATGTTAATGTTAAGGGAATGGGATGTTAATCGAGTTGTACCACTATCCTCCACTAGGGGCGCTGCATTTTATGTTAACAGCCATGGCTATTAGTTTCTTCCCTGAACCTTGGAGCAATCGAAATGGCAATTTTTATGTGCAAGTGTGTACGGATGAGAAAATTGGCTGCAGAAAACTCTTATTTTATGATGAAAAGTGAAAATTTGTTGATGTTGAATTTTACCAGTGCGCCGGCCGGGAATCGAACCCAGCACCTTCAGATTGCAAGACGCGCACACTTCCACTAAACTATTAAGGCCAATCCTTCCTTCCTTTTTGGTCATGATTTCCGCCGCTGGGAAATGTCACCATGCCATTTACAAATAAATTTGTAGAAATATAGATACAATATGATCTGAGCCAGGAGAATATCCCAGTTCAAATCAAATATTGATTAAAAGGCCAAAATAAAACAAACGAAAAACTAAACCAAATTAGCGTTGACACGGCAGAGGTATTGCTGGGAAACTATACCAGGACCGAAAATTAAAAGATTACTTATGAATCTTCTTTATTTTTTTAACAATCTGGCTGAAAAGTGCAAAAGTATTGATTGGCTAGCACAAAAATTGCAAAAATATCTTTCATAGAATAACATTTAACTCAGGAGAAAAACGTGGCGAAGGGAGACAAAAATGGTACCTACCAAACAGTTGCAGCTGAAATTTTAAAATTTTCTGACTTGCAAAAGAAAAAGGCTTTCCAGATTCAAAAATGATAAAATGGAACAAAAAAGTTACAACTAGACAAATGCAGATGGAATCATTGAATGTGTGGACGTTTGAGTTTACAAATGTGTAAAATTGGACGGGATATATAAAAATTTTCCCAAACAAGGTAAGAAAATGCCATCAATAACCCCTATTGTTTAGCACATTAAGGTATCACTTATGAAGAGTGATGTCTTATATCTATTTTTTAATATGTTAGATGTACTATTTTGATATTTATAGCCAAGGGCTATAACTCTGTAAAAACATTTTGGTAAATTACACTGTCCAACAAATTAAGACTTCAGAGATATGTTTAGTTTAACTTTATGTTATGTTCATGTAGATCTAATCTACATAATCCTTTTTAATTATCTCGTCGAAAAGGTATACATATGCAGATTTATTGTATGGTTTCATTTTACAGAGTAATATAGTTAAAGTATTTGCTATAAAACACCATGTATTGTTGTAATTATTCATTTATATCACCAGATCAAAACAAGTATTTCAAATAGTTTAAATATAAACTAGACCAAAAATTGTCCACAATTATATAACAATATAACAAATTTCAACATACCTGTAGTTTCACCAATTCCGGATGATCGTTGGCCAATTTTGCCAACTCTTGATAGCTGGCCTTAGCCATTGCAACAATCCATTCTTTAGCTTTAGGATGAGCCAAAGTAACCTCCGGCAACTCTTTCTCCTCGATAAGCTGCTGAAAAGAAATAACCACAAAAAAGAAAAGGCCAAATAAGTCAAGGGAATAAATCTGAATGAAACATTTTAATGGGACACAAATCATGAAAATTAAACAGAAACAGCAACAATAAAAATCTCTAGAGTATTTATATGCAGACACGGGCATATACATAAATATTTTGAAACATGTTTGGAACATTAATAGGAGACCCTAATTGGGATTTCCTTCCATGCTTTCCTTCATTTTGGTCTTATTAAATAATTTTAATTTATTAGGCCTCTGAAGGTATAAAATAACATTAAATGAAATAACACAACTCTTTAACAGATAAACATATAGAGATACACATACATACAAATACGAATATGAGTACGAGTATGCATATGGATGTATGGAAAATATTTGGAATAAGCAAAAAAAAACTGTAGTGAAACGGGAAAAGTAACCCTTGCGAAGTGAAAAAGATTTTCCATGTTTTCCCCATAACAAATACATGTGCACTTACCAGCATGTGTATGTATGTGTGTTCTTTGGCAACTCTTTAGAGGCACAACCCTAGAATCTCCATAAAAAACGAACACACACACTCATGTACATACGAGTACATTGTACAGTGGTTTCAATAAAAAAATATATAAATTTAGTATTTTTAGAAATGGGCGCAGGATTCAGGATTTAAGAACGCCTTAACAACAAATAATTTCACTCATATCAAATTTAAGATCAAAACATATTTCAACATAAATGTTTTTTTGGAATTTTAATTTAAAGGAGTGAGCGGGACAAAGAGGGATAAAAATGGTACCAACAAAAGTATTACAGATAGCAAGGTGAAATTTGGTATATAAATTACTCTGACCATGTAGTACAGTAAAATTGATCAATTTTTCGAAATCTGTACTATTAAGGGGTGAGCGGGACAAAAAGGGATAAAAATGTTACCAACATAAGTACTGGCATCATGATATTTGGTATATAAATTCCTCTGACCATGTCGAAGTACAGTAAATTTGATAAATTTTTCGAAATTTGTACTATTAAGGGGTGAGCGGGACAAAAAGGGATAAAAATGGTACCAACAAAAGTATTGTTTAAGAAGGGATAAAAACTATTACAACTAGAATCGTGAAATTTGGTATGTAAATTTCTCTCGCCACATAGAAGCGCAATGTGAATTCATTTTTGTATTTTTAAGGGGTTAGCGGCACAAAAAGGGATAAAATGATACCAACTAAAGTATTGCAGCTAGAATCGTGAAATTTGATAAGTAAATTCCGCTGACCATGTAGAAGCGCAGTAAAATTGGATTTTTCGAAATTTGTACTTTTAAGGGGTGCGCGGGACAAAAACGGGACATAAATGTATATTTCAAAATTTGTCCTTATAGGAAGATGCGGGACGAAAAGAGATAAACGTGGGACGAAAAGAGATAAATTTGAACTGCCGATTACTTTGACTTTGAAAGGTAGAACAACATTCATTTTTATATTTATTTTCAGATTTATGTTTGACATTTGTCAAATGGGACGCTATACGCTCGAACAAAGTTGGGAAATATTAACAACTTACTTCCAAAGTAGTGAGTCTTTAAAGCACATTGTAAGACATTTACGTGGAAAATTTCCGAGAAGAGATCAGCCTTCAGTTCAGCCATCATGAAGCTCATTTTGATATCGGTGGCTATGTCATGAAGCAAAATTGCCGCATATGGGGTTCAGAGAACCCACACGTGGCTATTGAGAAGACATTGCATCCACAACGAGTCACTGTCACGGCATCATTGGGCCATGTACTGAAGAATTGGGTTGATCGGATGAGGTACTGCCGAGCCAGTGGTAGTCATCTGAATGATATTGTGTTTCATTATTAAATGACAAAGTTCAACCTTTCCAATAAAACCAGAAATTTTAAAAAATAATCAGTACTTTTTTAAAGCCGATTCTAATTTAAAATTTTAAATGGCCCACGCTATGAATAAATGAAAATGAATGTATCATACAACTTTTGCATGCACATTTTAGACTTCAGAAAATAAAATTCTTAAATTGCAAGTGAAACTTAGTTCATTTTCTTTGTCATAAATATAAATTTCTTTAAGATTATAAAATATAAATTTCTTTAAAATATATAAATAATTGAAATAATATTTGAGGAATGAAATTTATTCATAAATATAATGAAGGATTTTATTGTATTTACGAGACATTTCACAATTTTTTAAAAAGATTTTGAGTGTGTCGACTTTATTTGGTTGAATTCTCTACTACTAGCAATTCTCATTTCTTCTATGTTAATTCTGGCATTAGTATGTACTCTGATTTAGGTCAAACACATATTCTTTGCAAACGTTCTCAAAGAGACCGGTCAACCAAGTTTCATTATAAAATGTATGAAAATTTTCAAAATTATATTATGAAAAATAAAAAACATGTATCAAAATTCCACAAAAAAAATTGAGAACAACTTCATATCGAACATTGCGTAAAATTTATAAAATTTCAGATATCCTAACGAAATGTAGGATGAGATATACTCTTATGTAGGGAACATGTCTACAAAAATAAAGGCTAACAAGTTTTTACACTTTCTTCCAAAAAAAAAACACTAATTCCCAAAGTGTGAAAAATATATGGGATTTTTTACTAAAATGCAGATCATTTATTTATTCATTGCAGAGATGAGGTAATACTTTCTGAGTTATAAGTCGGCATATGGGGATAACAATAACTGAAACATTTTCTAATCGATGCTTTGTGATTTGAGAATTTTTGAAATAAAATAGTTTTGTATTGAAAAATTGACAATATTAGAATCATTTCCTCTCATCGGGGAGTTTATAATTATGTATTCTTTATGAAAATTATAGAAAATTGCCTTACAGGGAAAAAACCAAATAACGTTGCCGCATTAAGGCGACTGGATCACGAAAATATTTGCCGCAGTTACCCCACAGAAATACAGATAGGATTGTTTACTGGTGATCTGCAAAATATTTTGTCGCTGGGTCAAGCCATCTGTGAGCTAAACGCTCCTGAAAAAAAACTATAAAAATAGTTTTATCTTTATATATAAAAATGAATCTGTGTTTGTAAGTTTGTGGGTTTATCATCAATGACAGTAGTTGTGCCAAAAATGGTCGTTAATGGAAAAGTGGGCGTGGCACCTCCCATACGAAGTTAAAACCCATTTTCGAATATATTCCGTTCTACGACAGATACAATACTGAAATTTTGTGTTAGTGCATCTAGCATCAATGTGAGTAACTGTGCCAAAAAAAATGGGCGGTATTGTAAAATTGGGCGTGGCACCTCCCATAGGAAGTTAAAACATATTATCGAATATGGTCAGTTCTATGACACCTAGAGTGCTGGAATTTTGTGTGAGTTGATCCAGTATAAACAGTTGTGCAAAGATGGGCGGAAAGTGGGTGTGACCTTTTCATATGAAATTAAAACCGGTTTTAGAGTATATTTGACACCGAGCGGAAAGTGGTCGTGACCCTTCCCATACGAAATTCAATCCTGTTTTTGAGTATATTCGACACCGATATTCCTATATTGTTATGTGAGTTAATTTAGTTGTAACCTGCTTAGACAATAAACAAATGGGCGGGATTTGAAAGATGGGACATTTTTGATTTAAATTTTGAAATTACACGATTTCTGTGGATTTTCTTAGGACAATAGTAAAGAAAGGTTACATAAGAATTTAATAGAAATATTCATTCGTCAAGACCCGACTTAAGTCAAGAAAGCGGAAATTAAATTAATTTTTTAGTTTTTGTGTTGTTTGATTAGTGAACAATTTGATTGATTTTCTATGTCTTTTGAATGTAATTTAATTTCTTCTTACAAATGAAGTTTTTTGTTTAAGTAACAAAACACATTTAACAAAAAATCAATTTGATTTTTGACATTTTTCCATTATTCGCCGTAAACTATCGGATGGAACATATCCATTTCTTTAGTATCTCAGGCAAGTACCTTGATTATAATTAGTACATATATTATCGATCAGGAGAAAAATCAATATGAAAACAGATTTTAATTTTACCGTTTGTTTTTTTTTGCCTGGCGAAGCGGGCGGGGGTTCAGCTAGTATAATATAAAATTCAGGGGATTGTTAGTTTTGAAAAAAATTGACAAAAATGCAACATAAAAAATTACACAGGAAAACATGATTTTTAATAATGTTTTCGGGAGTGTTTAGCTTATGGATGGCTTGATTTAGAAATGCAATATTTTGCAAATTATCATTAAACAATTAAAACTTTATTTCCGCGGGGTGACTATAAATTATTTTTTTATTTATGTGGGTCACGACCCAGCATCAATCAATCAATCTTTCTATTAGTTTATTTAGAATTTTATAAACAGTAGCATAATAAATAATTTGAAAATTATTTTAGTTTTTTTCGTTTGTATTTTTTTTGGTCTGTAATCAATATTTGATTTGAACTGGGATATTGTCCTGGCTCAAGACCATTTAGCATCTATATTTAATAGAATGCAAATTTATTTACAAATGGCATGGTGGCATTTATTACTTGGCTGCAGACTACCACTATCATGATTTCCACCCTGTCTAAAGGTTTCATTCAGGTGGCTTCGCAGCGACTTTTCAACATCAAACCCGGCCTCTCTTTTTAGTTTTTTCGTTTGTATTTTTTTGGTCTGTAATCAATATTTGATTTGAACTGGGATATTGTCCTGGCTCAAGACCATTTTGCATCTATATTTAATAGAATGCAAATTTATTTACAAATGGCATGGTGACATTTATTACTTGGCTGCAGACTACCACTATCATGATTTCCACCCTGTCTAAAGGTGGCTTCGCAGCGACTTTTCAACATCAAACCCGGCCTCTATAAGGAGATGATTCTCACAAACGAACGAGAATCACAACTCACTTGCCGAATTTGCGTTTAAAAAATCGCACCAAGTAATAAAGTACACATGCCATCTTACAAGCATCTCATTGAGTTGCATATGTAAGTATGTGTGTATGCAGGTATAGTTACCCAGCAATACTTCTGCCGTGCCAACGCTCATTTGTTTTAGTTTTTTCGTTTGTATTTTTTTGGTCTGTAATCAATATTTGATTTGAACTGGGATATTGTCCTGGCTCAAGACCATTTTGCATCTATATTTAATAGAATGCAAATTGATTTACAAATGGCATGGTGAAATTTATTACTTGGCTGCAGACTACCAATATCATGATTTCCACCCTGTCTAAAGGTTTCATTCAGTTGGCTTCGACAGCGACTTTTCAACATCAAACCCGGCCTCTATAAGGAGATGATTCTCACAAACGAACGAGAATCACAACTCACTTGCCGAATTTGCGTTTAAAAAATCGCACCAAGTAACAAATGAGCGTTGGCACGGCAGAAGTATTGCTGGGTAACTATACCTGCATACACACATACTTACATATGCAATTCAATGAGATGCTTGTAAGATGGCATGTGTACTTTATTACTTGGTGCGATTTTTTAAACGCAAATTCGGCAAGTGAGTTGTGATTCTCGTTCGTTTGTGAGAATCATCTCCTTATAGAGGCCGGGTTTGATGTTGAAAAGTCGCTGCGAAGCCACCTGAATGAAACCTTTAGACAGGGTGGAAATCATGATAGTGGTAGTCTGCAGCCAAGTAATAAATTTCACCATGCCATTTGTAAATAAATTTGCATTCTATTAAATATAGATGCAAAATGGTCTTGAGCCAGGACAATATCCCAGTTCAAATCAAAAATTTGAAAATTATCTAAAATAAGATCACAACGTTCAAAAAAAGGTAAAAAATATGAAACCAAAACTATGATTTTTTCTTCTAACGCAAATATCTCTTAATGTAATTGAGGTTTACAAAAGATTTTGTAGTTATTCACGAGCATCGGTACTTAGTTGTACTTTTGGCAATCATTTCATGGCGAGGTGACAAGCTTTGGAGAGTCTCCATACAGAAAACTTGAAAACACCTTTGGTCTAAGCATGCGAAATTTCGTCAATATATATCTTTCCGCTCAAAAGTTACAGAATTAAATCCCAAACAATCGAATGGAACCACTGTATGCTCTTCTGAAGATCTGATCTGTTCCAGTGGAGTAAAAGGAAAATGAACCTCCATATTAAGTAGTGTATGTTTAACACCTTGGCTCCAAAAAGATATCCGTTTGAATTTATTTTGGGGAGTTTTTCACAGGAAACAAATATAAATTTATCTTCAACTGGAAAATTTATTTTAATATAGATTTTTTCCAGTTTGCTACCACTGTGCATCGGGACACAGGAAAAAAACGGCCGCACTTCTAATGAAAACGTATTCCGTGAAGTGGGGTAATTTTCGGCGGATTCTTCCGCTGTTCCGTGAATCTTGTTAGAGTAACGTCGTCGTCGTTGTTGTCGTTACGAGTCTTTGCCTCCCAACATATGGTGTTTATTATTTATGATAAAAACAACATTCTTCTTATTAACGCTTTTGGTTTTTCCACTTTTGTTTTTTTCTTTTTTGGCAACTAATTATCCCCCTGAATATGCTCATACGAGTATGGATAAGAAGCTACAAAGACAGATACAAGGCTATGCGGCCGCAGATACAATGGAGAGGAGTGGAAGGGAAAGACAGTATAACCCTGTAATGTCTGTACTACACATTGTATAAGTGTAGTACGAGTAGGAACAACACACGTGCGTTATGTGCTACTGCTACTGCCACCGGTGCTTGAACACCTTTATTCTGGTGGCCACCGTTCGCGGCATGTGTGTGCGTTGAGCTTGTTTTTATGAACAATTAGCTCGCTAATAAATAACATTAATACTCGCTCGAGCTCGTATGTCTAGAGTGGAAGGAACAACAAATAAAAAACAAGGCAAATGTTGCGCTAAACAATAGTTAAGATGTTACACGTGCTGCTGTGTGTTTGAATACTATTCGGTGCCTCACACTATTCACCGGAACCAGAAGTAGTCGTAACTTATAGAAATTGTTAAATGTTTTGCGCTACACAAACACAACTACAACACACACACACTCCCATGTCTTTATAGCATTTTGCAGCACGTGCTGCCTGCTGCTGCCCCACAAAAGTAACATTTACGCCACTTGACTTTTGCAATGGTTTCTCTCATGTTCGCTTCCGGTCGCCGTTAATGAGACTCGTGTGTAGTACCCACTTCGCGAGATATTTGGTGAATTGGCCTCAAACCTTTTGTTTGTCGTCCAGCTTCGTAAGAGGAAATCTCAGATACTTGAATAAGCAACTTGGTACAATGGAAAATGTAACGTTTTTGTGGGCAAATGATAATGAATATTTCAATTATAAAAAATCAGCCGGTATTATAAACCGGAAAACTCGCACACATTGCTGGGAAGTATATGAACAAAAAATATTTAGCAAAATGAATTTGGGTCATATCTGACCGTAATTACCATTTTTGGAAATATTGTCGAGAATATATACTGAAATTATCTCCTTATAGAGGCCGGGTTTGATGTTGAAAAGTCGCTGCGAAGCCACTTGAAAAGACTTTTGACATGGTCGAAATCATGATCGTGGTAGTCTGCAGCCAAGTAAGTAAGTAGTAAGTAATGCCATTTGTAAATAAATTTGAATTCTATTAAATATAAAAGCAAAATGGTCTTGAGCCAGGACAATATCCCAGTTCAAATCAAATATTGATTAAAGACAAAAAAAAATACAAACGAAAAAACTAAAACATTTTTCGAAATATGTATATTATTTATTTACTAGAACTAACGAAAATTTTCCTCAAACCAAGTAAATTTTTACTAAAACTAATGAACATTTTACTTGATGCAATGAAGAAGTAATGAACCAAATGTTCCTTCAAATACTTCAAATAAAACATTTTACTTCAGAGTACGTGAAAATCTTACAAAAAATGACATACTGATTCATAAAATCAACTGAATCCCATGTCCCTTTCACGTCCGTCTGGTTCTCTGGTATACACGAAAACTCTGGAAGGGACTTAAAGAATTTATTTAGCAATATTTTCACATAACAGAATATGGGCGATATTGTCACACCCTTTCCACAAAAAATTGACAAATTGGTCAAAATAAAACTGATATAACTTCCAGACGTATGATCGAAACTAGATGCAATTCAAGATTTTAAAATATTTGTATAACCACTCTAAACCAAAAAATAGTTATGCTTTTGGCACGCCCTTTGTAGTCCCTATCCAAGTTAAAATTAAAACCCTTACATATAACTGCTATACCGGTGAATTGTAATCGGAACATATAAATAAAGGGTTATTTTTTAAAAGCTATAGGAAAGTTTCTCAAAAAAAACACATAAAATTCAGAAAAATGCATGAAATCTTTATTTGAATCGATAGTACGGTCCATATAATTTAATGTTTGAAGATTATTTCATGCAAATGTTGACCTTGACTGTGCCTCAAATGGTCCATCCGCTTAGTTAAATTTTGGCATGTCCACGTTTTTATTAATATTTAATATTTATTATAAATTCATTGGTACCATTTTTCAAATTGATTGGTAGCATTTTTATCCCTTTCTACCTAATTTCAGCCACATATAGTACGAATTTTGAAAACTATTTTCTTAGCCACATTCGTGCTAGTCGTAGGCCCAGTCGTTTGGTCTGGGATGGGGTACAATTTGTATCCCATTTAATCCCTTGAAAACACAAATTTCGAAAAATGCCCTCTTGTCAGTGATCTGCGCTGTAAAACGAATATACACACCGAATTTCAATATTGTAGCGTCATCCGTGTTGTTGGTGCCTTTTTA
The DNA here is from genome assembly GCA_947397865.1 of Polietes domitor. NCBI lineage: Eukaryota > Metazoa > Arthropoda > Insecta > Diptera > Muscidae > Polietes > Polietes domitor. The sequence continues at coordinate 50,090,688 of OX377621.1, forward strand.
ATCCCCTTTTAACCGATTTCACCCCCAAAAAGCACAAATTTTGAAAAATATTTTCTTGGGCGCGTTAAAGCTATAAGATTAATTTGCGTACCAAATTTCAAGATTCTAGGCCCAACCGTTTGGTCATTGCTGTGGTACCATTTTTATCCCTTAAAAGTACGAATTTCGAAAAACTCACTTCATATCTGATCTCTACGCTGTAGGAGAAATGTAAACACCAAATTTCATGATTCTAGCTTCAGTCGTGTTGTTTGTACCATTTTTGTCCCTTTTTGTCACATTTAACCCCCCAAAAGTACGAATTTTTCAAAATCCACTTATTGGGATGCCTTTATGTCGCAAGAGGAATGCCCATACCAAATTTCATTCTAGGCCCAGCCGTTTGGTCATTGCGGTGGTATCATTTTTATCCTTTTTACCCCTTAAAAGTACGAATTTCGAAAAACCCCGTCTTATCCAAAACCAAATTCCATGATTCTAGCTCTTGCCGTCTGGTCACTCAATCACGCAACTCTTTTATATATATAGATGGCATGATGATATTTATTACTTGGCTGCCGACTACAACTATCGTGATTTCCACCCTGTCAAAGGTTTCGATCAGGTGGCTTTGCAGCGACTTTTCATCAACATACCCCGCCACTTTAAGTAAATGATTCTCACAAACGAAACGAGAAGCACAACTCACTTGTAAATAACAACTTGTAAATAAATTTGCATTCTATTAAGTATAGATGCAAAATGTTCTTGAGCTAGGACAATATCCCAGTTCAAATCAAATATTGATTACAGACCAATGAAATAAAAACAAAAAAAAAACTAAAATAAATATTTTTTAATTTTTGTACTAAAATTCAAGTTTTCGTCGAGGTACATTTAATATCTATTTAATGTTTTCTACTAGCAAAACCCGCTGCTTCGCCAGTTATTGTTATTAATTTTATCCGTTTCTGTTTTTGGATAGTATTTATTTAATTTCCTTTTGGTGGATATATATAAATCTAAAATAGTAATTTGGAAACCTCTTTTTAGATAGCACTCATACACAGTCAAAGGAATGTGTTGGTTAGGGTTTGCATTTTCCCGTACTTTTTATTTCCCGGGAAACGGGAATTATTTTTTCAATTTCCCGGGATCCCGGGACAGCACGGGAAATCGTCAACATACTGTTTACCATGAGTTAAGCTTTTTTCCAATGAAACATTCACATTTTATTAAAGTAAAATAAATATAAAACCAACCTATTACAGAATTCATATAATAAAGCGTAATGCGAGATCAATGCAAACGTCTTTTCAAGTTTCAAAATTAATTAAAGATCAGATATATCTTATTTTATTGGAAAATGTGGACGCGACGAAGAATGATCGTTCACATTAATAGTGAGGAGAGCATTAAATGAAATGTTTGTTCTTTGTCCTGTCGCTTCGCAAATTTTAAATTATTTATTTTTGGCGTTCGTATACACGCCCAAAATCTATTTTCCTCAGATTTTAATTTTTTCATATGGAGCTTGACAGGAAAAATCCGAAAAAGTGGATTTTGAGCCTACATCCGAACGCAGCTTAAAAATAATTTGACATACCTGATTAAAAGTTTTGTGATCTAAATTTTTACACAACATTTTTAATTTTATTGTGGAAATGATGGAAAAAAATATGCGAAGAAATATGTAAAGAATATATGTAATTTTCTACTGAATTCCAGCGGGATTTCCGTACGAATTTCCCGGGATACGGGAAATGAAAAAAGTGCGAATTCCCGGGAATTTTCCCGCGGGAAATCCCGGCATGCAAACCCCAGTACTGGTATTATTTCAGCTGAACTTCCTTCATATGTGCCATTCACTCCTTAAAAGTAAACATGCATTTATATTGCGCTTCTTGTTCTTGTAATACTTTGGTTGGTACCATTTTTATCCCTTTTTTGTCCCGCTCACCCCTTATAAGTACAAATTTCGAAAAAAAAAAACATTTAGATTACGCTTCTACGTTGTCAGAGGAATTTACACACCAAATTTCACGACTATAGCTGCAATACTTAAATTGGATCCATTTTTATTCCTTTTTGTACCGCGCATCAACAGGTATACATTTCGAGAAATCCAATTTTACTGCGTTTTACATGATCAGAGGAATTTACATACCAAATTTCACGATTCTAGCTGTAATGCCATTTGTATCCCTTTTTGTCCCTTAAAAGTACAGATTTCGAAAAATCCATTTATGTTGCAAGTCTAGGTTGCCAGAGAAATGTAAATACCGCATTTCCCGAATATGCCTGCGTAATATAATTTGGTACCATTTTTATCCCTTTTTGTCTCTTTCCTCGCTTAAAAGTACAGATTTCAAAAATTCTTTTTTGCAGCTCGTCTGCTCGGTAAGTGCAAGGCACACACCGAATTTCATGCTTCTAGCTACCGCCGTTTAGTCAGGACGAAGGTTCGATCTCTATCCTTTTTTGTCCCATTTCACCCCCGTCCTATTTGGGAACTACCCTGTAAATTACATGGGTGCTGATCAATGATAAGTCGGACGCAACTCTTTTATATATAGATATAGATACAAGTATATTGCCCTCTAGTATGTAATTATGTCTTGGTAAAAGAATTTACACCAACTGTGGTCAACTTAAAGCTATTTGTATAAATATTAAAAATATAAAATTAATATTATTAATATCTCATATATCATTTATTACATCCTATATTGCATTTTGCTGTGTCAAAACTTAGTGTGGAAACAAACGTCTGGCGAAAGAGCCAGGTTTACTGTACTTTGGGTTTCGACCGCCATGGTAACACCAAGTCAAGCTTTAACTGCTTATTCAGATCCAAATCTGGTCAGAAGTTAGTCAGATATGGAAATGCTTTTTTTTGCTTCTTTTAGATCGGTATGTCTTTTCCAGGCCGAAAGACCTACATTTGCGCCGTGCGTTCGGTCGATGGACACAACATCAACTGAAAGTCAAGCCACTGTTTTAAGTCAAGCCACTGAAAGTCAAGCCACTGTTTTAACGTACTATCCTCTTCAGTGTTGAAGGTCATTTTTGGCTCAATGGACGTGTGAATACGCAAATTTTCCGCATTTGATGTGAAGAATCCACGAGGCATGTTTATAATCACAAGAACTCACATCAAGGCTTTATGGGGCGTTATGGCGGCATCGATGATCCGTACCTCTTTAAGAGCCAAGATTGCCGTTCATTTCTTGTTCCAATTGAATGGAATTTTTAATGAATATATGTTTTTCGAACAGGTTGGCTCCACATTTCATACAGCACACAAAACGTTTGGTGAACTCGAACTGCCCAGTTAATTGACCGCTGATGTCGTACGATTCAACGCCTATAGATTATTCTTTCTGGGATTAAGTGCAGTCATTGGTTTATGCCAGCAAACCGGAAACTTTGGACGCCTTAGAAGGCAATATTGTGCACACCTTTGCGCGAGAATTGTCTGAATTGATTAAAAAGGTGCCCGAAAAATCACCCAAATCACAAAAAAAAAAAATTGAAAATCTCTCCAAAAAATCAAATGAAGCAGGGCGGTATTTTATATATATATTATATATCACCCAAATAGATGGGAGGCTTTTTATAAAAATGTGGGCAATTTGTATTATTATTGTATATTTGGGTTTTGGCGGCGATTTTTCATTACGCAAAATCAACCAAATTTTTAATATGAAATATCACCCATTTGGGCCGGCAACGCTTTTACTCTTCGTAGCCGGTATTGGACATACCCCAGAGGAGAAAATCTTTATGCCCGGTCAAAGGCCGGCAACATAAAGGGTGATTTTTTAAAATATATAGGAACGTTTTTCAAAAAAAAACACATAAAATTCAGAAAAATGCATGAAATCTTTATTTGAATCGATAGTACGGTCCATATATTTTAATGTTTGAAGATTATTTCATGCAAATGTTGACCTTGACTGCGCCTCAAATGGTCCATCCGCTTAGTCCAATTTTGGCATACTCTTTCCAACATTTCGGCCGGTATCTCACGAATAAATGCTTCAATGTTGTCTTCCAATGCGTCAATTGAAGCGGGCTTGTCTGTATAGACATGAGCTTTAACATAGCCCCACAAAAAATAGTCTAAAGGCGTTAAATCGCACGATCTAGGCGGCCAATTGACCAGTCCCGAACGTGAAATAAAATGTTCACCGAACTCGCCTCTCCTGTTGCGCGTGCTGCGTGGCATGTGACACCGTCTTGTTGAAACCACATGTCATGCAAGTCAAGCTCTTGCATTTTGGGCAAAAAAAGTTGGATATCATCTCACGGTAGCGCTCACCATTCACAGTTACGTTACGATTCGCATCATCTTTGAAGAAGTACGGTCTGATGATGCCACCAGCCCATAAACCGCACCAAACTGTGACTTTTTCTGGATGCATTGGTAGCTCTTGCAATGCTTCTGGCTGATATTCACTCCAAAATAGACAATTCTGCCTATTTACGTACCCATTGAGCCAAAAATGAGCTTCGTCACTGAACAGAAGAAGCGCGCGATGAACTTTCTTAACAGAGCACGCATTTTGATAATAAAATTCAATAATTTGCAGGCGTTGTTCGTTTATAAGACGATTCATGGTTAAATTATAGACCAAACTGAAGATGTTTGACAGTGAAACAAAACACGAAACGTGCGTCAGCTGTTTAAACCAGTGTTGCCAAAAAGATAATAGCTAAAAAATCAACCTTTAGAAAACCTTTACTTCGAGTAACCGGCTTTGGACACACCCCAGAGCAAAATTAAAATTACCCTCTTTCTGTGTGATTTTTAATATAATAAATGGCCTTACTATTTGCACGATTTTCATATGAAAAATTACACATTTTTTCTAGCCCGATTTTTTCAATGAAAAAAAAAACGTCCACATAATTGAGAAATTTTTCATTTCTAATTTGGATGATTCTGCACTTATTTTTGGGCGTAACTTCTTTTTTCATTTTTTTGAGCGATTTTTGGCCCACTTTTTGTTTTGGGCTATTTTTCTTTTTGGGTGATATTTTATGTCGCCCTTTCTGAATGCCAGAAAATAAATAAATGACCCAATTATTTGTTCGTTTTTCATATGAAAAATTACCCGATTTTTCTAGCCGATTTTTTCAGTAAAAAAAAATCGCCCTCATAATTGAGAGATTTTTCATTTCTAATTTGGGTGATTCTGGATTTATTTTTGGGCGTAACTCCTTTCTTTTTTGATTTGTTTTTTTTTTTAATTTTTATTTTTCTTTTTTGGGCAATTTTTCATTGGGTGATATTTCATGACATCCCTTCCAGACTCCCAGAAATTATATACAATCTCAGTTTTGGGTTTGATATTATACAATTTCATTATTTTATTCCAATTTAATGTAAGTCTAAAGGAAAAAGAAGTAACTTAGAACTCTAGGTATGTTTGGACGAATTCCGTTTGAGAAAACCCCGTCCATTTGTTTGACTGCCAAAACTATTCCAGGATTTCAATATGTTAACACACTTCCACCTCATAATGGCGGATGCCACCACACAACATCCAAAACTACCCATAATTCATATAAACTTCTTCTTGTCCACTTCCACACTTCCTTTGTGCCAGTTCGTTCGCAGTTACACACAGAAGGTATTCCCCAACCACTTGTAAGGACAACCAATAAGTTTCGGGGGCGAATGGTGGCACAAACGTACAAACGAAGCAGAGGAAACAAACTCAGATTGTGTCCTTTTTTGTGTTTGTTTTTTTTTTCGTTTGTTTTATGTTTAACAACCGCAAAGGACCCAATTAGAAATGTTAAAAGGGACTGGCAATGGCAACCGACCGACCGACCAACCTTCCTCATCCCCCCCCCCCCCCACACAATGATGATGACATGAAACAAAAAGTTATGGAAAACCAACCTTCAACTTGTTGTAAGTCAACAAATGTTGTTGTTGTTGCTGCTGCTGTTGATACATATTCTAAGTGTGTCCCGAAGCGGTTAAGGCTAACAACGCCAACGACACAATAAGGCTAATAATGTTGATATAAAGCCAACAACAACAGTAACAATAACAATAACTTTAACATATAATGAAAAACCCCAAAATTCATGGTCGAATGTTCGTTCCACAGAACACAAGTTTATGGGCACAAATTTGTGGTTGTTTTCTCTGCCAAAAATGAACGAATGAATGAATGAAATGAGAAGTCGTCAGCCATCTTCTCCAGAGCATTTCCACACCCATCCCGAGGAAAAAAGGGATCCAAAAAGGTAAACGGGTTTGGTAATTTTCCGGCCAAGCCTTTGGACAGTGGGCATGTTTTTGGGAATAAATTTATTTGTTTCTGAAATTTTCAAATTTAAAGCAATAAAAATGCCTTAAAGTTTTCTAAAAAAATTTGGAGATTCACTTTGGGGCTCATCGGAACAGACAACAAAGATGTTTGTAATATAGGGTGAACCACTTAAAATTGTATATTAGAATCGGCTTTAAAAAAAATACTGATTATTTCTTCAAATTTCTGGTTTTATTGGAAAGGTTGAACTTTGTGACTGTGATCAACCTAACTTTTCGGTACATAGCCCAATGATGCCGCTAGCCCAAAATCCACATTGGCTTCTCAATAGTCACGTGTGAGTTCTCTGAACCCCATATGCGGAAATTTTGCTTATTGACATAGCCATCGAGATGAAAAAGAGCTTCATGAAGGATCAACTGAAGGCCATTCTCTCCTGGAAAATGCTCCACATAAATTTCTTAAAGTCAAACATAAATTTGAAAATAAAAACAAGTAAAAACGGAGTTAAGTTCGGTCGGGCCGAACTTTATATACCCTCCACCATGGTTGTCGGCTTTAGTAGAAGTGCAGTAATATTACAGGAAAATATAAATTTTTTAATATAGCCAAACCAAAACAAATACAAATATTGAAAAAATAATTTTATAAATAAATATAATATTTTAATTATTTCAAAACATTATATATTTCAAATCAAAAAATAAATATTCTTATATTTATATTTTCAAAAAGCTTAAATACCATAAATATTGGTAGATTGGTGGTTGCTACAGTTGGTTGTATTTCCATTCTATTTTAGTTCCAAAAGTACAAATTTTGAAAATCCATTATCAGACGTACATAGTGCAAAATAACCTAATTTCATGATTCAATAAATTTTTGCCGTAAACGAAAAATTACGAATTTGGAAAAAAACTTTATTTTGCGTGTATGCAGTCAGAGGAATGTATACACCGAATTCCATGATTGCAGCTGCGCCCATTTGGTTGGTACCATTTTTACCCCCTTGACATTTCTACGCAATTAGAATTTTGTCATTCTAGCTGTAGTCGTTTAGTTGGTACTATTATTATCCCTCTGTACTATTGTATCCCTTGAAAGTACTAATTTCGAAAAAATCGTCTATTTTCCGTGTCTACGCAGTCAGAGGAATGTATACTCCGAATTTCATGGCTCTAGCTGCGGTCATTTGATTGGTACTATTTTTATCCCCTTTTTTCATTTTAACCCCAAAAAGTACGAATTTCGAAAAATCAGTTTATTTTCCGTGTCTACACACTCAGAGGAATGTATACTCCGAATTTCATGACTCTAGCTGCGGTCATTAGATTGGTACAATTTTTATCCCCTTTTTTCACCTTAACCCCACAAAAATCCGTGTATTTTACTTATCTATTCAATCAGAGGAATGTATACACCGAATTTCATTATTCTAGGTACAGCCGTTTGGTTGGTACCATTTTTAACCCCTTGACGTTTCTACGCAATTAGAATTTCATTATTCTAGCTGTAGTCGTTTAGTTGGTACTATTTTTAGCCCTCAGTACCATTGTATCCCGTGTCGATGCAGTCAGAGGAATGTATACTCCGAATTTCATGACTCTAGCTGCGGTCATTTGGTTGGTACTATTTCTATCCCCTTTATTCTATTTTGACCCCAAAAAGTACGAATTTCGAAAAATCTGTTTATTTTCCGTGTCTACATAGTCAGAGGAATGTATACTCCGAATTTCATGACTCTAGCTGCGATCATTTGATTTTTACTATTTTTATCCCCTTTTTCATTTTAACCCCAAAAAGTACGAATATTGAAAAATCCGTGTATTTTACTTGTCTATGCAATCAGAGGAATGTATACACCAAATTTCATTATTCTAGGTACAGCCGTTTGGTTGGTATCATTTTTATCCCTCTATTCCCATTGTACCCCTTAAAAGTACGAATTTGGGAAAAATAATTTTATATTATGTATCTGCTCAATTAGAGGAATGTACACACCGAATTTCGTGTTTCTAGCTGTTGTCGTTTAATAAGTACCATTTTTATCCCTTTTTTGCCCCCATTTCACCCCCTACAAATAAGAATCACTTTATGGTGCAAGTGTTTGCTATAAGGGGAATGCGCATACCAAATATCAAGCAAATATAAACGGACATATTCAACAAAACTGCTTAAATACGCTAAAATATTAGGGATTATTATGGGAATTTTTAGTCCTTGTGAGGGAAAATTTTTTCCCTTTGGGCCGATTTCGCCCCGTTTCAATCCCAACCGATCTACGACTATAAGACGCATTTATGGAAAATTTGAACCTTCTAGCTCCTTTCGTTTAGATGCTAGCGTGCTTTCAACAGACTGACATGGCTAGATCGTCTTAGAATTTTATGACGATCAAGAATATATATACTTTATAGGGTCTCAGGTCGATATTTCAAGGTGTTACAAACGGAATGACAAAGTTACTATGAATGTTATTCTACCTTTCAAAATCAAAATAACCGCTAGTTCATATTTAAAATGTTACATGGCCCACCTTATATCACATCGATGAGGCTACTTTGCATGGCTTCGTTAAGCGTAAAAATTGTCGCATTTGGAGTTCAGAAAAATCAATTTCATCATTTTATTGATCTTCAAAATCAGTTTGTTAATCGTCAGTCAAAGTCATTATCATCACGATTGCTTCGTTAGTCACTAAAATTGTCTCATTTGAGAAACCAAAAGATTTTCGAATAAAATCATCCCCTCCGATCAGAATCCTTCTCTTCATGATGGTTTCGTTGAAGAAATTGTTCAAGAAGACTCATGTTCACGTTCGTGTCTCCATGAATCAAAATTATCGCATTTTGGGTTTAGAAGAATCTTTTTTATGGATGCTACTCATATTCTTCATGATGGCTTTGTTGATTGCTGCATTGTTGCCGAAGAGTCGGTTTCATTCCCGTTGCTTCGTTAATCTTAAAAAAGTCACAGAATTAATTTTCCAATAAAATCTACTTTAACTATGAGACTTATTTCCATCGCGTTTATTGTCAAAGGTTTCACATTTGGTAAAGGATTTCGATCATAATCATCTCTCTTGCATCTTGATTGGGGGTGGGATAGTGCACGACTTTTCGATTTCGATAATTTTTTTTAATTTTGTGATATTCGGAAAAAATTCATAAGCCAAAAAATTGGGGTGGTGGGCGCTCATCGGGGTCAAAGGTGAGGGAAAAGCCCTAAAATTGCCTAGGAATTGCCCCAGAGGGGTTAAATGTTAGACCGACCCCCCCTCAAATTTTCCCTCGCCAACATTTGTTTCAAATACACATACCCCCTATCTCCACTCGTTAAGTTGGCTGCCATACAAAAAATATTTTTATACCCTACACCACTTCGTGGACTAGAGTATTATAAGTTAGTTTTCCGCCAAATGTTTGTAACACCAATAAATAATCGAGCTAGACCCACCTTTAAGTATACGGATCGGCTTAGAATCACCAGCTGAATCGATTTAACGATGTCTGTCTGTCAGTCTGCTGTCCATCTAAGCTTGTTCGCACTCTACAGGTCGCAATTGTGGTCCGATTGTCATGAAATTTGGCAGAAGTTGGTTTTTTGGGCCAAGGACGATCGGTACGATATTGAATTTGGAGGAAATCGGTTCAGATTTAGATATAGCAATGTCGCTCTCGATTTAACTTTTTTCACTTTAGAAACCGCATATTGTTCCCTATTTTCTTTAAAATTTCCACAACATTCTATAATTGAACTAAAAACATCTATGGTGAAAGTGGGTAAGATCGGTTCAGATTTAGATATAGCCTCCATGCAAATGTCGCTCCCGATTTGACATTTTCTGCTCTGGAAACCACATATTGTACCCGATTTTTTTTTTTGAATTGGCACAACATCTTATAATCCAACTAAAAAAACCAAGGTGAAAGTGGGTAAGATCGGTTCAGATTTAGATATAGCCCCAACATAGCCCTAATATATAGCCCAATGTTGCTCCCGAATCTTTAACCGATTTTGGCCAAACTTTACATATTATATTTCACCAATAAACATACATGGTGAAAGCGGGTCACATCGTTCCATGTTTCAATGTACCCCCATACAGATGTTATTTCCGATTTAAAATTTTTGGTCAAACACACACACACATACTTTGGTATAACCCAAATGGGGCGCATTCTGCTCTATTACAGCTCTAGAAACTACATCTTACATCTTCATCAAATTTTGCAGATCATCATATGTTTCAACTAGGAATACCTACAGTGAATGAGAAATATATATAGGAGTATGTTTTGGTACAGGCCTTAACTGTTGTTATAGGCCCCTTCAAATGTCCGTCCCATTCATCCTATTACCGCTAAATACAGATTATAGTATTTATAATTGGATCTTGATCAATTTTTCCATATCATGTTATATTTACTTTACTCGGAATATCTGCTGGAAAATTTAATCATTAATTTAATCATTAAATTTGACTAAAGATGAATTTATAGTAACTGTATAATTTATATGAAATACATAAAATTGCTCCCATGAAATACATGGGTTTAGTAATTAAAGCCAGGTATATACGCAGGGTGTGGTGTAGGGTATTATATAGTCGGCCCGGCCCGACTTTAGCCTTTCCTTACTTGTTTTTTTATAAAATTTGTTCCTACCGTTCTTACTGGCACAAGGAGGCTGCTAATGGAGTCTCATGTATTTTTTGGAGTCCCAATATTTTTTCAACCCCTACATTTTCTCTGAACATACCTTGCCTCCATACGATTTTTTTATTTTTTATAATTTTTATTATAACAGTAAGGCCCCCTAGACCGACCTCCATTAATTTTCCCTCTCCACATTTTTTCCGAACAATCCCCACTCCTTCATGGGGCTCCCATACAAAAACTATTTTTTATAAAATTTGCTTCCACCACTCTAACTGCCCCAAGGAGACCCCAATAGGTATGTGTTGATAGTAAAATTGTCGCTAAAAACGTTCATGTAATTTTAATGTCTTCAATTCGAGGACATCTCCAATTTACCTCCAAGTGAAATCTCTTTAATTCGCCCATTGTGCGTTGATCTGAAATGGAACTGGTCTATTGTAAACGACCAGTTCCATTCCATGTAAGCGATTTTTGTAAGGTTTCACCGAATTTTCATTCCACCCTTACTCCACCGCCTCCCCCCCCCCCGCTTACCATATGAAAGACTGCGAACTGCGGCGGTGGTCTTTCTTTTTTCTCCCATTTTTGTACGGCAACAAAAGGGTTGTTCGCTGTTTTGTTGCCACTATTGTTGTTTGAATGGCAACTGGGAAATTGCAACAAATATCAGCCATGAATTGAATGACTATATTTTTTCGTGTTCAATTAGAACGACATTTAAGGCCCTACATATGGCAGACAAGGCAATGAGAAGAAGAGCTAGCGTATCGGCCATTCCAGTACATTGGATGTGCCTCTGTCTCTCTCTGGGCTCGTTACAGTGGCTTTTGTTTGCCATTAACATGGCCATTTTGCCAAAAGGGTTGGTTATGTTGCTACAACATACTTTTGGTTGTTGCTGTTGCCGTTGCCATTCCTGTTCACCATTAACGGCCAAATGCCAACAGCCGTTCGTTGTTTGAATAGAAAGCAGAAAACTTGGAAAAACAGAAACTGAAAGCAGAACATTGACGTTTGATTGGTAATGACTGTGGGGGGTGGGAAGAAGTTGAACGACCGCCACCCGCCCCCACGCATATTGGCCTTAATGGTTAATCTTGCGATTGTTTTTGTTGACTCCTTTGGCCTATTATTGTTGCTGCTGGTTGTTGTTGTTCGATTGTTATGGCGATTGTTGTATAATGAAATTATCGAACAAGTTGCCATTTTGTTAACGGATTTGTTGGACAATTGTTTGTTGATTAAATGCCGTGGATGGGATTTAAAAAGGTCAATAAATGTAATTGCGATGTGGACCTACATATTGAAGCAGGTATTATATGTATATTTATAGTTAAAGGAAAGATTTCGATAGCAAGCGGATTAAATATTTTGGTTTTTAATTTAATTTTGGAACCAGCTCAGAGTACTTCCCACATAAAGCACTTGAAGATCTGAATTTTTTCGAAAGTGTCACATATCTAATCCACCTCAAAAATGTTATCGTACAAATCCAAATAATCACACAAACGTCACAGAAGGTACGAGAATGTCCTCAATGAAGGACATGTGAGAGATTTTTGTTGGGTACTCACCGACAAGGTTTTATAGTTTATCATTTTGACAAATTTTACAGAGATTCTGAATGATTTTGCAAAAAAAAAATCGAAAAAATTTGTGTATGTATTCTTTTCGTAAAAATATTGGATATGTATTTTTGGAAAAAACACGATTTACGACCAATTTAACAACGAAAAAAATATATTTTTTGCAAAAAATTTCCTGAAAAGTTTTTTTTTATTTTTGTAGCACCATCAGAAATATAAAAAATATATATAAAAATATTTAAAATTCGTTGCAAGAAAAATACTTAAAATTCGTCAAAATGATAAAAACGATGAAAATACTATACTTTTTTTTTCTGAATTCCCAAAATGGGGAAAAGTGTTCCAAAATTGGGGATTTTTTTTTATTAAAATGGTCGACATGCTTTTTTACCATTTTTATCTATTTTGATAAATTTTATGTATGTTTATTGGACTTTAATTCGTACAATAATGAGAGAGGGGTATTGGAATGATCGAAACTTACGTATTTTGAAAACAATTGTGTATTAATTAATACTTCAATAACTCAGTAAATCATTTACGGATTTTAAAAATTAAGCGGCGTATTATTTAAATAAACTTACAACTGGTGCTCTTACCAAACAAAATAATAAGCAAAAACAATTGCCAAAACTTAAAATTGCCTACAACTTTTTTTAACAAAATGTGTTCGCTCGACAAAAGTACATATATTTCTAAAGTTTTCTTAAATAAGCTATATATCGATCGAAAGCTACAGGTTTCTTTTTTTCAAATCCGATGATAAAGTGAAAATCGGTTGATAAGCAACTAAGTCACATGTTTTTTTATCCGTAACTCAAGATTTTGGGTGTGTCTGGCAAATTTTAAATACATATTCTTGCTCTACTCGACAATAACTACCAGAAAAATAATATCACTTCCTAGATTCGCACAGTGTAATGGCATTCTCATTAACAATGTCGTCTGTCAACTATGATCATGAGGTAGTATCTGGTACTATTTTTATTTGTTGTGATATTTAGTTTACGACGTTATTGTCATATTTCTACGTGTCCCTTTCATACACTAAAAGATTTTTGCTTCATATTTATGAAGCGATTTCATAAAAGGTTTTTCATAAATTTAGTGAATTTTATCTTAAAATGTATGAAAAATACATAAATAAAATGAAATATTCCATACAATTTTTTCATAAACATTTCATATTTCACAAAACAAAATCGTTAAATTAGTGAAACTTAGTTTCATAAGATCAAATTTCAATGTATTAAAGAAAAAAATTTAAATATTATGAAATATGTCATAACCAATAAAATATTTGTGTTATGAAATGTCTTCATAAATATAATGTACGATTTTATAGATTTTATGAAATGTTTCATAACCTACAACTACATTTTTACTGTGTCGATTTTATTCGGTTGAATGCTTGCAATTCTCATTTGTCCTCAGTTAACTATGACTAGTGTTTGGGGTTTCCCGGACTTTTTTCATTTCCCGGGAAAACGGGAATGAAAAATTCCCGGTATGTCCAATACGGTTTAAAATATTAATTTTTAGTAACTGGTGTGCTTTTTTAATCCATTAACACCCACCGTACACTTTTTTGATAATTTTCACATGAATGTAATTCCTGATTATTAAATTATATGGCGCAAGTGATCGAGAAGAACAATTCAAAAAAATCTAAAAAAATATTTTTTATTATTGTAGTAGTTATTACGACAATAATTGAAAATAAATTTAATAAATAATGGGATAAAATACTGACATATTACAAATTAAAAACGAGTGTTTTCGTCAAAAAAATATTTTAGAAATTATTTTTCATTTTACAATTTTTTTACTGTAGACAAGTCGTCAGAATTTAATATTGGACATTTAAATCAACACTAGATTCAAAATTAAAAAATGTTTAAGCAAACAAAGAACTCGTATGGTTGGGTATGTTATGACGTCTTTAGTTTAGAAGATTTAGAAGAGGAAAATATTTTACAGAATCGGGGGGGGGGGGATATTCTAAACTGTAAAAGCAAAAATAAAAAAAATATAAAAAATATAAAAAATATAAAAAATAAAAATATAAAAAATACAGTTATTAGTTCTTACAAAGGGTCATTTAAATATACCGTAGAGTATATTTGTATCCATGTTAGATTTCTCTTGAAAGTTTCCTGGTGAACAATTTTAATTGTATCCCATTTCTTACTGATTTCATATGGAAAGTAAATTCTACTTTGAGAAGATTTTTACCTTTTATTTCGTCGATGGGAAAACAAGAAATTTAAAGGTAACCAGATAGCACGAGGGTTTAAGTATTGACACTATGCCAGCCATAGTATTATCAGTATGATATTTTTGTGGGTTTCGTCACAAAATGGCGACTTAGCGAATTTAAAAACTATTGTTTGTAGTAATATAATATAAACAAATGCTCATTATAATTATCTGTAATATTTCCAAATTTTTATAGTAAAACTAGATTAGTGTTCAAAATAATCAATAACATATTTTTTAATATTTCCCGTATTCCCGGGAATTCCGGTCCAAATTTTTTCGGGAATTCCCGGACAACTACCTTACAACTACACTTTTAGTGTGTCGACTTGATTCGTGGAATGGCAGCAATTCTCATTTGTCCTCTGTTAACTCTGACATAAGTATATACCCTGATTTTGGTCAAAGACATACTCATTGCAAAGACTCTCGCAATTATGGTGTGTGTTGATTGGTTAGTCAACAAGTCAGACCTTTTTTGTTTATATTGGAAACTTCAGTACAAATTATTAATATTTATGAAACAAATTAATGAAGTTTCTTTATAAAATCTATAAAAATTTTCATAAATCATAATATGAAAAATAATGAACTTGTATGACAAAAGTTCATTGAATGAATTTCATAGTTTCTAAGAAATATTTCATAAATTCTATGACACTTTTCCTTGATTTGTGTTTCATGTTTCATACATTTTATGAAGCGTTTCTTTTTAATGAAAATTTCACTAAGGTTAAGATAAAACCATAAATAGTATGAAGATAATTCTTTCAGTGTAACCATCAAGATTACATTTAATCGAATATATAGCGGGTGTGGCCGAAACTATATTTCCAAAATGAGAGTAAAGGTACCTTGGACGAATTTGCGTTTTAGTAAAATAAATTATAAAAACAATGTATCTATACAAAAATTTTGAATTAAAAATTAAAAATAAATTAAAATGCCTCAATGCATATTTCTTATATATTATATGCATTTTTTATATTTTTTTTAGAACTCAGACACAAAATTCTTATTTTCATAAATCGAAAATTGAAATAATATTGGTTATTGTCCAACTGTCCCGCAAAATACAGATAAGTCATTTTGATTTCCAATGTTGGGGAAGTCCAAAAACATCGGACATCAATGCCAAAATAAACACAATCCCATTCCATCCATCCAACCAACAGAATCACTCATACTGAGTGAATATGACCAATTGTCATTAATGGACAATCTCACCGAAAAGAAAAAAACGAAACTACAGCTACAACTACCTCATCAATATCGAAAACAATCCATCAATTATAATTCTGTCTGTATGTCTGTCTGTCTGACTGGGGGTCTGTCCGCCGCCAGTAAACAGCAACATCTCGTACCTCGTACGTACAGCAGAAAAAATGTCAAAATCTCGTTATCTCAGGAGATAAATATTTTTCTTCGTTTTGGTTTCTTTCACTCGATGATGTGATACAAGCCAGACAACAAAACTGTCTATTTCATAAAATGAAATGAGACGAAATGAAAAGACCACCAGTAAAATCTAGGCAACCACCACCACCACTAAGCAAGCAGTTCGGCAAACAAATTATCAGCTTCGGCTCCGCTGTGAATGAAGGTCCACTTGACGGACAGACTGACCATTGTCAGTCAGTACATATTATGAATCAAAAAGGCGATTTTTGATTTATGGAATTTAACACCACAATTGTCTGTTATGATCGCCTTCTCTCTCCTCTCGTCTCGTTGTTATTAAAAAGGTAATAAATGTAAAAGTTTATTGGTGGGGTAAGTCGAGCTGCCGTTTTTTTTCAACTTCGTGTTAGTGAGTATGGTGAGTTGTTTGTTACTTAAAACCGGATGAATATTTAGGGAAAAGTGTTGTTTCAGCTTTTTTTCCTCGAGGTGTAGAAGACCACCAACGTGATTGAAATTAAAGCGTAAAAGAAGGAGTGCATTCATGGCCAATGTGGTGGAGGTGGTCATAACGAATTCTAGGCATACTTTAGAGAGAAACCTTTTTTTATTGTGAATCTAATAATAACAAAAACTGTAATTTGTGATTGAAATGGCTTTATTGATTTTCAAAATATTCTTCTTTTGCATTTCGCTTGATTGATTTGAAAGCGTCAACGGCTTCTTCTGTCCTCGAAAATCGTAGTCCATGCAGTTTATCTGAGGTGTGCGGGAGCAAGAATAAGTCATTGGATGCAAAATCCGGACTATACGATCTGTATAGCACTCAAAAAAACTCACTCACTCACAATATGTTATAACGGTATTTGACGATGGAGGAAAATCATTAATGTCATTGATGATTGGTTATCCTGAGTTCTCGGAACACTTCTGGAAACAAAAAATGGTTGCATTCAGAATTGACGGTTCTACAATCGAATAATTTCATAAATTTTGATGAAATTTTTTCAATTATGTACTCTTCTATAAAGAGAATAAAGCTGCATTTCCTAATATTCAAAAAAAGGAAATTGTTGACACTATGGTGGATCGAAAATAAAGTATTTTTGTCATAAGGTATTTTTAAATAAATTTTAACTTTTTGGTAGTAAGAGATACAAATATATACTTTTTCTAATTTCAAGCAAATTTCTTCTAATTTTAAAGAAAATTATCAAATTTTAAAACATTATATATATATTTTTTATTCATTTATTTTGAAAACAAATAAAATATACCTTCGATTTTTTGTAAAATAAATTTTATTAATATAGGATGGACCATTTACAATTTTAAATTTGAACTACCATTTGCTTTGACTTTGAAAGGTAGAATAACATTAATTTTTATTTTTAATTTCAGGTTTATGTTTCACATTTGCAAAATGCGACGCTATACGCTCGAACAACATTGTGAGATATTAAAAACTTACTTCCAAAGTAGAGAGTCTTTAACGCAAACTGTAAGAAATTTACGTAGACATTTTGGAGAAGAGATCAGCCTTCATGAAGCTCATTTACATCTCGGTGGCTATGCCAATAAGCAAAATTGCCGCATAAGGGATTCAGATAACACACACGTGACTATTGAGAAGCCAATGCATCCATGAGTCACAGTTTGGTGTGGTACTAAATGTCTTCTTTAAATAAATTTACAAGTGGTACGGTTACCAAACAAAATAATATGCAAAATATTGTCAAAGTTGAAAATGGCTAAAAAAAATTAAAAGAAATGTGTTTTCGGACAAAAGCACGCAGATTTCTTAAGTTTTCTTAAATAAGCTATATATCGATCGAAAGCTGCAGGTATCTTCTTTTCAAATCCGATCGGTTGATAAACAACTAAGTTACAGCCTTATAGGTGTGCAAAAGTACGAAAACCGGGTTTGTAACCGTAACTCAAGATTTTGTGGGTGTCTGGCGAATTTCAAATACAGATTCTTATTCTACTCGACAAAAATGACAATATTAAATAGTTCTCAAATCATCATACTATACTTATGCATGATAATTTAGAATTATTTAAGAAATGTGTCTCTTTAAATGGACGAGAATTGTTTCTTTGATTATTATTCAATTATGTTCTACAAACATTGAAGCTTACTTTTTTTATAAGTTCATTAAATTTAATTGTCATCAATTTAAGGAAACAAAGTAGTTTAATTTTAGGAATACTCATATGTTTACACACTCTAGCATTGGTATTGTACATTTTTTTGTAACCACAAGGAAGTTAGATATTTCTTCAAGAAGCAGTGGTTCACATCGGTTCTAGTTATGAATTATGCCCTATACAAGCAGAGAGCCCAAATGATTGTTGCGAAGGCATTTGAAGAGTGTCATATTATGGTTGAAATGTTGCTAATCATAACATAGTTGTATCTAACCATGACATGATATGCTCATGATCACAATATTATGATTATCTACGACCATGATTACGCCAATTATAATCCCAATCAAAATATGATGCTTTTCAAATATAGTTGTAACAATCAAAGACAGCAAAATGCCTTCCCGATTTCACTTTTCCGCTCTAAATTTGAAAATCTAGTGTGATATTGGGCCTTTAATCAGATATAATCCCGATTTCACTTTTTTCGCTCTAGACACCAATTTTGGACATATTTCACATATCACATTATATTTCAAATCATCTTACGTTTCGGTTCGGAAACCTACACGAATTTCAATATACAAATGCTTGGAGTATGTTGGCAGGCTTGCCAGATGTGGGGATTTGTTCCTAACTATGGGGATTTTATGATGGTCATAACGGTAAAAGATATGATATGGAGACAGGGAATTTTTGCGGGGATTTCATTAACTATTTCGGGGATTTTGTGGGGATATTCGAAGATTTTTAACTGGAAATGCAAATTTATTTACAAGTGAGTCATTCCATGTCAAGCGGTACAATTTTTGACCTTCTCATAAAAATATTTTATACGTGCTTTGGTAGAAAATTAGAAATATTTTTTTTCACGAGTAGACCAATTTAACAGTTTTCAAAGTGGTTGTTCATTCAATCGCATGTATGTAAATCCAGAAATACATGGCCGATTTTAATGTACTATACCTAACGTGACCATCTCTTCTTGGGCAAAAAGCGGGATTTATGAATTCAAAAAGCGGGATTTGGCGGGATTTTGTAGAAAAAAAGCGGGATCGTGAAAACGTAAGCAAAAAAAAATAAATATAAAAACTAATCTGTGTTTAGAATCCGACTGACTGATTGAAAACTGACTGAAAAGAATTTTTCCAAATTCGCACTTTTAGCGTTATATCAGGAATCATGAACTTGATTGGCTACCTTGATTGTGTAGACCGTTAGGATTTTTCCATAACAAGGACTGAAAATAACTAAATAAATAAAAAATATTTAGGGTATTGAAGCACATTTTTTGAAGTTTGCTATGAAGTGTTAATTAAAATTATTTAAAATTTCGCAATAAATAACCAAAGAAACATTACAATTTATTTGAAATAGTGTCCAAACTTATTGAAAGGGATTTTTACACCAGCTATTATCATTATGGTTTCTTTTCATAAACTGTTTGACATTCTATGTCATGTATTACACCGTCCGACATTCCATATTACACTTGAACCAAATGATATACATCTGAAACTATAGGTGAAATAAGTTAATTGGCGTTTTTAGTTTTTCATTTACTCATCGCGTTACCCCTTAAAAGGACTTCAAATTTTCAAATTATTTTTAATACTTATTCGTACCCTATAACACCATTATATATATGCTAAATCATAGAATAGAATATGTGTTGAAATACTTTAAATTTCAATTTCAAGCTTCTATCTGTATTAGTTTAGTATTAACAAACATTTAAAGTTTTGTCTCTTAAAAGTAAGATTCAAATATATGTAAATACTGAACTAATGCAGATTTGAAGTATTTTTAAAAGATATTTTACTCTTTTATTTGACACTAATATCGTTATCATAGGGTGAGAACAAGTATATAAAATATTTTTTTTTTGATGAAAAACTAAAACCGCAAAGTAACTCCATTTGTATATCGTCCGGTTCAAATGTAACGACTTTTTAAACGTACGGTGTTATTAATACATGTTTTAAACGAATCAATTGAACAACGCAACATTGAATTATCAAAGTTTTGATTAAATTACTATTAATAATGTTAAATGTTCCCATAAAACTAGAATCAAAATTTAGAATCGGTTAAAAATTTTTAAGTGAGAATTTTATATCAATGTTGTACCAAAAATATTGTAAAATATAAAATATTGTAAGAAAGCGGGATTATGCGGGACTGGACATCAATAAGCGGGATAGTCCCGCCAAAGCGGGATGGATGGTCACCTTAACTATACCTCATCCGAAGTTTTCCCTCAAAATGGCCATAGAATCGCGAGCTGTGTGGCATGTAGCGCCATCTTGTTGAAACCACATGTCAACCAAGTTCAGTTCTTCCATTTTTGGCAACAAAAAGTTTGTTAGCATCGAACGATAGCGATCGCCATTCACCGTAACGTTGCGTCCAACAGCATCTTTGAAAAAATACGGTCCAATGATTCCACCAGCGTACAAACCACACCAAACAGTGCATTTTTCGGGATGCATGGGCAGTTCTTGAACGGCTTCTGGTTGCTCTTCACTCCAAATGCGGCAATTTTGTTTATTTACGTAGCCATTCAACCAGAAATGAGCCTCACCGCTGAACAAAATTTGTCGATAAAAAAGCGGATTTTCTGCCAACTTTTCTAGGGCCCATTCACTGAAAATTCGACGTTGTGGCAGATCGTTTGGCTTCAGTTCTTGCACGAGCTGTATTTTATACGGTTTTACACCAAGATCTTTGCGTAAAATCTTCCATGTGGTCGAATAACACAAACCCAATTGCTGCGAACGGCGACGAATCGACATTTCACGGTCTTCAGCAACACTCTCAGAAACAGACGCAATATTCTCTTCTGTACGCACTGTACGCATTCGTGTGGTTGGTTTAATGTCCAATAAAGTAAACTGAGTGCGAAACTTGGTCACAATCGCATTAATTGTTTGCTCACTTGGTCGATTATGTAGACCATAAATCGGACGTAAAGCGCGAAACACATTTCGAACCGAACACTGATTTTGGTAATAAAATTCAATGATTTGCAAGCGTTGCTCGTTAGTAAGTCTATTCATGATGAAATGTCAAAGCATACTGAGCATCTTTCTCTTTGACACCATGTCTGAAATCCCACGTGATCTGTCACGTGGCATTAGTATGCATGAAAATCCTAACCTCAAAAAAATCACTCTTTAGTATGCATTTTTTAGCGACTGTGTGAGTTTGGAAGTGGTGAAATGGTGGGTTCTGTTTCTTACGATTTTTTTAATTTTTTTCCAATATCAACCAAAACTTCTGTGAAAAATTATCAGAATGATGCACTTCTTCATTAGTTAGAGACAATGTCAGATACATTAATTACTTTGCAGATATGAAAAAAAATAAATGTGTGGTAAACTATAACTAATTTGTATTTAATACTATCAATTAAAATCATCATAATGGGCTCCAAATCCCTATAAACATTTACTTCCATTCAAAAAAACAAAGACACATATTGCTACAGTTATTTTTACACGATATTTTTTCCTATGTATTGTTTCTATTTCCAATGGTTCAAAATATTGGAATCGAAATTACAGTAGTCATGGCCGAACAAACACACCCAAAATTTTTTCAAGGAAAAATGTAAAACTAACGAACTTACTCAAATAATTGAAATCATTTAAATAAGAAGCTTGATCGCGACGTAGTATGATCAAAATATTCCCGAATCAACAAATCATTCATAAATTGTTTTTGTTTGGTCGAGTTCTATAAAATAAAACTATTTTTTTATAATTGGGGATTTGTCATTGCTATTTTGGGGACAAAGATGATCAAAATATTCAATGGTTGTTGACGAATCAACAAATCATTCATAATTTGATTTTGGTTGCCGAATTTTTTGAAATTAAATAACCTTTTATATTTGGGGATAATTGGGGATTTTGTGTGAAAATTTTGGGGATAAGAACAAATTTATCTGGCAAACCTGTATGTTGGCTTACAAACCATTTGACCCTAGTAGGAACATATTTGAAGCAAAGTTGTCCAAATTCTACAAAATACTTTGGATTTCAGCATTAATAGCTTATCAAATTATCTACGGCATTAAATTAAATTAACTTTACTGATATTTTTAAACAAC
The DNA here is from genome assembly GCA_947397865.1 of Polietes domitor. Taxonomy (NCBI): domain Eukaryota; kingdom Metazoa; phylum Arthropoda; class Insecta; order Diptera; family Muscidae; genus Polietes; species Polietes domitor. Next base: position 50,113,132 of record OX377621.1, read on the forward strand.
CATTGTTGTAATAATATCATTGATATGGGTTAGAGAGTGAATGTTATGAAATCGTCCCAAAATCTATTTTAATCAAATAAAGTTTTAGGTCAAATTGCCACCATTTACTCATATATAAGCGCTCATATTTAAGACTGGATAACTAAGATGCTATCGCAAAAACCTAAATTAAAAGGTAAAATCTGACTCTATGAAATGAAACAATCGTCTGCCCAGCTAGCAACCGAGCCAAATAAATGTCACACACTTCTTTTCTGTCCAAGAAAACGAAAACAAATGATATCGAATCTGAGTAAGTAGTTACAACAAAAACTATATTTTTTATTTTGAGTAGTTTATTTACGTTTTTATTATCGCAGCTTTTTAATTTTCCTACTTTTAAGGAAATTTTGACTAAATTTGAGTTAATTCGTTGAACTAAATTTGAGTAATGATTTTTCTTAAATCTGGAAAGACGATTTTTCTGAGTATAAATAAAATGTTCTTTTACATTTTCTCGATGCCATTTTTCTACTATCATAAACTTAACGACAAACTTAATAAAGAGTGATTTTTTTGAGGTTAGGATTTTCATGCATTAGTATTTGACAGATCACGAGGGATTTCAGACATGGTGTCAAAGAGAAAGATGCTCAGTATGCTTTGACATTTCATCATGAATAGACTTACTAACGAGCAACGCTTGCAAATCATTGAATTTTATTATCAAAATGCGTGCTCTGTTAAGAAAGTTCATCGCACGCTTCCATTTTATGGTCAGTTTAATCGACCCACTGAAGCGGCTATTCGGGCTATTGTGACTAAATTTCGCACCAAATTTACATTGTTGGACATTAAACCACCAAGACGCTTACGTAGAGTACGAACTGAAGAAAATATCGCAGCTGTATCGGCCAATGTTAATGATGACCATCAATTATCGATTCGTCGCCGTTCGCAGCAATTGGGCCTCTGTTACTCAAAAACGTGGAAATGCCAAAATTGGACTAAGCGGATGGACCACTTGAGGCGCAGCCGCGGTCAACATTTAAATGAAATTATCTTCAAAAAGTAAATGTCATGGACCAATCTAACGTTTCAAATAAAGAACCGATGAGATTTTGCAAATTTTATGCGTTTTTTTTTTTAAAAAGTTATCAAGTCTTAAAAAATCACCCTTTATAATTTCAAATAATTTTCTTTCCAAGAGCTGAGCTTTTTCTAAGAGAATTGTAAATAATAATAAAAAGACGATGAAATTGTTTACAATTTTTTCTCCTTTCCCATTTCGACGCTGTTGCATTTGAGTTTTTTTCTCATTAACGGATGGATATCTTTAACCTTGTTTTTGTTTTTTTTTATTTCTGATTTTTATTTTTATCGTTGTTTTTATGTGTGTGGTAAACTAATCAATCATTGTAGTACGAGTATAAATTCAAATAATGTTTTTTTCTGCTTCTTCTTTTTATTTTGTTGATATTGGAAAACAATGAAATGAAATCAAAATTATGATGATGAAGAAGAAGAAGGCGAAATAAAAAAGTTTGAAAGAGTAATAAAAGTGATTATGAAGAACAAAATGAAAACGAACAAATCGCAAATCATCGAATTAATTACAAACGATCGTAACGAATTTAATTGATCGGATTCCGTTTCACTGTGGCGGTGACGGCGATGGCTGGCGCCAAATATTCGAACAGCATTTCTTGACCAGAGACAGGAGCATTCAAAATAATCCGTTCATCCGTTCGTTTGTTGTTTTCGTGTTTGTTTTCATTTGTTTCTCAATTCAGTTGGATCTCAGTGGGATTTCATTATGATTGTTATTATAATTGTGATGATCATTGCATGATTGTGCACTATTTTGCACGGGAATCGATATCGGTATCCATTTGACTTTGGTGTTGGTTTCAAACTAAACAGAAGGAGCCGAAGATGTTCGGAGGGCGGGCGAGTGAGTGTATCTATCCGTCCGTCCATCCGAGTCTATCACATTTGTGAATGTATCGAAATATGGTTAGCGAGATAGTGGTCGCCGCCAACCAACGTTATCGTAACATAATTCGAGTTTTGTTGTTTAAATGTTATGACTTACTTCAGGGCTGCCATCGTTGTTGTCGCCGTTGTTCTTGTTGTTGCTATTGTCTGTCGGACAATGTTTTTCTTCATTTAATTTTTCCATTAAAAATCAGTTCGATGTCGGTTTCTTCCCGATATTATCTTTTGGGTTCTTTATCTTGACTTTGTGTTTTTTTACACCTTTATTTATTTATTTATTTTTGTGTTTTTATTTTCTTATTTTCTGCTCACGTTAGCCGCTACTTCGTGCGGTTAAATCGCGTTCACAACTGATTCGCTGGTTGTGCAAAAAAAATATAAAATGAAAATCATTTAAATGTTATTATTACAACAATTATTGCCTATTCTCTCCACTTCCTCTTCTTCGTCGTCTTTGTTGGCCTCTTCTGAATTGGTTCGTTGTGCAATATTCTTCGGCGAAAATTGGTAATCGTAGTACCACATTTGAAGCCATCACAATAAAGACAGACATGGAAAACAAGTACGGAAAGATTGAAGTCGGGCGAAGAAGACTATATGATACCCTCCACACTGCAATCCATTTCAAAACTGGATGTTTTAAAAACAGAGGCCGATGAGATCCAATTCATGTACAAATGTCTCTAGGTAAAACATTATGGTACGGCAAAATCTGACCAAAATCGGTTGTAACATAGGTTTTCTAGAGTGACAAGAAATCAAATCGGCTGGAATATTTGTATGAGGAATATTTCCAAAACATATACCGATATGATTCACATTAACTAAAGATGTTCCTGGATGAAATATAATGGCAAGTACAAACATCTGATCGAAATCGTTTAAAAAATGGGATTACTAGAGTCATTTGCATGAAGGCTTGCTTCAAATTTAATAACGTTTAAAAAGTCTCTGTTACCGAGTTCTGTTCGTATTGGACAATTATTGCAACTTGATAACTAGGAAAGATGGACCGACGGACAGACAGACTGAAGGACGGGCAGGCAGACAAACGAATGGACAGACAAACCCACACAAGATCGCTAAATCGAATTGAAAACATAACCATATTTCGCTGTTACAAACAAATGTCCAAAGACATAATTTCCTGGTGGAGGGTATAAAAACATTGATGATTGTGTAAACATAATAACAATGTATGGTTGGAGTTATATTCAACCGCAGACGACGATTATAAACTCTCCAGAATGATGTACATTAGAGTGAAGCGAGAAATGCAAACAAAAAATTTCAATTTTGTGAGTTTTTTTTGAATGTTGGAAAAAGAAGAAATAATTTTGAGAAGGGTAAGATGATGTACTTGGTTTGTTCCTCTTTTCCAACTTTGGGAAATTTTGAATCCTAATCCCACTATCTTGTTGCAATAATAATAAAATAAGAAGCTGTTAAAAATTGAATTTTAATCACAGCAAAAACTCAAGTACTATTGCATATTATGCTAAACCAATGGTATTCACTACTTATATTTCCCATCCGTTTCTTATTATTTTTATAAAGGGATTGCAAAGGGAAAGTAAAGAAGAAACTTGCAAAATGTTAACAAACAACTACTTCCACGCACGCTAATAACAAGTTGATAAATAAGTACTTATAAGCGAGTTGTAGAATAATTAAATTAAAACTGTGGTGCAGATATCATTCATAGTTCTCAACTTTTGGGTACTTTCATTTAATCATTGCCCAAATATTGTTAATAAGTTAAATCGTCAGATCTGATTTTAGCTGCGGAGTATCTAAATATATTTTGTATCAACTTGATAATAAAGTGAATGAAGATGCTATTCTCTAAAAATATATTTTTATAATTAGAAGCTAGTTACGAACTTCAAAATAAATACTAAATACTTCAAAATAATATAACTAATAATAAGTTGTCATTACGAAGTTTTGCTGGGAAGTAGACAAATGACATTGATCTTGATTTTTACCTTTTTTACCAGCTTTTTATTTATATCAGGTAAAATAAATTTAAGAATAAAATCACAAAAATCACTTAATTTTTGAGAATTCTATTCACATGTCTAAAACACAAAAGTATGACACTTTTGTTCAAACTCTTACAAATTCTACATTTAGCACCCTGTCATGACTCCAAACATTGGAAATATTATTTCGCATTTAGTTTTTATGGTTTATAAGCTTTACAAAAATGTTATCTGTTATACATATCGAGAGCTTATATTCATAAGTGGCTATGAACAAAAACACAACTTTTCAGGAGATCAAAAAAAAATGATTTACAGTATAGCACAGTATAGCTTTCGCAGTGTAAATAAAAATTTTGGAAATATTGACTCAAAATGACTACTAAAATCCAGTTTGGGATCAAGAATTACGCCGAGACACTTCATCCCATCGACAAACTCAATTCTAATAGCATTCATATAAATTAATAAACTAGAGGCACTGTGGCGCAAAGTTATTGTTACCACCGGCTCACAGCTCCCAGTGTAAAATTTATATCTGCAACCAATGCATTGGTAGCATCTGACCTAAAAAAGAGATGTATCAGCATATAAAAAAGGAAAACAACATCTATTATCAATGCTAACGGTTATGTCATTAACATACAAAATAAAAAGGAGAGGACCCAACACAGAGCCCTGTGGCACTCCGCTGCTAATGTTGAGTATATTAGAAACATTGCCATTAAAAGATACGAACTGAGAGCGGTCATGTAAATATGAGTAGACCAGCTTACACGCCGTGGAGGAAAATAAAAATGAGCTTTTCAATTTATCAATTAACATAACATAATCTACACGATCCTATTTTAGCTGGATAACTTGGGAACCAAAATGCTATTAACAACGTAATGATGGAATTTGATAGTACGATATAGCCCAAATCTATAAAACTGCTGAAATTTTTTTAAACAAAATCGTTGTTGCGAATTACAACTTTCGGTTATATGCTTCTCCATTTTTGAATATTAATTATATTATTTTTATGTTCATAGCCACTTTTGCAGTCACAAATTAACGTGTGAGTTGATAGCCAAATCAGAAAAATTTGACAAAAATGGCTTTAGAAAAAAACAAGTAAGGAAAGGCTAAAGTCGGGCGGGGCCGACTATATGACACACTCCACTACTCTATCCGAATACAATTTAATTCGAGAAGAATATTTCTATCAGGGCTATATCCAAACATGGAATGAAGTGACTAACTTACACAATAGGTTCTACCAGTTCAAGTATAACGTGTTATGCTCAATTTGATGAATTTCAATTTGTGAAAATATGTGGTTTCTGTGGCGGAAAAAGTCAATCCGGGAGCGAAATTTGTATGGGAGCTATATGTAAATCTGAACCGATCTGACCCATTTTCACCATGGGTGTTTCTAGTTGAAATATAAGATAATTTGCGAGATTTCAAGAAGATCTGTTAAAATACGAGGTGTCGAAAGCGGGAAAAGTCAAATTGGGATCGAAATTTGTGAGGGAGCTATATATAAATCTGAACCGATCTGACCTATATTCACCATGAGTGTTTCTAGTTGAAAGATAAGATTTTTTGGAAGATTTGAAGAAGATCTGTTAAAGTATGTGGTTTATAGAGTGGAAAAAGTGAAATCGGGATCGAAATTTGTGAGGGAGCTATATATAAATCTGAACCGATCTGACCTATATTCACCATGAGTGTTTCTAGGTGAAAGATAAGACATTTTGGAAGATTTGAAGAAGATCTGTTAAAATATGAGGTTTCCAGAGCGGAAAAAAATCAAATTGGCAGCGAAATTTGTATGGGAGCTACATATAAATCTGAACCGATCTAAAAAATTTTCAACACAGGTGTTTCTAGTGGAAATATAAGATGTCTTGCCAACTTTGAAGAAAATCTGTTGCAATGTATGATATCTAGAGTGAAAAGAGTCAAATCGGGAGTGAAATTCATTTGGGGGTTATATCTAAATCTGAAACGATTTTCTTAAAATTAAATAGCGTTCGTCCTTATGTCGAAAAACTTCGTTGTACAAAGTTTCATTTGGTGCAGTGTACAATTGCGACCTGTATCGTGATTACAAGCATAGATGGACAGACGAACATCGCTAAATCGACTCAAAAAGTGATTCTAAGTCGATCGGTATACTTAACAATGGGTCTATCTCGCTTCCTTTTGGGTGTTACAAACAAATGCACAAAGACATAATACTCTCGTGGAGTGTATAAAAAGTCTTCTCCAAATTTATATGACAGATGACATCCAAATCTGAGAATAGTTTGGCATCAAAAATTCATTTTCGAGAAAATGGTTCATAGCCACTTATGAATGAATATAAGCCCTCGATATATGTTTATGTATGAGTCATTCCATGCTGTCTCATAGCTATCTATTGGAAATTATGAAATTTTGGGAAATATGTATTTTTTATGAGAGTGCTTAAAATCAAAACCTTGATTTTTTCAACATCACATAAATACGTGTTGAAATTAAAAACAAAAACAAAAAACATTTACATAAATGTCAACTTTGATTGTCGCATCAAATTAACATCTAATTGTCAACATTTAAAATTGTGGTCCAGTATTTTTTGCTTTGTCCAGCAATAATCCATATGAAAACAGCAAAATTATCGCAATTATAATATGTAGTAGTAGTAACGACAACAACAACAAACGTGTCGGCTGACTGGAGCAGTAAATATAGGCAGCAACAATGACAGCAGCAACAACAACAACAACATGATGTTAGCGTAGAAGTATGATATTTACACGTATTACCAGAAGTTGTTGTCGTTAATGTTGACATTGTTGCTGGCGATATTCTCGTCGTTGCTGCTGCTGTGACTGTGGCTGCTGCTTTTGTTGTTGTTTGAATTGACAACAGCAAATTAATGTCGTACAAATTGGTTACATGACGCGAGGTGGCGCGCGCGGTTGCCTGGTCGACGGTCGTCCATTCGGTTCGGTTAGTTTTGGGTTTGGTTTGGTTTATTGGTCAATAATGCCGCATTATACCAACACGGAGGAACATGCGGGGACAACACACGGACACACTCATTCACATCCATACAACCGATATTTTGCTATAATATTGGCATAGATTTTGTTTGCTCACTTGCGAGCGAACGAGTGAGCGAGTGTGTGTGTCAGTCAGAGGCTGTATTTCGGTTTGTTTGCCATTTTAACTTTTGGACCAAATTGGTGGGAGGGGTAGGAGGGTGGGGTCATTTATAGATATTTGGTAATGAGTTGTTGCTCGGCCATTAGCCGCTATTGTCTCATTGTGCCAGTGCCGCTGCTACTGCTACTGCTGCTGTGGATGTTGTTGGCATTGTTGTCGGCTGGTATTTGGATATCTATCGCATGTCGGACATGACATGTACTTATGTGGCATTGGCTTAATGTTATTTGTGGACATACACATTTCAAAAGAATTTTCCGAAATTCGAAATAAAAATCTAACAAAAACAAAATGGCCAAATGGCAAAAACAAAGCCGTAAACGCTAATTAACATGGACTTTTATTGGCAACAAATTAAAGGTAATATTATCACGACAATTGAATTATATAAATTATTGATGGGAATTTGTAATTGAAATTGAAATGGGCAAGACACGAGCACTTTAAGCTGCAATAAATGAATAGAATAATGCAGTGAATGTAGAGGAGGGAAATCACGGGAGTGATTGCAGGAAGATTCTCCGAAAAATGGAAATGGCATAATACAAACAATGACCTCGAAGAAATCCATTACATAGGATAATTTAATAAGCTGCCAGAAATTGGGAAATAGATACGTATGCCATTCCACAAACAATATAGAATAGGCCATTAAAAATTGTAAATTTGAACTACCGATTACTCTGACTTTGAAAGGGAAGTTTTGATATTTCCCAATTTTGTTCGAGCGTATAGCGTCCCATTTTGCAAATGTAAAACATAAACTTGAAAATAAAAATCAACGTTGTTCTACCTTTCACAGTCAAAGTAATCGGTAGTTCAAATTTAAAATTTTAAATGGCCCACACAACATATAATGACTAGATCTTTTGCTCGACCAGAAGCAATACAAAAGTATAAAAACAAAATCTTTGAATTTGTGCTAAAAAAATGCTACAAATGTTATTCAATTAGTGATCAATAATTAAATTTTAGTATAGTTGTCTAGCAAATCGAATTTCGGCTGATTGATTCAAGTAATCAAAATAAATATTTTATTTCCTCGACATGCAACAGGAAATAGGATAGATAGCACGCGTCACGCATTTCCATTCGATAGATCTAAGACTCAAGTGTATTTTGTTGTCTCTTGTCATGGAAGTTGATAACGACGAGATAGATGTTGATGTTGTGCATCTGAAGAGACACGTTAAATCTGTTACTTTTGTGTAATTTTATCAATGACCGGATAAATACGACGAACACAACAAAACATGAAAAACGTGAGAATCTCCAAATTTGTTGTAATAGCGTCCATCAAAACAGCAACAATGAATGAAAGAATGTGTGTGTGTGGGTATCAACTACAAAACAACAACTCATCGAAGCAATAAAAATCCGTTTTTGTTGTTAAACAAAAATGTGTTGTAATCGCTTAAGTCCTTTCGGGCAGGCGGGCGGGTGGCTGATGGCGGCTCCTTTCATTCTAATTGAATGAATAGATGAGATCACAATGAACAGCAGCAGTGTTTTTTGGCAATCCTCAACAGTTTGACATACGGTTGACAAGTTGACTTTGACACATTCACACGAGGGGTAAGGGGTTCCAGCGGCCGGGTGAGTCTTTGTGAGTGAGCTGTACAGTGGTTCCAAACGACAAAGAAAGTGGCAACCGTTCAAATTGATTGAAAATCGAGTTTGGCAGGCTTTCAAAAAATAACAATATGCAACAACAAAAATAAAAATTTGTGTCTTTTTTTATACCTTTTACGAAAATTGCAATTTTAGTAAAAAAAAATAAAAATAAAAATAAAATAAAAAATCCATAAACATTTAAACAAAATATCCATAATCCTTTAAAAAATAACTACAAAAATAAAAAATATATTCATAAAAATTAAAAAATATATCCATATTTTTTCCGTTGATTTATTATTAAAAATATTAATAAAATTGAAAAATAACCATAAAATATCAAAAAAATATCCATAAAAGTTAAAAAAATAATTAAGGAAGTTCCGGTCGGTTAAAACCGAGTTATATACATACCTTCACTCTCCTAGAACATGTGTATGTATGTAAGGACTTAAATTTTACTTAGCACCGGTTTATGTGTGTGGGAGGTGCTAGATGTTTGTTAGACCCACATTTGCAAATAATTGTAAAAACTTGATTAAAAATGAAGTCAAAACAGATTTCATGCATCGCTATAGAAGTTATACAGGTTTTAATTTTACCTAGGATAGAGACAGTTGTGTGGGAGGTACTAGAAGGGGCGTGGCTAAAGAACAATTATTTTTTAGGTTTAATGTGATTATAAAAATATTTTCAAATATCAAATTGCAACTGATTTTGACTACCCGTATGGATGGTATATCGGTTTTATTTCTTGTTGAAATAATTTGCACTGATTTTGACTACCCGTATGGATGTTATATCGGTTTTATTTCTTGTTGAAATAATAAAAAAGATTATGCCACTTTGTGTGGGAGGTACCAGAAGGGTTGTGGCAATATAGCCCATATTCCATGTGTATGAAAGGTCCATAAAAACATTGCCAAATACCAAATTTCAAAGTATTCCGATCATCCGTATAAAAGTTATAACATATTTAATTTTATGTAGTTTAGAGAGATTTGTGTGGGAGGTACTGGAAGGGGCGTGGCAAAACCCGCCATATGTTGTGCACTTAAAGTGATTATAAAAACTTTATCATGTACCACAATAGAGCAGATTCCGAATATCCGTGTGGAGTTACATTGGTTTTAGTTTAACATATGAATATGGGTCATTTCTGTGTGAGGTACCAGAAGGGGAACGTAAACTAAGATTGCGAAAAATATTATCACCTGTAAAGTTTGAATTGATTGCTTAACTTCTTTCGAGAGTTATCGTGTACACCAGCCGGACGGACATGGTTCAAACAGCTTAAAAAGTCATGAAAAGGTTTTGGTACAAACATACTTAGAGTCTTAAGTATATATACACTCCTACTCTGTATAGTGAGGTAATAATTAACCATAAAAATTAAAACAAATATCCATAAAATTAAAAACATGTATCCATAAAAAATAAAAAATATCAATAATATATTGTGTTGATTTGAAAAAAAAAAAAATAACCATAAAATTTAATACAAATAAAAAATAACAAAAAACCAATCATTTTTTTGTTGAATAAATTAAAAAATTTAAAAAATCAAAAAAAAAATTATTAATTAAATAAAGAATCCACAAAATTAAAAAATATCATAAAAATTAAAAAAAAATGCATTGCCTCGCATTAAGGCAAAACATGTTTTTTAGGTCTCGGATACAAATATTTTATTTCTTTGTTGCATAATCTAATTATGAAATTACTATTACTATTTATTCAAAAAAAAAATCCAGATAAGAAAATTATTAAGAAATTTCTTGTATGAAAAAAATTATAAAAAAATTATATGTTACTAAAATTATGTCGGCGCGTTTCTTAAATTTGTCTCGATTTTAATGAATTTGTTTAGAAAATATATGCATTGCAATATATGCAATCAATCTACGAAGTTATGACAATAAATTCTGAAAGAGGAGACTAAAAAAAATATACGTATGTCGTAAAGCTTCCCAACTCTGGCCTCTTCTTGCAGCATATCGGTGAATAAAACAATGTATAGTTTTTTTATTTTTTTATGAAAGAAAGGCCCAAAACTGTCCCGCAGTAGACCCTAGAGGGGAGAAGTGTAAGACTGACCTCAATTAATTTTGCCTTCTCTACATTGTCCCTAAACATACCACCTTCTCCCCTCTAGGGTCTACTGCGGGGCAGTTATGGGCCTTTCTTTCATAAAAAAATATAAAAAATATAAAAAATAGGCAAATGTATGGGGCCGCCTTAAGGGTTTCAGATGGAGGGTAGGTGTGTTCAGAAAAAATATTGGGGCTGAAAAAATATTGGGGCTGAAAAAATATAGGGGATGGGTCTTACATTTAACCCCACAAATTGTATAAAAAATATTTTTTGTATGGGAGCCCCCTTAACGAGTGGGGATAGAGGGTATGTGTGTTCGAAATAAATATTGGGGACGGAAAATTAATGGGGGCGGTCTTACATTTAACCCCTCTGGGACTTTCCTGTATTTTTACCACTTACCTTTTAACCCGATGAGCGCCCACTTAAACTCACCACCTCCATTTTTTGACTCATGAATTTTATTTCCAAATCTCACAAAATAGGGTGTTCTAGCATATCAAAATTCGTGCACTACCCCACCCCAATTGAACAATAACTAAATTAACCTTTAATGGGCAATCTTGAATTTGATTGATTTTTGGCATCTGTGTTAAGTTTTGGGTTTTGGTGTATTCTGACATATATAGTAAAATTTTATGGTCCAAATTTTTGTAGAACATTTCATCCCCGCCCTTCCACCTTTTCAGGTGCTTTTTACAATTTGTTAAAATAATGTCAAAAAATGCCGTTACGAAGGGTAGTTAGAGGGTTAATATGTTCTACAAAAATATTCGCCATATCATTATCTACAAAGTTGGTGAACATACCCTATGCCTCAGATGGAAAGAAAACATATTTTTATACTCGGTGTATGCTTCAAGAAGAGGACAGAGTTGGGAAACTGTAATCGTCTATAAAATGAAATTCCGATGTGATACAAAAAAACGCTGACACACGTATATTTTTTTTGGTCTCCTCTTTCAGAATCCATTGTCAGAACCCCGTAATTTTTTTCGTGTTGTACTGTGATATTATTCTAAATAATATTTGCCTACTGAGGTACCTACCTTCATCTCAACCATTTATGACAGAAATATAATGAAACGTTTGAGAATGGTTTCATATAGTTATTTTTATATGAGTTTTGCATACTCTGAAGCAAATTATCTGAAGAAATTATAGTTCAACTGAACTTGTTTTTATTAGATCTGTGTTGTTTGATTATTGATCGCTTGATTGATTTTCTGTTTTGAATGCAATACATTCGAATTCCAGCTATTCCTTCTTAAGAAGGAAGTTTTTGTTTTTGTACCATACCATTGTTCGTGGCAATTAGCCCATGATTTTTTCGTTTAAAATCACTGTGGATCGCAGAGCAGGAGGGGAAAGAGAATCTGTAGGAGCCGCTGAGTGAAAAAAGGTACAACTACTGCTCATAAATAGATACAAGAATAGATGGATGTTGTGTAGCCATCTATGAATGTGAGAAGTATTGTCAGGTTGTCCGTCCAACCATCCATCCGTCCGTCCGTCCGTCCCTCCGTTTGTTGAATTGTGTGATTTATTTCTCATTTATTACCCGGTTTACGGAGTGGAGTGTCTGTTGCCGCTGCCGGTGCTATTTTCATGTGATGTATTTGTTGGTCTCATGTATCTTTTGATTGACAGCTCTGAGTGGTTGACAATTGTTTGACAATTCACAACATTGGATTGGATAATGGGCAAACACACACCGACAGAGCTACATGCATACGCACATGACAGTTCACAGAGACGACAGCCAAGGAAGGCACTTCGCATCGCCTCGCCTCTCCTCACTTTTAATGCATTCTCTGGCCATGCCTGGGATGATACTGCCAGTTCGTCGTTCATTTTTTCGTTAACACTGATCTGAAACGATTTTCTCGTAACGCTTGACAAATTTCTGTAACATGTTCTACTTTGAATGCACAACAGGAGGAGGCATTAAACATACAAAAATGTACCAACATTCAGGCCTACGTGCCGGTATGGATGTAGTATATCATTATCATCATCAACAAGGTATCACCATTATCATCATCAGCCTCATCATGATATTTAAATGGTGGACAACTAAATAAAATGAATATTATTCCAATGACAGACCTACTGCTTGATATCAATTAATAATTGGTGCAAACATTCTCCCCATCCCAATATATTTTCGTTGGCATTGATGATTGTTTTCCTTGCTTTTCCAGCTTTTCCAAAGAGTTCATTGTTATCTTTTTGCTGATTTGCTATTGGAATTCTGTTTCTAGTTTAGAAGGTCAATAGTTAAAATCATAAATTGGCTGTTGTTCGTTTCACTTCCTTTGTTTTTTGTTGTTGTTGTGTATTTTCTGCAGGCATTTTCTTGTAAATCAAACGGGCACTTGGCAGTCTGGCTGGCTGGCTCCCCATTGTAATTAAATAAATTCAAACCTGCATGTTTTTTCGCTGTTTCATTTTTGCCTGCAGAACATGTAAGAAGAACCCCCATCATGGCAACAAAATGCTCTTCATGGCCATTAGCATATTTAGGCCATGAGAGGCCGCCGGAGATGTGAGAGTTGTCGAAATAGTAACGCTAAGTGAACAGAAAAGCAGAGCTGGCTGTACTTAGGATTGAAGAGTGTTCGAAGAAGAATTTTAAGAAAAGGAAAATGTACTAAATTTCGAGCAGATGGACAGATTACAAGGGAGTTATGTACTGTTGGGCCTACCCGGCGGGAAAATTTGGAAGGCCTTCTAAAATGCCTTCTCTTCGGATTCGAAACACATTCATGTATGCCTTCTGAATATAGGCATTCCAGAAGGCCTTCTTCACGCATGAAAAAAGATTCGGTGCACATTCTAAACTCGCTTCTCTAAGAAGGCCTACCAGAAGGTCTAATCATCAGCATTTAGAAATCCTATACTCATTCTTGACTGCCTTCTTGGAGAAGGCGTTTAGAAATGCCTTCTCATTTACTATTAGATAAATCAATGAACATTCTTCATTGCCTTCCTTTAGAAGGTCTGCTAGAAGGCCTGGAATAATGAAGACAGTACGGATGGAGTCGATTTTATTATTTTTACGAATTTTATGAAAGACATTTTTACAATTCTCCTGACTTGAATTCAATTAAAGTACATTTATTTAAAATAATTGGTAATTATTACATGCAAAATTATTTTTAAATGTTTTGTTTGTTTAGTGATAAAAAATATTTGTTGTTGTTGTCGTTGTGCCTTTCTTTGTAACAACTAAAAGAGGCAATATAATACAGATCGGCATAGATTCATTTTCTGAGTCGATTTAGCAATGTCTGTCTGTGCATCTATTTCTATAATCAAACTACAGGTCGCAATTCTTCACCAATTCAAATGAAACTTTATATGTGGATTTTTTTTTGGGTTATACTAACTCTATTTAATTTTCTATTTAATAATTAGTTTAAATGTATATATAGCCTTTATATTATATTATACAATTGCATTTATACATGTTTTCATATAGGCCCATAAAAAGGCCCAAATATGATTTTTTACGCTCTAAAAGACAGATATATGCGATAATTTCTCGGTGTTATAAATTGTAGAATTTATTATAAACTGTGGAAATAGGGAAGATCTTTATCATTTAGACGTTTATGCCCACAACAATATATTTATCGGGGATGATACAGAAAAATATTTAACTCCTCTTCAAGAACAAACGAAAAACGTTCTTACTTTATTACCAAAATATTTATCGTATCCTTCGCACTTTCTTCAGAGATTAATATTATTACACCGTCCGACACCCATTCCTAAAGGTCTTATAAGAAAAGGCATTTTAGAAGGTCTTTCCATTAAATGCTACACGATCCATTACTCATGCTTGCTTGCCTTCTTCGGATAGGCATGCTAGAAGGCCTTGCGAGAGAAGGCAGCGCGAAGGTGTTCGATTTATCGATGGGAATTTTCTACAAACTTTTTGTTGTAAACGCATAACAAAATTCGGTGGGTCATTCCTACTTCCCTCCTTTCGCCAGGCGTGCTAAAAAGCCTGCCAAAAGAAGGCAGCGGCGATGGTGTTCGCTTCGATTAAGTTCGTGTGTTTCTATAAACTTTTTGATACAAACAGACAAAGTTCTGTAGTTTAGTAAAGGGTGATTTTTTAAGAGCTTGATAACTTTTTTTTTAAAAAAACGCATAAAATTTGCAAAATCTCATCGGTTCTTTATTTGAAACGTTAGATTGGTCCATGACATTTACTTTTTGAAGATAATTTCATTTAAATGTTGACCGCGGCTGCGTCTTAGGTGGTCCATCCGCTTAGTCCAATTTTGGCATTTCCACGTTTTTGAGTAACAGAGACCCAATTGGTGCGAACGGCGACGAATCGAAAATTGGTGGTCATCATTAACACTGGCCGATACAGCTGCGATATTTTCTTCAGTTCGCACTCTACGTAAGCGTGTTGGTGGTTTAATGTCCAACAATGTAAATTTGGTGCGAAATTTAGTCACAATAGCCCGAATAGCCGCTTCAGTGGGTCGATTAAACTGACCATAAAATGGAAGCGCGCAATGAACTTTCTTAACAGAGCACGCATTTTGATAATAAAATTCAATAATTTGCAAGCGTTGTTCGTTTGTAAGACGATTCATGATGAAATGTCAAAGCGTACTGAGCATCTTTCTCTTTGACACCATGTCTGAAATCCCACGTGATCTGTCAAATACTAATGCATGAAAATCCTAACCTCAAAAAAATCACTCTTTAGATAGCACTTCCGATTAACAATGCGAAGATCATGAGTTCAAATTCCAGCCGAGGCAAATAAAAATGTGAAAAGATTTAAATTGAAAATAAATATACTGCCAATAACAAGGCAGAAATATTGAAAAAAAATGCTAGTCCATTGGTTTGTCGTATTTTTTAATATTGCGCTATTTTTGGACCTTCTGGAAGGACTTTGGTTGCAGGCCTTTCAGAAGGTCTTTGGTAGGAGGCCTTCTAGATGGCCTTTTGTCAGAACCCTTCTAGAAGGCCTGAGAATAGAAGCGAGAGGGAAGGCCTTGCTCTCCAATCTTACCCTGTGTTAATTATAAATGAGTATAGAATGCAGCAAGCATCCCTTATGCCTCCCTGAGAAGGCCTTGCTAACGCCTTCTTTTTTCCGCTGGATAATTTTATTTCATCCTACATAGAGTGCATTTTAAAGCACTGTCGGCAGATTAGAAATCCACTGAAAAAATTATCTTATATGGGTCCCCTACTTTCCATTACCAAAAAAAAATCCTTCCTAACAAGATTTACACTATTGCGAATATTCTGAAAATCATATGAAATATTCTTCTTTAAAATCATGTTACGCGTGACTTAAAAAAATAAATTTTTATTTGTAGAATTATAGGCATTTCAATTTCCACAAAATTGAAAATCCAGCTGACAAGTGTGTATTCAAATCCCTGTATTGCAATATGCAATTGACTTTTTACTCGATTAAGTTTTAAAAGGTCTTTAGGAGTACTTTAGTGGTCGGTTTCGTTTTTGTGTTTCAATGTTTTAAAATTATTACATCAATAATTAATTAAATTCCTGAAAAATTTATGTTGAAATTAAAACGGTTATAATTTTAAATATATTATATATTTTTGCGTCGAAAATATTGATCTAATCAAAATTAAAAAAAATTGCTGGAAATGGTCATAGATTATTTGATAGGATTAATTTATTCCAAGCATCCCATTGCGAAATACAAGATCAATTTTTTGTCGAAATTGAAATGCATAAAATTCTGTAAATTAAATTTTAAGATATTTTTCTTAAGACACGTGTAAAGTATTTTTTTGGGAAAGAATATTTCATAAGATCGAAAATCGGAGTCTGGAAAATGTTTTTGTCTGTTTTGAAATGAAATTAATTATTTTTGAAATCAAAACAATGTGAATATTTTTTAATTTCTAAACATAATAAACAGAAATCTAATTTTTAGAAGTTTGGAAATTTGTGGAAATGTTAACTAAATTATAACATTATAAATATACTAACAAACGGCCGCTACTTCACATAATTAATATTACACATAAATCATTTTCTATAGAAATAAGGCGTAATTTTTAATATTTTGTGTCATTTATGTTCCGAAAATGATCCATATGAGAAATATGGTTTTCCGATTTTTTGCGATTTTTACACTCTTATTTTCACTTATTCTATTTCACATGTCGCCTTTGGGCCAGCATTCCCATTAAAAGTATTTTTTAAATTCATTTATGGAATACGCGGGATACGGACACAAAATATTACTATTCTAGCTGCAAAAATTTGATTGGTACAATTTATATACCGCCCCATCCCCTCAATAAAAGTAAAATTAAAACAAAATAATTTACGCTGCGCGTCACGATTCTATCTGCAATACTTTGGGTGGTACAATTTGTATCCCTGTTAGCCTCATTTTTCCTTAAATGTACATCTTTTAAAAAATCCGTTTATATTGTGCGTACGTAGTCGCCAAATATTACGATTCAAGCTGCAATTCCTTAGTTGTTACAATTTTTACTCCTCCTCACTTAAAAGTACCAAATTTTGAAAAATCCCACGTAATGACGATAAATTAATTTCACGATTCTAGTTGCAATACCTAAGTTGGTATCATTTTTATCCCTATTTCACCCGTTTTCCCTTAAAAGTACAAATTTCGTAAAATCCGTTTATGTTTTGGGGATTTGTCCCCAAGCATGAGGATTTTATGCTGGTCAAAAGGACAAAAATATAATGGGGACAAGGGATTTTCGTGTATATTTCTTAAAATATTTCGAGGATTTTGGCGGTATATTCGCGTACCTAGAAAAAGATTTAGTATTTGCTGGCCTAAGATCTTTGGTTTTTTGTTTCTATATTTTATAGAATGCAAATTCATTTACAAATATCGTGGTGAAATTTAATTCCTGGCTGCTCACTACCTTTATCATCAACAAAAAAAGGTTGACTACAATTAATACAATTAATGAGGCTCCAAATTACTATAAGCATCACATATGGTGATATGGTTATATTTCATGGTTACTTTGGGGACAAGGAAACATTGTCTGGCAAGCCTGAAGCCAAATTCAATTCCCTGATTCTAACTTTGGTTTGTAGCTTTTTGGTTGATACCAGTCGAAAATGTCGTAGAAATTTCAAATTGAGATATACTTAAAATGTAACACATTGAAGATACTACAATCTTGACTATTTCATATTAATGCCATCATATCACCAGCCAGGTGTACTGTCAGATTTAACATTTTAAATTGGAACTACCGATTACTTTGACTTTGGAAGGTTGAATAACATTAATTTTCATTTTTATTTTCAGGTTTATGTTCAACATTTGCAAAATAGGACGCTATACGGTCGAACAAAATGGGAAAATATTAAAAACTTAGTTCCAAGACAGAGAGCCTTTAACGAAAACTGTAAGAAATTTACGTCGAAATTTTTCGAGAGGAGATCGGCCTTCAGTTCAGCCTTCATGAAGCTCATTTTCATATCGATGGCTATGTCAATAAGTAAAATTGCCGCACATGGGGTTCAGAAAACCCACACGTGACTATTGAGAAGCCAATGCATCGACAACGAGTCACTGTTTGGTGTGGCTTTTGGGCTGTACTGAAAAATTGGGCTGATCGGATGAGGTTCTACCGAGCCAGTCGTGGTAGTCATATGAATGAATGTGTTCCATTATTAAATGACAAAGTTCAACCTTTGCAATAAAACCCGAAATTTGAAAAAAATATCAGTACTTTTTTATCAGAGAGAAGAGCCAACAATTTGTGTGATCCAAATTTTATTCCTGGGTGATGAAAACACCAATTTTTCGGTATCCAGCCTAATATGTAACTACACTTTAATACTATTTTTCTTATTTTGTGAATTTAGGCTCATCATTTAGGCACCTGATATATAATGTTGTTCACATAATAAAAGAGTTACTCAGCGACTGCTTCGAACAAAAATTCACGCAGAATGGCACATTAGTCTGAAAATATATGAACTTTAAACTGCTTTCATTTGAAAATTTGTCCATCTCCTTTTACGAAAATCGAAAATTTCGTAAATATTACGAATAGAAATATATGTTAAAAATATAACATATCCTACCATTTTAGACATTTCATATTAATATTATCATATCAACCTAAACAATATGTCATCCATCACACAGTCCTAATTTAGCAACCAATGACTTCTTCTTGTTTCCAGTAGATCAAAGAGTAACTGAGTTATAGACAAAAGCCATGTAAAGGATAATATTAAAAAAAAAACAAATCAACTTCAACCAGTAATTAATTAATTATATTAAAATTTACAAATTTGTATAGTTACAAATAATAAAATATATAAAAAATGTGATATTAATAAATGCATTAATTACACCTTACCCTTGGGTCTTTAGCCTTAAATTACAGCACGTTGCAAGTCATTTAGTTAGCTTTTATTACAAAGAATATTTAAAGTATTTTTAGTCTTATAGCAAGGCTTTAAACACACAGTATAATTACAGTACAATTCAAGCAATTATGCTTGTTAACATCCATGTCACATTTCCTCCGAATAGAAGAGTTTAAAAATCTATATTTTTTTATCTAAAATACCACTTCTGTATTTTTGCTCCCCCGTCCTCATCAAGTTCGGCCAACTCTGGCATAGATCAACTTCTGATCGTACAAAACAATGTTAATTGTGACAGTCAACAACCACCGCAAAGAAATGACGGAAGAAGTACAGCCAGTATGTTCGTCCGTCCGTCCATCCATCCTACCTTCCGTCTTATTCAGTTTGTGGCTTTCCAGAAGAAACCTTCATTGACACAACCTCAAGTTTCGTCGTCATCATTCGACAGTAATAATGATGAGATGACGACCCAAGAAAAGTCAAATACATAGAAAAATGGAAATACTCGTAAAACATAAATGTGTGGGAGATTTTCTATTAACAGGCGACGCAGAGCCCCAGTCCCAGCCCCAAGTGCGGAAAGAATGCAAATCTAGAGAGACACACAGAGGAAGAGACAAAGGTTTTTATGTCTGTTTGTAAATCATAAACATCATCGCATTTAATCTCATCAGCCACAACAAACAACAGACAAATAGGAAGAATTACTTGCACAAAAAAACCAGGGAAACAACTGAACGAGAGGATGATGTTTTTATTTTCAAGAAACATTTTGATTAATTAGCGAAAATACCGAGGATTTATTTGTGAAATAGTTTTATGTTTTTATGATGCCACCGCGGCGGGTAATAATGCTGCACTCATAAATTGTTTGTCAGTCAGTCAGTCAGTTTGTGAATGAGGTGGAAGATTTTATCTATCCAGGCCATACGAATGGGACGAGGAGTTGGCCTTTTTTTGAGAGTTAATGAAGTCTCATAGAAAAATGAGAAGACCATTGTAATTGTAGAGATAAATACATCACTTTCTTTTTCAAATCATATACAAGAACAGTTCTGTTAGAAATCTATTAACTGAATCTATCGGATAACCGAGTGAAATAATAATAAAATAACAATAACAAATTGTCCGGTTAATATCTCATTTAGTTTTTATTTGACTGTAGTAAAAATAATAAAAAACGAAATCGTGAACATGGGAAGAATTTCGCAACGACTTGCTTCCGCATCCACCATATTATAGAGTTGTAGCCCCTGTGGCTACTTCTAGTTCCCAAATTTGCGAAAATGCACCTCAAATGATTAAGTAGGATGGAAAATCAATGTGAAGACTTGAAAAATTATACTACAAGGATGGCATAATGAAATTTTGCGAATCCCTTGATTAAGTGTATCGAACTGGAAGGAGATTAGACACAAAAAAGAAATACAATTTGGAATCGATTTAAAAGTAGACTCTAAATACAACGTCCAACAGCATTTTTGGAACAGAGTAGCGACCTTATAATTCTGAAAGGTCATGTTGAGTAGATCATTTTTGTAGAAAAAACTTATGGTCTGAGTTTCTTTTCAAAGAAGTTCAAATTTTTAATTTTTTGGTTAAATTTTATGGGTCAATTTGACCCTTTTTGCGAGACAATCAAAAAAAAGTCATTTTAAAAAGGACGTTTAAGGATTAAAATGTTGGAAAATTTAAGTGGGGGTTACTGAAGACACCAAAGTTGTAAATAAAGCTCTTCTCGCTTAAATAGCAAAATTACACCACACCTTATAAAGGGTGGTTAAATTGTAAGGGCCGATGTTGAATGTGAACCACACCTAAACGTCAGTTTTTTTCTGCATTTCATTTGAAATTTCTCAATTTCAGACTAACTCAATTTGAACCATTCCTCTCTCCATGTATATATATATAAAAGAGTTGCGTTACTGACTGACTTGACTGACTTATCATTGACCAGACCAAACGGCTGAAGTCAGGGTCATGAAAGGGTTTTACGAAATTCGTACTTTTAGGGGGTAAAATGGCCCAAAAAGGGATAAACATTGAATCTTCTTCCTGGCTAAACGGCAGTAGCTATAAACATGACATTCCTTGCAATGACCATGCAGACGAGCAACAAATAGGGATTTTTCGAAATTTGTACTATTAAGGGAGGAAAGAGACAAAAAGGGATAAAAATGGTACCATTTTAAGAATTGCAGCTAGAATCGTGAAAATCGGTATTTACATTCCTCTGACCATGTAGAAGCGCCACGAAAATGGATTTTTTTTTCGAATAAAAGGCTCTGCGGTTGTAATTTTTTGTTAAAAACTGGGTAGAAAATGATAAAAAATATATATACGAAGGGAGTGCAGCTAAAACAGTGCATATCGACAAGCACATTCCTTTGACTGTATATGAGTGCTATGTTCCAATTTACTATTTTAGAAAAGAAAATCAAATAAATACTATCCTAAAACAGAGACGGATAAAACTAATAACAAGTACGTGGCTTTTTCGCGTGCGAAGCAGCGGGTACTGCTAGTTAATAATATAAAACCTTAGTGTAAGTCTGTTTGTCTGTTTGCTTGTTCCGCAATCACGCGTAAACGGCTGAACCGATGTTGTTAAAATTTTCAGCACAGATAGATGCAGGTCTGGAAGTAACTATAGGCTATAGAATTTTTAAAAATTTGCTCTGTGGGCAATTGAAAATTGGTACATATATATTACTGACCACGAGAAACATCAATTTAATGCCGATATTTGGAATTTCATTTTGTAGGCGGAGTGGGCTTGGCAGTAGTGTTTTTTTTGAGGTAGAAAGCTGAAAATTGGAAAGTATATACTACTGATCATGGCAAAGATGAGTGGGCGTGGCAAACGTGTTTTTTGAGCTAGAAGGCTGAAAATTGGAACGTAATTTTACCATGTTTTTTAGTCTGGCAAAGCGGGCGGGGTTCAGCTAGTGGAAAGATACACAATCGAGCAACGCGTTAAATTTATTCAGGCTTATTGTGAAAATAGGCGTTCAAATCAAAATGCATATCATGCATATCATCTCAGAGGATTCGTCAATAAGCAGAATTGCCGCATTTAGGGCGACTGATAAATCAAGAGTGATTGTCGAAAAACCAATGCACCCACAAAAAGTGACTGTTTGGTGCGGTTTATGGGCTGGCGGCATCATCGGCGCGAATTGGAAGATATGGATGTGGACGATATGTGGTTTCAACAGGACGGCGCCACTTGCCACACAGCTAACGCAAGCAATGGCTCTTTTGCGCGACAAATTCAATGGCCGTGTTATCTCACGTGGTGGCGATGTCAATTGGCCGCCAATATCATGTGATTTGACACCGTTGGACTTCTTTCTATGGGGTTTTTTGTAAGAAAAGGCGTACGCCGATAAGCCAGCAACAATTCAAGAGCTAAAGGATGAGATAATTCAGCACATTAACTGCATAGAACCTCAATTATGCCGTCGTCAATATGGACCGTCGGATGGAGGTGTGTCGCCGAGGTCACGGCGACCATTTGGCCGATATTTTGTTCCGTACATA
Organism: Polietes domitor; assembly: GCA_947397865.1. Lineage (NCBI taxonomy): Eukaryota > Metazoa > Arthropoda > Insecta > Diptera > Muscidae > Polietes > Polietes domitor. The sequence continues at coordinate 50,135,943 of OX377621.1, forward strand.
ATTGAACCATACCAATATTATCATAATAAAAAGATATGACAATAATTTCCTAAATAATCTGTGTTTTATTCAAAATCAACATCAGCCCGTACAATTTAACCACCCTTTACAATAAAATTACTAGGGTTAAAATTGGTCCATGTTTATTGGAAGATCGATTTTTTTCGACAAAAAATGTGGATATTTCGGTAGAGCGCGGTAAACAAGAAATACAAATTGGATATTTTTGCAAAATTTTGATTTTCGCGGGAGATATGATTAAAATGATTTGTATGCATGAAATTATTGTTTTGCTATTTTTTCGCGATCTAACCAACGGATCCGGGATGTGTTTCGCATTTATAATCAATGTCGGTTGTAGCATACTGTAGTAAGTCCCCTCAGAAATGAAGATTTGATTATTTAATGAGGTTCTGTAAAATATTTTGTTGCTGGGTCAAGCCGTCTGTGAGCTAAACGCTCCTGAAAACACCTCTAAAAATGATGTTGTTCCCGTATAATTTTTGTTGTTGTGGTTTTTTTTTTTTTAATTAATAGACCCTGGAAGCACTATAAATATACATTTTTATTCTTGTCTTGGAATAACTCATTGGTCGTATTATTGGGCGCTTAGATTGAGTTTTTGTGGGTTTTTCAAAGTAACAGCTAAAAACTCATATTTCTTGGAAAATTTGTTATGAAAAATAAATAGAAGGAATCATTGGAACTGTCGAATGATATCGGACGAATAGTGATATAATTTAATACAACAGATGGTTTTTCAAAGCCAAAGTTTGCACTCTTATTTTGCAAAAATGGGAGCTCACATTCAAATTTCGCTTTCGATTTGACTTTTTCTGGTCTAGAAACCATATATCTTTACAGATCTTCTTCAAATTTGGCAAAATATCTTATATTTCCACTAGAAACACCCATGGTGAAAATGGGTCTGATCGGTTCAGATTTACATATAGTTCCCTTTCGCTCCCGGATTGGCTTTTTCCACCACAGAAACCTCGTATTTTCACCGAATTTCTTCAAAATGAGCATGACACGCTTACCTGAACTGAAAGAACTTATTTTGAAAGTTGGTCACTTCATTCCATGTTTGTATATAGCCCCGATACAAATATTCTTCTCGATTTGACAAATTGGACCAGGTCATATTAGCCTATGATTAGGAAACATACAAAAATCCTTCCCGTTTTCAGTTTTTTACCGAATTGAATTGTATTCGGATAGTAAGTGAAATGTATCATATAGTCGGCCTCGCCCGACTTTAGCCTTTCCTTACTTGTTTACTTTTAGTATAGGGTGACCACCCATGTAACATTTCGAATTTTTACAACCGATTACTTTGACTTTGAAAGGTAGAATAACATTCATTTTTATTTTTATTTTTATTTTTATTTTTATTTTTATTTTTATTTTTATTTTTATTTTTATTTTTATTTTTATTTTTATTTTTATTTTTATTTTTATTTTTATTTTTATTTTTATTTTTATTTTTATTTTTATTTTTATTTTTATTTTTATTTTTATTTTTATTTTTATTTTTATTTTTATTTTTATTTTTATTTTTATTTTTATTTTTATTTTTATTTTTATTTTTATTTTTATTTTTATTTTTATTTTTATTTTTATTTTTATTTTTATTTTTATTTTTATTTTTATTTTTATTTTTATTTTTATTTTTATTTTTATTTTTATTTTTATTTTTATTTTTATTTTTATTTTTATTTTTATTTTTATTTTTATTTTTATTTTTATTTTTATTTTTATTTTTATTTTTATTTTTATTTTTATTTTTATTTTTATTTTTATTTTTATTTTTATTTTTATTTTTATTTTTATTTTTATTTTTATTTTTATTTTTATTTTTATTTTTATTTTTATTTTTATTTTTATTTTTATTTTTATTTTTATTTTTATTTTTATTTTTATTTTTATTTTTATTTTTATTTTTATTTTTATTTTTATTTTTATTTTTATTTTTATTTTTATTTTTATTTTTATTTTTATTTTTATTTTTATTTTTATTTTTATTTTTATTTTTATTTTTATTTTTATTTTTATTTTTATTTTTATTTTTATTTTTATTTTTATTTTTATTTTTATTTTTATTTTTATTTTTATTTTTATTTTTATTTTTATTTTTATTTTTATTTTTATTTTTATTTTTATTTTTATTTTTATTTTTATTTTTATTTTTATTTTTATTTTTATTTTTATTTTTATTTTTATTTTTATTTTTATTTTTATTTTTTTTTTTATTTTTATTTTTTTTTTTTATTTTTATTTTTATTTTTATTTTTAGGTTTCTGTTTGACATTTGCAAAATGGACGCTATACACTCGAACAAAATAGGAAAATTGGGAAACTTACTTCCAAAGTAGTGAGTCTTTAACGCAAACAGTATGACATTTACGTGGACATTTTTCGTATTTTCAGATGAAGCTCATTTTCATCTCGGTGGCTATGTCAATAAGCAAAATTGCCAATGCATCCACAACGAGTCACCGTTTGGTGTGGATTTCGGGCAGGTGGCATCATTGGTCCACTGCAAAATTATGTTGATCGGATGAGATACTGCCGAGCCAGAATATGAATGATATTGTGTTCCATTATTAAATGACAAAGTTCAACCTTCCCAATAAAATCAGAAATTTCAAAAAATATTCAGAACTTTTTTATAGCCGATTCTAATTTAAATGGACCCAAAGAAAAAATATTGCGGTGTACCAATTTGCTCGATTTTTTTCAAAATGCTGGATGGCATGCGTTGTATGGTTGAATGCGTCTATGGAGGCGCTTGCATTCCTGTTATGGTCACAGTCACATATGTTGCACATCCTAAACAATTTGTAATTGTTTTTTTTTTCTTTTCAAATGGGGCAACCACAAACAGTATTTACACTAATCTGCAGTGGTTTAAAAGTTAATTTGGTTTAATATAAAGCAACAATGTTAACATACACATCGAACACAGCGAACACCCGGGTAATTATGGCACTTTAAACAAATTAAAGAACTAAATCTAACAACAACAGCAGCAGCAACAACAACAGCGACATCCGTAAACAACATGCATGGGAACAACTACAACAGCATGATAACAACAACAGCACCAGCCAGCATTAGTTGAACGGCGAGGAAGAGCGAAAAAAACGACACAACACCACCACCAACAATAACAAACAAACATACTTTGTGTAGTAGACAAACTACACGTACATCATGTAAAACAGCTAAAAACACAAATTAACAATTTACCCAACAGAACCGAAAACGAAAATGGCCCAGAAAAATAGAAGCTGCAGCACCAGCAGCAGGAACAGCTATCGAGGCAGCAGCAGTGATGGTGGCACTAACAAACAGCCAATAAAAAATAGCACAACACCACCACCAACAACATCACAACTGTTCAACATACTAAAAGTGCGAAAATAATGTACTTAACATAACATTACAATGTTGTTTGCCGGTGATGCCGTTCTTTTTTATTTTTATTTTTTTTTGGCTAATACTCTCAAGGCTGCTGCTGCTGTTGCCGGTTGGCTGGAGAATTGGGGGACCACCACCATCACCATTACTACTACTAACAACAATAACAAGACAAACATCATCAGCACAAGAACAACATTGGCAACAACATCACCAAAAACCTAAACATTTAAATAGAGTACGTGAATCAACCAACCATTGAATCAGTTACAGAGTCATTCAAACGAAGACTTCTTCATGGTGGGTTGCTTGGAAGGGCGCCTTGTGATGAGAGGGGAGAGCACAGTGGGCCCAGATCAAAGATATTGGTAATAATTATACAGCTTTGGTATTATTGACTCAGAATAAGTCGTGTAAAAACGCTCTAACGCCTGGAGTGGAATGTAGTGTTTTTCAAAGTTTAGCGGCAGAGGATGTTAAATAATTTTAAACACCAAAATCTTTATATAATCATTTTTTTAATGCTAAGGCTACGGGAACTCTGGGCAACAACGACAGGTCATCTAGAGTAAACATGAATTTCCCTTCTGGATCGATTTCGCCCATTTGCAATTTCAACATTCCATATGGCGACATGAAAAATCGCAAAAAAAAATAAATGAAAATTCGTCCAAACAAAAATTGGACAAAAAAATGAAAAATGTCCCACAAAGCAAAATTTAAAAAATAAATGAAAAAATCACTCAAAAAAATTGGTAATTTTTCATGTGAAAAATCGCCTACAAATTTGAGTAATTTTAAATATGAGAAAACGATCAAAAATATATCATCTGGGGTATGTCCAAAAGAACCACAATTTCTTATAAAAACATTGAATGAAAAATGTGTGAGAAACAGTTCGACAAAATCAAAAAAAGAAATTACTTTTTTTTTCAATTTTCAGCATATAAAAAACGTGGAAATTTTTCTAAACAAATACGTAAAAATTTTATAAAAATATAAAAATTTTAATTTTCTTTAAAATCGAAAAATACGAAAAGTAGTCAACTTTGGGCCGTTTTCTAAAATATATCCGATTTCCCGATTAACTAATGTTAATATCTCAAAATAATCCTTGGGTCCTATTTCTAATTTTGTTTTTTTTACAGAACTCAAAAAAGGGTGATTTTTTAAAAGCTATAGGACAGTTATTCAGAAAAATGCATGAAATCTTTATTTGAATAGATTTATTGAAACGATAGTTTCATGCAAATGTTGACCTTGACTGCGCCTCAAATGGTCCATCCGCTTAGTCCAATTTTGGCATACTCTTTCCAACATTTCGGCCGATGTCTCACGAATAAATGCTTCAATGTTGTCTTCCAATGCGTCAATTGAAACGGGCTTGTCTGTATAGACATGAGCTTTAACATAGCCCCACAAAAAATAGTCTAAAGGCGTTAAATTGCACGATTTAGGCGGCCAATTGACCGGTCCCGAACGTGAAATAAAATGTTCACCGAACTCGCCTCTCCTGTTGCGCGTGCTGTGTGGCATGTGACACCGTCTTGTTGAAACCACATGTCATGCAAGTCAAGCTCTTGCATTTTGGGCAAAAAAAGTTGGATATCATCCCACGGTAGCGCTCACCATTCACAGTTACGTTACGATTTGCATCATCTTTGAAGAAGTACGGTCCGGTACGGCCACCAGCCCATAAACCGCACCAAACTGTGACTTTTTCTGGATGCATTGGTAGCTCTTGCAATGCTTCTGGCTGATATTCACTCCAAAATCGACAATTCTGCCTATTTACGTACCCATTGAGCCAAAAATGAGCTTCGTCACTGAACACAATTTTTCGGTAAAAAAAAGTGGATCTTCGGCTTTCTTGAACTTTCTTAACAGAGAATTCAATAATTTGCAAGCGTTGTTCGTTTGTAAGACGATTCATGGTTAAATTATAGTCCAAAACGAAGATGTTTGACAGTGAAACAAAACACGAAACGTGCATCAGCTATTTAAACCAGTGTTGCCAAAAAGATAATAGCTAAAAAATCACCCTTTAGAACAAAAGTTAATGAATTTTGGCCGATGGATATTGATTCTGAACCACTGTCAACATTCTGAACCGGCGTCAATTACCTTCCGGTGTTCTTCATTTATACGTCATTTGAAAAATATTTAAAGCAGGTATTTATTTTTCACGAAATACTCCCACAAAATGCAAACAAGTTTTCAGCTGTCACTATGAAAAACCATAAAAAATGCTATAAATTTCGAATAATCCGAGTAATAAACTATTCTATGACAAGAGTCAAAATTTATATTTAAAGTGATTTCATGAAAAATTTTGGAAAAAAAAAATTCACACAAAACAAGTAAGTAAGTTTCAGTTTAACCGACTTATATATATATATATATATGTATATATATATATATATATATATATATATATATATATATATATATATATATATATATATATATATATATATATATATATACCCTCACTCTCAGAGAACATGTGTATGGAAGGACTTAAATTTTACTTAGTGCCGGATTATGTATGTGGGAGTTGCTAGAAGTTTATGGCAATTGGACCCAGCTTCCACATTTATTTAAACATGATCAAATATGAAATCATAATGGATTTCAAGCTCCGGTATAGGAGTTATAAAGCATCTAGTTTACCTCTGATAGACAAAATAGTAAGGGAGGTACTAGAAGCGGCGTGACTAAAGCATAAATATTTTTTAGGTTTTATGTGTTCAAATATCAAATTGCAACTGATTTCGACTATCCGTATAGAATTTATATCAGTTTTATTTTAACCAAGGCTTATGCCACTTTATGTGGGAGCTATCAAAAGAGGTGTTGCAATATCGCCCATATTCCACGCGTATGAAAGGCCCATAAAAGCATTGCCAAAAGCCAAATTTCAGAGTATTCCGATCATACGTATATAAGTTATAACAACTTTAGTTTTAGGAAGGTTAGGGTGATTTGTATGGGAGGTACTAGAAGGGGCGTGGCAAAACCCTTTCACGCTTAAAGTGCTTATAAATACTTTATCATATACCAAAATGGAGCTGATTCCGAAGATCTGTGTGGATGTTACATTAGTTTTAATTTAACATAGGAATATGGGTCATTTGTGTGGGAGGTACCTGAAGGGGAGGCACTTTCGCCCATCTTCGAACTTAAACTAAGTTTGAGAAAACTATTACCGTGTGCGAAGTTCGAATTGATTCCTTAACACCTTTCGAGAGTTATAGCGTACACAAGCCAGCCGGACGGACGGACGGAGAGATGGACCTACTCTGTAGAGTGAGGGTAAAAATATTGAAAAAATAGTTAAGCCATCAGAAAAAGTATATATTTCCATTAACTATTTTTTCTTGGATTTTTTTTACGTTTGAAACTTTTTCGTGGTCTCCTCCTTATTTTTTTAATTATATTTTTTATTTTTTTTTATTTGAACTGTGATGTTGTCCTGTTTCAAGACGCATCTATATTTTATAGAAATTTATTTATTTTTTAATTTTGTATATGTAAAAAAACTAACAACTCTGCAACAGAAAATTTGCTGCATACAAAAAAACTGCTTCCACAGTTTTTAAAATTTTCAAAATAACTTCACCAGTCTCCCTCACACTCCTAAGACCTTCGAAAATTTCTCCTTGATTTTATAATGAATTCCTACTATTTTTATGTATTTCAATATTATTTGTTTGTAATGTTATTTCAATTTTGAAATGCCCTTCTTGCCTCATGTTATTACCACTTTTTCTTTGTTTGCAGCCACTATGCGATGAGAGGCACAACTGAGTGTATAACAAGTGATTAGATGTGTTTTCGAGTAGACAACAAATATAGCAACATTTCAAACATTGCAATAAACAACATTGACAACAACAAGTACAAGAACAGCAACAAAGACTATGACGACGATGACGACGACGGCATGAATTAGGCCAAAACCGAAAAATCTTTAAAGCGAACCAAATACCAAAAACGACTTCCTACCATCATCACCAGCAACAGTACTATCATCCTCATCACCAGCAGCAACAACAACCAAAACGACAACGACAGAAACAACATCACCATCCACATTAACATCATGTAAATATTTTATGGTCTACGAATTTCTCTCTACATGTTGGTTGTTTGTGCATCAGCGTCTTGGAAGAACTCCGGACTACGAGTGTGCTCCCCTACTCATCAACCAACGCCCCTCTTCCCCAACAACCCTGCATTGGAAACAACTCATGGCATATAGACCAAGCGAGACACCGTGTGTCGTATTAACAAACTATTCGTATAAACCATCATTATGTGGCAAAACATAGAAAATGCACTTGTAAATTAGTCTTTCGAATGGAGGTACATACATAGCTATGTATGTACAACAGTACATAAGATACATACATATGTATACACATACAGTTTATTTGGCTATGCCTAAGAATCGAGTTCTTGTTTTTTATTGTCTGCTAATAAAATAAATGGATTTATTTAATGCATGGACGACGTATGGAGTATCTTCCAACAATAAAAACAACAACAGCCAAACAATAGCAACAAATAGTCAGTAAAATAAATGGTGACAATATCACCCGAAAAACTGCTGGTCTTCGTTGCCGTCGTCATCATTGCCGTCATTCCATCCACTGCTCTCTCGAATAGTGGGGGGGGGACTGGGAGACCCCACTTCATTTGAAAGATGAAGAAAATGTGTGGTAATAATAGCTAAACAACTTCAAATTGTTACGTGACATCAAGTGACAGTTTACAAGTACTCACAGTAAAATCAGCCAAAAACTTCAACTACAACAAGAACAACAGACATAGATATATGGCCAAAAATCCTACCAACAAGCTAAGGGGGAACAGACCGACCGACCAACCAGCAGAATTTTTGGTTGGTCTTTACTTATTGGATTTTATGTATGTCTGCTGTGCTGAACTGAGCCGTCTTAAGGAAATTGTGGTTTTGCAGACAAGACACTCTGTGTTTGTGCAGCGAAAGTAAAATTAGACGAAAGATTATATGGGAAAGTCAACGAAATAAATTATTTCAACCAGTTGCTGCAAACTGATGGTGTGAACGAGAACTGAGAACTATGGAAGCAAAAATAGTTTTGGTAACCAGAAACCGGTATGCATTACAAAGTCAAGTCAATGTTAGCAGGTCCATAAAATCATGGACAAAGGTGAATAGCTAGAGCTCATCAAAGGTTATAGAGCGAACATATTTTTTCAAACATCATTTATTCCAATGGCATAATGGTACAAATTTAAATGGTAAAAGTGAAATTCTTTTAACATAATTGAACCAGCAAAAAGAGAGCAAAATATGATAGTTGCGGATAAAAAAATCAAAATCCATCGGCCAAAATTCAATAACTTTTGTTGTAGTAAACATTGTTAAGTATTGTAAAAATTTTAAATTAGACAGGGACCCAAGGATTATTTTGAGGTATTAACACTGCAAATCGGACAATATGATATATTTTAGAAATTAGCCCAAAGTTAACTACTTTTCGTATTTTTAGAGTTTAACCCTCTAGTGCATAGCACCGCCTATAGACGGGGGTTACAAAAAAATCGATTTGTTAAAATTCTAATATTCCGACTTTTTAGAAGTGTAGTGGAAGCTTCAATCAGCGTTTCTGATTTTTCAGATTGGCAAAATTCCTTCTAGTTTTTGAGTAATGTCTATTTAACGTGACAGGTGACTATTTTCTCGTGATTTTTATTATTTTTGCAAACACCCGCATCTTTCCAAATAAAAAAGTACATTTTTTGGTATCCGTTTCAATTAGGGAAAATACCAACGTGTAAAAAAATTTACGTTCTTTCGGTGAGTGGTTGACCTGAAAGAAAAATATTTGCAGGTGAGTAAATATATTCATATTCAACTCCGCCGTGAGGCGGAGTCATGCATTGTGCAGTTCACTTGTTCATCCACTCACTTCCTAATAGTTTGAAATTTATTGTGTTGTAACAGTGAAACACATATGACCGAGGATGAAATTCGCGAATTTCTGCAATATTTAAAATTGATAAGGTGGAACTGCGTACATTTTTGGGGGATTTTTTTTTCGCATTGGGGAAATATTGCTTGCGTCCTATACGCCAAGCTATGACATGCAATCGTTTTGAACATATTCAAAGTTCATTTCAATGGCGATCGCGTATTGAGAAATGATGATCCCTTGTATTTCAACGAACGTTTTGCTTCGGTCACAAAGCTCCAGCGTCTTTGTGATGATGCGCTACATAGATGAAAGGTAATCCAAATGGCCGGCAAATCCTCACAAGGTGGGGGAGAAGCTGTTTGTACTTTGCGATTCTTCAGGTTATTCAGGCTTTCGAAATCTATTGTGGCAAAATATTTCAGACCTTGGTCTGCATAAGATGAGGTTGTAAGACTGGCACAAAATATCCCCACAATAACAATCACATCCTTTACTTCGAATATTTTTATACTTCAATGGGGATTGTTATTATACCTGAGAAGTCGTGGGATTCACAGCTCTGGTACAGTAAGAGCAAATCGTATACCAAACATAAAACTTTCAACCGATGCTGATTTACAATATAAAAAGGATGAACATCTATAGGACAATTTGTTAGCACGCAAAATCCTTACTCTTCAAAAGTAAATCGTTGGGATCGTAAAGCAAAAAGAAATATAGAGGTGAATTGTGTAGCTATTATACACGAATACAACAAGAATATGATATGAATTTGGTTGACGGACTGATTGGTAGATACCGCATAAAAATGAAGAGCATTTTATCATATTTTGAACGTAGCTATGGTAAACCCATATCATCTCTACAATACACTGAATAAAGACGTCGAAAATTGTCCACTTCCTGACTTCAGAACAGAAGTGACAGAAACACTTTGTTTGATTAACTCGGTGCAACCTGCCAAAAGCGGTCGTCCATCTTCTTCAACACCCCCACCAGCAGCTAAAAAGACGTATCTGCCAGTGTACAGTATTAAATACGTTCAAATAGGACACATGTGTGTTTTTTTGACCGCTCTGGCAAGAAAACGTGGAAGTATCTCAGATGTAAATCGTAAACTGAGCCATTTTGCATTTAATGTAAGATTAATTTATGCAACTCAACAGTAATTAAATATTTTTACAACTTCCATAATAAAATAAAAAAATACAACTTATTTTGATAAAACGATTTTGTTTTACATGACTATTAATAATACATAATGCATAGGACCGCCTCAAGGCGGAATTAAATTGTTCACCTGTAGAAAGTGAACTAAGGATCAAATGAAAAAAACTACTTCAGATTCGTGACCCCTAATAAAAAATTGGGAGTCAAAACAAAAATTCATGCATTAGAGGGTTAAAGAAAAGCATTTTTCTTTTTGTTTTATTTTTAAACATTATTTTACGTATTTATTCAAAGTGCATATAAAAAATTTAATTCTTTCACATTTTTTTCAGATTATGAAAACTAAAAACCCGTTTTTTCTTTTTTCGACTTTGTCGAACTATTTCTCTCACATTTTAGGAGATTTTGCACTCGATTTTATTTTATTAAAAAATGTTCTTTATTATGACCCAAAACTATGTTTGTGCCAATTAAATAAATATTTTATAAATTTATAAACATAACTTTTTTCCTTTGAAAGCCTTTGAAGAATAAAATACATATCGTGGGCTTATATTCAAAAGTGACTATGACTATTCTCTGATTTGGGTGTCATCTGTCATATGAATTTGGAGAAGAAATTTTTTTCTAAAGCCACTTTTTTTCAATTTTTTCTGAATTGGCTATGTGAGTGTTAGTTTGTGACTGCAAAAGTGGATATAAATATAAAAATGAAATATATAAAATAGTTAATATCATAAAACCGTAGGTTGTAATTCTCTACAACGATTTTGTTTAAAGCATTTTTAAACCTTTTTCTATATTTAGGGTATATCGTACTATCAAATTCCATCATTTCGCCGTTAATAGCATTTTACTTCCCAAGTCATGAGGCTAAAATAGGGTAAATGTTGGCCGTTAAGTCAAAAATTGTGAAAAATATCTTCAGTTATCATATAGGTAATACCAAAATATTTATTGGCATATGGTTGCTGACTTCATCCTGGATAGAGAAAGTTAAATTATAAGCAATTGCAACCACAAATTTTGGATTTTTTCAACAATTGCAGCGATATTTACGACTGATTAAATAAGGGTTCGCCAAATAACTTTTTTTTTGAAAATGCTATAAAAAAACTACTGAATATTTTCTCAAATTTCTTTTTTATTTGAAAGTACAATCCTTCCGATTAATAATGGAAAATAATTTCATTCAAATGGCTGCCTCGGCTGGCCATGCAGTAGCCTACACGATCGGTCCAATTTTTAAGCAAATTATCGATTGTGTGCAGCTGTCTCCGAAATGTTCAATTGTTGAGAACGACGGTGAATTGATGTTGATGGCGCTTCACGCACACTTTCTGCCACAGCAGCAATATTCTCGGTTAGCTCAGACATAAGCTAAGTGTTACCATTCACGAAATAAGCACTAGTTAAAAAAAAGTTAAATGGCGGACCCTTTATATGTTAGAAGCGATATTTTCCACGAAAATGAAAATTTTCCAAAAATATACAATTTATATTTTTTATTTACCGTGCCCAACGGCAATATCCACTTTTTGTAAAAGAAATGGAAAAGGGATAAAAATGGTACCAAACTGACGGATGAAGCTGGAACCTTTAAATTCGGTGTGTACATCCCAGAAAATGTGTTTTCTACACAACATTGCCACGATTTCATTAAAAACATAAACGAATTTATAATAAATCTTATTTATATATTTGGGCATAAATGGTTATGTGCTTATTTCAAAATTCATAGTGCTCAATTTTTAAACATGCATAAGTGGCTATGAACCATAAAACCGTGAATAGAAGGAATTTTTGAAAACTTTTTAATCGCCACAATTAGTAATGCTCTTTAGATTAAACTGTAGAAGAATGATTAATAATTACTCTTCCAATTAAGGAGAAAATCAGTTTTATTGCTCTCTTGAAAAGTTGTGTTTTTGTTCATAGCCACTTTTGAATATAAGCCCACGATATGTAGAAAAGTTGAAGGGTCTCCAGTTTTTGCAGGGTAACTTTTGCCTGCACGAAATTGCACCCTTAGAAGATAGGATACATTTAGTGAAAAAGGTCAGAACTTTTAGTACCAAAACGCGATTTACTCATTTTTTCTCACTAACTTTTGAAAGGTACGTAAGCAGCTAGAAAGATGAGCAAATTTCTTTTATCATCAAGCTATATTGTATGCATATGCCCATTTATTTTTGAAAATTTAAGAGTTAATTTTCAGCAATTTTAAATTTTTTATTTCAATTTTATTTTGGTTCCAAACGAGTTTTTCAATAAATGCAGTAATTTTTGAACGGAAAGAGGGTGATTTTTTAGCTATTATCTTTTTGGCAACACTGGTTTAAACAGCTGACGCACGTTTCGTGTTTTGTTTCACTGTCAAACATCTTCAGTTTGGTCTATAATTTAACCATGAATCGTCTTACAAACGAACAACGCTTGCAAATTATTGAATTTTATTATCAAAATGCGTGCTCTGTTAAGAAAGTTCATCGCGCGCTTCCATTTTATGGTCAGTTTAATCGACCCACTGAAGCGGCTATTCGGGCTATTGTGACTAAATTTCGCACCAAATCTAAAGGGTGATTTTTTAAGAGCTTGATAACTTTTTTTTTAAAAAAAACGCATAAAATTTGCAAAATCTCATCGGTTCTTTATTTGAAACGTTAGATTGGTCCATGACATGTACTTTTTGAAGATAATTTCATTTAAATGTTGACCGCGGCTGCGTCTTAGGTGGTCCATCCGCTTAGTCCAATTTTGGCATTTCCACGTTTTTGAGTAACAGAGACCCAATTGGTGCGAACGGCGACGAATCGAAAATTGGTGGTCATCATTAACACTGGCCGATACAGCTGCGATATTTTCTTCAGTTCGCACTCTACGTAAGCGTGTTGGTGGTTTAATGTCCAACAATGTAAATTTGGTGCGAAATTTAGTCACAATAGCCCGAATAGCCGCTTCAGTGGGTCGATTAAACTGACCATAAAATGGAAGCGCGCAATGAACTTTCTTAACAGAGCACGCATTTTGATAATAAAATTCAATAATTTGCAAGCGTTGTTCGTTTGTAAGACGATTCATGATGAAATGTCAAAGCATACTGAGCATCTTTCTCTTTGACACCATGTCTGAAATCCCACGTGATCTGTCAAATACTAATGCATGAAAATCCTAACCTCAAAAAAATCACTCTATACATTGTTGGACATTAAACCACCAACACGCTTACGTAGAGTGCGAACTGAAGAGAATATCGCAGCTGTGTTAATGATGACCATCAATTATCGATTCGTCGCCGTTCGCAGCAATTGGGCCTCTATTACTCAAAAACGTGGAAATGTCAAAATTGGACTAAGCGGATGGACCATTTGTGGCGCAGTCAAGGTCAACATTTGCATGAAATAATCTTCAAACATTAACTTATATGGACCGTACTATAGATTCAAATAGAGATTTCATGCATTTTTCTGAATTTTATGTTATTTTTTTGAAAAACTTTCCTATAGCTTTTAAAAAATCACCCTTTACAATTTTAAATAAACTTGTCCAAAGACTGATGCAAATATGTTACATCAATCAGAAGTTATACACTTCTAAAAACAAAACATCCAAAAAGAATGTCATTGTTAACATTTTTTCCCAAAAAGTCAACAACATTATTTGCAACTTCTTTCGTTCTTCCTATAAGTGCACAATTCAATAAAGATGACTTAATTTAGCAGAGTTTAATGCACTTATTGAATCATTTTTGCCAAAAATTGCCAATTTTTTAATAAAAAAAATTATTATCAAAAATTGTCAAACCTCAACACAGTCTCATATGTTGACTTCTTACTCAGGAAGAATAACCACACCCTGTGGTAAATAAAGAAAAGTCTTCTATTTTAGTAAAAATCTCAAATTTTGGAACATATTTTAACCACTTTGGGAATTTGAGTATTTTGTTGAATAGAAGTGCAAAAACTTGTTACACATTCTTTTCGTAGACATTTTTGCTACATAATTCCAAAAAAATTGTTACGATATCTAAATTTTTATAGATTCTACGCAAAATGTGCTTTCCTAAAAATGTTAAACTTGTAGTTTTGCGTGCGTGCGATGGAGTTCACAAATTTGCACTCTGTTTATTACCTGTTACATATTATTAAACAATCAGAACGTTCCACCTAAACATATTTTAAACTTATTGAATATGCCTATATTGCCTAAAATCATAAAAAATAAAAATGATAGTCAAGCAAAAATAGTCCACATTCTCCCGTTTCTCCACCGAAAAGTAAGATTTTTGCAAATTTTCTTTATTTTTCATGTCGATACAGTCAGGGGAATGTTCACACCTAATTTTAAGATTCTCCATTTTTCACATGTTACCCCCCTTAAAAGTACGAATTTGGAAAAATCCCTTTATTTTACGTATATATGTGATGTGAGGGATGTACATTCCAAATTTTCGCGCTACTAGATTTGTAGTTTGATTGGTACCATTTTTATACCTTTTTGTCTAAATTCTCCCCTCATGACATTTCTATGTGAGGTATTTAAAGGGTCGAGACGAAAGTATAAATATTTTTTTAATTTTAATTTCAAATGTCTAATTGCAACTGAAGTTCAACTATTCATATGGTAGATATTTTTAATTTAATTTGACCAACGTTTAGGCCCATTTGTGTGGGATATAACTGAATTGTTGGGACAATCCCGCCTTTATTTCGTGTAAGTACACGACTATTAAATATTGCTAACAAACTTGTCAAAATTTTCATTTTAAAATGTTTTACACTTATTCAAACCAAAAACAATATAATTCTTGAACATTTTTGCCAACAGTAAATTCTTGATGCTAAAGCGGGAATTATTAAATAAGTTATTTAAATATCGCACGGACGTAGGCGCGTAATAAGAGTGTAAAAATTGGCATAAACATTGCCTATAACACATTAGTTTTAGCAGCTACAATATTTTTCTTTTTCTATTTTTTATTTATTTATATTATTATTTCAACCAAAACAGAAACAAAAAAACGCGGAAAATATAGTTTTATTCGCATCAAAAAATATTTGATCGAATCAGCACATTTACAACCCATTTTAGCTCTCATACATACCCTCAATACATTAGTTTAAAGTATTTTCTATTTCTAGCCTTTTGAATCTTCAAACAGGTAAGCCAGAGTTCATCTAGATCGGTTAAATCAGCCAGAATTTATGACTATTTGTATACTATACCCTCATATGAAATTCACCCCCAAAACTTTGGCACCCTATATCTTGATAGTGAATTATCTTGGAGGCTACAACTCACCGAAATCATTATTGAAGTAGAAACAAGTATATAGAATAATCTTATAGAAATACTTAGTCAGTGAGATAACGGATGAGGTGTTCCACGTGTAATTTTTTCCCAGACAAATTGTATGAGAAATCATCTTCCTTCACTAAAATGCATATTTAATTGGCATTGCATCGACGTTTATACATGCCTTACTGTAGGCATATTTTGTGCACAACAAGTGAATGCGTGGAATTACGAAGAATAATACAAAATTCTATTTTAAGAATATTAGGATTTGTTTACGGGAATGTATTTAATCACAATGGTTTATTTTTGTGGTGAAAAATAAGATTGGGTTTGCCACAGCTTTATGTGCCATAGCTTTTGAAACATGTGCATATGCATATTCAGTGAACATTTTTTGTTTACTCTACAGTATTATGGACTACCTTTTTATAAAACATAAAATTTGGTGGGAAAAATAGATTAGGAGTAAAAATATACTTCATGGAAACCCGATTAGTCATTGACAGTTTCATTTACAATAGAAAAATATAAATAAACTAAAAATATGAAAACATTTTAAGACAAAGGTGAACAAAATAGGCATAGCCTTCGATAATATAATGATTATTGTTAATTTCAACTTTCTTGTAAATATCCATTTCAAGAAATTAATAATTGAGATTTTTTGCGAGCTCGCCTTCTTCTTTCTATACAAATAGGAAAAACAATATCCACTTACCTTTTCCGGCTTCTTCTTGGAGGGTGGTGAAATAATCCTGGCCTCCTCCTCCGAGGCCATGCGATTGAATTTGCGCGTAGCCTCTTTAACACTTATGGGATTTTCAGTGTCAACGTCAGGGCCAGAAGACTTATCACCAACAGCGGCATCGGTGGAATCGGTGCCCGATGATCCCGACGAGAAGGAGAAACGTGGAATATTCTCCTTGTTGGCGGCAGATTCATCCACTGAATTGGCGCGCGATACACTCTTTTCTTTTTTATCCTCATCTTCCACTACTTTAACTTTATTACCGCCACTGTTGTCCTCAGGCGTTGGTGTTTCCGGATCATTGTCCAGACAATCGGCATTGTCAGCGCGCAAACCAACACCCGGAGCCAGTGGCGTGCCTTCATACATGGCAATTGGTGGTGGACTCACCGCTGGCGGTGGTATATAGGGTGGGGGTTGACGAAAGGGTGAAGCGATAGCCTCTTCGGAGGTTATAGACAAACCTCCCGGACTTCCGGGCACCGAATCTAACCCACCCGCCTGCGAAATGGCCCTCTGCACCACATCTTCGGACGGACATTCGTTGAGATACTTCTTACGCAGTATCAAGTATTTTTGATTGTTTTCATTCTTGATGGTGGCCAAAATATTCACATAAGTTTTGAATTCCTTGCGGGCTTCAACTGAAAAATTATTAAAAACATTATTTCCAAGGCAACGACGCAACAAGTTTGTCTCAAAGGGCATGTTTTTGTTTGGTGGTGGTGGTGTCTGTCTGGCATAAACAAACCAAGCAAACCACGTAAATCGCTATGAATGACTCACTTTGTGTGTCGGGATGTGTGAGGAAACGTTTGAAATGTTTCACCAAAGAATGATTTGTAACTTTGCAGCCGTTGTCCAGCATATATTTGCGTATTTCACTGAGGGACAACTCTTTTGGTCCATCCATTTTCTATCTTTTTCGTTAGAAATTCACTTTTCTTTTTCAATAAAAACACAAAAAGTCCACAAAACACTAGTTTTTTTTTTTTACACGAAATTCACACAAATCTCTGCAAAGAAACAACACAAAAACTAAACAAACAAAACAGCTGAGCACTGAGCGAACTGTCAAAACTGTTGCTGAGCACGAGAGATGGGGTGAGAGCGAACGTGACTGCGTGTGTGAGAGCATAACCAAAGTAACGAGTAGCCAAATAAAAACATAAACAAAGGCAGACAAGTGCAGCCGGTTATGTGGAGGGGCATCCAAATCGAATTGTTTGATTGTGAAAATGAATGAGGGAATGGAAATATGATGTTTGTAATTTTCATTAAATAACAAATAAAAGAATAAAGGTTTATGCGAAAATATTCGAACAAAACAGAGTTGACTTAAGGAACAACTATTAGTTTCATTTAGAAAATATTTTTTCATAGAACATTTTATGAATTTTACTTTTTGAACGATTTTTATTCGTTAAAACATTCCATTAATTCCATTAAAAATTGTCATTAGTTGGCCTTTTGGTTGTCGAAATATGAAAGGCCGTAAATGTTAAAATATTATTAATTTCAATAAAGAGACGAGACGGAATATTCTGACTCAGAAAATTTTTCAAAAAAGAATTGTTTTAAATTTTCCTATAAAATTTCCACTCATTAATTTCACTAGGACACGCTTTTTTCCCGCAAACTTGTATAATTATTTCGTCAATTATTTCCAAATGCGAAAACTATCCATATTTTTGTATAAAATGAATAAAACATATTTTCTTTGCAATTGATCGGAGACCAAGCCCTACTAATTTTTTGGTGTAAATGTTGGATTACTGATTTATAATTTTTTACTATTTTTTTAATTTTTACTAAAATTTCAATTTTTGTCCAGCAGTCGCCAAAATGTTGATTAAAAATCGTTTTTGCAGCTAAAAAAACAAAAAGACAGACGCAACACGGCATTTGCAAGTCGCTATGACAATAGTGCCGTCTCGTACCACTGCAAAAAAATAAAAATTGGAAGTACATCCGCAGGAAGCACTATTATGGCTGTCTTACTTTCAGACTGGATAATTAAGCTGCGCTAACAAAAATTTAAATAAAATGCTAAAATGTCACTTAAAATAAATATTTAAATATTTTTTAAAATTATCGCCAACAGTAATATCAATGTGTATATTAAACAAATTTTGAGAAAAATAATTTTATGTTAAAAATTTTGGACTTAGTCCGCATAAAATTATCCAGTGTAAGTCAAATTTATGGTTATCGAGTTAAAAAAGTCAACACAAAATACGTTTTTGAAAATTTGTTTTGATAAAAATATTTATATTGTAGTTTGCGACAATGTGGAAAAATATTTTTTTATTTTGAGTAAAAAAACCAACTTTTTAACAACTAATAGAATAACAGTCCTAATATCCCGTAACATTTTAATAATAGGATTTTCACTAGTGAGTAGAACGATTTTTTGTATGGGGTCATCGAGAAAGGTGCCCGCTTTACACCCGGAAGGTCTCGGGTTCAAATCATGACTCGAAAAAATATTTTATTATTTTATTTTTTCGTCTGTTCTATTTTTAATATTAGTATTTGTATAAATATTTTTATAAATAAACAATGTTTAATTTTGTATAATTTTATTAATTTAAACCACTTCTAAATTTTCATTTTGATTATTAGTACTTCATGATATCACTAACATTAAATAATATTAATTACTTCAATATTAATTTAATTGAATATTTATTTGTATTATATATTTGATCATAATAACCAAGTATTTTGTTAAATTACTTATTGTCTATTCTACCTGAAATATGGTTGGTTATTAATTATAGTTATTTTTTTGTTTAACAAGAATTATGCCGCTAAAACACTAAATTTTCCTTTTAATTTGAAATTTTCCAAATTTCCAATTTAATGAATAAATCCAGAAAAGTGGGAAAACTGATTGACTTCAAATAGACTCCGGTTTCTTCGATAAGATGCCAGTTATTAGAAGATAAAAAATATGTTGTTATGCATTTTTAATAGACTTTTTATCTTATTTAAATTGAAATTGGGAAAATGCAAATTATAATTTAGAAATAGAATTTGAAATTGGGAGAATGTAAATTGAAATTGAGAATATATAAATTGGTATTGTGAAAAACAAATTGATATTGAGAAAATATGAATTCATATTGATAAATGACAAACTGTCATTGAAAATCGAAAATGCTAAGAGCTAAATTGAAATTGAGAAATGAAAATATGTTTCGCTAAGTTTAGTTTGAAAAGATAATTATGTTGTGGTTAAGTTATATAGAATACACTCGAAGTCCAAATTTCGTCTATTGTGATATCTATCATTCACATTGCAGAGGTATCTTATAAGATGCTCGAACTTTGCAATGGATTTAAATTTTTTCGATGGCATCTACAGTTTGTTTAGTTGAAAAAAGCTCAGTTCGTCGATTTATGAAATATTAGAATTATCTCTTAATTTTTTTTAATTAGATACAGCAGAAATACGGACGCGACAAAACGGACGGGACAACAAATTCCACTCGTAGTAAAAAAATTTAGTAATTTTCGTTATAACGAAAAGTTAACTTCAAGTTTCATAATAAAAAAAGTCGGAATAAGGAAAAAATAATGTTAAAAGCTATTTGTGTGGTCTGATTTCATTTTTTGGTAGACCTTTTTTGGGATATGCCCATATGTAAAATGTTTGTGACGCTATCGTAAGTAGCTTAGATTAGTTATTTGAGACTTAAGTCCTTTATATAGTATTACACTCAAAGAAATTTGTCAATAAAAGAATGCAAAAAGACTGGTGAAAGAGAAGATTTTCTACTGAAAGCGAGAAAACAGATTTATATCTGCCGAAATAGCAAACAGCTGTTGCTATAAATACAGAACAAACGCTATCTTTAAACGTTAAGCATATGTACAAAACAATAGGGTCTGTAGAATATACGTACATATTAACAACACTTTTTATTAACAAGATATCGCGATTGTCTTTTATTATGACTGTAATAGCAGGAAATTGCCTGCTGATAGGCAGCAAATAATCGCTGCTGTTAATAACAGACTTTTTTCTCTAAGTGTACTCTTAAATGAGTGAACACTTTGATGAACAAATTTTTACCTTGAATAAATTTTTTATATATTCTTGTAACTTTTTATTATACCCTCCACCTCCAGGATATTCACTTTGTCATTCCGATTGTAACACCTTAAAATATTTATCGGAGACCCCGTAAAGTATATATATTCTGGGTCGTGGTAAAATTCTAAGACGATATAGCCATGTCCGTCTGTCTGTCTGTTGAAAGCACGATAACGGCCGAACGAAATGAGCTAGGAGGTTCGGTTGGGATTGAAAGTGGGCGAAATCGGCCCAGAAGGAAAAATTTTTCCCTCACAAGGACTGAAAATACCCCTAATATTTAGAGTATTTCAGCTTGTTTTTTGAACATATTTTCAATTCGCATTCCCTTTACAGCATAAAAGGGCACAATGGAGTGATTTTTATTTGTAGGGGGCGAAATGGGACAAAAAGGGATATAAATGGTACCTATCAAACGACAACAGATAGGAACACGAAATTTGGCGTGTACATTCCTTTAATAAAGTATATACATAATATAAAAGTATTTTATCTAAATTCGTACTTTTAAGAGGTTAAATGGGGATAGAGGGATAAAAATAGTACCAACCAAACGGCTGCACCTAGAATAATGAAATTCGGTGAATATATTCCTCTCATTGCGTAGACACATAAAATAAAATTTTCGAAATTCGTACTGTTAGGGTGTAAAATGGAAAAAGGGGATAAAAATTGTACCAAACAAATGGATGCAGCTAGAACCATGAAATTCGCTGTATACATTCCTCTGACTGAGTAGACACGAAAAAAAGGTTTTTCCAAATTCGTACTTTCAAGGGATTCGAAGGGAGGAGATAAAAATGGTGCCAACTAAAAGGCTACAACTAGAATGATGAAATTTTCTAAAGTCGTACTTTTAAGGAGTAAAATGCGAAAAAGGGGATAAAAATGGTACCAACAAAATGGCCGCAGATAGTATCTTGGAACTCGGAGTATACATTCCTCTGAGTGCATAGCCTCGTAAAAAATTCAAATTCGTACTTTATTTTGTTACTTTTACGACAAAAAATGGTTGTATCATGAAGTGGTCTTAGACTGCGTACGTGAGAGATAAGGTCTTTTCAAAATTTATACTTTTGAAATCAAATTAGGATGGAAATTCAACCAACAAAACACCGCAGCTGAAAATACACTCTCTGTCCCCCAATATTTAGGGTATTTATGATTGGTGCCTTATATTTACTTTATGAATTGAAGTATTATTTCCATTATATATATATACGTAGTATAAATAGCCTTGGTTTATTAATTAAATTTCTGATTTTCATACATTTGAAATTTGTTGCGGATATTCCTCGTGTAGCTTGGAAGCACCACAAATAAAATAAAAGTTTTAGCGGGCGAAATGGGACAAAAATGGATAAAATATGGTACCAATGATACGACAACAGCTAGAATCATGAAATTCGGTATGTACATCCCTCTAATTACATAGACATGTAAAATAGAGGGATTTTCGAAATTCGTACTTTTAAGGGATATAATTGAAAAAAGGAATAAAGATGGGACCTTCCGAACCGCTTAAGTTGATATCATGAAATTCGGTGTGAATTCGGTGTACTGACTATGAAGACTCGAAACAAAAAGTTTTTTTTTTTTGAAATTTGTACATTTGGGCGGAGAATGGGGCGAATGGGGATATCTTTAAAATTTGCACGTTTCTTATCAAAATAATAAGGTCAGTTTGTCTGTATATGAAAATGCTTCTCCCTAATGGCAATTGACAATTGCCTAATATTTAGGCATGTTTACTTTCACAATTACAGCTTTTTATTTATATATAGTAGTCGACTTTAAACAGTGCGCATAAGTATACATTATAGTTTGAAATAGTAAACAAATATAGTAATGTGCATAAAAATATTACAATTTTCCTAATATGGTACTATAATTCTATGTAAAGTCGACATCCTTTAATCTGCTGGTAATACTGTGGAATGCACTCCGTGGTGGAGGGTATATAAGATTCGGCCCGGCCGAACTTAACGCCTTCTTACTTGTTTATAGTTGTTAGTAGAGGACTCAATATCAATTTTGTTTTTCTCAATTTCAATTTGGATTTTTCAATCCTAACAGAATTATAGTCTAGCAGTTGCCTGATAGATATAAAAAAGGGCCACCCTAATGTTCATTCACCATTTCACATTGGAACATGTGTAATAATCCCTTTAAAAGTTATACTTATTCACAGCTAAAGATAGTTTTTTAGCGCTATTTTAAGTATTTTCGCCTGCCTAAGATACACATGCATGTGACCCCAAATGCCACACACGTTTACACGTTTCCAACACAAGATTTTGTCTAACTCGTGCAATTAATCAGCATTAACTACAACAAGTGATGCATCTCGCAGAAGTGGATTTTGGATGATTTTTCGCGTTTAAAAAATTATGGTAAATTTATCACATGAGAAGGTGATAAATGATATTTTTAATTTAACTGAAAAGTGGGAAGAGTATGAACAATGATTCAGATGGTTCTTTATACGATTCCAAATTAAAACTTTAAATTACAATCGGCTATAAAAAAGCACTGATTATTTTTTTTCAAATTTCTGATTTTATTGGAAAGGTTGAACATTGTCATTTAATAATGGAACACAATACCATTCATATGACTACCACGACAGGCTCGGCAGTACCTCATCCGATCAACCCAATTTTTCCAGAATCCACACAAAACAGTGACTCGTTGTGGATGCATTCTCAATAGTCACGTGTGGGTTCTGTGAAACCCATATGCGGCAATTTTGCAAATTGACATAGCCACCGAGATGAAAATGAGCTTCATGAAGGCTCAACTGAAGGACGATCTCTTTCGAAAAATTCCACGTAAATTTCTTACAGTTTGCGTTAAAGACTCACTACTTTGGAAGTAAGTTTTTAATATTTCCCAATTTTGTTCAAACTTGGGATAGAATTTCCAAAATTTTAAACAAACAATTTTAGAATTGTTAGCTTTTGCTTCTTCACTTTTAATCTTAAGAAAATAAAGTGGACATCCTACCTACTACGCCAGTTGTCGGATTCTGATAGAGGGGCAAAAAGTAATATACGACCGCCGTTTTGAAAGGTATTAATATACACTGAAAGAATTATTTTCATAATATTTATGATTTTGTCTTAACCTCAGTGAAAATTTTCGTTAAAAAGTCGCCAAAGAAACATGTTTCATAAAGCACAAATCAATGAAAAGTGTCATCGAATTTATGAAACATTTCTTAGAAGCTATGAAATGCAGTTCTTCATTCGAAGAACTTTTGTCATAAAAAATCATTATTTTTCATAATATGATTTATGAAAATTTTCATAGATTTTATAAAGAAACTTCATTAATTTTAGTTTCCAATATAAAGTTTCCAATATAAACATGAAAGCAAAAAAAGATCTGACTCGTTGACTAACCAATCAACACACTCCACCATTGCGAGAGTCTTTGCAATGAATAGGTCTCTCACCTAAATCAGGGTTCATACTTATGTCAGAGTTAACAGAGTACAAATGAGAATTGGTAGCATTCACAGAATAAAGTCGTCACACTAAAAATGTAGTTGTAAGTTATGAAACATTTCATAAAAACTATGAAATACTTCATTATATTTATGAAGACATTTCATAACACAAATATTTTATTGGTTATGACATATTTCATAGTACTTAAGAATTGTTTCTTTAATACTATGAAATGTTTCTTTGATCTTATGTAACTAAGTTTCACTAATTTAACAATATTGTTTTATGAAATATGAAATGTTTATGAAAAATTTGTATGAAACATTTCATGTTATTTATGAATTTTTCATACATATTATGAAATCGCTTCATAAATATTATGAATAAAATTCTTTCAGTGTAGCGTGTCAATATTTCCCCCTTTTGCACATTCTTATGGTGAATCGGCATAGGAAACTTTGTCATTCTTACATTGTAGTTAAAGGACGTGTTCAGCAATATTACTTAAAACACTACGAGGAACATTTTTGTGGAACATTTTAACCCTCCAGTTTCTCAATATAGGGGTCTTTTTGGTCCCTTTTGTGCAAAGGTTAAAAAAGCAACCCTAAAACAGGGGTTATAGCGTCAAAATGTCCTACAAAAATATTTGCCATATAATTTTTATAGAAGTCTCTGAATACTCTAAAACTAAACTTAAATGGCAGAAATAAATTAAAACTTAAAAATTATTTTAGGGTTAATTTCGTACTTTTTCTGAAATGGTGCTAAACTGTCCCACAAAATTGTATTTTAGGGGCGTGATGTGAATGGAAAAAAAAATCTATGTCAAATTTCATTGCAAATCACCGAACAACGGATAGCTGTAGATAATATATATAAATAAAATATCAGTACCAATTTGGGTATTTAAACAAGAAATTATTTAATAATTCTTTATTTTGGTTCTTATATCGTTATCAGACGGTGTAATTAATTGCTTAGCTCTTTCTGGAATCAATACAATTCTTTGGAAATTCTTAAATTTTGACATTTTTCTAGCAAATACTGTTAAGTGGTTTAAATGAAACGTCCGTTGGAATGCTTGGGTTTAGTAATGGTAACCAAAAAAATGAAATCAGACCACACTAATAGCTTTTAACTTTATCGACAACTTTTTATTATGAAACTTATTAAAAGTTGAAGTGTTATAACGAAAATTACTAAATTTTATTACTACGTGTGGAAATTTTTATCCCGTCCGTTTTGTCGCGTCCGTATTTCTGCTGTACCTGATTAAAAAATCTAAGAAATAATTCTCATATTTCATAAATCTATGAACAAAATATATCCTCTGACCTTCAAAAAATCGCTGAACTTTGTATATTTCTATAAGACCTTCAAAACTACTTCTGTTTTTTGTCGCTTCCGTTTCGATGTAAAATTGTTTATAATTTTGTACTAATTTGTACTAAATCCTGACGATATATTTTTAAAAATGTAGTTCTCTTTAAGCGCTTTAGAACACTAAACAGGCTGATCGACTTTTTCAGTTTGTTTCTTGCTTTTGGAGTAGTTTAAGGCGTGCGTATGTCGCACCATATATATGCCCATATGTATATGCATCTGACTAGTATACACTATTTATTTATTTATTTATTTCAATAGTCTATGGAAACATATCCTTACAGACTTGCTTAAAAGCTAAAAGTAATATAAATCTAAAATTTCAATAAATTTATTGATAGGAAGCGATAATCTAAAGCAAATTTCTTATTAATTAAATGGAATTCTTTCAATGATCTCAAAATAGGTTCATTACAAGAATAATTATTTCTATGCACAGGAATATTAAAAAATTCATAGAATCGCAGACACCTAACAGGAACGTTGAAGCCAATTCTACTAAGGAGTAAAGGACAATCAATAAGTCCACAAATCAACTTGTACACGAATAGAACAGAACTTTTAGCTCTTCTATTGGCCAGGGTTTCCAAACGTATAAGCTTACATCGAGACTCATATGTGGGATAAGGATTGGAAAAACTTAGAGAAAATAAGGCAAATTTAATACATTTTCTTTGCAATCTTTCAACACGATCACAATTTACATCATAAAATGGATTCCATACAAAGGAAGCATATTCAAGCTTTGATCTAACAAAAGAAGTATACAAAATTTGTCGAGTATATGGGTCGTTAAATTCTTTATTATTTCTTTTAATGAAAGCAAGGACCGCATAAGCTTTTGGCAATACATAATTAATATGAGCATTGAAATCTAACTTTGAATCAAACAAGACACCAAGGTCTAACACGCGATTTACCATTTTCAAACATTGATTATTGATATTGTACTGCGAATCAATGATTCTAGTACGTCTAGTAAATGGAAGGTGATAACATTTAGAAATATTCAAAGGAAGATTATTTTGTTCACACCAATGGAACACCCTATTCAAATCTTCCTGAAGAAATGCAATATCTGCAGAATCTGAAATATCTAAAAATATTTGAATATCATCCGCATAAATTAAATATTTAGCAAAATGAAAGCAACTAGCTACATCATTTACAAATAAAATAAAAAATAAAGGACCTGAAATGCTACCCTGAGGGACCCCAGAGGAAGCTACGTACATATAAGATTTAAACCCGTCAACAGACACAAAACAAAGTCTATTAATGAGATATGATTCTATCCATTTAATAAGAGATACATGGAATCCAATTTTAACCAATTTTAAAAGAAGAAATTTGTGTAAAACTTTATCAAAAGCTTTGCAAAAATCTACATAAATAACATCAACTTGATATCCATTTTCAAAGCTGGAAATGCAATGATTAACGAAAGTAGTGAGATTAGAAACAGTCGAACGATTTTTCATAAACCCGTGTTGCGATTCTGTTATGATTGGACAGACGGTTGGATAAACGTGATTGTAAACAACGCATTTAAACAATTTGGAAATATTTGATAATTTAGAAATTGGCCTGTAATTGCAAACGTCTCCCTTAGGACCCGATTTATAGATCGGGGTAATGGAAGATATTTTCCAACAATCTAAAAATGTTCCTGATTCCAAAGAGTAATTAAAAATATACTTCAATGGCACAGAAATCGATGAACTACATTTTTTAAGAAAATGGGCTGAGATACCATCAATATCAAGTTTAGTTGATTCTTTGAGATTTAAAAGACTCGAAACAATATCCATTTCAGATACATGAATAAATTCAACATCAATGTCAGAAGTAATATTGTTTAAAAATATATTATTGACGGGTAGGTCACCAGACTGAAAATTCGCTTTCACAAGAAGACTTAGCACGGTTATCCCCATGGTACATTACTGAGGGAAAATCGCTATTAGATTTTTTTGATTTTATGAATTGCCAAAAAGATTTCGGATTGCTATTAATTTTGTTCTCGAAGTTCATTATGTATTGTTTATATAAAAACTTATTTAAGAAAGAAAACTAAGAAAAAATGTCTGCTATTAACAGCAGAGATTGTTTGCTACCTATCAGCAGACACTTTTTCTGCTATTAAAGCAGGTATTCTACCATAACAATAGTTTATCTGCAGTTTTGCATCAGCATTAAAACTGCTGAAGAGTTTGCAGTCTGCTAAAAATTACTGCTGTTAATTAAAATATAAAAATAAGATACAGCATGAGCGTTCTGCAGTTCAGACTGACGGAACTTCAATTTTTATTAGCTCGTGACAATATGACAGTAATAAAAAATATCTTTCAAGTAATAATAAGTTACATGTAATAACTTTCTTTCTATTCACTTTGCCATTCCGTTTGTAACACCTTGAAATATTCATCGGAGACCCCATAAAGTATATATATTCTGGGTCGTGGTAAAATTCTAAGACGATATAGCCATGTCCGTCTGTTGAAAGCACGATAGCGGCCGAACGAAATGAGCTAGGAGGTTCAAATTTTTCCTAAATGTGTCTTATGGTTGTAGATCGGTTGGGATTGAAAGTGGTGGAAATCGGCCCAGTGGGAAAATTTTTTCCCTCACAAGGACTGAAAATACCCCTTTATTAGCTTGTATTTACTTGATATTTGCAATGCGCATTCCCTTTATAGCATAAAAGGCACCATAGAGTGATTTTTATTTGTAGGGGGCGAAATGGGATACAAATGGTACCTATCAAACGACAACAGATAGAAATACGAAATTTGGCGTATACATTCCTCTAATAGAGTAGATACATTATATAAAAGTATATTTTTTAATTCGTACTTTAAAGGGGTTAAATGGGGATAGAGGGATAAAAATAGTACCAACCTAACGACTGCACCTAGTATAATGAAATTCGGTGTATATATTCCTCTGATTGCGTAGACACATAAAATAAAAGAATATTCGTACTTTTGGGGTGAAAAATGGAAAAAGGGTACAAGAATGGTACCAAACAAATTACTCTGACTGAGTAGACACGAAGAATAAAAAGGTTTATCCAAATTCGTTCAATGGGAGCAGAGGGATAAAAATGGCATCAACTAAAAGGCTACAGCTAGAATGTGAAATTCGGTGTGTACATCCCTCTAATTGCATAGACACGTTAAATATATAGAAGTCGTACTTTTAAGGGGTAAAATGCAAAAAAGGGGATAAAAATGGTACCAACAAAATGGCCGCTGATAGAATCATGGAATTCGGAGTATAAATTCCTCTGACTGCATAGCCACGTAAAATATTTTGTTTTCCAAATTCGTACTTTATTTTGTTGCTTTTACGACAAAAAATAGTAGAATCATGAAGTTGTCTTATACTGTGTACGTGAGAGATAAGGTATTTTCAAAATTTATACTTTATACTTCCCAGGAGGCCAAACATTTTGTTGGCTATAAGTAAAAGCAATCACTGTCGTACGGAAATGTACGACGTAACACTCAATATGTTAAGGGATATAATTGAAAAAGAGGGATAAAAATGGGACCTTTCAAACCACTGAAGTTGATATTATGAAATTCGGTGTATTCTGTGTTCTGATTATGAAGACTCGAAACAAAAAGGTTTTTTTTTGAAATTTGTACATTTGGGCGGAGAATGGTACGAATGGGGATATCTTCAAATTTGTACTTTTCTTATCAAAATAATACAGTCAGTTTGTCTGTATCTGAAAATGCTTCTCCCTAATGGCGACTGACAATCGCCTAATATTTAGGCATGTTCACTTTCACAATTACAGCATTGTATTTATTTATAGTAGTAGATTTTAAACAGTGCGCACAAGTATACATTATAGTTTGAAATAGTAAACAAATATAATAATGTGCATAAAAATATCACAATTTTCGTAATATGGTACTGTACTTCTATGTAAAGTCGACATCCTTTAATCTGCTGGTAATACTGTGGAATGCACTCCGTGGTGGAGGGTATATAAGATTCGGCCCGGCCGAACTTAACGACTTCTTACTTGTTAAAGTTTCAAGATAACGTTTTTTTCTTTCATGATATATCAGCAAACAACTGTTTGCTATTTGAGCAGGGACAATCTGTTGTCACTTTTTCAGCAGTCTTTTTGCTTTCTTTTACTAATAAATTCTTTTGAGTGTAGGTATCATATAGTCGGCCCCTCTCGACTTTAGTCTTTCCTTACTTGTTCTGCATACATTGAATTTCTTTTCCAGAATATCGGCCATATAGACAATATATTTATATAGTGAAGTCGAATTTTGAACTGATGAAAATTGTCCTACATACACACACGTCCATTTTGTAGATAAATGCTCACATTCACTCCTTCACTTCCTTCTTGGGCCAACTCGTCCTACCTCCTGCGATATGATGCGAACGAAACATGCTACAGATTTATTTAAATGACAGACAGCTAACAAAGAAACCAAGCGACCAGTCAAATGACTAACAAATAAAAATCGGGCCAAAATAGAAACATTCGGACACAGAGACAATTCATACAAACACAAACGCACACACACAAACATCCGCATAGATATCCTTGTGCATTCGGACAATATTTGCTGTATGGGAGTTGCAATTATTTGAAGTCAGATGCAGCAATAACTCATTTGCATAGTCTCTGCACTCGACTTGCCATGGCTCGGCTCGGTTCGGCTACCAATCCCCCATGTCTTGACAATAACACCAGACAGACTAACAGAAGATTTGTCTTCTTCTTGCACTTCGAAATGTTTAGTTTGGTGAGTGGTGCCCAGTGTCCGGAATGAATGGTTTGGCTTGGCTTCGCTTGCCTGGTGAGTTGTAGTGAGCAGTGAGCTTAGATGCTTTAGACTACTGCTGCTGCTGCTGTTGTTGTCGTTATTGTGTCGCTCATCATGGATGAGGCAGGCGGCCGGACGATCGATGATGAGGATGAGCATGAAGATGGTAGATGATGATGATGACGACGACGACGGCAGAGGATATGGGGATATAGACGACGACATCTAAACAACACATGACATTTTGCAACAACTTGAAATGCAACTGAAAGATACAATCACAATCAATGCAATGCAAAGCAGCAATTCATGTTGCACCGTGGGGCGGGCGAGTAGGGGAAATCAGAATTGTGCAACTCAAGGCACGAACTTTGACGTTTTGTTAATAAAACCTATAACATCAACTAAAAAAACAAAATTAAGTTTGAATTCAAATTCGATAAATTGTAGCTGAAATAGGCTCGTTTCACAATAACCTAGGAAAGGTTGTGTATGTGGATTTTGGAATAGATAGGCAGATAATGGGCCGAAATGAGTAAACGTGAGAGAGTGTGTTTAAACGAATATAAGAAGGAACTAACTGGGAAAAGTAAAAATGCATTAAAAAATGTCGGGGGCAACTGGTAAACAGAAATTAGGATAAATGATATAAATGTCATCAGTGGCAAAAGAGGATAAAAGTACAATATGCAATACTTAGACACAGTGGTACAAAAAGAATACATTGGGAAATGATACTATTTTCCTTGTAGGTATTGTCGAAATTTCTCAGACAGCCCGAAAGTCATGACATACGGAAAATACCCAATCTTGTGTAACTTTGCACACTTATAAGCCTGGACCTTATCGAAACCGGCTCATCGAATTCCTAAGGAATAAACTTAGACCTTTCGAACGATACATATTTTGTTTGTTCAGCAACCACAATGTCGTTCCTCATTTTTTGTGAAGTAGCCCTATTATTAGTTATTATTTTTAAAGAGGAGTAAAATTTCACGTTCGCGTTCTCATATATTATAATTTTCAATTTAAATACTAAAGATTCATAGAAAACAAATAAAAACGATGAAAAAGAAACAAATAAATATTTTTCATTTATATGTTTATAAAAAATGCGGTGTTTTATTGGGGAGGCAAATCTTCTCACAATTATAAAACACAAAAATACACTTCTTAGACAAAATCAGAATACGAGCTGTAATATTATATAACCATTTAATAGAAATATCCTAGCGAATCACTTTATGAGCATTAACTAAAAATCTTATATAAAATATATATTTTTTAAGGAAGCAAATCATATCGACCTTTGCGTAAGTTCTACAAGAATTGAGATATCATATGAAAATTTTCGAAAAAATATATATATTCTACAGTTTAATCTAAAGAGGATTACTAATCGTTTTCGAAATTTCCTATTATTCGCGGTTTATGGTTCATAGCTACTTTTGCACGTTTAAACTTGAGCACTATGAATGATGAAATAAGCACATAACTTCTAAAATATAGCTCTGAGAGCTAAAAGGAGGATAATTTGTGATCACCCAAAAATCCAGAATTTTATAAAATCATTAAATCGGTCATAACTTCTAAAATATAGCCCTGGCAGCTAAAAGGAGGATAATTTGTGATCACCCAAAAATCCAGAATTTTATAAAAACAGTAAATCGGTCATAACTTCTAAAATATAGCCCTGAGAGCTAAAAGGAGGATAATTTGTGATCACCCAAAAATCAGGAAATTTTATAAAATCATTAAATCGGCCATAACTTCTAAAATATTGCCCTGAGAGCTAAAAGGACGATAATTTGTGATCACCCAAAAATCAAGAAATTTTATAAAATCATTAAATCGGTCGTAACTTCTAAAATATAGCCCTGAGAGCTAAAAGGAGGATAATTTGTGATCACCCAAAAATCAAGAATTTTCTAAAATCATTAAATCGGTCATAACTTCTAAAATATAGCCCTGAGAGCTAAAAGGAGGATAATTTGTGATCACCCAAAAATCGAGAAGTTTTCATCCAAAAATCCTGAATTTTTTAAAAACAGTAAATCGGTCATAACTTCTAAAATATAGAGCTAAAAGGAGGATAACTTGTGATCACCCAAAAATCAAGAATTTTTTAAAAACAGTAAATCGGCCATAACTTTAAAAATATAGCCCAGAGAGCTAAAAGGAGGATAATTTGGGTTGACCCAAAAATCAAGAATTTTCCAAAATCATTAAATCGGTCATAACTTCTAAAATTTAGCCCTGAGAGCTAAAAGGAGGATAACTTGTGATCACCCAAAAATCAAGAATTTTTTGAAAACAGTAAATCGGTCATAACTTCTAAAAGAAGGATAATTTGTGATCACCCAAAAATTAAAAATATAGCCCTGAGAGCTAAAAGGAGGATAATTTGTGATCACCCAAAAATCCAGAATTTTATAAAATCATTAAATCGGTCATAACTTCTAAATTATATATGCTCAAATATATAAATAAGACTTATTGTAAACTCGATAACGCTTTTTATGAAATGTTGGCAATGTGGCACCACGCTCGGTATAATGTTTTAGTCAAAAAAAAATATTCGCAATAACTCGAAATCACCAAAATGTCCAAAAATTACAATCTGGTAACATAGCACAAATCGCTAAAAGCTTATTTTCTAATTGAAATGTTAATCTTTCAAGCTGAAACAGCCTTAATGTCTATGCAATTTTTCACTTTATTAACGTATTTCTATATTTTAATTAAAGCTGCTGAGGTAGCGTTAATTGGTATTAATGAAACGACTTTAGCAATATTCTGTTCGGCGATGAGGCTAATTTTTGGTTAAGTAAAATTGTCGCATTTTGAGTGAAGAGATCCCCGAAAACTCACTGTTTTGAGCGCTTTATGGACGGATGGAATCGCATTATTTCTTTTCCTAATTTTCTTTAAACCATTGTCGGTCAGACAATTTGATTTAACGTCTCTAGATTATTTTCTCTGGGGCAACGTGAAGTAATTGGTTGTATGAATTGGAAACAGTTGTTCGAAATTGTTTTTAATTAATTCTGTAACTTTTGAACGGAAAGAGAAATATGGACGAAATTTCACATGCTTAGAGTAGAGTATTTTCCGGATGAATTGCGAAAAAATCGTAAAAATATAAAAATCCCACAATTACTAAAATGGGAAAAATAAATATCAAAAATGCGATTTTTGGGGAAAAGAACATTCCAATCGACGATCAAAAGAAAATCTTATTTTTAGCAGCTATGTTAATTAATTAGCGCGGCTCGATTTTTTTCGCACCAAGCGTCTGGCAAAAACGTAATCTAGGGCAAATTCAAAGAACATTTCTCCAAGAAACCATAGGACTAACATGAATTCCTAGACCATGGAAATCGACTTTAAATTTGAAACAGACACATGGAATATGGATAGATCGTTTTAAATTATGATGTCGAGTTACGAGGGCCAGGAATTCATATTAGACCCATGCTTCTTGCAGAAATGTTCTTCGTTAATTTAATTTCCATAGATATTTTTTTTTAATTTTTAAGTAGATTCTTTGGGTTTTGAGAATTAATTCTTCTAAATAAATTATTTTTTATGAGAGTTGCTCGTATTCAAGGAAATACTGGGTGACTGATGACGACTGCTACCAAAAGTTATATCTTTTTTCTAGACAATCAATCGGTTCCATTTTTTTCTTATTTCAGAGAGTAGTCTTTATATTTAACGAAAATGGGAATGATGAAACAAGAATTTTGATTGTTCGCCGTTATTACTCATTGGAGTCTGTCCAAAGAGTGTAACCACACGACTCCTTCGTAAAGAATTTTTCCGCGGTCAAAAGAAAGCCTTATCACAGAGAACCCACAGTTCGGACGCAGGGAACTATTGCTGCTATAGTTGCTTCCATACAAGTCGATCGTGCAGTTTCGAGGTAGTCACAAATTGAAAATTTGGCAATAATATCAAAATTTAACATGGCCGAGGTGGAGAGTCACCGAGTGGCCCCTATACCCATTAACTCTTATTCACTATCGTGTATAATTATCATTCTAATCAAGTCGATTTTCAGTTCGATATTATATAACTTCATTCAATTTCAATTAAAAGTTCTATACGTTCAAAAGAAAACAAAGCATTGCATAGAAAAAGAGCACAAATTACAAATATTTAGTAGAAGTACCTTCAAGCCCCAAAAGCCGTCTAGGATATGGCCCTTAGGCGTTACATCACATCACATTTTACAGGCTTTCGATAAGTTCTGTGAATAACATTTAAACAGGGACACACCACATACAGCCCATCCATTGTTGGTATTTGTATTTTGTTTGTGCAGATGATGACGATGATGATGTTGTTGCAATTCTTGCTGTTGCTGCAGGATGCTGCCTAGAGAATTCAAAAACCAGATGAAGTATAACTTGACTACTGTTGCAAAGTGACTGCTGCTGCGGCGGTGGCTGCAGCAAGTCCAACAGAAATGATTGCATTTGAGTGAGTCGTAGTTGAAGAATGAATGGTTCGGTTGGTTGGTTGGTTGGTATGTGTAGACTGGGCTGACTGTGCTGACGGTTGTTGGTTGGCTCTTGGCAGTTTTGTTGGTTGGTTTGTTGGGGATATTTGTGCAAATGATAAATGACGACATTTCAACAATTTTCACATGCATGCCACTACATACACACACACCGAGGCACAGAGAGTGACACATACACACACAGTTGCATTCATCTAAAGACCAGAATCGAAATTGAAATTAACACAAGTTTCGAGATGTATGTCCGTAATTTAGCAAAAGACTCGGAGAAAATTGTATCTGTTCTTGTCGATTTCTGCATTAAAAGTTTTCAATTTCGTTGCACCGCACTAACCAACCAACCAACGAACGAACAAACAAACAACAACAAAATCAGGTCTGATGGTGACAGAGGACATACTTTAAATAAATCTCATCGGCTCAGACATAACTAAACACACACATATATAGTATATATGTATGTATATGAGCACAGATGAAATGGACATTTGGTAACCAGGAGATACATATATGGAAATATATAGGTATGCCCGTATTAGGGTGTTTCAAGACTGCACACAAATGTATGTACTTGCAAAAAATCGTCACATTCCAAT
Source organism: Polietes domitor (assembly GCA_947397865.1). Lineage (NCBI taxonomy): Eukaryota > Metazoa > Arthropoda > Insecta > Diptera > Muscidae > Polietes > Polietes domitor. Next base: position 50,171,414 of record OX377621.1, read on the forward strand.
TTTCATCGAGGAATATTTTTTGGGTAACAAAAACTATAAATATAATACATTCGAATCAGATCTATTACAAAATAAGAAAATATTTTTTTGAAAAAAAAAAATAAATAAATTGTTTCTCCATTTTTTAGAGATTACATTTAATTGAACATATAAGCGGGTGTAAGTCCATTTTCAAAATGATATTACAAATCTGCTCGTCAAAACTGATTTATTGGCACATGTGGCTACTTTGGTGTAATGAAAATATTGATCCATTAAAAGTAATTCTATTTTTTGCAGAGTATCCAAAATACGCAAAAATATAAAAATTTCAAACAAGATATCGATGAAAGGATTACGAAATAATATATGTATTTATATTATACTAGCAGTACCCGCTGGTTCGCACGCGAAAAAAAAAACAGGTATTTGTTATTAGTTTTATCCGTCTCTGTTTTAGGATAGTATTTATTTGATTTTCTTTTCTAAAATAGTAAATTGGAAAGATAGCACTCATATACAGTCAAAGGAATGTGCTTGTCGATGTGCACTGTTTTAGCTGAACTCCCTTCGTATATATGTCTCATCATTTTCCCCAGTTTTTAACAAAAAATTACAACCGCAGAGCCTTTTATTCGAAAAATCCATTTTGATGGCGCTTCTACATGGTCAGAGGAATTTTCATAGTAAATTTCATGATTCTAGCTGTAATCCTAAAGTTTCTACCATTTTTATCCCGCTCTCTCCTTAAAAGTACAAATTTCGAAAAATCAATTTGGATCTATTCTTCTACGTTGTCAGAGGAATTGACACACCAAATTTCACGACTATAGCTGCAATACTTAATTTAGTACCATTATTATTTCTTTTTGTCCCTCGTAACCCTTAAAAGTACAAATTTTGAAAAAATCCCATTTTAATGCGCTTATACATGGTCAGAGGAATTAACATACCAAATTTCACGATTCTTGCTATAATAATTTAGTTGGAACTATTTTTATCCCTTTTTGTTTTTTATAAGGTAATTTCGAAAAATCCAATGGTCAGAAGAACTTCACATCAAATTGCAAGATTCTAGCTGCAATACTTTAGTTGGTACCATTTTTATCTCTTTTTGTCCCGCGCAACCCTTAAAAGTACAAAATGCATTTATATTCCGCTTCTATGTGGTGAGAGGAATTTACATACCAAATTTCACGACTATAGCAGCAATACTTTAGTTGGTACCATTTTTATCCCGCTAACCTCTTATAAGTATAAATTTCGAAAAATCCAAGTTTACTGCGCTTCTACATGGACTAACACATCAAATTTCAAGATTCTAGCTGCAATACTTTAGTTGGTACCATTTTATCCCTTTTTGTCCCGCGCAACCCTTAAAAGTACAAAATGCATTTATATTCCGCTTCTATGAGGTAAGAGGAATTTACATACCAAATTTCACGACTATAACAGCAATACTTTAGTTGGTACCATTTTTATCCCTTTTTGTCCCGCTAACCTCTTATAAGTATACATTTCGAAGGATCCAATTTTATTGCACTTGTGCATGTGCAGAAGAAATTACATATTAAAATTCAAGATTCTAGCTGCAATACTTTAGATGGTACCATTTTTATCCCTTTTTGTCCCGCGCAATCCTCAAAAGTGCAAAATGCATTTATATTCCGCTTCTATGAGGTGAGAGGAATTTACACACCAAACTTCTCGACTATAGCTGCAATACTTAATTTAGTACAATTTTCATCCCTTTCTGTCCCTCGCATCCCTTAAAAGTACAAATTTTAAAAAATCAAATTTTACTGCGCTTCTACATGGTCAGAAGAACTTACATATCAAATTTCAAGATTCTAGCTGCATTATTGGTACCATTTTCATCCCTTTTTGTCCCTCGCAACCCTTAAAAGTACAATTTTCGAAAAATCTATTTATGTTGCACGTCTACGTTGTCAGAGAAATGTAAATAACGATTTTCACGATTCTAGCTGCAATTCTTACATTGGTACCATTTTTATCCCTTTTTGTCTCTTTCCTCCCTTAAAAGTAAAAATTTCGAAAAATCCTTATTTGTAGCTCGTCTGCATGGTCATTGCAAGGAACACACCGAATTTCATATTCCTAGCTACTGCCGTTTAGTCTGGACGAAGGTTCGATGTTTATCCCTTTTTGTCCCATTTTACCTCCTAAAAGTACGAATTTCGTAAAACCCTTTCTTGGTCGACGTCTACGTCATATTTCGAAACTACCCTGAAAATTTCATGACCCTGGCTTCAGCCGTTTGGTCTGGGGGTTGGTCAATGATAAGTCAGTCAGTCAGTAACGCAACTCTTTTATATATATAGATAGTTCCTATTTTTAGAATTTTTTAAGTCGCTCTCTGTAAGGAATATTGAATTCCATAGAATAAATAAATTAATATTTAAATTTTTAATCAAAAAAGGCATAAATCCGTTCACCCAACAAATTACTAATGGCTAGCCATTTATTGAACTGACATGAGCGTGAGGATTGTGGGTTCGATTCCAACCAGAGACTCTGGTATAGCTTAATGGTCTCCGTCACCCGGCTCAAAGCCTGCACCCAAAATTAGAATATAAATTCATTTTGTATTGTAATTCATAATATAATATTGAACTAACGGTGTATTTTCATTATTTCATTTTGTCGGGACACCCTAAGCAATTGCACATATTTTCTTATTATTGTATTAGTTTATCATTTTATTTAAAATTAATTTATTTGTATCATGTTCTTGTGCTGTCACACAATGATGTTGAGAAATATAGACGGCCGGACGGTTGGTCGGTCGGATGGAACAAAGGCAGGAAAAGCTGCTTCATTGTGTTTCACATGTTGGCAATTTGTTAATGTTTGTCAAAAGGAGAGAACAATAACATTTGAAAATGAATTTGGCAATCTTATTGGAAACTATGTAGAAATAATTAAAATTTTGAAGTGTTCATTGTCGTGTAGAAAAACGTGGATTGAGAGTAGGATTGCTCTGTGTTAGACACATTGTAAGAATACAATGAAAATACATTTCTAAATGGAATATAATGCACTAAATTCAAACAAATTATCGGTTTGATTGTTTTTACTGGATCAATGGACATATCTATTAGGGCTGCTTTCAGAAAAAGTATTAATAGGAAATATTTTTAGTAGTAAATACTTAAAGTAGCTTTAAATTAACTAAGTAAAAAAATCAGCTTAATGGAGTAGCTCGTTTATATATAATGCAAATCATAGTGAATTGAAAGTTTATAATGTGTCCGCTACCACTCATTGAAATAGGTTTCTGCGTTATATCCAATAAATATATTGCAATTTCCTATAGCGCACCTAATTCAAGACGCTGAAACGTATATTCTTCTTGACACATTCAATATAATTTATTTGGTTTATAAATTGTAATGAATGTGAATTTTTTTATTTTTCTAATTGAAATTTCTATTACAACGTCGTAGGTCTTTTTTCTATAATTAATATTTATTCTGTTTTTAAGTTCAATATTATCATACTACATTTTGTTGAGTAGTTTTTCTAAAACTGTTAGAAAAAAAATTACTATGCATTTTGTAATTTATATTATATCGGCCAATAGGCTTAGGCTTTTGACAAACCCGGTCAAACCGATTTTTTAATATAAAAAAATTGCCATCTTTCACATAATTTTTAAACTGAATTAATTGAATAGAAAATGATACTAAAACACAATGAGAATTAACTTAAAATATAACACTGTCCGGCAGTCTGAAACTAGAGGCGAAATGAATCAATTGGCGTCTTTAGTTTTTCATTTCCTCATACTGAAGAATGCAATTTGAAGTATTTTTAGCAAACATTTTCTTCTTTAATTTGACACTTATACTAGAGTATTTAAAATAATTTATGTAAAATTGTATCATTTGAAACGTTGTGGTACTGTGAACAACAACAGGATGAAGAAATAAAAATAAAATAAAAGCGCCATTTAACTCCATTTTCCCATAAATTCATCTGGTTCAAGAGTAACGACTTTTTTAAAATAATTGTATGGAAAGTCTTTATTTTTTCCACATTTTTAATATTTTAATGAAAAATAAATGCAACTTAAATTGACCCTTTTTGTACAAAATCTATAGAATTTAATAGCATTTCATTGTCATTGTTTCGCATTTAAAGTGTCAAATTGGATGTTTCTTTCAACCGGTGGATTGTGGCGGAGTCTCACCCCTAGACCACATTTATTACACCGATTCATTTAGAATTACTATATGAATCGACGTAACCATGTCAGTCTGTCCATCTCTATTCGTGTAATCAAAATTAGGGCCGCAATTTTTGTCCAATTCCGACTGAACTTGGCACAACTATATTGAATATGGGTTCAGATTTAGATATACTCAGAAATAAATAGAAACCGGTTTGAATCACGAAAATTGTATATTTAATAACATATTTTTCTTTAGGTTTCCTGCTACGACGAAAATTGCAAAACCAATTATTAAAATTGTACCTGGATTAATCGAAAAATATTTAGTTAAAAATGATAATTTTTCACAAAAAAAAAACAAGTAAAAAAGGCTCCACCATGGATTGCATTCCATAGAGACTGTCGATTTTCATAGAAGCGCAGTAATATTATATATATATATATATATATAGTTAACCCAAAACAAATATTGAAAAAATAATTTTATAAATATATATTATATGTTTATTATTTCAAACCACGCATATAAGGCAAGGCTACCAATACGTTTACAATATATATATATATATATCGAAAAAAACTTCAAGTTAATTCAAAAATAAATATTCTGATATTTATATTAAGCTTAAATACCATAAATATTGGTAGATAGTGATGCTACAGTTGATTGTATTTCCATTCTATTTTAATTCCAAAAGTACAAATTTTGAAAATCCACTATCTCACTTACATAGTGCAAAATAACCTAACTTCATGAGTCAACCAATTTTTGTCGTAAAAGAAAAAAGTACGAATTTAGAAAAACCGAAGTACGAAAATCTAAAGTACGACTTTCTAAAGTCTCTTTATTTTACGTGTCTACGCAATTAGAGGGATGTACACACAGAATTTCAACATTCTAGCTGCAGTCGTTTAGTTGGTACTATTTTTATCCCTCTGTACCCATTGTATCCCTTGAATGTACGAATTTGAAAAAAAAAACACTTTTATTTTTCGTCTAGTCAGAGGAAAGTATACTCCGAATTTCATGACTCTAGCTGCGGTCATTTGGTTGGTACTATTTTTATCCCCTTTTTCCATTTTATCCCCAAAAATTACGAATTAAAAAAATCCGTTTATTTACCGTGTCTACGCAATCAGAGTAATGTATACACCGAATTTCATTATTCTAGGTACAGCCGTTTGGTTGGTACCATTTATATCCCTCTATTCCCATTTTACCCCCTAAAAGTACGAATTTGGAAAAAATACTTTTACATTATGTCTCTACTCAATTAGCGGAATGTACACACCGTTTTTTGTGTTTCTAGCTGTTGTCCTTTAATATGTACCATATTTATCCCTTTTCCGCCATATCACCCCCTACGAATAAAAATCACTTTATGGTGCCCGTTTTTGTTATAGGGGCAATGTGCATACCCAATATCAAGTATGTGCAAGCAGACATATTGGAAACACATACTTAAATACTCTAAAATATTAGGGGTTATTATGGGTATTTTCAGTCCTTGTGAGGGAAATTTTTTTCCCTTTGGGCCGATTTCAATCCCAACCGATCTACGACTATAAGACGCATTTATGAAAATTTCGTTTCGTTTAAATGCTAGCGTGCTTTCAACAGACGAAAGGACATGACTAGATCGTCTATAACGATCAAGAATAATATATACTTTATAGGATCTCAGGTCGATATTTCAAGGTGTTACAAACGGAATGACAAAGTTAGTATACCCCCATCCTGGAGGTGGATTACTCATAAAATTGGAATAAAATCAAAATTTCCCACTTTTGACTACATAAATAAAAAATCTAATTAAAATGATAATTTATTCAATCATTGTTTTAACCAGATTTGATCTTTTCATCAAATACATTTGTGATTAAAATATGAAGCCTAATATTTTTTCTGTGTAGCCCCCTTCAAATGGTCATTTTCGATATAAAGGGTGATTTTTTAAAAGCTATAGGAAAGTTAAAAAACACATAAAATTCAGAAAAATGCATGAAATCTTTATTTGAATCGATAGTACGTTCCATATAAGATTATTTCATGCAAATGTTGACCTTGACTGCGCCTCAAATGGTCCATACGCTTAGTCCAATTTTGACATTTCTACGTTTTTGAGTAACAGAGGCCCAATTGCTGCGAACGGCGACGAATCGATAATTGATGGTCATCATTAACACTGGCCGATACAGCTGCGATATTTTCTTCAGTTCGCACTCTACGTAAGCGTGTTGGTGGTTTAATGTCCAACAATGTAAATTTGGTGCGAAATTTAGTCACAATAGCCCGAATAGCCGCTTCAGTGGGTCGATTAAACTGACCATAAAATGGAGGCGCGCGATTAACTTTCTTAACAGAGCACGCATTTTGATAATAAAATTCAATAATTTGCAAGCGTTGTTCGTTTGTAAGACGATTCATGTTGCCAAAAAGATAATAGTTAAAAAATCACCCTTTAGAAACCACATACTTAATTTTTGGCTTAAAGTGGATCAGATCGGTTATTTTTTTTTCTTATTTGTTTTGTTTTTGTTTTATATTTTTTTGTATTATTTTGAACCATCCCTTACATCTGCTTCTCAGATAGTTTTATGGATAGATATTATGCCTATTACCATTTTCCTTGTATTATTCCCCAAATTTATTAGAAAAACTTGAAATATTCTATAAGCCACATTTCCATAAATAAATCATGTTTAAATCTTTGCAACTAATTGAAGTAACATATTCTCTGGTCTGTCCCTCCGACACTTTTCGTTTTTGTTTACTCTGTACTCATCGTCATCATCAAAGATTAAAGGACATGTTTTGTGTGTAAATATCTTAATTTGTTTATTATGTTTTATGGGATTTTTTTCCGCTCAGATACAGATTTTAAGCCGTAATCTTTAGCCTCAAAATCATTGTTTGCAGTAGCACTTGTTGTTGCTGTTCAGACGTAATACTTTAATGACAACAGAAGCAACAACAACAACGGCAGCAGCAGCAGTAGGCTTCATCGTAATACAACATCTTTAGACTCAGGTGTTACATTTTCCACACTCAATTTACGGCTCTTTAATGTAATCTTCCGTCCTCCCCCTCATCCTGCCGCACCATTCAACATTCACACATGGTGGTGTTGCCGGGTGATGCGTATTAAACGCAGAAACCACCTAAAGTCCTTTTAGTAAACATTTCATTCGTTAGCTCCCCCCCACACACACACACACACCAACCACCACCACCACCTTCTACATCACCTCTGGCATGGCATCTCAGCCTTCAACTTCCACCTTCTCTTCCTGTGGCACACAAAACATTTAAACATCATTATCAACGCATTAAACAGCAACAGCGGCAGCATCCATCGTCTCTTCACCATCCTCATCATCAGTGGGATATGGAATAGTGATTGAATTGATGTGGAGTGGGGTGGTGTCATTGAACCGTCATAAATAAATAATCAAAATATGGCACCAGAGCCGTTTAATGCAATTTGCCGCCTTTTTCCTTGTGTCACAGCCAAAACAAGGATACGAGCACTTACTGCCAACCTTGATGGCTGCTTCCATGGGTGCCTGTCCGTCCGTCCGTCTTTCTGCCTGTTTGTCCGGGTGTTTGTGCAGCGCACCCTTTTTTCTTTCCGAGCACAGATTTTTCCAGCGTTTCCGTCATTCACCCTCATTGTTTTTTCTCTAAGCGATTTCGTTTGGTATCCTTATGGTGCTCTCTGTGCATATTCTTCCTTCGTCACTACTGTTGCTATTCTGTTGGCAGTGCGATGCGGCGATGGTCCCTTGTGTGTGCGGTCATATCGTTTAATTCCCTGCGGAATTTCGCAGTTTTTCCTTTTTGTGCGTTTCGTCAACGTTTCAGTTCCGGAGTGATTTTGGAAACACTCATCAGCTTAGCCGTAGAGATTAGTTTACTTCCCAAGTGGGATTATGTCACTTTCGTTTGACATTTGCATTTTGGAAATGATTTGATTGACATTTCATATGAAATGCGAGGATTTCCGGCCGCGAGAGGGAGATGAACAGATTTTGTTGATTTTTAAATAAAAGGAGGAGTTGTGATGTATGGTAGGCTAGAGTGTTAAAAATGACGAAGGCGAAGGACCAAAGGTGTAAATATTTTAATTAATACTATTATCGAGAGGGGGTTTCTGCCAAAGTCTTCCTCTCCCAAAGACGTCTACTCGAATAGTTAGTCTACATGCCATCATCAGATCCATGTACTCGGCGACCCTAACTTCAGGCCAACAGCCCAAGACTGCCGCTTTTGTCTGTAGGAACAATTAGTTGATGGCATTTTTTTATTTTTTTTGGTGGTGAGCGAAATAATAAAAGTGGGAAAAACACGCAAAGAAGAAATTCGATACCCACAAACTACTTTGGACCTGCGCTATCGAGAGATGATTAATGATTTTTTATGGTCGGAGTTGGATGGTATTGATCTGGACAACGTTTACTTTCAACAAGACGGCGCTACGTGCCACACAAGCAAGGAAACCATTGCACTTTTACGGGAAAAGTTTCCGGAACGTGTTATCTCTCGAAGAGGTGATCACAATTGGCCACCGAGATCTTGTGATTTAACACCTTGCTACTTCCTTCTTTGGGGCCACGTGAAAGATAAGGTCTACGATCAAGATTCAAGATTTCAAAGATAGAATTCGTGAGGCTATCGAGGACATAGGGCAGCCACTTTGCGATTTGCTTATGGAAAATTTCATGAAAAGGATATCAGGACCATATCCATAAGCGTGGTCGTGGTGGCCATTTGGCTGATGTTGCTTTGCATTATTAACGGAAGGTATGCCGTTAATAATGTTTATGAAATAAACATCCGATCATTTATTATCAAAAAATCGCATTTTTCTTTGAATACCAAAATAACACCTCCTGTTGGAAAACCCTGTATAATATGGACTGTCGGATAGTGTAATAAATACAGCCCGATAAACAAGTCGTACATTATTTGGTCGGTCGTGTAATATCTCCACTTAGAATTCAGAATTGGTCGATCTGTGATCGTGTGAATTAACTCCGTTGAACTATTTAGTATGTTCTAAGGTTTTCTGATCTAAGATTTTTGTCATCAACAACAAACAAGGGGTCGCCGAGTGACTTATGTTTTTTAAAGGGATCTTTCAAAGCTTCCTTTTGCAGCAGTCACATCGCTCAAGCGGGAACCCTGCTCTCACAACAAAACACTTCAAACACAGCAGTGAGTGATTGCATCTTGTTTGCACACCTCTGTTGAAACTTCATGTACTCCGCCGCCACCGTCAGTGCCAAAATAAGGCAAAACCAAATAACTCCCATTAACTGATGAAAATACTGTTCATTTCTTACGGGGTGCGACATGGACAATTGCCATTTCTCACCATCGATCTCATCATCGTCATCACCAGCTCACCAGTTCACCAGCATCATCCAACAACAACAATAACGACGGCGACTGGGATGCATGTTGTTCCTGTTATTGGTTGCGGCCAGAAGACATGCAACGCGCAACTTGCAATTGCAGAGACATGGGGCAATTGCAAAACAAAAATAAATCATTTGATCGCTCATCAATACGAGAGCAAGCAACGCCATTTTAAGACATTCCATGCCATGCCATTCCTTCGGAGACTCTTGTTCGCTCTGTATGATCGTCGTCTGTATGGACGAGCGTTGTTTTCATTTCATTTCAGATTTTCTTCACTTAATTTGATGTCTTCGGTCGGCGTCGCTGCAACTTGCCCGTACTATCAGGCGCCACTTCATGTTGTGATCTGCTTTTCCTGGCTCTTGGTTGAATTGCTTCTTTTGTTGTTGTGGTTGTCGTTGCTCAACTTCAAAGTGTTGCCTGTTGGCTGACTTCAACTTGGTCGACCGACCGACCAACTGCGCCATTGTTTCGCGCCATGTCATAGAAATAAAAATAATGAAAAGTATGCGGGGATATGTTTTTTTGGGATTATTTCGATGTGTTTCTTTCCAAATGATTGTTATTGTTTGCAATTTAGTCTAATTAAACCATTTTTGTTGAATTGGCATTGCATTGTTGTCTATCATCATAGAATCAGAGATACATTTCATTGTTAAGAAGAGTACCAAGTTCTACTTTAGGAGTATTCTTTGACGGAATTGGGATTGAGAATTGGAAATATGATAGTAGTATTTAGCTAACATAAATTTCTGGTAGATAGATTGGTTTATACTACTAGCCGACTATAAGTTCTCTAGCAACAAATGGTCCAAAAAGTGCTATCGAGAAAAGGATTTTTCTAAAGCCTAAAAATAATGTAAAACAATAGCTATTCCAGGATATGGGCCATGTAAATCAAGCATGGAGTGGTTGATCCGTTCTTTATTTGGCTATTGGGAATAGATATTTGCCATGAAAGCTTTTTCGACTCCTAGATTTGGCTCAGAAAGTAATCATCCGCTTCACATAGTCCAGAAGAGTTTCATAGTGATACCACCGGCTTTTGGGGGTCCAATGGAACAAACATGCAACTCATGCGAAACAACAATATTGAGCAAGCCGTCCACTAATTCAGTCCAGTCGTAGCTGGACAGAAACAGATAACGCTCTCAAGCTCCTGTTTCTTCTGTCATAACCTAACCTAGGTTGTTGTGGCAGTCAGAAAGCATAAATCCAACTCACTTAGACCACCGCGGGCTCTAACAACCTCATCGCAACCAAAATGTGTGGCTCACGAAACACCTTAACATATCGACGTCTATACCGTCCAAGCTTTCAAAGAACGAAAAAACCAGTGTCAATAAATGTTCATAACAGGATAGAGACAGAGAAGGTGTTCACACTTTTAATCTCCTCCTCGTCCCCACAGCTCCTACAAAAGTCGATTGATTCGAAGCCCAGCATCTGGGCATTGTCCCGTCAATTGAATAGACAATAGACAATCTTTGAAGTGAAAGAAGGTAGATCGACCTCTTCATAGCATACTTTTGTCAGACGCGATTCTGTATGTGACTAGGGAACTTTTAGGGTCGTTCCTTCTCTGTCAAGCTTTACAGTTCTCTGGGATACCTGGCACCCAGAAAAGGTGAATATCGAACTGCTTGGCCATCTCATGAAGAGATTCGCGACATCATCTTCCGTAATCTACAATTGGGTAGGTCTGCCTGCCAGTTGTTGCCAGCACCAATGTCTTCTGCTTGAGCAATAGCCTGTTTATCAATCAATATGCAACCAAATTCTGGAGAAACTTCTAAGATTGTTCCTAATCTGGCAAGCTGATCAGTTTTCAAGTTCCCCGGAATATATTGATACCCTGGTAAATATCGAACCATTCTGTTTAGTCATCTTCTGGACTGTTCGTGACTTTAGGGCCTCCAAGTTCATGGCTCTGTTGACAGCCTAATTGTCCGAGAAGGCCAGGTTGAGGCCTGTTTTCATTACAACATTGCGGCGCAACCCCTCACATAGTCATCTCTAGCTAGCTGTGATCATTGATGATAAATTCTCATAACGCATATGTCCCTCAAAAATATTGCAAGTCTTTGTAAATCTCTGTCTTCGTCGGATTCTGGAGGCAAACAATCGTGGAAATAAAACTGGAACGAACTAAAGACACTGACATCTGGCAAACCGATTTGGAATAATTGCCTTATGCTAATTAAGTCTCTCTATATATATACATATGTCCCTGTTACTCCAGAGAGAAATGCAATTATAATATGGAACAATCAGGCGCCATGACGGGAAGTACACTTATTTTGTATATTCAGTGAAGATTTCTGGAGAAGTTCTCCAACTTGCCCCGAACGCCATTCTGCAGTTCGGGCTAATATCCACTTACTTGAAGGTTAGCCCATACCTGTACCCTTCATTTTTGGAACAAACGATTTCTAGCTGGAATTTCTCCCACACAGTCATCTCTAACTAGCAGCATTAAGAGCTAAAATCCAATCTAAGTGACAGCCGTGATCGTTAATGAGAAATTCTCATAACGCATATGTCCCACAAAATGCAGCAAGTCTTTGTAAATCCCTGTCGGATCTTCGAAATGTGCTTGACCTGGAAGCCAACCATCGTGGAAAAAATCTTGAGCGAACTAAAGGCATTGTCATCGGACAAACAGACTTTAAATAATTACCCTAATGCTAATTAATGGTCATATGCTCCTTATAGGAGTTAAAGGAAAAACTCTCTCTATATGAGTCATTCCATGTCAAGCGGTACGGTTTTTGATCTCGATAGCTGCAATTGTTTTGAAAGTTTGTGTATGTATTCTTCTCAAAAAAATATTGTATACGTATTTTTGGAAAAAATTGAAATTTTTTTCACGGCTTAAGACCAATTTAACAGTGAAAAAATACTGCTTTTTCAAAAGGTGTGCTCATTCTATCGCCTGTAACTCCTGAAATACTTTACCGATTTTAATGTGTTATACCTTGTTTACTTTTAAAATATTGATGTGGTGTGTTATATCAGGGTTAGATTTTTTTAAAGTTTTAGCAATTTTTGATTTGAACTGGGATATTGTCCTGGCCATTTTGCATCTATATTTAATAGAATGCAAATTACAAATGACATGGTGACATTTATTACTTGGCTGCAGACTACCACGATCATGATTTCGACCATGTCAAAAGTCTTTTCAAGTGGCTTCGCAGCGACTTTTCACCATCAAAGCCGGCCTCTATAAGGAGATGATTCTCACAAACGAACGAGAAGCACAACACACTTGCCGAATTTGCATTTAAAAAATCGCACCAAGTAATAAAGTGCGCATGCCATCTTACAAGCATCTCATTGAGTTGCATATGTAAGGTAGGTATAGTTACCCAGCAATACTTTTCCGTGCCAACGCTCATTTGTTTTAGTTTTTTCGTTTGATTTTTTTTGGTCTGTAATCAATATTTGATTTGAACTGGGATATTGTCCTGGCTCAAGACCATTTTGCATCTATACTTAATAGAATGCAAATTTATTTACAAATGGCATGGTGACATTTTAATTGCAATTTTAATTCTTTTATTTTGATTTTCGAAATGATTACACTAATCCATTTTGTTGAAATTTTAAAGTAGTGTGCTAAGGTCTATTTTTAAACGACTGTGTGAGTTTGAAAGTGGTGATGGCTTCTATTTTTTACGATTTTTTTTACAAAATCAACCAGAATTACAATCATCAAAATTAATTATACCCTCACTCTACAGAGTAGGAGTGAGTTAAGACCCTAAGTATGTTTGGACCAAATCCATTTCACGACTTTTTAAGGTGTTTGAGCCAAGTCCGTCCGTCTGTCTGGCTGGTGTACACGATAACTCTCGAAAGGAGTTAAGGAATCGATTCAAACTTTGCACATCGTAATATTTTTCCCAAACTTAGTTTAAGTTCGAAGATGGGCGAAATTGCCACACATTTTCTGGTACCTCCCACACAAATAGCCCATATTCCAATGTTAAATTGAAACCCCTATATCTTCTATATGGATAATCGGAATGAGCTATATTTTGGTATTTGATAATGTTTTTATAATCACTTTAAGTGTACTAAATATGACGAGTTTTGTCACGCTCCTTCCAGTACCTCCCACACAAATCACGCAAAACTCTGTAAAATTAAAGCTGTTATAACTCCTATACTGGCGATCGGAATACTGTGAAATTTGATATTTAGGAATGCTTTTTCAGTAATTACATGCATGGAATATGGGTGAAATTGCCACACCTCTTCTGGTACCTCCCACACAAAGTGGCATAAACTTTGGTTACAATAAAACCGACATAACATGCTTACGGGTAGTCGAAATAGTTTGCAACTTGATATTTAAAAATGTTTTTATAATCACTTTAAACCTAAAAAATATTTACGCTTTAGCCACGCCCCTTCTTGTACCTCCTACACGATTACCTCTATCATAGGTAATATTAAATCCTTCATAACTTCTATACTGGTGCTCTAACTGGTGCATGGAATTCACTATGACTTTATATTTGATCATGTTTTTACAATAGTTTTATAAATGTGGAAACTGGGCCCATGTGGCACGAATCTCCTAATACCTTCTACACAAATTACCCTGCCCTACATAAAATTGTATTCCTTATAACTTCCGTATGTTCTCTGAGAGTGAGAGTATATATAAGTCGGTTTAGCCGACTGAAGCTAACTTACTTTAATTAGTTCATAAACACAAGGTATACAAACAATGCAAAATCCAAGAGATTGATTTTTTCAGATAGATTTTTTTATTATTTTTCATTTGTTTTATTTCTGTCTGTAATCAATATTGGATTTGAACTGGGCTATTTTACTGGCTCAAGACCTTTTTAATATTAACTAACCAATCGACACACACCATCATTGCGAGAGTCTTTGCAATGAGTATGTATTTGACCACACTAAAAGAATTATCTTCATACTATTTATACCAAAAACCACATGGATCATAAAGCACAAATCAATGAAAAGTGTCATAGAATTTATGAAACATTTTTTAGAAACTATGAAATGCAGTTCTTCATTCGATGAACTTTTGTCACACAAGTTCATCATTTTTCATAATATGATTTATGAAAAATTTCATATATTTTATAAAGAAACTTCACTGATGAAACTTTACCATGAAATACGTACATGATCAAATGAGTGTATGGTTGAGTGTGGTTTTCCTCCTTTCCATTACCGAAAACAAAGATTTCCTTCTTAAGAAGAAATTACTTGATCGAATTAGCTGGACTTCGAATGTATTACATTCAAAACTCATAAAAAACTTCATTAATTTTATGAAAAAGTTTCATAAATATTAATAATTTGTACTGAAGATTCGCATATAAACAAAAAAGCGACTAACCACCATCATTGCAATAGACTTTGTAATGAGTATGTCTTTGACCTAAATCAGGGTACATATTTATGTCAGAGTTAACAGAGGAAAAATAAGAATTGCTAGCATTCCTCCAAATAAAGTCGACACACTAAAAATGTAATAGTAAGTTAAAAAACATTTCATAAAACCTATGAAATCCTTCATTATATTTATGAATACATTTCATAACACAAATATTTTATTTTTATTTTATAATTTTTTAAAAATTGTTTCTTTCATATTATGTTCTTTAATACAATGAAATCTTTCGTTTATCTTATGAAACTGAGTTTCACTAATTTAACAATTTTGTTTTATGAAAAAAATTGTATGAAACATTTCATTTTATTTATGAATTTTTCAAAAATTCATTAATTTTGAAAAAAAATCGCTAAATTTATGAAAAACCTTTTATGAAATCGATTCATTAATATTAAGAAGGAAAATTCTCTTCTAAATTCTACGTTTATAAACTTCAATTCCAATAACATCTGTACTCAGTATCCCTTCACAGAGTATTAGAATATAAGAGGATCATTTCAACCTTGTATAGAATCTCTGAATTAGTTCCATAATGACATGCTAAGGGAACATCCATTCACATTAGTATTCCCCGAGTGGCGATTTCTCGCTCAACAAAGTTGACCCCTTTGTTCGTTGCTCCCGGAAAATTTCCAAGGCATTAAACATCTTTATAACCCCATTAAAAAACTATTAAACTTTTGCAAAGTTTTCCATTATCAACAGCATTAGGAGATTTTTTATCTCCGCATTAAAGCCGAGTGGATAATAGACGAAAAAAAAACAAATACGAAGCAGCACTTGCAGAATATGTGACACTTTTCCCAAACTACAGTGGCAGACAAAAGTCAACATACGACCCACATTTTTGCGATTTAGCGAGTTCCAAAACATATTTGAAAAAAGTAATGATGCGGTTTTGTTTCAAATCGTGTTTTATTCATATAACAATAACATAATGCATTACTTCAATATAAACACAAAAGATATTAACAGAATACGCAGAAAAAACCTTGACAAAAGTCTACATACGGTTTGAGATGAGACATAAAAAATGCAATTTAACGTGACAAAATGATACTATTATATAATTTAATATTTTGTTGGTCCACCATGAGCATCTACAACAGCCAGCAATCGTCTGGGCATTGATGCAACTAAGTTTTCCAATTCCGCAGGTGATATTTGTCGCCATTCCTCTTCCAGCTTGTTTTTTAGCGTTTGGGCGCTAGTTATGCGATGTTTTCGGATCCTGCGTTGCAGAATCTCCCACACATGTTCAATAATATTCAGGTCGGGGCTTTGTGGCGGCGAATAAAGTTGTCTTGGAGCATGGTAAATCAGCCAATCTTTAACAAATTGGGCTGTGTGCTTCGGATCGTTATCTTGTTGGAAAATCCAGCGCTCTCCGAGGTTTAAATTATCGACCGATGCCTTCAGATTTTGTTCCAATATGGATTTATATTGATAGCGATCCATGTTACCCTCAATAAACGCAAGATTTCCAACTCCAGACGCCGCGACGGCACCCCAAACCATTACGTTGCCACCACCATGCTTTACCGTAGCAAGTAAATTCTTCGGATTCATTGCCGTATTCGCTTTTCTCCATACTTTGGCTCTCCCGTCACTTCCAAATATATTATACTTCGACTCGTCCGTAAATAAAACCCGCTTCCAGAAGTCTAATCCCTTGACCAAGTGTTGCTGGGCGAATTCAAGGCGAAGCTTACGATTCTTTTCACTTATAAGAGGTTTTTTGCGTGGCGTTCTGCTTCGGAAACCATTATTATTCAGACTTCATTGAATTGTTCTTGGATGTACAATTGTATCCGACCTTTCTGCGAGTTGTTTGGACAACATTGTAGCATTCACTTTCGGGTTTTCATTAACTTCTTTTAAAATAAAGCTTTCATCTCGTCTACTAAGTTTTTTTGGACGCCCACTTCTGGGCTTATTTTCAACAGTACCCGTATTTTCGAAGTTTTTGCATATAGTTTGGACAGTTGATTTACTTAAATTAACCATTTTAGCTATTTCGCCTAAAGATTTCCTTTCGTTTCTGCATTTTATTACTAAATTTCGAATATCAGTTGCAATTTCTTTACGAGAAGCCATTTTCGCGGACTAATGTTTCTTGAATTATATTTATTTAAAGAAGAGTAAGCACAAGACAAATGACAATACAAGTTTCGTCAATTCTCCTATAAAGTACATTATAAAAAAATGACGTAAAGCATGGGATGCTATGTCGTATGTAGACTTTTGTCAAGGTGTTTTTTGTTTATTTTGCCAATATCTTTTAAGTTTATATTGAAGTAAAGCATTTTGTTATTGTTATATGAATAAAAAACGATTTCAAACAAAACCGCATCATTACTTTTTTCAAATATTTTTTGGAACTCGCTAAAACGCAAAAATGTGGGTCGTATGTTGACTTTTGTCTGCCACTGTATGTCATCAAATGCAAACGAAAAAAAACAACAAATAAACTGAACTTAGCACATGTGTTCGGGGTGTCACTCATTCAGACCCCGCCACCAACGTAGACGTTATACGGTTTTATGGGAGCTGTAATAAAAACGAATTAACCTATAAAAAGCGACAAAACAAAACATCATCAGAAAACAATGGTGCAGCAGCAGTAGTGCGTGCGTAAAACAGAAGGTGACAAATGGTGAGAGGTGACAATGATGATAAACGCACCAAACCAACAAAAACGCTGAGCCACCATCAGGTCTAAACGGGCGGACCATTAGAAACGACCTCGGAAAAAAAGCGGCGTAAAACAAGTGAAAAATACTCGCATGTTCGGTGGCGAAAACAAAACCAAGGCATACTTACAGGGTGAGTGTCTAAGTGTGAGTACGTGTTGTGTAAAAAAGGTGCTTATGTGTGTGCTTTTCCGATGCTAGCGCTGTTGTTGTTGTGCGTGGTGTTTTATTATTTCATACACAAATGAGAAAACATGTTAAACAAAATAAATAACAAAATTTTGAACAAAACCACAAAATGGCACATACACCATATGTACACATACACACGCACATACATACATATGTATGGAATACATACACACATGGATACATGTGTACTGGCTCGTAAACGTTATAAGTGTAAAACATGCTACAAATGACCACAGAAAAAGTGTTGGCGTCTTTCCGCAAGGACATCTCCCTAACAGCGTTCCCCGGATCAGGCAGGAAACAGCGCACAGTGGGCTATCCACAACTTGCAGTTTATAACTCTTAATCGATTTCAGTTTCCACATTTTATATAGATCTTTATCCCCCTCCATTTATGTTGCTCGGACAAAAAACTTTTTAATTTTCAAAGGATATAGATGTTTTAATATTTTATTTTCCAACTTTTGCGAGTCCTACAAAGGCGATATGGATATCAAATGAAAGATAAAAATATCTGTTAAAAATACTTTAAATTACACACTTCTATATGTATTAGTTTAACATTAACAACCGTTTCAACTTTCACCCTTAAAAAGTAAAACATTAATAAACAAAATAAACTTAGAGGGGAAATTTGAAATGGTTATTAATGCTAAACTAATATAGATAAAAACATGAAATTTGAAGTATTTTTAGCAGATTTTCTTATCTCTCATTTGCTATCTTAATCGCCTTGGCACGATTCGCAGAAGTACGAAAATTAATTAATCAAAATGAACGACATGAATAAACTAAATAAACTTAGAGGGGAAATTTGAACAGTTTGTTCATGCTAAACTAATGTATAGATAAAAGCATGATGGAATCAAATAATTTAAAGTATTTTTAACAGATATTCTTGTCTTTCATTTGATGCCCATATCGTCTTTGTACGATTTGCAAAAGTATGAAAATTAATTAATTAAAAAGAACGACATGAATAAACTAAATAAACTTAGAAGGGAAACTTGTTGCTTTAATAATTTATTTTCGTACTTCGGCGAGTCATACAAATTAGACCGAAATGGATATAAAATGAAAGAGAAGAATATCTGTTAAAAATACTTTAAATTATTTGATTCTATCTGTATTCGTTTAGCATTAACAATAATTTCAAGTTTCCCCCTTAAAAATTAAAACATTAATAAACTTAGAGGGGAACTTTGAAATGGTTGTTAATGCTAAACTTATCTATATAACTTAAAATATTAACTTAAAATTTAAAGTGTTTTTAACAGATTCTCATATCTTTCATTTGATACCCGTATCGTCTTTGTATGACTCGCAAAAGTGCCAAAATAAATAAATTAAAAAGTAAAACATGAATAAACTAAATAAACTTAGAGGGGAAATTTGAAATGGTAGTTAATGCTAAACTGATATAGCTGAAAGCATGATAGAAACAAATAATTTAAAGTATTTTTAAACGACATTCTTATCTTTCATTTGATACCCATATCGTCTTTGTATGACTCCCAAAAGTGCGAAAATAAATTAATTACAAATTAAAACATGAATAAACTAAATAAACTTAGAAGGGAAACTTGAAATGGTTGTTAATGCTAAATCAATTATTTTCATACTTTTGCGAATCATAAAAATATGATATGGATATCAAATGAAAGATAAGAATATCTGTTAAAAATAGTTTAAATTACAAGTTTCTCTCTGTACTAGTTTAGCATTAAGAACCATGTCATATTTCCTCTTTAGTTTATTTAGTTTATCCATTTCTTTTTTAGGGGGAAATTTTAAATAGTTTTTGATGCTATACTAATGCAGATAGAAGCATGGAAGTTGAAGTATTTTTAGTAGATATTCTTCTCTTTCATTTTATATCCATATCGTCTTTGCACGACTCGCAGAAGTATGAAAATAAATTAAACATCTGTATCCCTTGTAAGTGCAATAAAAAGTACTTTTGCATGAGCAACATAAACGGACGGGAAAAGAGAACTTTAGAAACTCCAATTTAAAGTATTTTTAGCAGATATTCTTATCTTTCAATTGATACCCACATCGCCTTTGTATGACTCGCAAAAGTAGAAAAGTAAATTATTAAATTATATGGTTCAAAAAATATTGTCAATCAAAAATCATATCGTCGAATAAACTGCCACCAACATCATTTAATCGAAAGTCATTGTATTGTTAATCGACAATCGAATCGGATATATTCTGAAAGTTATTATTCCAAGTCGATCGGTGAAAAGACATAATACCCCGTATCACTTAGGATATCCGTAATAATTATCACTGTCCTTATTAGCTGGCCTACTGTGCAATCCTAAAAGAAAAAAAAACGTGAAGCAAACAAACGTCCAACAAAGCTACTCTGGCAGGCTCACATGGAAGACCATTTCAAGCTGTGAAGTTCAAGTGTTGACTTTGTTATGATTTTTATGGGTTTTTATTCCCATTTGACGGCGCTGGGCGAGATGGAAAATAGCGCTTGCTATTGATGATGGTGACGATGATAATCATATTTGTATTTGTATTCAAGTGTGTGCGTGTGTTTTTCCTTTTTGTTTGACTTTCCCACTTCCTCCTGTGCGTGTGTGTGTTTGTCTCTGCCACAATGAAAATGAAAACAATTTTGTGGTTTGTTGTTATTGATATCCTGCAGTGTTGAGGGAGAGCGTCCTAAGGATCGCTGGGCGTTGGGTGGGGTGGGGGAGAAATGACTGACTTTTTTTTAGTTTATTTTCTTTTTTTATGCCAACATATGGTTGATTAGTTGACTTCTAGATTTTTGGCGGCTTGTTGGGAGGAAGGACTCTTTAACAAATTCAATATGAAAACAAAAAACATTAATCACAGCAAAATGAACGGCAGAACGGTGCAGCACCGCCCATCGGGCCATGAATTTGCGTCTTTGCAGCGAAGTCTGCTGTTAGGGAGACGTGTAATAAATTTGGTCGAGTTTCAGGGATTACCGCAACGGCGACGATATAAATAAATACATAAATACGTATGTATATATGCCATTGTAACAAAAAATAAAAATGATCAATTTTGTAGATGGTAATACTTCATTGTCTTGAAAGAAATGCGAATTGAGAAAGTTTTTGAAAATCAGAAATCTTTATTTTTGTATTTTTTAAATTAGACAGAAAACAAAGACAATTACTTTCTCATAATGAACAAATTCATTTCTTTAAAGTAACCACAGTAATAGAGGACACGTTTTTCTAGTAGTGCAAAGGTCGACTTTGTTTACAATGGAATTCGTTGTAAATTGTCAATGTTGCGAGAAAAAGGTTTTAATTATTTTTAATAGTCGCTTCCTTCGACAATTCTATTTAGAACTCTTTGAAGATGCAACCAAACATTCACATTCTGTTTCAGAAGTTGTGGTTGAAATGTTATAAACATATTGGGAAATTTAAAAGTTTCTCTACCATTGCCAGATTAACTTTTTCGATTGTAAACCAGAATTCGGAAAGAACATTGCAAATTTCAATTGACAGTCCGAACTTGACCATAGACTGATATTTTTGAAATGTGTTTTGAATCAATTGATATTTTTGTGATATAATTTAGCAATAACAATAAAGGAAACTTTTCAGTCAGGAGGTGGCGACTTCATGATACCCTGCACTTGCTATCCCATTATCAATGAAAATGTAATGCCCTATATATCCGAAATCGAAATTGGGGCTGGTTCACGTGGCCGTTCTCATGTGACCGCTCTCACAGGAGCCTCATGTAGTGCCTTAAGACGCCATTTCATAATCAATTCGTTCAATGAGGCCTACATGATCCAAATATGATCGAAATCTATTGATGCAGTTCTATAGACAGATGAGAAACATCCATAATTTGTTTCAAGAAATCGAAATATTTTGTCTTAGGCCCCCCATTCACGTACAGTTTTAACTGTCAGCTAAAACTGTCAGTTATAACTGTACGTGAGTTGCCGGTCTTAAACTGTGAACTGAGATGTACACACACGTCCAGTTCAGTTCTTCAGTTTTTAACATGGATTCGAACGAGCAGGACGGAAGCGGATCTTAAGCTGTTTATTTTTGCCAAAACAGATTTCTTTTCCGCGTCAGGCTCTAGTTCTTGTAACTTCTTCGCCAGCTTGTTGTAGGCAGCATCTTTTTTGGCGCGATCATGATACTCGCTAGACTTAACTTGCCATAGGCAAGGCTCAGATCTATATATTCCAATAAAATCAACTATTACTTGTTTCTGTTTACGCGACATGATGATACGCACTCTCGCTCGACACAAATTGAACTGAGAACAGTACAGCGAACCCCCACACACGTTCACTTCAGTTAAAAATATAAAATTTTTATATTTCTCAGTTAAACTGAACAGTTGAGTACAACTGTCAGTTATATACCACTCACATACAGTTTCAACTGACAGTTTTAGCTGAACAGTTCAAACTGACAGTTAAAACTGTACGTGAATGGGGGGCCTTAGAAAAAACCTAATATAGCTAAGATCGTTTTTATTGAAAAACAAAAAATTATTTGGATTGCATACTAGATATCAGCAAAAATGACTGCAAATTCTGCGTTTGCAGTTTTCCTTGAAAAAGAATAGAGTGAAGTATTTTTTAACTCTTTCGCCCCCTATTATCGTTAAAATTAAATATTTTTCAATGTTAATATTTTTTATTTTTGTGCACATGACAAATATTATACAAAAGAGTATCCTGGATCTGCGTATGAAGGCGAAAAATAAGGATGATTCAACATGTTTGGTTTTGGATATAGCCCAGAAAAATCTTTAAGACCGGCCAAAGGCCTATAACGCTTTACTCTCTGTACATATCCTAGAGAAGATATTTAAACCCCGAGCGAAGTCCGGCAATGCAAATGAACTTTACTCTGTGAAGCTAGACTGCTAAGGACATTTTTAGACCGACCCAAGTTCGAAGACCTTTACCCAACTTTGTACATACTGAAGAGGAGAACATCTTTAAGCCTGGCCGAAGCCGGTCGACGTAGAACACCTTTACTCTGCGTAGCCGATTTTGTACATAACCCAGACGAGACCTTCACTCTGTGAAGCCATCTTTGGACATACCCCTGAGGAGAAAACCGTTAAGATCGACCAAATGCCGCGAATGCCGGTGAAAAAAATCTTTATGACTTTAAGATATTTGCCGCTATCACTTCATCAAAACAATTGGACAATTCTTCATCTTGAACAAAAAATGTCAAATAGCATAAATCTTTTGGGTTATATCCGTCTTTCCTTCCTCTGGGGTATGCCCAATGTCGGCTACGAAGAATAAACGTTTGTTATGCAGTATAAAAGTTCCATGTTTTTCCATTGGAATGAAATATTTTTCTCATTTGACAAGGGTACACAAAATTAATTTTTCCATGACCGACTACGTTACCGACTTAGAATATAAAATATCATGATTTAAAAAAATAGTCTACAAAGAGGACCATTTTTTTGCGGGTTTTTTCGTGCCAGAAAAAAGTATTTATACACTCCACAAGAGTATTATGTCTTTGTGCATTTGTTTGTAACACCTAAAAGGAGGCGAGATACACCCATTGTTAATTATACCGACCGACTTAGAATCACTTTTTGAACCGATTTAGCGATGTCCGTCTGTCTGTCTGTCCATCGATTCTTGTAATCACGATACAGTTCGCAATTGTAGCCAGAACCAAACGAAACATTGCACAGCGAAGTTTTTCGGGACAAGTACGAGCGCTATTTAATTTGAAGAAAATCGGTTCAGATTGATATAGCCCCCATTCACTCCCGATTTGACTCGTTTCACTCTAGATACCACATATTACAACAAATTTTCATCCAAATTGGCAAAACATCTTATATTTAAACTAGGAACACCTGTGGTGAAAATAGGTCAAATCGGTTCAGATTTATATATAGCTCCCATACAAATTTCGCTCCCGATATGACTTTTTCCGCTCCAGAAACCACATATTGTATCAGATTGTCTTCAAATTAGGCGAAATAGGGTCAGATCGGTTCAGATTTATATATAGCTCCCACTCACTCCCGATTTCACTTTTTTTCACTCTATAAACCACATTTTTCAACAGATCTTCTTCAAATCTTGCAAAATATCTTTTATTGCAACTAGAAACAGCCATGGTGAAAATTGGGTCAGATCGGTTCAGATTTCCATATAGCTCCCATAAAATATTCGCTCCCGTATTGACTTTTTCCTCCCCAGAAACCATATATTTTCATCGAATTTCTTCAAATTGATTGTGAAAGTTATCTATGTTTGGATATAGCCACGATACAAATATTCTACTCGATTTGACAAATTGGACCAGGTGATATTAGTCTGTGATTAGGAAGCATACAAAAATTCTTCCCGTTTTCACTTTTTTACTGAATTGAATTGTATTCGGATTGAAAGTGGAGTGTATCATATAGTCGGCCCGTCTGACTTTAGCCTTTCCTTACTTGTTTTTTCTTAATTTTTATGAGACTGTTCCTGAACCACTGTTTCTATGTGAAATTCGCAACATTTGTATCCATCATAATTATCTTTTATCAAATATATAAGAGGATAAGATCTGACCCATATTTCCAAAATAAGAGTACAAATATTAAAGGTATACATTGGGTGAAAATTGGAATTTTAGTAAAAAAAAATAAAAAAATATCCATAAAATTTTCGAGTTTAGAAAGCCAAATACACCAGAAAATTTTGTTACGTAGAGTAATCGGTCGGTTTATAAATTTATTGGGCTATTTCCAATTGAATCTTCGATGCAATATATTTTTTTCAAATAAGTAAATCTTGTATGTTAACAAATAGAAACACTCCGAATATTTTAAGAAGTTATTAAAGCAAAAAAAGTATAACGTTTGATTTATTGAGAACAAGATTTTTTTAGAGACTGACAATATTTTCATTGACAAAAAAACATTATAAACATACAAGTTTTACTCAAGTGAATCGAATGAACAAGTATTTCAACAGTAAAATAATATTATCATTCGCTGGTGTTTCTCATACAGCAATAGTTATTTGTTTGTAAAACAAAATGTATTTTTCGTTTTTATTTGTGAAAGTTATAGCAAAATTTCCCTACAAAATTGATAGAAACATTAAAATTCTATCCCAAAATATCGTATATCGCGTACACTGGATTTGCCAGCACAACTTTCTTAAAAAGAGATGTGCAAAATTTCGATGAAGGATAACTAAAGAGTCTTGTGTTGAAATCAGTATAAAATTTGTTTTTATTATGAGATCATAATTTTGAAATTTCCAAAAAATCTTAATTTGTATATATTTACATATTTATAATCCTTTAATTTAATTATTATTTCTACAAAAAGATAAATATACAGCAAAAAGGTAATGGTATATTTTTTAAATCAAAGCTGTAGTAATATACTAAAACATGTTTTTTAAAGAGCGAATTAATTAAAATTAATTAATTAAATTCTGACAACATCTGTAAAGGCTTCTTCATAAGCAAGTAAAATTGAAATGGAATATTTGAAGTCATTTAGAAAATTAATCAAATCCGCCACAGATATGGTTTATGGAGCTTAAAAACGACCATTAAAAAACCAACCTAATGTACATACATACTATGTAACAAAATTTGCATTTGTGGTATTAAAATTTAAATTATAAACATTGACATAAACTTGAAATTGATTTGAATTAAAGAGTGAATTCATACCGATTAAATGTGCTACTTTGCCGAACTTATCGCTCAGTCCCCCCGTATCGCAGTAACCCAGAAAAGCACTTGTCATTTTTAACTTCAGCTAATATCCGTTAATTTCGAAATATGTGTAGCCAACAAAGGCAAGACAATAACAACAACAACAAATATAACTATTTTGACAATTGATGTGTCATGTGTCAGAAAAAAGTGACATTTTCCTTTTTTGCCACAAATCCACACAGAGAACACAAAGTGCACAAACACACACACATACGCACAGTCACATCTCCATTCATAGCCGCTCTCTCGAAACATGTCACGTTACGCGGCATGATTTTGGAAAATAACAAAAATCTGACATCCTTTATACGGACAGACGGACGGGCGGAGGGACGTATTCATTACCGGAGTGTTACGACATTTCATATTTATTACCGTGGAACGGTTTGAAGGCCGTCGTCCTTTGTGCTCAGCCCACTGTCTATGCCGCTCCAGCATGAATAGTTTCGACTGCATTCTTCGAAACAATTGTTTCCATATTTCGGTTACAACATTTTAAGTGATATCAGCAACAAAGTGAGCTGGCTGTCACACACACTCTCACTCACCACTCACTCGCATCGCTCTTTCATTCATTCGCTGGCATTTGTGAGCCTTCACAAATCCTGGCAACCCAAACGACAACCCTCATTTTCCCGTTGATCTCTTTTTCGGTTTGCGTTGAACTGAGATTTTCTGGTTTTAATTGATTCGTATACCGCGCACAGACAGACGAACGGACGGACAGGAGAGACAGACAGACGGGCAAATGAAACATTTGGTTGGGAATTGAGTCATTTTTATTCGCTTTTAATTGCAACATCTGTCACTGTGGTTTTTGTTACAATCTTCGTAAAATTACCATTTAAAGGATATTTCTGCTCTTAGCTTCGATTCCATTCCGACAAAAAGTGATGGTGATAATAAATAAAAACATTTTTATACCGACAACTCCAATTGTTGGCTTGTCAAAATATTTTTTTTATTTTTATTAAGGGTTGCAGTTTAAATCGTAATGGGATGGGATACTGCTGCTAGGAGCCGATTACCTTGTGTACCACTTTGAATGAGGATTTAAGGATTTATTGGCAATTATCAGGAGGTAGAGTCGTAACAATTGAAATGTAATTGACTTTCTAGTAAAAATTAAATATAATAAAGAAAAAGTGAAAGTTCATCTGTTGTTTTAAAACTTGAATATTTTTATGAAGGTTAATATTTTATTATTTTCCAATTTAAATAATAGTTTAATAGAGGCTGGTCTAAAAAGTATTAATTTATCCGAAAATGTTATGACTTTTGAAAAGAGCAGCAATTGAGAATTTGATTTAGCAGGTAAGCCCTACGGCACACAGTGGATTATTTTCATACAAGCTGCGGCAAAAATTAGAAGGAGTAGAGATAGGACCTTGAAATTTCTCACACATCCCTTATATCGTCAAATTAGATCAAAAACAATTTTTTTGTTTAAATCCGCCCAGAACCACGCCCACCTCCCAAGTTAGTTCAAATGAAAAACCGTAATGAATTTCTTATTTTAATATATATGTGAATACAAATCATCAGGGTCGTGCACAAGGGGGGGTTTTGGGGGTTCAAACACCCCCAGAGAGGTTTCGAACATATAATTTTTTAAAAACTTCTAGACTTTCTGAAGCAATATAATATAGTATTTTTAAATTCTTTTTAAAATAACTCGTCAGAAATGATAATTTTGCAGTAAAAACACGAAAATTACATAAAAAATCGTGGACACTTTCATGAATTTCGGACAAAGGTTATGAAAAATACGAATATACTAAACGAATTGTGTCAATGCTAATGCTAATTTCGCTAATAGACATAAAATTGTTCGGAAAAGTTTCATTAAAATTAACCGATACCACTTCTTGACATTTGACTAGAGCAATATCTTATGAACTTTTAATTGTGTACTACAATAAATGTTTGGAGATTTAATACAATTTTTTAGTAATATTAAAAAATGTAGATAAGAATCACTATGATATCATAATGAAATCTAAAAACATTCTTAATAAAAGCAAATAATTAGCTTGATGCTAACCCGTAGCTATGAGTGACAAACTTTGGACAAATGTGTAGTATATCAAATTGGAATGAAATCATTGAAAGGTAAATTGCTAAATTATTAATTTTGAAAAAATCTATTGGCGAGATAAAATTCTTCGTTTCTGCGAAAAAGTATTGGAGTAACCTAAGAATTTTGGAGTTTGGGAGTTTTGGGAGTTTTTTTAATGATAATACAAATCCATTTCGACAAACGAAGAAAACTGTTTGATATATCGAGGGCTTATATTCATAACTGGCTATGAACAAAAACACAACTTTTCAGGAGAGCGCAAAAACTGATTTACTCCTTAATTTTAAGAGTAATTATGAATCATTCTTCTACAGTTTAATCTAAAGAGGATTACTAATTGCTACGACTAAATTTTTTTCGAAATATCCTATTATTCGCAAGACACTTTTGTTTTTTGATTTTTTCACGATCTAGCCAACGGATCCGACTGAATTTGTGTTTGTGTATTAGAACCAATGTCGCTTGTAACATATATGTAGTCAATCGCGCAAGTCGCTGTAATTGTTGAAAAATCAAAAATTCGCGGTTGCAATTGCTTATATTAACTAGATTCCAAGATTCTGAAACATTTCTGACACAAATATTCCCTATGAAGTCAGCAATCACATGCCAAAAAATATTTTGGTATTCTCAATATGATAAAAAGTTACGCGGGTTTCTCAAAATATACTTTTTACAACTTTTGACTTTACAGCCACTATCCTGTATCCTATTTCAGCCAGATAATTTGGGAAGCAAAATGCTATTAACCACGAAATGATGTAATTTGATAGTACGATATGCTCTAAATCTAGAAAAATGCTTTACATAAAATCGTTATAGCGAATTACAACCTTCGGTTATATGCTGCTCCATTTTAGAACTATATTATTTCTATGTTCATAACCACTTTTGCAGTCACAAACTAACGTGAATCAGAAAAAAATTGAAAAAATGGCTATAGAAAAAATGTCTTCTCCAAATTTATATGACAGATGACATCCACATCTGATCTGAAATAGTTCTTTCGAGAAAATGGTCATAGCCACATAGATAACAATTAATTGATAGACGTATGAGTTATTCCATGTCAAACAGGACAAAAAGTTGGACTTCGCTTTGACTTTTCCGAAAATATCAGAAAATATTCTTCTTAGAAAAAATCTTAAAATTTTATTTGCAGAGTTATAATAATAAAAAAATTTGTTTTGATAAAATTAAATTTATAACGCCCTCTTTCGTTCGAGTTAACCAAGTTGCCAACGTACACGCAAATTGACAACTATAACTCTCGGTTAACCCTAACTTTAGGTTAACGAAGCTACATGAAAACGAGAGTAAGAATGTATTACATTCAAAACACATAACACAAAGATAGTTTAGAGAAACAATATAAAAATAATGTCTTAATTGTTTGCAGTAAGATTTATTTTATTCCAGTTTCAGTTCAGTTTCCTTTCATCAATTTGGTTTTCGAAATGACAATTTTCTTAAAATATTTAGCCTTAGATTTGCTTCGAATTGAATAATCATTATTCATTATTATTGGGTTTATTATAGAATCTGGATCATGCATTTATATAATATTTATTGGGTAACCATTTAGATCCTAAGTTAATAGAAAATATATTAACTAAAGGTCAGTCGGGGAATTTTCGGTATTGCCGTATTCAAATCATTACTTGAACTATATCCAGTCTTTACCATGTAAAGAGTATGATAACACTTTATCCTTTTTGAGATATGCAATAGTTTGCGTTTTAGTGACATATTTTTCCACCAACGCGCAATTTTTTAGAATATCCTACTATTGTATTGAAATTTTATAAAAAAACAATTGGAAACGTTGGTACCTCTAAGGGGACCACTACTTTTAGAGGATGCACCGACTTAGACCACTTTCATTCTTCTCTAAATCGAAAAAATAAGCAAAAATATCTTATTTTAATTCAAAAAAGTATTATTTCCTTACCAAAAATGAAAGAAAACACTAAATATTTTATTTAAAAAAATATTTAAATATGTACAGATTTATTTTTTATTCGAATTACACAAGGTTTTGGACTGGAGCAACCAAATATCTTTTAAGGTAATTTTGTGGGCTGAATTCGAATCTGTAATTGTTTTTTCTCTATCACCTCACTTCGATATACAAAACAATTATTCATTCTTTATATAGAAAATCATTAACTTATTTAAAAATCAATGAATTTTCAAAAGTGAATGACGTTATTTGAACGTCATTTGCATTTTGTTGCTTCGGTTTTACGTATTAGTTTCCAGCAATAGTCTCCCAATATGCTTTTGTTCCAAAATCTTTGATAATTTCTTTCAATTTTCGTTAATTTCATTAAATTTCACGATCCCCTTGTTAGTCGCTCACCGCACCTAGGTTTTGGGAAAAAAAATCTAAATGCGAATGAAGAAAATGCTGTTTGAACGACATTCGTGCACCATCGATGCTTTTGATAGATTTCCAATAAACAATCAGTGGTTTTGTAGCAGTCGTTCACAAAATTAAAAAAGCGTGTTTAAAAAAATTGGATTTTCTTTTGACGATTTACCGAGCTAAACTAAATTTTATCAAAATAAATAAAATATATATCTGAGAAAGGCAAAGCATTCCACCACTTTTTTAATTACCCGTTTTGGAAAATGAAAAATTGTCTAAAATCAACACGCCCTATTATTCCATGTCAAACTGAAATATTTTTTTAAATAAATTATTTATAATTCTTATTATTTTAAATGAATGTTTATTTTTAAAGTTATGGGCAATTATTTTTAATAATGATATGATATGTGCAAATTTAAGAGTGGAGAAATAATGATTCCTACTAGAAAAACAATATTTGCTAAGTGGGGTCGACCGAAAGCACTATCATCAATTTGTTAATAAAATTATTTCTATTTGTCATTATATATACAATAAAGTCCCGACTAATCCGAAATCTATATTAATATGAAATAAATTACAAAAATACTCCAAATAAATTGCAGCACATAGCAAAACTATTTGCACTTTTTTATTTTTACGCATTCTTACCTGGGTGGATTTACGACAAAGGAAAAAGTTTGGATTTGATATTTGTTAGACTCTTGAAATTAACGAAAATCGTTCGTTTTCGGTTTTCCGTGTCGTTAATTTGTGTTTCTCTAGCGTTTAAAAAGACTTTTCGGTAAGACATGTAATATCGATCTGCACTTTGTAATTCCAAATATTGTACTTGTATAGATATGTTAATTCTTTTTAAATCTGATGGTATGTTGGAGCTTGAGTCGACACCATTTACCAAATTTAATTTGTGTCTAAAAACGGCTTGTGGATTTTATTTTAATTTTTTAGACCGATTCACTACATTTTCCTATGCATGTTTCTGCGTATTTTGATTTTGTATTTAAACTTTTAGATTAAATTGTGTAGAGTAAGTGTACCACAATAGTCGGCACTTTAGCCTGTTCGTTTTTTTTACACTGGCCCCTTTTCGTATGTTACTGTGCTATTGGGGTTGTAATTGTATATTTAATAAACTATTTTCAAACAACTGTTTACTTAATTAGTTTAAATTAATATACTTTTTTAAAATTCATCGGCTAGTAGTAGGCATAAGTTTTACTATATTCGGTACATGATGATCCTATAAGCGGCATGGCATCTATTGAGTGGAAAAGTTACTACCGAATTTAGGCAACTTGTTATTCTATATTCGGTAGCCCATAAATTACTCTATTGGTCGGCACACCAATGCCGACCATTGACATTTTGAACAGATCTTGCTCCCAGTCCCGGCAACCATTAAAATGTGTACAAATAATTACATTCAAAAAATATCATAATTAATATCTACCATCAGAAACGTTTATGGTTTAAGTATATCTTAAAATACAATGATTTTAATTTAAATTCAAGGTATGTTCACTAAAAATTACTACAACTGCACTCCTGTTACAGAATGATGATAATATGACGCCAAAATACTCATCTCACCCCAATGAATAAAGGAATCTAAGTATATTTGGTTTTATTGATATTATTTCAATATTTAACAGTATTTATTTCTGTTTATTTATGTTTGGATTCTAAAAACTTGCCCTGCACTTTGTATGTTTGCAAACAGACTGAAAATTTTCATCAGTTATTCACTTGGTATTTTCCTCCATCATCCTAACATTTTTCCATTTTGTTTCAGAGGCTCTTTGGAATCAAAATTGCGACATACAAAACAATTTTTTTTTCGACATCAATATTAAAGTACTTTAGGTCATAAATGAATAAGTTGAATGATAATGTAAGGCGTGTTTTGGGGACTTTGAAAATCGTTCTACAAGGTTGGCATGTAATTAAATTGCAGTAAAACTGGTTTAAATTTATCGCGATAGAAGTAGACTATGATGAGAAATAAAATGTCATTTTTGTGCTTTTATGATCAGATCGTCAACATAGTGCACTGTATTCTATTTGGATCTATTGTAAGAGCTATTTGTTTATTTTTATTCCAAGTCTCCATCAGCCAGTTGTCTCCATCTTCTTTTGCTGCCAGATCCACTTACGTTTTAATGTGTCGTTTTGTAATGGAATTTGGTTTGTAGATGTCCACAGGTTAGTGTTAGAATTAGAATAGTCAGCCAAACTATTTTCAAAAGCCCTGTTCGATTGGGCTTACTAGCTTAAAATTAAGAGACTTGATAAGGTGGCAACATTTGTATCCATTGTTTTATTTAAATAAATCAGAGATAAAAATCTGGTACCACCTACTCGGTAACTAAGAGAGTTTTAAGCTACTTTCTGGCTAAGCGAGTAAATTCTATACAAAGCTAGTAAGCCCAATCGAAAAGGCCTAATATCATTCCAAGGAAACGGAAACATTTTTTGTTTTGGGATGTTATTTAGAGTAGTTCCTGGTTGGTCCATATCTCTAGATATTTTTCGATGTCAGAAGTACATCAGTGCTGTTCTTTAGAGACCTCTCAGCGAAAGCGTCTTGTGCGTGAAGCGGTGCAGATCTCTGGTGCGATTTACAGCAGCTGTAGCAGACATATGCATATTTCACGACAACTTGAACAATTGGCAAATGGCACCTTTGAGCTATGTATAAAGTAATTTATCGGTTGAACTTTTCTTCAGGATTTGGTTCGTCAAACATGTTTGCAACATCTAACACTTTATGGCCCGTTTTAGACATTTCAAGTATCATTATTAGTGATGTATATTCCGCTTAATAATCATGAGCTACAATTTTCTGACATTCAGAAAGACGGTACAATAACAATCACAATTATTCTTGATTACGATACATTTGACTAAAATGGACAAAGTCTTTGTCTAAAAACAAAGATGTTATAACGAAAATCTACAATTATTTTCGTTCATAGAGTACCGGTATTTTGACTCCTACAATTGCATAAACATTTTTCTATTTGTATTATAAGTATTCGACCTTTTATTCGATATTTTACTGAAAATGTATTGATTAAAGAAGCTCAAGATGTTGAATATTTCTTGTAATTTTGTTTTTATTTCTTCAATATTTCGTCCCTCGTTGACAATGACGATGACGTAAATGGTCGATTTCTATGTTTATTTCAATGTGTTTAACTAATTAATAAATCTTAAATAAACCATTTTATATTTTTTTATATTTACATACAACTTAACTACATAATATCAGAAACTTATAGGCCTCTACTTTAGGCCAAAAATATAGAATTTATTAACACTATATGAACTTCATGTTTGAACGATTATTTGTTCTCCTTGAATCTTGTGAAAATATGGGTTTCATCATTTTGCATTTCAGCAGACGATGTGTACATAATTAATTTAAAAATGTATGTAGAATCTTGTGTACCATTTCGAATTCTTAAATATCTCCCTGTGGTAGTTTAAAGCGCTCCAAGAACAAGACACTTCCTTCTCAAGATAAACAACATAGCTCAGCGTCATATCAAGTTTGTGTCTTAAATCTTTTGTTTGGCCACCCCAGTGGAAAATCTGATTACATTACATACTCGTATGTATGCATGTAGTTATCTTGTACATACATATGAAATGTGCCACAATTATGAGATTGTAATATGCTTAATATATTATTAATTATTTAATGGTAATTTTTGCTCGTCGCTGCTCAACAAAAACAACAACGGCAACATCAACATTTCCATTATAAAAACATTCATCAAACAACCGCATACATTCCGTCGCACACACACACTGGCACACTCACTCTGCTCTCTTTTCTCTCACACCGTAATCTATTAATCATTCTTTCATATCACAAATAATAAACAAAAAAAAAAGAAAATTGCAAAACAAATGTTTTCATTTGTACGCGAATGAATATGAAATTAAACATTTTTTGCCAGAAACAAAACGAGGAAACAGCGCAACAACGGCAAAAACAAACAGAACAGAACGGATGACCGCAAATAAATTAACAAAACCGCACAGAAATTGAAAAAAAGGATGGCTGGCAGGCAGGCAGGCATGCAAAAACCACGCCGCCGCCGCCAAGCAAATGGTAACAATAAAAATTAACAAAATGAATTGAAAACGAAAAAGTACACCACGACGACAAAACTTTTGTGGTTGTGATGAAAAAGCTAAAATTTTCATTCAAAACACAGACGAACAGGAAAAAAGATCGAAAAAAAAAAACAAAACCCAAGCGGAAGGCGTGTCTACGACCGTAGAACAAACAACAAACATCGCCACCACCACGACTATCGCCACCCAACAACAACCTCGAACAATTAACCCTTCTTTAAATGGAAATGTGGTTAAAGCACAAGAAGAAGAAATAACAACAGCAACAACAACAAACCAAGCGAAAATTAATGGTTGTTCGTTGAATGCCGTCATTGCTGTGCTGTGAAAGGTGAGTGAATGGCAACAGCAACAACAAACCAAACGAAAAACAAAAAACTACACAACACCTGTCTCAGAAAAAACACACACTGCCAACCAAACACACAATCACCACCCAACAACGGTGTAATGAATGCTTCTCATTGGCTGAGAGAGTCAACAACAACTAGAGAGGGAAAAAAACAAACAAACATAAACAATACTATTCCAGTGTTTACCCAAACAAAAGGGGAAATACTGTGTATTAAAAAAAGACAGAGAGAGAGGGAAGATACTCGTAGAGAAAAAACAGTGCTTTCATTAAAAAACATAAAAGAGCAAAGAGTAGGGTATGAGTGAGTGCTGTCATGGGGTGGGATGATTAAATGAGGAGAGCATTAGCTCACTCGTTGTTTGCCAATGTAGCGAGTAACGACTAGTTGCTGTGACGACTCGGTAGGCGGAGTTTGTGGGGCTCTTGTGAGAGGAGAACATAATAGCAGCCATAAAGGAGAGCTGAGTGAGTAAGTGCTCTTTGGTCAAAACAAAAATCTTCTTATTGGAATTCGTGCTCCTCTTCTCTTTTTCTTACATTAAGGCACACGCGTGGGGAAAACGAGATAGCTATTGGCACGGTAATAAGATTATATGTTGTTGTTGTTGCTGACTTTACGTCATCTTTGGGAATTGTTCATCAGGCTGCTGAGCCAGGCCATGCAACCAGTTCAGGTTGGACGGTGTAGATCGTTGGATCGTCAGTGCGCAGACCAACTTTTGTTGTTGGCGAAAAAAGGCAAAAGCAAATCGAAGATACCAACTTTAGTTGGCCAACAAAAAAATATAAGAAACTAAAAGATACCAACTTCGTCGGTTGGGACAAAGGTAGCAACTCGTCGTTAGTGCGCAGAAGCTATAACAATAACAGCAGCAACAACAACAAAAGCAACGAGAACAGAGAACGTAACCAAAAATTATAAACGTGCGTTATGCTAAGGAATTTATTCCCTAACCACGGGAATTTCGACTCGCACCTTCTCAACTCAGTGTATAACAGTGTACGCGTGTGTGTGTGTGTTTCTAACAACGAGCACGGTCTTATGTGCGTGAGTGAGTCTATCTTACTCCCCCCCAAACACTCTCTAATAAACAGCATCGTTTACAACAAAGCAATCTCACCCCCACCCACCCAACGACCACAACGCAACAGCCAACTTTAGACGAAGGCAACTTTCAAACGCTGTTCGGTTCGTTCGTCGATGTCAAACTATGTTGTAACCTTGTACGGTTTGGAGAGTTTGTGTTTGACCTGTTAGCGGTGAACACTGAGCTTTGCAGCATTAACGGATATTTTGTGATTGTGATTGCTTTGCTTTGCTTCGACCCAACAATATTAGCCGACGTGAGTGGAGTGTTAGTGTCGTTGTCCGTGCGTGCTGGTACATGGACGAAACGTGAATATTTTTGTGACAATAATTTTGTTGCCCCCACAAAAAAAGAGTGTGTGTCTGCGAGGCCACCACAACAAACCAAATAACCCACGACAACAGCAACAACAAACGTGTTTTATTTTCTGGTGACTTCAATTTTTGTTCTCTCGTGTGTGTGCGTGCGTGCGTGCAGGTCCGTTGTTCCTCTCGTGTTTTTGTAGAGGTTCCTTTCGTTTTGTGTGTGTGTGCGAACCAAAAGGGCTCTGAGTGAGCGAGTGAGTGAGTGTGCGGTTGGATCACAGTCTCAGTGAGAAATTCGAATTTCGATGGATATTTTTTGGGAGTTTTTGCGGTGACCTTTTTGTTGGTGGCCCAACATAACAATAAAAGTAACAACAACATCAACAGCGAGAACACAAAAGAACAGTGCTCCACTATTTATTTTGCGATACGGATTTTCTTGTTGTTTTGTTTCTGTTTTGGCTGAAATGCAAAACAAAAGGATTACATTACATTTGTTGTGTTGACATTATGGATCAGTTACTACACACGTTTGAGCTGAACAAAAACAAATCATCACCACTGTAGAGAACAGTTGATGATTAGTGTGGAGTAAAAAAAAAAGAAAGAAAAAACACAACAACGTTAACAAGTTTTGTGCAATTTTTTACAACAAAACAAGAAGACACGAGAATGATTTACAAATAAATATTAAATAAAAGAAACAATAAAAAACCGCATTATAAATAAACAAAAAATTATAACAATTACATCAACAAAACTAACAAAACCTACAAGTGCAATACAGTTTGTAATAAAATTGAAAATTTTATTAAGCAACAATGGCTGCTTATACACAATTTGGATATGGCGGTTATCCGTCGGCATCACAGGTGGGTGTTTATTTATAAAAAATTAAGAAATCATATATTGAAGAAAAATAATTGAAAAACGATTCGCTCTTATGGCAAGGACCTTCTTCCTTTTTATTATAAAATATCTCAAAATCAAAAAGATATAAATTTATAGTTTTTGAAAACATTTCAAAATTTTTTCCTAAAACATCATAATGTACATATATCTTCATATTCTTCATATTGAATACTACCAAATAGCAATAAATATAACTAAAGCATCATTTTATCAGTTGAACTTTTTGAAAAACAAAAACATTGCTAAACACTTTTTACATTCAGCCGACCAAGGGCTTTGAAGTAAAAGTAATAAATAGCAAGTTGTAGTATTTTAAATTTTGCAAAAATTGTCTTTAATTGTCACAAAATTTGATTTGAACTGGGATATTTTAAAAATAAAAATTATGAAAGGATCTAAAGTACTAAGAAGTATTAGAGAGTTATGTTGAAGGTAAACATGGGCGGAGTTGTAGTTCACTTTTACAAAAGGTTTTCACTTTTACAAACAGTCATGGGATCTGGAGTGGTAATGATTCTACCTGCTTCCTATGATATTTTTCATCAAAAAAAAAAATAATAATAAAATGTGCAAAATATTGATGAGCTTTTAGAGCCTTTACAGTCTTTTCACTATTAAATGTCGGCAATAATAATGATGTGACACCGAAATGTTCAAAAATGCTCGGAACTTTGTCAACGTAACATAGGATGGATTTTGTGTTTATTAGTGCTGCCTTTATAGTTTTAAAGATTTTTTATCTGCAGATTTGCTATTGTCCGATTGCGGCAAACAAATATTTGACGTTTTTAGTGAGATGTTTATTTGTCCAGTTTGGCCATTCCTTTAGACTTTTTTGTCTTCCTTACTATTTATCTTACAAAAATGTTAAATATCTCTAAACCTAGGCTAGATATTTCCACTTTTTATTTCTTGAACAGTTCACCAAAATTTATTAGAATCAATCGTCAAGTTTGAGGTCCTCAATTTCATTTATAACTTCGACTGTATTTTCAATTTCGGATCGAGGATTCAGAAGGAGTGTGGCGAAAGCACAGATATATCATAGATTTATAGAAATATAATAATTAATATATAATTGCAACTGATTTTGACTATCCATATGACACTTATATTAGTTTTAGTGTAATCAAAGTATATGCCGATTTGTGTGGGAGGGGTGTGAAAATATCTCCCATACTCCAAGTGGGTATAGCGCAACTAAAGGGTGATTTTTTAAAAGCTATAGCAAAGTTTAAAAAAAAAAAACACATAAAATTCAAAAATATGCATGAAATCTTTATCTGAATCGATAGTACGGTCCATATAATTTAATGTTTGAAGATTATTTCATGCAAATATTGACCTTGATTGCGCCTCAAATGGTCCATCCGCTTAGTCCAATTTTGGCATTTCCACGTTTTTGAGAAACACAGGCCCAATTGCTGCGAACGGCGACGAATCGATAATTGATGGTCATCATTAACACTGGCCGATACAGCTGCGATATTTTCTTCAGTTCGCACCCTACGTAAGCGTGTTGGTGGTTTAATGTCCAACAATGTAAATTTGGTGCGAAATTTAGTTACAATAGCCCGAATAGCTGCTTCAGTGGGTCGATTAAACTGACCATAAAATGGAAGCGCTCGATGAACTTTCTTAACAGAGCACGCATTTTGATAATAAAATTCAATAATTTGCAAGCGTTGTTCGTTTGTAACACGATTCATGGTTAAATTATAGACCAAACTGAAGATGTTCGACAGTGAAACAAAACACGAAACGTGCGTCAGCTGTTTAAACCAGTGTTGCCAAAAAGATAATAGCTAAAAATCACCCTTTATAAAACATTGTCCAATATGAATTTTCAGAGTATTCTTCCCTATAAGTTATAAACTTTACGTAGTTGAGGGCAATTTTGTGTGGTATGGATAAATTCCTTAAACTCCCTTAGACAGTTATCGTCAAAAAACTTAAAAAGTCACGAAATGGATTTGACCCACAAATTCTTAGTATCTTTTTAGCGCAGTCTCTACATTTAGAGAAATGTTGCAAGGTGTTTTAATTATAAATATCGCCAATATTAAATTACCGGACCCCTATTCTGAATAAAGTCAGTTGATCACACATCAATACTTAACACATCAGGCTATCTGCCTTTGGTTATTGAATTTTTCCATTTCTCCTATCTTTTAAAAATTAACATAAATTTGATCACTTCAATTATATGTGATATACCCCGACAATTTTTCTCCATACATCGGAAATTGTACTTTTGCAAGATCTGGATCATGGTGATATTCAAAGATGATGTAGTCATGATATTTGACAGGACTATGTAGTCTGAGATTTCAAAAAAAAAAAAAAAAAAAAGAAAATCTGTTCTCCCCACTCTTGTAAAATAGTATCATCGTGGTTTTGAATTATTTATACTTTTTTATTACAATCTTGTACTTTTGAAATATTATTATTTTTAATTATTTAATTTAAGATCGCAGAGAACCCATATTATCCATTAAAAGTATTCTGTAGGCCAATTCGGCCTACGACGGAGTTATTGGTTCAAATAAATTTACTCTTAAATTCAATCCAAGCCAACAGCTTGCCAAGTAAAAAAATACAATCTGAAATTATCTAATAGATTACCGTCGGCCAACACTGAAAACAAATGGATATTTTTTAATTAAAAAATCATTTTCTCGATTTTGGATCTATTATTGACTTTAATATGACACCTAACCATTGCTGTTTTATTTAAATATAAATATTTGAAAAACAAATAAATATTTTAAAAAAACAAAGTTTTTGAATAACAACTTCTTAGAGGAACGTAACTTTTTGATGAATGTACGAGTAATATATTTCTAGAAAGGCAAATTGCTGAGTTTTGGTTACTTCATATGTTTTTAATTTTTTATTGTCATTGGAGACAATAAACTTGAACAAATATACATACGTGCCAGTTATTATTAGTGATCTAGATATCCAATGGTTTGCGCTTGAGTTTATTGAAAAATATTTTTCCAACGAATCACAATTTTTTTCTTAGAATATTCTATTACGTCATCGAACTTTTATAAAAAATATTGACATCGTTGGTACCTTTAAGGGAACCACAACATTCAGAGGATGCACTGACTTAGGCAACTTTCATTCTACCCAAAATTGAAAAAAAGAATAAAAAAATTGAAAACAAAAGAAATATTTTATTTAAATTCGAAAAAGTCATATTTCCTTAACAAAGATGAAAGATAGAAGAAAATATTTTATTTCACGATAGAATTTTAAAAAATTGATATGTATTTCTGCAATTATGCGTTTAGAAACTTTATATAGACATTGCTACTTACTTTTCAAATAATTTCATTTAACATGTTTTCAAATTATCCGAATCGCTTAAAGTTGAAATTATAAATAAAAAATGTGTGTTTAAATCATCACATACCAATCTCAGTGGATATATTGTGACTTATACCACTTTCAAACTACTACAAAAGACAATTTCGATGTGCATTGTAACGGTACATTTATATAAAAATTTAACATATGAAAAAATTGACATATAAAAATGCAAAAGAGAAATGTACTTAAATTACAGAAGTTTCAAAGTAATAATAATAAACTGAGATACTTTTCTATAGAAGCTCCTCCAATTGTTGTAACATATAATCTCTCAACATAGATTTAAAATTCAAAATTCTTTCAATTGATTTAATGTATTGAGGCAAGTTGTATGATGCCCGATGCCAGGTGGGCTTATATACCAATAACTGAAATTTATATATTCCATAAATAGGCAGAATATTTTGACACGTATTTCCATACAATGTAATCGTGGGGTACAGAATCGACAAATTTGATACCAAATCTAATGCTCTCAGCTTGATATTTTCTCTTTAAATAATTTAAAAATACATTCTCTGTGTAATAATGTACGTACATACCATTCTATGATATGATATGATAAATTATATAAATTCCCGCTTAAAATAAATTCATATTAAATGAAATCTTACTAGTGCTTTGCCTTTGTTTTTTTACTAAAACATTTGATCGAATAGTGTCTAAAGATATAAATGACTAAACAGTTTATTTAAAAAAATATTATAAAAAATATTAAGCAGATAAGATATACACAAATATGCACATATTAACAAACATACATACATCGATGTCTATCTGCATAACATGAGAAATATGAAAATATGTGCGAAATCATTAATCATATTTTTAATTAATGATTTGACATATATAAGTATGTATGCATATTTCTGAAAAAAAAATGTATATTATTCATATATACATACACACACGTATATGCTTCATTATAACTATGTGGATAGACATCGGCGCTTGCATATACTTATGTATTTACTCGTATTTGTATACATATATTTGTATTGTTATATAAATTCATATTCAGGTGTATATTAATTTCAACGAAAATCTGAACATGAGTATGGATGGGGGTGAATCATTAGCATCGAGAAAAATTAAACGTCATTGAAATGTGATACAATCAAGTGTTATTAATAGTTAAATCATAGGCGAAGTAGAAAAAAATCCATTAGGCTCAAGTGGTTGCATATAAATACTTTAAAGTGGATAGCACAAAAAATTGTGGGTGAATATTATTTATGACATTTTGAAATGTTCGTACAAATCCGCGTTGCCGGATCACTGAGTGAAAGTGCATGCCATAGCGAACATCGTAAACATTTCAATAGGGAATGTGGATTAAATTTTGAATCGAAATTTTACCTGCAGACATAGTCAGGAAGATGGCATTGCGTATGCTGATAACCGATTAAAAATACTTCTAATAGAGCACTCATCAGAGGCAAGATGAATTGAGCTGCGAATTGCTTCCGAAATTTCTCGAGATTTAGCCAAACTGTGACTACTTTTTGATGCAAACTTGATGGATGAAGATTTATGTTGAACGATTAAGATCGTTTTACAGGGATGACAATGTATGAAAAAAGGGTAGTTTGGAAAAAATGCTTCTGTAAGTTGAGTACTTATTGCACTGCCGCAATAGATTCTTCGAAGATCTCTGATATTTTATATTTATTATATTTTTTTCTGAATTAATACACCCACGAAAGCACTATAAATATAAATTTTGATTATTGTCTTAGATAGTATTTTTGGGTATTTTCATAGAAACAACTGAATTGTTTTCGTATTTGTTGGTAGTATTTTATAAATGATGCATAAATGATGAACGTCGGAAGGAAATTAACGCCGCAGCGGTCATTTTTGTAAAAATATTTTTAAAATTTGGTTCTGAAAAACTGTCTCCTTTATTAAATTATTTTACAAATATGGAGTCAGTGACGTCATTTTCGTTACATATTCATCGTATAGGTATCATTCGAAAGGTATTGATCTCTTCTATTTATCAAATCAACTCTTACAACACTTTAACGAAAAATATGAGTTCTTAGCTGTCACTCTACAAAACTACAAAAAATCAATCTAAACATCCAATTATACGACCAATGAGTTATACTAAGACAAAAATGAAAATTTTTGTTTATGATTTAGTACCCTTATCAGACAAAAAAAATTGGACAAAAATGCAGCGTAAAAAATATGCGGGAAAAACGTGAATTTTAGAGATGTTTTCAGGAGCGTTTAGCTAGACTTGATTTAGGAACGAAATATTTTTCAAATCATCGTTAAACAATCCAATCTTCATTTCTGGGCGGTGACCGCAGCAATTTATTTTCGTGACCCATCCTAATATATATGTATATATTCTCGCTATTGTTTTCTTCATTCGTATATTAGCTATTAAAAATAAAACAACAATATATATTTTTTTAATTTATAATAATTTTTTCATATCTGCAAAAAATAATTTTTTCGAAAAAATGGAAATTTAAATAGCAACATGCACAGAAAAAATGTTTGCCTCTAAAATTTCAATCACTAATTTTACTGCAGGAATCTAAAAAGCTGATTACAAATGTAATCGGAACAGTTAAAACTTTCATTGAATTTATTCCGTATATTTCACAACTTCCACAGAGAATATAAACAAAGTGATTAAAACAGTGATCGGAACAATGAAAATGATTATTGTTTTGGATTTCGTTTAATTTTTATCATTTCTTAGAAGAAGTCGTGGTTATCAGCGAGTTGTGAACAACTCAAATCGAAGACGCCTTTTAGAGTGTCGACTTAGTTCGGTGGAATATTTTGTTTATCAGCGCATCTCATTTGTCATATGTGAACGCTGGTACTAATATGAACCCTGATTTAAGTCAAAGACAAACATACGTTGCGAAAGTTCTGACGAGATGGGGTAGCGCCCATTGAAATCAACTATTAGCTGTAACAATAAAGGTCTCACCTGCCTTTTTGCTAATTTTGGGTTCTGCTGAAGACTTCGGATGAACTTCAGACCATGCCGACGAATGGTTTATTTCACTAAATCCAATATCTTTTTTAATGAATATAACAATACAACTCAGTAAACATTTCAGAAAAATCATACCAGCTACAATTTTAGTAATTGGTTTTACAATTTTCGTCATAACAGGAAAACTAAAGAACAAAGTTATCAAATATACAATTTTCGTGATTGAAACTGATTTATATTTTTTTCTGTGTATGTAGCCACCATACCATTAAGTGAACATATGACGGGAGCTATATAGGTATTACAAAGTAAGAGTACACTTATTAAGGAAACCTTCGGCGAAAATTTGACTTTTTTAAATTAAAAACAATATCCATAAAAATGTTCGGTGGTGATTTTATGAATAAGTTTGCAGCTATGCACACAAAAAAATGTTTTTTATGTGTCGCACACAATTTTTTTTATTTTTATGTAAACTTCTATAATTATTCATAGATATTTATGTATTGAATGTTATGAGTATACGGCCTTTACTTAAGTATCATTTGAAAAAAATTATAATTCAAGCTCAAGGTCTGATGTTTTTTCTTTGAATTTTGTTTTTTATTTTTTTTTTCAATATTTCGTCCCTCGTTGAGAAACATCTTCAGGAGTTGAACATTTTTACAAACAAAACACAATTAAACAAACATAAAAATCGACTGTTCACTTCAACGTCATGTATTCAACGAATAGATTATTTTTTTCAAATGATATTAAAAATACTTTTTTTTTAATTTTTTATTTTTATGTGGGTTTTCGTGAGTTTTTCAAAAAATAAATATATATATTTATTATTATTATATTTCCAAAATTCATTCCACTGAAATTTCAATTTAGCACACAAATTTAAAAAATCCATATTTGTTTTATTAACGTTTTCTAATTTAGACGGCCTGAATACAACACAAAATGTTGGACGCAATCTTTCAAAAAAACGTTTGTAAACTATAAACATTGTAAAGAAATTGCTTCAAAGTGTAATATTTTTATTGTATGTTTTTATTTGTATGTTTTTAACCATATAAATCGGGAAAAAATATATGTTATTCACAGGATCCCTAAATAATAAAATAATAAATATAAGATTTTTTACTGAATAAAAACACAAAAAATGAGTCAAACACCTAAAAATTATTTTTTTTTTGTGTGTATGGAGACGTACTTATTCCTAAAACCAATACCAAAATTATGAATAAATTTTATTATTATTAATTAAAAATTAAACAAAATTTTTTTTTACAACAAAAATCGAATTTAAACTGTTTTTATACCCTACACCACTTAGTGGACTAGGCCAAGGTTTCGCGACAAATGTTTGTAACACGAAGA
Organism: Polietes domitor; assembly: GCA_947397865.1. Classification (NCBI taxonomy): domain Eukaryota; kingdom Metazoa; phylum Arthropoda; class Insecta; order Diptera; family Muscidae; genus Polietes; species Polietes domitor. The sequence continues at coordinate 50,216,069 of OX377621.1, forward strand.
AATAATCGAGCTAGACCCACCTTTAAGTATACCGATCAGCTTAGAATCACCATCTGAGTCGATTTAACGATGTCTGTCTGTCCGTCCGTCCGTCCGTTTGCTGTCCATCTAAGCTTGTTCGCACTCTACAGGTCGCAATTGTTATCCAATTGTCATGAAAATTGGCAGAAGTTATTTTTTCTGGCTAAGGGCCATCGGTATTGAAATTGGAGGAAATCGGTTCAGATTTAGATATAGCCCCCATACAAATGTCGCTCCCAATTTGACTTTTTCCGCTTTAGAAAACACATATTGTACCCGATTTTCTTTAAATTTGGCACAACATTTTATAATCGAACTAGAAACACCTATGCTGAAAGTGGGTAAGATCGGTTCAGATTTAGATATAACCCCCATACAAATGTCGATCCCGATTTGACATTTTCCGCTCTAGAAACCACATATTGTACCCGATTTTCTTTAAATTTGGTACAACATCTTATAATCCAACTAAAAAAGCTATGGTGAAAGTGAGTAAGATATGTCGCTCCCTATTTCACTTTTTTCGCTTTGGAAACCACATATATATTGTACCCGATTTTCTTTAAAATTCGCACAACATTTTATAATGAAATTAGAAACACCTATGCTGAAAGTGGGTATGATCGGTTCAGATTTAGATATAGCCCACATACAAATGTCGCTCCCGATTGAGCTTTTTCCGCTCTAAAATCCACATATTGTACCCGTTTTTCTTTAAAATTGGCACAACATCTTATAATCCAACTAAAAAAGTGGGTAAGATCGGTTCAGATTTAGATATAGCCCTCATACAAATGTTGCTCCCGAATGTTTAACCTATTTTGGTCAAACTTTACATATTATATTTCACCAATAAACATTCATGAAAGCGGGTCACATCGGGTCCAGGGTTCAATATACCCCCATAAAAATGTCCTTTCCGATTTAAAATTTTTTGCCCAACACATACATTTACAGGATGCAGAAATCCTTACCCATTTCACTTTTTTACCGAATTGAATTGTAATGAGATAGAAAGTCCGTCCGTCTTTAGCCTTTCCTTACAGGCCCAAAATGTTGTTATAGGCCCCTTTTCAAATGTCGGTGCGATTCATCCTATTACTACTGTATAATTTGTATTTGTCTGTCTAATTTGATTTGTCTAATTGGATCAATTACCATTTTATTAACCATATTCTTTAAATATGACTTAAGATGAATTTATAGTAACTGTATAATTTATATGAACTACATAAAAGTGCTCCCATAAAATACCTGGGTTTAGTAATCAAAGCGAGGTACATACGCAGGGAGTGGTGTAGGGTATTATATAGTCGGCCCCGCCCGACTTTAGCCTTTCCTTACTTGTTTACTTTTGGTTAACTATTTCTAAACTACTTCTTCTAAGTAAAGATGCTATTCAGTAGATTTGTAGCCATTACTCTCATTTTGCCTTGAACTGGGATTGCTTGGACCGTACCGCCAAAATAATAGTACAAATACAAATGGTATCTTCGGCGGAAATTGGCATTTTAGTTAAAATTAAAAAAATATGTAACCATAGAAATGTTTAATATATTTTTCAAGTTTAGACGCTAAAATTATATACGCAGAATATTGTCCACAGTTCTTTGGCAAGTTTTTTTTTGCATAGTGCATGATTTTGATTTGTATGATTTAGACTTTTTAATGTAAAATCAACATTTTCCCACAGAAAGTGCAACAATTTGTCTGACCATTTCTTTAAAAACGACTATCTTTATTATTGATTTTTTCCTATTAATTATCTGGCACAAATTGTAAAATTTTTTCTTCATTTTCTGAATTTATGTGACTTCATTTCCAATTGAAATGCCAATTCTAAAAATTACCCCTACAAAAATTGTCCTTTTGTATTTTTATGTACATACATACACATGTATGTAAGTACATATGTATGTGTGTCCCTCAACTTAGACGTATGATTTCCGTTTCAAATTTGAAATATGTTTCACACGGACGACGGAAGCGTACAGAGCACAGCGTAGGTACAAGTACCTATCTCTATGCACATACAGACATATCTACCCAGTACATCCTTCCTGCCGTGGTTATGTTGAGCAAGACAGCTTGAGAACATTCTGAAGCTTAAATTCTCGCAGCCCACAAAACACCGACTGAACATTTTACAAAACACAAAAATTATGAAGAATATGACAGACCATCTGATAGGTACGTACGACATAGACTCGGAGAGATGGCAGCAGCAAAAAAACACACTCACAGCAAACACAAGCTCAAAAGAAATCCTTTTAAGGTAACACATGGTTGGTTGGTTGGCTGGCTGGCTGTTTAGATGGCAACTGGCAGCTCCAAGGAAGCTGGAGCTGCTGCAAATTAATAATTCATGAAAAACGTAACGTAACCAAAGACAACAACAGCAGCAGCATCATTCGTACAAACCATAAAGAACACGCACCACATTAATTCTCATATAGGAAACCTAAAAGTGTTTAGTTTATGGTCGGCTACGAATCAGCCCGAGAACAAACAACAACAGCAACAAAACTCCAAATTGAAACAAAAACCGAAACCTTTATTACCAACATACACGTCCTTGCCTATGCGCGGCTGTATGCAATGAATGGTGCCGAAGCCAGAGGCGGATTAGGGAAGATTTTCCCATTGGAGGCCTTCCTAGGCCTCTTCGAAGATCCATTAGGTATTCCTTTTTGACTTATCCATCTGACAAAAATCATTCACATTCGAGAAGATATGGCTTCCAGTAGCTTTTGAAATATCAGTCCTGTTTGTCTTATTCGGCAGGACTTGTTATTCCTTCCAAAAGAAGGCCTTCCTTTGATTTTTCATTTTGTAGAAGAAATTCCCTTCTTAGAGATGATTTTTTTTTAAATCTTGATAGCAAATGTGTTGTAAAGCATTCCCGCTGCTGTTTTTGAAGACTGGATGTAGCTTTCCAATGTATTTGATACTCATTACTACTTTCCTTCCTATATAAGGTGTTCATTCATTCCCACGGCCCTTCTTAGAGATGACAATATTTTCTTTTTCAAATCTTGATAGGAAATGCGCTGTAAAGTCTTCACAAAGAAGGCATTCCCGCTGCTGCTTTTGAATACTGGATATTGCCTTTCAATGTATTTGATACTCATTACTACTTGCCTTCTTATATAAGGTATTCATTCATTATTTTTTGTGGATCTGCTGCAGAGTCATTTATTCTTATTTATAAAGGTTTCAAGGAAACAACCCCAGGCAATCTGGCAGCGCGGCAGATCATAAGAAAAGATCCAGCCACTCTGATTCAGACAATGGATTCTCATTACTTTCAAATGAGGCCTTCGTAAAGGCCATCTTATCCGCCCGTTGCGGAGAAGCAAACGAAAAAAAAATCACGCACACTCGCAAAAAAGGAGATACGCGAATGAAAATCCTTATCAGATGGACAATCACAAATTAGATGCGTAGCGTTTTGAAAGCTTATTTGTACCGCAGCAAAACCAAAGGCACAAATGAATGAGGGACGAACGGTGGGACAGAGGAACAGACGAAAGATCTCGTTTTTATGAGATTTTAACGATACAACACGCCTGCCGCACTCCACTATATAAATGAGGAGCAGGGAATAGCCAAAGCAAACAACAAAGATGCTGCGCTACGTTCCGTTCGAAGATGTGATCCTAATCATGGCGCAAAGAGTTGGAGTTGGGCTGGGTGACGGCGACGCCGAGCACAGTTACAGAAAAGTCTACGTACAACTTGTTACCATTTACAGAAAAGATGACGACAAAAGAGCTTTTACATGATAATTGCCATGATCATCCACGATCTTAGTTATGCATCATCGTCATCGTCGTCATCATCATCGCCAACCACCATCATCCACATCCACTTCCACATCTACATCCATCCATCGTTCCATGAGAGATTCGTATCGTTTTCAATGCTACTGAAACAAAACAGTTTAGAATTTCTTGCATTTTTCCTTTAGGTTCTGAAAAAGACTTCTTGACAACAACAACGACGACATCAGCATCAGCAAACAGCTCCAAAGTCATGTGAACTGTTGGTGGTGGTGGTGATGGTCACTCTCCTAGTTAACAGCCATCGTCGTCACAACATTATGGACACAATAACAAGCGCCATCATATGCAGGAATAGTTGAGCTCATAGCTGCTGCGGGAATTTTCTCATATCAGATCTCAGCATCTGACAACGACGATGATCATCATCATCGTTGTCATGATGTTTAACAATTTTGTTCGGCCAAAGAAATGACGCTGGAAAACTTCCTCATATTTTGTATTTCAGTTGAATTTACAGCGAAGATCACTCTATTTCTTACTTAGAATAGCAGGGAGGGACTGGTCGAGGCACGTCGATTTATTGGAGAAAGAAACTAGAATTTTAAATTGAAAACCTCCTAATTTTATCGTTTATATGAGATAACTGTCAAAAAATAAGTGCCAAAAATACTTGAAATTTATTTAGAAGGAAATGAACTAAATATTCTAAATGATATAGAGGCCGGGTGAGTTGTGCTTCTCGTTCGTTTGTGAGAATCATCTCCTTATAGAGGCCGGGTTTGATGTTGAAAAGTCGCTGCGAAGCCACTTGAAAAGACTTTTGACATGGTCGAAATCATGATCGTGGTAGTCTGCAGCCAAGTAATAAATGTCACCATGCCATTTGCAAATAAATTTGCATTCTATTAAATATAGGTGCCAGGACAATAAATATCCACGATCATGATTTCGACCATGTCAAAAGTCTTTTCAAGTGGCTTCGCAGCGACTTTTCAACATCAAACCCGGCCTCTAGAAGGAGATGATTCTAACAAACGAACGAGAAGCACAACTCACTTGCCGAAAAAAGCACACATGCCATCTTACAAGCATCTCATTGAGTTGCATATGTAAGTATGTGTATATGCAGGTATAGTTACCCAGCAATACTTTTGCCGTGCCAACGCTCATTTCTTTTAGTTTTTTCGTTTGTATTTTTTGGTCTGTAATCAATATTTGATTTGAACTGGGACAATAGTCCTGGCTTATAAAAAAATTTCATTGATTTAATGAAAAAGTTACATAAATATTAACAACTTATACTGAAGTTTGAAGTGTAAACAAAAAAACAAAAAAAGTCAGAATTATTGACAAGTCGATACAAACCATCACTGCGAGAATGTTTGCGTTGAATATGTCTTTGTCCTAAATCAGGGTACACGCTTATGTCAGAGTTAACATAGGAGAAATGAGAATTGCTAGTATTCAACCGAATAGTGTTGACACACTCAAAATCTTTTTGTAAGTTTCATAAAAACAACAAAATCCTTCATTATATTTATGAAGACTTTATATAACACAAATATTTTATTGGTGATGGCATATTTCATAATCTTTAAGATTTTTTTTATTTAATGCAATGACTTTTTGCTTTGATCTTATGAAACTTATTTAACAATTTTATTTTATGAAAATGTTTATGAAAAATTGTACGAAACATTTCATTTTAATTATAAATTTTTCATACACATAAAAAATAAAATCACTAAATTTATGAAAAATCTTTTATGAAACCGCTTCATAAATATTATGAAGAAAAATTCTTGCAGTGTACTTTTCGTCCACTTTCATATCATAGAACTTATCGCAGTCAAAACCACGATTTCGACAATTTTAGATTTATCGTTGTTTCAATATTTTCTCGGAAATCTGAATCAAACAGTGACAAGTTGTGGATGAATTGGCTTCTCAAGAAACACTCTTGTATTCTGTGAGTTCCTAATGCGACAATTTTGACGATTAACGAAGCTATCGATCTAAAAATTAGCCCCATCGATGACGATGTTTCATTTTTTAAATATTGTTCAATGAAAATGTTTTTTTTTATTTCCTGTAGCGCTCCAATGTTCATAACTTTGAACCGCGCCGAAAGATTTGTTACTTGTTGTTTATTCATTGATCTTATTAAGCAAGTATATATATGCCTGCTTAACTGTGAAACAAGTGACAAGGTAGTAAATTTGTAAATGTTGAGATGTAGAAATTATAATAGAAATTGGTTTAAATTTTGTATGTTTAAAAACGCATGTACGTATCGATAGGGATATATCACAGAACTGTTTCCAAAGTGTGTTTATTTAATAAAAATATTGTACATTTGTACAAACTATAAGATCGAATATTAGTAAAACTATAGGAGAATTTGAAAAAAATCCTAGCTGAGTTTTTTGTCAATGTTGCCGATCAAGCCGTTTCGTCAGTGTATACTATTGTTTTATGAATAATTTTTAATGTACAATTAATACTGTACAAATAAAGTATTTATTTCAATTAAATCGATTAAATTCTAAACATGGACGATGGGAATTATTTTTGGGACCTTCACTTAGTAGGCCACAACTTCCTCATTTATTCATGGAATTTTATCAAAAGTAAATTGTTTGCTTCCATTATGGTATGAACCACCTTAAAACATTTAACGAAAGCCCCTGGTAAAATTCTAAGACTATTTAACCTGCACTGAAAAAAATTGTTTATACTGAATATACGTAAATATTGGGGGTATCTAAGTACATTTGTAGTTAAAATGAGTAAATACAACTCATTTTGAATAAATTTTACTTGATTTGAGTATGAACGTACTACATTCGAGTAAAAAATAAACTTAAATTGAGTAAAGGCATACTGGCATAGATGGATTTTTCAAAATTCGTCCATTTAAGGGATATAATTGCAAAAGAGGGATGAAAATGGTACCACCCAAACCGCTGAAAGTGAAATCATGAAATTCGCTCTCGCTGTGTAGAGGCGAAACATAAAGGAATTTTTCTAAATTTGTACTTTTAGGGGGAAAAGACGCGGGATAAAAATAGTACTAACCAAGCGGCTGCAGTTAGGATAGTGAAATTCGGTATGTGTATAGCGTAGATGCGAAAAATAACGATATCTTTCGATATTCGGTATCAAATCGGTACCAAGCAAGCGCCTGTAGGTAGAATCATGAAATTCGGAATAGAACGTTGGAAACATACTACTGGGATGGAATTATGAAATGGGGGAAACCCAGATGATTTTTTTTAATATTTTAATAATAATAAAGTTTTAAATATAATATTTTAGTAATTCATATTAGTGTTTATAAAATATATACAAGAACAACACCTAATTTGTTGAAATTGTTGTTACAAGAGTGCTCTGCAAGTGTGAACATAATCATTCAAATGTCTTTGTTGTGGGGTCTACTGTTTGTATGATATTGTGGATATTTGATATTGAAAAATAATTCTCGTTTGCGTGATGGAAGCTACATTAGGATGGGTTCCAAAAATAAATTGCTGCGGTCACTCCCCAGAAATGAAGATTGGATTGTTTAATGATGATGATTTGCAAAATATTTCGTCGCTGGATCAAGCCGTATCTGAGCTAAACGCTGCTGAAAACATCATGTTTTTCCGTGTAATTTTTTATGTTGCATGTTTGTCCACAATTCTTTCCTGAATTAAATACCCTTGGAATCACTTTAAATATAATTTTTATTCTTGACTTAGAATGACATATTTGTGTTTTTTTTAAAGTGAAAGGTAAAAACTCATAAAAACTGGATCAAGCCGTATCTGAGCTAAACGCTGCTGAAAACATCATGTTTTTCCGTGTAATTTTTTATGTTGCATGTTTGTCCACAATTCTTTCCTGAATTAAAGACCCTTGGAATCACTTTAAATATTATTTTTATTCTTGACTTAGAATGACATATTTGTGTTTTTTTTTTTTAAAGTGAAAGGTAAAAACTCATATATCTTGGAAATATTTTGTATAAGTTGTTATGAAAAATAAATAGAAGGAAACAATACATTTCTAAAGGTATTGACGGCAGCTATTTATTGTTTATAAAATACTACCACTAAATACAAAAACAATTTCAGTTGTCACTATAAAAAAGCACAAAATACTATAAACGTGCAATAATTCGACCAATAAGTTACTCTGAGATAAAAATCTAAATTTATATTTAAAACATATTAATAATATGGACAATAATGCAGCATAAAAAATTAGAGCGTTTAGCTCACAGACGGCTTGATCTAGGAACGAAATATTTTGCAAACCGCCATTTTTTGCTATTTTGTGTTTTATGTTACGATTTGATGTACAAAATTGTATTTATGGTACAAGTTTATAACATTATACATCGAATCGTGAAAGCCGCTAGTAATTTTATTTCTGTGTGGACCATGTGCATTACACTACACCATTTTCAAGTGCAATTCAAAAGACACCATTTGAAATTCAAAAAATCCATTTGAAATTCAAAAAATATCAATTGAAATTCAAAAAATATCATTTGAAATTCAAAACTCATCGCTTGAAATTCAAAACTCGTCATTTGTAATTCAAAACTCGTCATTTGTAATTCAAAACTCGTCATTTGTAATTCAAAAGACACCATTTGAAATTCAAAAGTCGTCATATGAAATTCAAAAATGTAAACAAAATTATTTAAGAAAGATATACATTAAGTGGGGCAGCATTTATTTTTTCTGCAAAATTTACAGAAATAAATAAATGCTACCTAACCTAATGTATAAATTGCTTAAATAATTTTGTTTACCTTTTTTGAATTGCAAATGGAATAATTTTTGAATTTCAAATGAAAACTTGTGAATTTCTAATGGTGTCTTTTGAATTACTTATGACGAGTTTTGAATTGCAAATGACGAGTTTTGAATTTCAAATGAAGAGTTTTGAATTTCAAATGATGTCTTTTGAATTTCAAATAATGTCTTTTGATTTTCAAATGATTTCTTTTGAATTACAAATGACGACTTTTAAATTTCAAATGTTGTCTTTTGAATTACAAATGACGAGTTTTGAAAATCAATTGACATTTTTTTAATTTCAAATGGAATTTTTAATTTCAAGTGATATTTTTTGAATTGCAAATGGAATTTTTGAATTTCAACTGGTGTCTTTTGAATTTCAGAAGAAGACTATGTACAGATTGAAGTGAAATTTTGGATTTTTTTCTTTTCATGTTCAAATAGGCTACTTATTGAGCTGCCCTCGTATTTTTATATTTTTTTCGAGATTAGTAGGCCAACGTATAGAAATTGACGCAACCTCCACATGCAACAAGTCCAGATAATCAAAGCTTTAAGTGTGATCCCTCTTCTCTCAATCATAGTTTCCATCTCCGTTTCCCCGTTAGGATCTCCTCTCATCCCTCTTCCTGTGTAGAAAACATACATCTGTTCAAAAAGTTAAAAAATCTCCTTCTTCTGAATAAGTTTTTTGTGATATTTAGTGGTTGTGGCGGCGCTGTCAACTTTACGCTTATGAATTTTATGATTTATGTTATTTTCATTCATGTCTGTCTGTCTGTTTATTAAGTATGTGATTCTGTGTGTGTGTGGATGTGTGATTCGATTCCATCGCCAGTTTTTTATTGGTTTACTCTGCTTCGCTCCACATGTATGTACATATAGCTGTGTGTTTTCCTTTTTTTATTTCAAAGATACACAACCAGCCACCAGCGAGTATCATTCTTTATTCTTCTTCAGAACAAAAAATCATTCCAGAAATACAAAAGATTACATATCTCCCCTCTGCGTGGTTTGATGTTGGTTGTTGGTTGGTGGTGGTGATACTACACCTTCCTTTCATTTTGTTCGCTGTTTGTTCTTTATTTTCTTCATTTTTTCGTCGAAGCATTTATTCGGAGCCTTTATTATTAGTTGGCTTTTGTTGGCTTTTTTGTTTGTTTTGTTTTTGTTTATACATATATCTCTCAAGGGGGGCGTTGACTATTGTCAATTATTGAATTGCATTTTTGATTTGAGTTCATTATAACAATTATTGGCTGTTGTTGTGTGTGGTTTTTTCCTCTTCTTCTTCATTTGTTTGTTCTTTTTGTTTAAGGTGAGCTGAGTCCCTCCATGATGGTGTCATAAATATGAACGATTTTTTGTTGTCGATTTTTATAAATAAATAATTTTGTCTAATTAATATTTTGGCTAATTGTGAATTATTGTGTGATTTCGTGTTCAAGGGGGCGGAGGGGTTACTAATAAGGTGCTGAAGGCAAATTGATTTTGTGCAATAATCGCAATATATTCGTTGATCGACTAAATAACTGGTATCCATTACTGGGATTGATTTGAAGGATTATTGAAGATATGATGACACACCTACAGGTGTGTATATATATAATAAGGTGGCGAGAGACTCGTGAATCGTGCGATTTTAATATTTTTAATCAATTTTGTTGGTACTTCTATTCTATTGGAAATAAAAATGCCCTCGAACCCAAATAAGATATTAGAATTCAGTCATATTTAATTATAGAAAGGAAATACAAAATGTAAAAAATCAGAGTGAGTTGACCATAGGTTTAGAAACTTTAATTGTTTTTCAAAATGATTATCTATTTAAGCAAGGCAAAGTTTTAGTTTTCGCATCTGCGAATTTGAAAACCCTATCTACATTAGGTTGGTTCGCGGTCCATACAAATGGAAAAACAATTTCCAGACACACCACGAAAATAAAGTTTGATTGTAATTTGTTGCATTTTTGTCAAAATATTTTTCTGAAATAAAAAGCACTTTAAATATTGAATCTTGCTTTAGAGTAACTGATTGGTCCAATTATAGTCGTTTACAGTATTTTTTCATAGTGAAACTGAAAAAAAAACTGAAAACTTTTTCATTTGGTGGTAGTATTTTATAAAAAATAAATAGCTGCCTAAATGATGAACATCGGAACGAAATTGACGCCGCAGTGCTCATTTTTTGAAAAAAGAGATTTTGGCTCTGAAAAACCTCCCATTGTAATTAATTCGCATCTTATTATAATTAAAAGCAGACAAATATTTTTCTTATAAAAAAGATATACCATTTTTGAAAGGGCAGCACAAGGCCTTTAATAATATGTAACAGGCAATTAATAGTGAATCCTCTTGTTCTTACACGTAAAACTAAAAATTTCATAAAATCCCACATTACTAAAATTACTTCTTGACATAGAAGTCGCCATATGTGGTACTACACATTTTCCAATCGGTTCTTTGCGATTTGAGAATTTGAGCTAGTAACAATTTTTTGTACAACATTGAACAAAATAATTCAAGAAGGGATAAGCTTCCAAATTAAGTCTTCCTCTGCTTGTACTTACTTGCGCATTTCCCCTATAACAAAAATGTGTACCGTAAAGTGATTTTTATTCGTAGGGGGTGAATTGGGACAAAAAGGATAAAAATGGTACATATTAAATGACAACAGCTAGAAACACGAAATTCGCTGTGTACATTTCTCTAATTGAGTAGATACATAATATAAATGTATTTTTTCCAAATTCGTACTTTAACCAAACGGTTGCACCTAGAATAATGAAATTCGGTGTATACATTTCCTCTGATTTTTCGAAATTCATACTTTTTGGGGTTAAAATGAAAAAAGGGAATAAAAATAGTCCAACCAAATGACCGCAGCTAGATTCATGAAATCCGGAGTATACATTCCTCAGACTGCGTAGACACGCAAAATAAAATGTTTTTCCAAATTCGTACTTTCAAGGGATACATTGAGTACAGAGGGATAGAAATAGTACCAACTAAACGACTACATCTAGAACGATGACTCAATTCGGTTTGTACATCTCTCTAATTAAGTAGACACGTAAAATAAAGATATTTTTGAAAGTCGTACTCTTAGGGGGGTAAAATGGGAAAAAGGGGATAAAAATGGTACCAACCAAATGGCTGCAGCTAGAATCATGGAATTCGGTGTATACATTTCTCTGACTGCTTAGGCACGTAAAATAAAAAAGATTTTTCCAAATTCGTACTCATTTACTTTTACAGGAAAAATTGGTTGAATCATAATAATAATGATAATGGATCTTCAAAGTTTTTACTTTTGGAAAAAATAGGATTGAAATACAACCAACTGTAGCACCCACTATCTACCAATATGCATGGTATTTAAGCTTTTTTGAAAATATAAATGTAAGAATATTTATTTTTGAAATTGAATTGAAGTATTATTTCGATATATATTGAGTAAACGTATTGGTAGCCCTGCCTTATATACGTGGTTTGAAATAATAAAAATATTATATATATTAACATTATTTTTTTAATATTTGTATTTTTTTTTTTGGTTTGGCTATATTAAAAAATTGGCATTTTCCTGTAATGATACTGCAATGCTACGAAAATCGACAGCATCTATAGAATGCAATCCATGGTGGAGGGTATATAAAGTTCGGCCCGGTCGAACTTAACGCCATTTTTACTTCTTTATGTTCATTACTACGTGATAGATAATGATTTTCAGAAATTTTGCACAGATTTCTACTTTAACGAGTAAGGAAAGACTAAAGTCGGGCGGGGCCGACTATATGATACACTCCACTTTCTATCCGAATACAATTCAATTCGGTAATAAAGTGAAAACGGGAAGGATTTTTATATCCTGTAAGTGTATGTGTTTGAAAAAAAATTTTAAATCGGAAAGGACATTTGTGTGGGGGTATATTGAAACCTGGAATATAGGTGAAATATAATATGTATAGTTTGTGCAAAATCGGGTAAAAATTTGGGAGCAACATGTCAAATCGGGAGCGAAATTTGTATGGGAGCTATATATAAATCTGAACCAATCTGCACCATTTTCGCCATGGGTCAGGTCCTAGTGGAAGTATAAGATATTTAGCAAATTTGAAGAAGATCCGGTAAAATGTGTATTGTCTAGAGCAGAAAAAGTCAAATCGGGAGCGAAATTTTAATGGGAGATATATAAGAGATATATAAATCTGAACCGATCTGACCTATGTTCACCATAGGTGTACCTAGTTTAAATATAAGTTGTTTTGCCAAATCTGAAGACAATCTGATAAAATATGTGGTTTCTAGAGCGGAAAAAGTCAAATCGGGAGCGAAATTTGTAAGGGAGCTATATATAAATCTGAACCGATCTAACACATTTTTTCCACAGGTGTTTCTAGTTCAAATATAAGATGTTTTGCCAATTTTGAAGAAAATCTGTTAAAATATGTGGTATCTAGAGTGAAAAGAGTCAAATCGGGAGTGAAATTCGTATGGGGGCTATATCTAAATCTGAACCGATTTTCTTAATTAAATTAAATAGCGTTCGTCCTTATCCCGGAAAACTTCGTTGTGCAAAGTTTCATTTGGTTCTGTCTACAATTGCGACCTGTATCGTGATTACAAGAATAGATGGACGGACAGACAGACGGACATTGCTAAATCGATTCAAAAAGTGATTCTAAGTCGATCGGTATAATTAACAATGGGTCTATCTCTCTTTCTTTTGGGTGTTACAAACAAATGCACAAAGACATTATACTCTCGTGGAGTGTATAAAAATATTTTAAAATGTTACCAAAAAAATTAAACTATTTTGTTCATTTCGTATAAATATCATCATATCATCCAGCCAGACGGACGAACAGATTTTTTAAATTAATTGGACTGAACACGCACTCCATTTTAACTTTCTTACGGCCAAATGTAAAATTAGTATTTCGATAAGAAAAATTAATACAAACTTTTATATCTTAAAATTATGAAAATATTCCGGTGGATTTTTTTTGACAGCAGAAAAAACACAAATACGGATCTTCCACAGATCCGAGTAGAAACAAATCTTGCATACTCGATGAAATGCCTATAAGATGGTAATGGTTTCCTTTTTTTTTTTGATTGATATTCGAAAAGATAATTGTAGTTCTCATTCGTTTGGTGGTCGGCTTTTAACGGGCTGTAACCTCTGAAAAATATAACTTTGCCATTGCCATTCGTCAAAAAATCAGTCTCTTGACGATTTCAATCTCAACTCTTCGTGTGCAGTTCAAATTTCATTTTCACTTTTCAGTTTAGTAAAGCATTTGCTGTCATCATTGCGCTGTACGCGCGATTACAAATTGTACAGCGTTTTCGCATTAATTATGCTTAATTAGCTTTGAGATTATCTCATTTATATGAACATGTCTGATTGTCGTTTTTTGTGTATTTCATTGTGTAGACATCGCATCGTAAATCCCAATAGGGTTGTTAATCCAGATGTGCTGTAGCAGAGAGCAGCGGCCTACATATATATAGCAAAGATCGAATGCGATATTCTGCACGACCGCCAGAGATGCGTTTTAAGCCGCAAACATGGCGTCAATAGTAAATGCTTTTTGCATTTCATATTTTTTTCTTTATGAGTAGATATCGTTTTTTGTATTTTGTTTTATTTTTCAACATCAACATTAAACTAATTGCCGTAAAGCACAACAAATTATAATGTTAATGAAAATGTATAAATAAATACAACGAAACGAAAACGAGAAAAAAACGAGTAGAAGAAACGTTTATTGCTTTTAAACAGCCAATACTTTGTGGCAACGAGTTAGCTATGCCTGCAAACTTGCAAAAAATATTAGCATCTCAGGGGAGGGCGGACGAACAAAAAGACGGACGAACTAATTTAAGTTATTACTTAAACACAAATGTTAATGTGCTGTGATTATTTATTTAATTTAATTGCTTTCAATCTAACAGTTAATAAAATTTCTTTTTGATTAACGGTTCCAGAGAGTTAGTTGCCTGCCTGTCTGCCAGACAGCCTGATGTTGTGCTTGCTTTGCGTTTAAAGCATTAATAATTTAATTAAAACCTATCATTTCGAGAGTTTAGAAAAACTACTTAAATTAAATATTATTTTAATTGCCAACCGAGCCAAACATAAATATGCATGTATGTCTTGCTCAGCAAAAAAAAAAATAGCTACACTGAAATGAGTTTTGAGTTAAAATTTGTGCATAATTTGATGTTGTTGCATATCTAGACAACCAGACTGATGAATGGCTGATTTTGATTTGTAATTTTTAGTAGCAATTCAATGCTGGGGACCTCTAGAATGTTGCATGAAAATTCATAAATAATACGAAATGTTTCGTAAACTTGTTTCATGCAAATTATGGACTGCATAACAATAACGGATTCTGACAGAGCGGGTCAAAAAAAGAATATACGTGCACCAGGGTTTTAACGTATGGAGGCCATGCCAATATTTCACACTTTTGCTCATTCTTATGTTGAATCGATATAGGAAACCTTTTTATCCTTATATTCTAAGTATTGGATGTGTTCAGCAGTATTATTAGAATACTACGATGAACATTTCAACTCTCCAGCCCTTCAACATAACTTTCGTGTGAAAGTGTAAAAAATAGGGCTCTTTTTGGTCACTTTTGTGCAAAAAGGTAAAAAAACTTCTTTAATTCATTCTTATGATGAATCGGCATAGGAAATCTTTTGATCCTTAAATTTTAAGTATAGGATGTTCAGCAGTACTGCTTAAAACACTACGAGGAACATTTTTGTGGAACATTTTAACCATCTAGCTGCTTAACATAAGGGTCTTTGGACACTTCCCTTTGGAGCAAGTGTTTAAAAAAGTTGCTTAAAATAGAGGCAAAATTTAAAAAGTACTCCTAAAACACTGGTTTAACGGATCAAAATATTCTACAAAAATATTTGCCACAAAATTCTACCATAAGACTCTGAATACACCAAAACTCAAATTAAATTATTTTTTTTACTAAAACTCCAATTTTCGTCGAAGGCACCTTTAACATTTGTACTCTCATTTTGGAAATATAAATCCGATACACTTTCTTTTATTTACCCCTTTTCTTAAGATGAATCGGCTTGGAAAACCTTATGATCCTTAAATTTTAAGTATAGAATGTGTTCAGCAATATTACTTAAAACACTACGAGGACCATTTTTGTGAAACATTTTAACCCTCTAACTACTCAATATAAGATTCCTATATTGAGGAGCTAGAGTTTGTCCCCTTTTGTGCAAAAAGGTAAAAAACTACCCTAAAACATGGGTTTAACGAGACAAAATATTCCACAGAAATATTTGCCATAAAATTCTACTGAAGGGTGACTTTATAAAAGCTATAGGAAAGTTTATCAAAAAAAAAACACACATAAAATTCAGAAAAATGAATGAAATCTTTATTTGAATCGATAGTACGGTCCATATAATTTAATGTGAAGATTATTTCATGCAAATGTTGACCTTGACCGCGCCTCCTCTTAGTCCAATTTTGGCATACTCTTTCCAACATTTCGGCCGGTATCTCACGAATAGATGCTTCAATGTTGTCTTACAATGCGTCAATTGAAGCGGGCATGAGCTTTAACATAGCCCCACAAAAAATAGTCTAAAGGCATTAAATCGCACAATCTAGGCGGCCATTTGACCGGTCCCGAACGTGAAATAAAATGTTCACCGAACTCGCCTCTCAGTAAGTCCTTTGTTGCGCGTGGTGTGTGACATGTGGCACCGTCTTGTTGAAACCACATGTCATGCAAGTCAAGCTCTTGCATTTTGGGCAAAAAAAAATTGGATATCATCTCACGGTAGCGCTCACCATTCACTGTTACGTTACGATTCGCATCATCTTTGAACAAGTACGGACCAATGATGCCACCAGCCCATAAACCGCACCAAACTGTGACTTTTTCTGGATGCATTGGTAGCTCTTGCAATGCTTCTGGCAGATATTCACTCCAAAATCGACAATTCTGCCTATTTACGTACCCATTGAGCCAAAAATGAGTTTCGTCGGCGTGGGTCGACTAAACTGACCATAAAATGGAAGAAGCGCGCGATGAACTTTCTTAACAGAGCACGCATTTTGATAATAAAATTCAATAATTTGCAAGCGTTGTTCGTTTGTAAGACGATTCCTGGTTAAATTTTAGACCAAACTGAAGATGTTTGACAGTGAAACAAAGCACGGAACGTGCGTCAGCTGTTTAAACCAGTGTTGCCAAAAAGATAATAGCTAAAAAATCACCCTTTATAAGTCACTGAACACACCAAACTTCAAAATTATACTTAAACTAGCTGAACCCCGCCCGCTTCGCCAGGCAAAAACACAAATGGTAAAATTAAAATCAGGTTTCATATTGATCTTATCATATTGATATTATCGTGGTCAGTAATATATACGTTCCAATTTTCAGCCTTCTAGCTAAAAGACACTTTTGCCACGCCCCAACTACCCACCAAACGAAAATTCAAACTACAGCATCATATTTATCTTTCTTGTGGTCAGTAATATATATGTTCCAATTTGCAGCCTTCTGGCTCAAAAAAACACTATTGCCACACACATAAAATGAAAATCCAAATTTCGGCATCATATTTATCATTCTCGTGGTCAGTAATATTTATGTACCAATTTTACATCCTATGTCCTTCCTTGGGCCAACACGAATTCATCAAGCCCAAAATCGTGAAAATCAGACGATCCGTTATAAAGTTTTGCGTGTTCACACGGACGGCATTCTCTTTTATAAATATAGATGTTAAAACTTAAAATACATTTTATGGTTAATTTCGAGTTGGTACTAAAATGTCGCACAAAACTGAATTTTAGGGCGATGGTATTAATGGAAAAAATATTCTACGTCAAATTTCACTATAAGTCGGCGAACAAAATAAAGCTGTAAATATAATATATGTAAATAAAATATTAATATCAATTTGGGTATTTAAACAAGAAATTATTTATTATTTTTTTTCTTTTCTTTAAACTGCCCCCACAAAACAGAATTTTAAGGGAGTGGTGTAAGTGGAAAAAATGTTCTACGTCAAATTTCACTATAAGTCGGCGAACAAAAGAAAACTGTACATATAATATATATAAATAATAAAATATCAGTATCAATTTGGGTATTTAAACAAGAAATTATTTTTTTTTTATTTTCTTTAAACTGTCCTCCAAAACTGAATTTTAGTGGGCTTGTGTGAATGGAAAAATATTCTACGTCAAATTTCACTATAAGTCAGTGAACAAAAAAATGCTGTAAATATAATATATATAAATAAAATATTAATAACAATTTGGGTATTTAAACAAGAAATTATTTATTATTTTCTTTTCTTTAAACTGCTCCCACAAAACTGAATTTTAGGGCTATAGTATTAATGGAAAAAATTTTCGACGTCAAATTTCACTATAAGTCGGCGAACAAAAGAAAGCTGTAAATATAATATATATAAATAAAATATTAGTAGCAATTTGGGTATTTAGTAGGAAATTATTTATTATTTTTCTTTAAACTGTCCCAAAAAACTGAATTTAAGGGGGCTTGTGGGAATGGAAAAATATTCTACGTCAAATTTCACTATAAGTCAGTGAACAAAAGAAAGTTGTAGTTATAATATATATAAATAAAATATCAGTATCAATTTGGTTATTTAAGTAGGAAATTATTTATTAAAATTTTCTTTTTTCTTTTCTTTAAACTGCTCCCACAAAACTGAATTTTAGGGCGATGGTATTAATGGAAAAAGTATTCTACGTCAAATTTCACTATAAGTCGACGAACAAAAGAAAGTTGTAGTTATAATATATATAAATAAAATATCAGTATCAATTTGTGTATTTAAACAAGAAATTATTTATTACTATTTTTTTCTTTTTTATTTTCTTTAAACTGTCCACAAAACTGAATTTAAGGGGGCTTGTGTGAATGGAAAAATATTCTACGTCAAATTTCACTATAATTCGGCGAATAAAAGAAAGATGTAAATATAATATATATAAATAAAATATTAATATCAATTTGGGTATTTAAACAAGAAATTATTTATTATTTTTTCTTTTCTTTAAACTGCCCCCACAAAAATGAATTTTAGGGCAATGGTATTAATGGGAAAAATATTCTACATCAAATTTCACTATAAGTCAGCGAACAAAAGAAAGCTGTACATATAATATATACTTAATTAAATATCAGTATCAATTCGGGTATTTAAACAAGAAATTATTTATTATTTTTTTTTTCTTTTTTATTTTCTTTAAACTGTCCCACAAAACTGAATTTTAGAGGGCTTGTGTGAATGGAAAAATATTCTACGTCAAATTTCAGTATAAGTCGGCGAATAAAAGAAAGCTGTAAATATAATATATATAAATAAAATATTAGTAGCATTTAGTAGGAAATTATTTATTATTTTTTTATTTTCTTTAAACTGTCCCACAAAACTGAATTTAAGGGGGCTTGTGTGAATGGAAAAATATTCTACGTCAAATTTCACTATAAGTCGGCGAATAAAAGAAAGCTGTAAATAAATAAATTAATAAAATATTAGTAGCAATTTGGGTATATATTAGGAAATTATTAATTATTGAATTTTAGGGGGGTTGTGTGAATGCAAAAATACTCTACGTCAAATTTCACTATAAGTCAGCGAACAAAAGAAAGTTGTTGTAATAATATATATAAATAAAATATCAGTATCAATTTGTGTATTTAAGCAAGAAATTATTTATTGTTTTTTGGGGTAATTTCATGTGAAGCGATCACAAAAATTTTTGATAATAAAGCTACATTTTCCGATTTGCAAAAAATAAGAAATTCTAGTGTCTACAAGTGGATCGAAAATAAAGTATTTTTTAAAAAAATTATTTTCTTGTGGTATGATATACAAATATTTTTATTCTAATTTTATTTACTTCTAGTTTTATGGAAATCTTAAAGAAGCTATTTTTAATATTTATTTCTTATTAAACTCATAAACGAAAAAAAAACGTTACAAAAACGTTTTTTGTATAATAAATTTTATTAGTAGTTAATAATGTCAGAATGTTCAGAGCACCTTGAAGTTTCCAATTTTCGTCGAAGGTATCAGTAGTTGCAGTCTCATTTTGGAAATATAATTCCGATAACATCCTGTTATATATCTAATTAAAGACAATTATGATGGCTATAAATGTTGTGAATGTTACTTACCACTGTGGTTAAGGAAAAGTTTTCAAAAAATTGAAAAAAAAAATTGCCGTAATTTGTTCTATGGCTCGCGCGAAAAAAAAAACTATAACAAATAGGAAAAAAAAACTTATTTTTTTGCTCAAAATAAAAAATTATTTTTTCACATTGCCGCCAACTACAATATAAATATAAGTATCAAAAGAAATTTTCAAACAAATATTTTGTGTCGACTTTATTGGACTTAGCCTCGATATTCATCATTTTGACTTACACTGGATAAATATCCAGGTTAACACAACATTATTTTTCCAAAATTTGTGTTCATAAACACATTGACATTGCTTTTGGCGACAATTTTAAAAAAGATTTTTTTTATTTTTAGTGAAATTTTAACATTTTATTTAGATTTTTGTTATCGCAGCTTGTTTATCCAGTCTTAAAGAAAAACAGCCATAATAACTAATATTATAACGAATATAACAATGTTTACATGTAAAAGACCTCTGGATTAATGTAAAAGTCATTTCCGTCATGATTTCACGATTTTCTAAATTTATTATAGCGCAAAAAATCCTTTTATTAATTTAATTTATTTTATAAATGTTGAGACCTCAGTGAAGAAACCAAGGTTGAAGAAAATCTGTGAATAAGTGAAGAAGTTATGCCCGGGAATACTTTTTGTTTTGAAATTAATTTGTATCTATGTACTTTTAGAATCTAAACCTTATACCAAATTTTGTTAGTCTGTTCAGAAAGGACTGTTGCCATATGGCAACGCCACATACTTTCAAAATGAATAAGTGTTGTCGGAATATTTATTAGATTTATTCTATTTTTTTAATTTTTGGCGTTGAAGACGGCATGTACTTGTAAGAGACATAATTATTAAATTTTGTACAGAAAATATAATCTTTTGACGAAATAAAAATTTGAAAGAGAGTCGGCATATCTTTAAGCTATTACATGTTCTCCTAAATAAAATTCCTACACTCATATTTTAGTTACCACATACCTCGCTGCCACATTTAATTTTACATCCAAGAATAAATAAATACCTCAGCTTTCAATTCAACTTGTTGTGTCGATGATGACAGTCACTCAACCCCGATCGTCTGGGCAACCGGTAGCTTCTTTATTGCGTTACATGTAACGCAATGTTTTGAAGGCAAATAATTATATTTAAGGCCGCCGCACACAACAGAAAAAAGCAGAAGCTTCATGCCTACCATAGGTCGTAAAGCCCTTAAGGTTTCGACTCTGGCTCTGGTACACAGAATGGATGCATCAGAAGCAAACGAAAGAAGAGGAAGCACCATAGATATGGTCATCATCATATCATTATAATTATTGTAGGCACAAAAACATAAAAAACAACAACAAGAACAAAAATAATAACAAAAGGCAGTGCTAAAGTAAGACAGAGGAAGAAAAAATAAAGAACAAGTATTTCGTCAAAGCCTACAATTAGACGCCATTGGACATGGGTGGAACAACAGTGCGTACGTACGTAGGTATGTCGGTATGTACTCGCACGTACCTAATACGGACGCATGTATGTAGACGTCCGTCCGTCCATCTGTCTGTCCATGGTAGCTGGTGATGAATTCAAAGAAAAACAGTTGCCGTTGCAGGCAGGCACCAGGCACCATTCATCGAAGCCCCCCAATAACAACCATTGGGCCAATCAGTTTATGCGATATGCGTTGCGCAAACAGCGATGGGCAAACTAAGGCACATTGGAAGAGAATTTAATAAAAAATAATAATTTAATAACATTTGAGGTGCATTTACAAAAATTTTTACAAAAACAATATTCCAATTGTCTTAAGGCCACACACAAAATATTTGCGCAAAACACCGCTTTGCATTAAATGAGCATGTCAAACGCATTGTCCCGCATTTCGTTCAACACGTTTTTGCGCAAATATTTGATGCATCTAAAACCCCTATTATGTGTACGTATTATGAACCATCATGTCTGTGAAAGTAATCAAAAAAAAAAGAAGAAAAAAATCGAAATAGTCCTTGAAATCGAAAAATGATGAAAGTAGTCATAATTGGCCGATTTTCCAACATATAATATATATAAATATAGTTTGACTATATTTGGAGGCATTTACTTTCTTCAATGATAGTATTATCATCGTCTTTTAATCATAAGCTGAGTTGATTTTACCATGTTCATGAATGTTGAAAAAATAAATCTAATATTTGGAATTTTGTAAAAATTTTAAAACGAAGTGAATGACAATTTGATTGTACCTATTATGGACATTTACACTGTGGAACAAAATTAAACTCTTTAGTGAAAGTACGTATACTTCAAACTTTACTTATTTGTTATGGCTTTCATATCAAATTAATTTTAAAAATTGTATTTTAGCAGTAGAATAGGTAGAACAATTGAATAAATAATTTCTTGTTTATATAATAAATTGGTAGTGATATTTTATTTATATTTATCATATCTACAGCTTTCTTTTTTTAGTGACTTATAATGAAATTTGATGTAGAATATTTTATCCATTCACACCACCCCCATAAAATTCAGTTTAAAGAAAAGAAAAAAATTGAAAAAAATTTGGAACTGATATTTTATTTATATATATTATATCTACAACTTTCTTTTGTTCGGTGACTTATAGTGAAATTCTATAATTTTTCCATTCACACAACCCCCTAAAATGTAGCTTTGTTTAAATTCCCAAATTGGTACTGATATTTATTTATATCTACAACTTTCTTTTGTTCGGTGACTTAAAGAGAAATTTGACATAGAATATTTTTTCCATTCACACCACCCCCTAAAATTCGGTATTGTGGGAAAGTTCGGAACCAATTCGGAAAAAGTACGAAATTAACCCTTAAATGAATTTAAAGTTTTGACTTATTTCAGACATTTATTTAGTAGATTTATTAGTAGAATTTTATGGCAAATATATTTGTGGAACATTTTGACCCGTTAAAAACCTGTTTAGTGGTGTTTTCTACCCTGTGCACAAATGGAACCAAATAGACCAATATATTGAGGAACTGTAGGGCTGATGTGTTCTCCAAAAATGTTCCTCGTAGTGTTTTAAGTAATATTGCTGAACACATCATCTGCTTAAAATGTAAGGATCACAATCTTTCCTATACCAATTCCTCATAATAATGAATTATGGGTGTTTTTTTTACCATTTTGCACATAAGTGACCAAAGACCTTTATATTGAGCAGCTAGATGGTTAAAATGTTCCACAAAAATGTTCCTCGTAGTGTTCTAAGTAATATTGCTGAACACATCCTATACTTAAAATGTAAGGATCAAAAGGTTTTCTATGCCGATTCATCATAAGAATGAATTAAAGAGGTTTTTTTGCCTTTTTGCACAAAAGTGACCAAAGACCCCTATATTGAGCAGATAGATGGTTAAAATGATCCACAAAAATATTCCACGTTGTGTTTTAAGCAGTACTGCTGATCACATCCTATACTTAAAATTTAAGGATCAAAACGGTTCCTATGCTGATTCATCATAAGAATGAATTAAAGATGTTTTTTACATTTTTGCACAAAAGTGACCAAAAAGACCCCTATTTTGAGCAGCTAGAGGGTTAAATTGTTCCACAAAACTGCTTAAAATGCAAGGATCACAAGTTTTCCTCTGCCGATTCCTGATAAGAATGAATTATGGGTGTTTTTTTACCTTTTTGCACAAAAGTTACCAAAGACCCTTATATTGAGCAGCTAGATGGTTAAAATGTTCCACAAAAATGTTTCTCGCAGTGTTTTAAGCAGTACTGCTGAACACATCCTATACTTAAGATTTAAGAATCAAAAGGTTTCCTTTGCCGATTCATCATAAGAATGAATTAAAGATGTTTTAATACCTATTTGCACAAAAGTGACCAAAAAGACCCCTATATTGAGCAGCTAGAGAGTTAAAATGTTCCACAAAACTGTTCCTCGTAGGTTTCTAAGTAATATTGTTGAACACATCCTATACTTCAAATGTAAGGATCAAAAGGTTTCCTATGCCGATTCATCATAAGAATGAATTAAAGATGTTTTTTTTGCCTTTTTGCACAAAAGTGACCAAAAATACTCCTATATTGAGCAGCTAGAAGGTTAAAATGTTCCACAAAACTGTTTCTCGTAGGTTTCTAAGTAACATTGCTGAACACACCATATGTTTAAAATTCAAGGATCAAACGGTTTCCTGTGCCGATTCCTGATAAAAATGAATTATGTGTGTTTTTTCCCTTGTTGCACAAAAGTGACCAAAAAGACCCCTATATTGAGCAGCTAGATGGTTAAAACGTTCCACAAAAATATTCCTCGTAGCGTTTTAAGTAATATTTTTTAACAAATTCTATACTAAAAAAGTAAGGATCACAGGGTTTCCTATGCCGATTCATCAGAAGAAAGAATTAAAGATGTTTTTTACCTTTTTGCACAAAAGTGACCAAAAAGACCCACATATTGTGCAGCTAGAGGGTTAAAATGTTCCACAAAACTGTTCCTCGTATGTTTCTAAGTAACATTGCTGAACACACCATATGCTTAAAATGCAAGGATCACAATTAGGAATGTTTTTTTTTTTCTCTTTTTTTACAAAAGTGACCAAAAAGAGCCCTATATTGGTGAGCTGGAGTGTTAAAATGTTCCACAAAATGTTCCTAATAAAGTTTTAAGCAGTACTGCTGAACACTTCCTATACTTAAAATGTATGGATCACAAGGTTTCCTATGCCGATTCATCATAAGAATGTGCCAAAGGGGGAAATATGGACCACACTCTAAAATGGCCTACGTACGTAAACTTTAAAAACACCGATGCGCGTAAATTACATTTTACCCTCTCTACCAGATTCCGATGTAAGAAGTTGTAACACGTTATGAATGAATTTATTTCTCTGTAATCAGTCGTGTATTCTACGAACCCCAAATTCCACAATTTTGACGACTTACGAAGCCATCAATATGAAAATTAGCCTTATAGTTGTTTCAACATTCTTGAAAGATAGTGTGGGTGAATTTATTTCTCCAAAAACTGTCGTTGATTTTTAAATCCCAAATGTGAAAATTAACGAAGCGAAGGGGTAGATGATTTTATAAAAGAAATAAAATGAAATATTCAAAATATTATATATACAATTCAATTCCCTTGTGTATTTGGAAACACCCTTTTTAAACTTGTATAGTTTAAGATGAAATAAAGTAATGATATCTTGTAACTTCAAAGTAAACCTTCACTTCACTCGAAAGATAATTTTATGACATTAGTGTTTGAATATAACACAGTGCAACACGAAAAAAATAACCATATACGGACACCGCTACATGATAAAAGACCAAAAAAAAAGACCCGTGTTTTTTTTTCCCCCCAAAGTCATGCACTTTTTTTTTTATGGGCCCCCAGAGATTTGAGGCCTCGGTGTAATTTTTGGAAAAAAGTGATCATATACTCAGGCTCATATCTTGCAAACCGTTCGGAATTTTGATTTACTCTCTGAGGCAAAGTTCTAGGTCTTGTCATAAAGAACAAAAATTGTGAACATATAAAATCAAAAAAAACTTCATCTTCAAGGTCAAAAACTTAAAAAAATTCGATTTTTTTAACCTTTTTTCCCCTGTTCAGGTCCATAGGTAGCAAACCGCTGAAAATTCAGGGAAACAATCAACTACAAAAATGTACCTAAGAAATCAATAAACAACTTTCTAGAACATATGAACTTCCTAGGAATTATTCTTAACACCGTTTAGGTAGCGCTTTTGAAAACTTTTAGAATTTTGTTTTCTGATTTGATGACCGCAAACGTAGCAAAATAAATCAATTTTTTCACATTGCATATTGAAATTGTTAGTTGCCAATGTTGTGTGTGAATTATGCTGTAGCACTTTTTCTATAACTTTGTCCGCTGAGTTCTCGTTGACGTCGCGCTGTGTACTGCCTCAATGTGAGCGTCGTGTCGCTTTTATATTGTGTGCTGCGGCTACACATGTGTTGTTAATGTTGTTGGTACAAATGGATTGCGACTACTTCGCTGCTTTGAATTGTCATGTGTTTTGTTAGTGCAAATTTTTGGACCGACGACTTTGTTGTTGTTTGTTGAATGGCATCGATGATGTCGTGTGGGTAAGAAATACTGGAATAAAAAATTTTTCACTTTTGCGGCTACCTAAGCGCTACCTAAACGGTGTTAAGAATAATTCCTAGGAAGTTCATATATTCTAGAAAGTTGTTTATTGAGATCTTAGGTACATTTTTGTAGTTGATTGTTTCCCGATGCCTCAAATCTCTGGGGGCCCATAAAAAAAAGTGCATGACTTTGGGGGAAAAAAAACACGGGTCTTTTTTTTTTGGTCTTTTATCATGTAGCGGTGTCCGTATATGGTTATTTTGAAATGACTTCAAAAATGTTGCACAGTGTAATTTAGGACATGGAACTGCCGCTGCTTACTCGGTTGTGGCTCTTTATGGACAACAAATTTTCGACCTCTATTTCAAGCAATGGGAACCGTATATATTTGATATTGAGAAATAAACAATTGAAAATACATTTCATTACTAATTTCTAAACATCAATTTGTTTTTCTCAATTTCAATTTTCATTTCTGAATTTTCGTTTGCATTTTCTCGTTTACAAATTTCATTTTTTAATTTCAAATTGTATTTTCCGAATTTAAATTTATATTTCTCATATTCAATTTGTATTTTCTCAATTTCAATTTGCATTTCTGAATTTCAACTGAAAACGAAACTTAAATCGAGAACGTTTCCGAGAAAAAATCGTTGGCTTCGTTGGAAAAACACGTCTTATATGACGAATTCCTTCATATCATCCAGAACATTTCGCAACCCGGCTAGGACTACCCTGCTGCAAATGACCCAACGCTTTATGCATAATTAGTATGCAGAGCAAAAAAAAAAAAATTTAATAATCGCATCAAGATATTACTGCGATATTTTCGCATGCATTTTCAGAAATTTAGGCCAATCTTAAAACCGAACGTAAGCACTTGAAGACATTTCTGGTGAAAAAAGCGAAAAAGCTTCTGAAAATGGCTGCAAGGCGGTGATATCATCACACACATGTCCACATCCACATGGAGATCGATAGCCACCAAAAATACCACCGAATACAGCGCGCAGAAGCCCAGCTACATTATATTTTTTCTTGCATAAATTTTCAATATCAAAAGAAAGAAAATATATAAAAATTCCAGGGCATTTTGCATAAACCTGTAATTAAGATAATTTCTTTCATTTACGGATATTATAAACAAAAAAAAAAAAAAAAAAACAGAAATATTTATAAGAGCTACAGCTCATTGATCGAAAGCTGTTGTCGCTGTTGATCTGATGTGTCAGAGCGCAAAGAAACAAAAGCGCAAACAATCTTTAAGGGCGTTACGATACTGGACGATCGCAGAAAGAGCCTTAAAGCTTTGGCAATGTATGTGATGGGGATCTTTTGCACCTGAGAGTGATGTGGTTGGTGCTGGTTCGCATATGTGTTGTTCTAAGCTAGAGCTGCCGTTTTCCGTAATTAACTTAATATTTTGAAATTTGAAACGAAAAAAATGCTATAATTATAATGTTGTTCTGCTTTGCGTTGTTCTATGTCCAAAGGTCTAATTTACTTTGTTAGTATTCGAGAAGGGAAAATTTTCTAAACTTCGACTGTTACGTGTTAAGTTCGAAAGAATAGTGTTAGTAGTGGCACAGTGGCTGCAAGCGGAAAAATGTAATATGTTTAAAATCGAAACCTTAAATGTATAGGAAAAAGACAAAGGCGTCCACAATGCATCCTCGGGCCAATCTTCAAGTCAAAAATAACAAAGGATAAATTCTGAAATTCTAATTCTTAAAGATAAAATGCTTAATTCCATCGGGTTCGGGTTCATGGAATCTAGAGTTACTAGAGTTTGAATGAGTATCCTCCATACATTATCCAACCATTATTTTTGGGAAAAAACAAACAAACAAACCAATCTCAAGCAATGAGGCTCATTTCTAGCTTAACTGCTTCGTTAGTCGTTAAAATTGTTGTATTTGTTGCTTACAAACTTATCAATGCTTAGTGGAGGCTGTGGATCGGATCATTGTTCATGAAACAAAATTATGAACAAATTAATTTTTAGAAATGAGGCTCATTTCCTTCTTAATGGCTTCGTTAAGTTACAAAATTGCTGTATTTGGGGCTCACCAAATCCACGAGTGATTGTTGCCAACCAAATACATTCACAGTGTGTCGGAGTTTGGTGGATATTATGGGCTGTAGGCATTATCTGAACATTCTCTGTGTCAAAAATAATAAATGTTCTTCGAACAAATTCATGTTCAAAGATGTAGTTTATTTTCATCTTGATAGCTTTGTTAATAGTCAAAACTGTCGCATTTGTAGTTCACAAAATCCATGATCACTATACGATCACTATTCTTGAGATAAGGTAATACAGAGAACAAGATCATTTTTAATTATGAGGCTCATTTTCAACTTTATGGCTTCATTAAGTGACTAAATTGTCGCATTTTGGCTCACAAAATCCACGAGTGATTGTTGAGAAAACAAAGCATTTACAGCGTGTCAGAGTTAGGTGGCTATTGAGGGTTTGGACTTTAAAGGGTTATTTCGCAACATGTTTACTCGATTCACTCGGTTTTTAACCCTTTATTACGGCTAGGGAGAATATGTGAACCACAAAAAGACTCAACCACATATCATACATCCCGATAAAGAAAGTGTGAAAAGGGGTACAAAGGGATAAATATGGTACAATCATAGTGTTGCATTTAGAGTGCAATTCGATCCCTCTAACAGTGTAGACGTGCAATATAAAGGGATTTTTGAAAATCTGTACTTTTAGGGTTAACCGAGACAAAAAACGATAAAAATGGTACCAACCAAAGCTGGAATCCTGAAATTCGGCGTAGACATTCTTCTGTTTACGTAAAAACGCTATATAAAGGGACTTTTTAATTTGAACTTTTAAGGTGACTAAAAGGGATAAAAATGGTACCAACTAAAGTTTTACAGCTACAATCGTGAAATTCGGTTTGTACATTCCTCTGATCACCTCGAAGAGGAATATAGATGGATTTTTTGAAATTTATACTTTAAAGGGGATGTGGTACAAAAAGGGTTAAAAATGGTACCAACCAAAGTGTTGCAGATAAAGTTGTGAAAATTGCTATGGGCAACATAAATGGATTTTTCAAAAATTTTTTACATTTAAGGGGAAGGGGAAAAAAGGGATAAAATAGTACCAAACAAAGTATTGCAGCTGGAATCCTGAAATTCGGCGTACACATTCCTCTGTTTACGTAAAAACGATATCTAAAAGGATTTTGTTAATTTGAACTTTTAAGGTGACTAAAAGGGATAAAAATGGTACCAACTACACAACTTTTACATTCTTCTGACCACCTCGAAGAGGATTAGAAATGGAATTTTCAAAATTTGTACTTTTTATGGGAAGCGAGACAAAAAGGGATAAAAATGTTAACAAACAAGGTATTACAGCTACAATTGTAAAATTCGGTTTTTAAATTCCTCTGACCACGTCGAAGATGGAATTTATACTTTTAAGGGGAAGCGGTACAAATAGGGTTAAAAATGGTACCAACCAAAGTTTCGGTACCAATCAAGATATTACAGTTAGAATCGTAAAATTCTAGTCTTAAAACGTGGTACCGCAACATAAATGGATTTTTCGAAATTTGTACTTTTACGGGAAAACGGTAAAAAGGGATAAAAGTGGTACCAATTTAGGTATTGCAAATAATTTTAAATTGATCCTGAGCAAGACTGTACACATATGAAACTAGAGATCGTATCGTCGTATCTCAGTTTTCCATTTGGTGATCTTTTCTCCTTTTTACAAGATATTAAATTTCCAAAGGATATATGTATATGTTTTTATAATTTATTTTCGTACTTTTGCGAGTATTATAGTGGCAATACGTGTATTAAATGATTAAGGCGAATTTCTGCTAAAAATACATGCTTTCATCTGTATTAGTTTACTCAGTTTACCATTTGATGGTCTTTCTTCTTTTTACAGGGCTTTAAATTTACAAAGGATATATATGTTTTAATAATTTATTTTCGTGATTTTGCCAGTCGTATAATGACGATATGGGTATCAAATGAATGAGAAGAATATCTGTTAAAAATACTTTAAATGTCATGCTTCTCTCTGTATTGGTTTACCATTTACAACCATTTCTAGTTAAATAAACTAAGGGGGAAATTTAAATTGCTAGTAATGCTAAATTAATACAGATAGAAATATACAATTTGAACTATTTTTAACAAAGATTCTTCTCTTCCATTTGATATTCATATTGTCTTTGTATGATCCGTAATAGTATGGAAATAAATTATTATTATTTTGCTTTTTTGTGATTTTTTCTCCTTTTTACAGAAGTTTTAATTTCCAAAGGATATATATATCCAAAATAAATCATTATTATTTTACATTTTCGTATATATTATGTATAATATACTTAAATTTTCGTATATATTAAGTATAATATACTTACGTTTTCATACTTCTATCTGTGTTAGTGTATTGTTAAGAACCATTTAAAGTTTCCTTCCTTAAAATACTTTAAATGTCATGCTTCTCTCTGTATTGGTTTACCATTTACAACCATTTCTAGTTAAATAAACTAAGGGGGGAAATTGAAATTGCTAGTAATGCTAAATTAATACAGATAGAAATATACAATTTGAACTATTTTTAACAAAGATTCTTCTCTTCCATTTGATATTCATATTGTCTTTGTATGATCCGTAATAGTATGGAAATAAATTATTATTATTTTGCTTTTTTGTGATTTTTTTCTCCTTTTTACAGAAGTTTTAATTTCCAAAGGATATATATATCCAAAATAAATCATTATTATTTTACATTTTCGTATATATTATGTATAATATACTTAAATTTTCGTATATATTAAGTATAATATACTTACGTTTTCATACTTCTATCTGTGTTAGTTTATTGTTAAGAACCATTTAAAGTTTCCTTCCTTAACAAGTAAAACGTGAATAAACTAAATAAAGAAGGGGGAAAACTTGAAATTATTGTTAATACTAAACTAATACAGATAGAAGCTTAAAATTTGAAGTATTTTTAAAAGATATTCTTCTCTTTCTTTTGATACCCATATCGACATTGTATGACTCCAAAAGT
Source organism: Polietes domitor (assembly GCA_947397865.1). Lineage (NCBI taxonomy): Eukaryota > Metazoa > Arthropoda > Insecta > Diptera > Muscidae > Polietes > Polietes domitor. Next base: position 50,247,065 of record OX377621.1, read on the forward strand.
GCGAAAATAAATTACTATTATTTTGCTATTATTTTTTCGATCCACTGTGCGTTGTTATACATTGCAATTCAACTATGAAATTATAATACTAATAATAAACTAAGATAACATAACATTAATTATAGTCATTAACAACACATACACAGACATTAATTGCAGGAAGAGTAGCCCTGAGAAGAATATTGTTTTTTTTCGAATCCTCAGGCCTATAAAAAACATAATTGCCTCTGTTGTCTGGCTGATGGTTTCTTCTGCCTTTCAAATCTACTGAATATTCAAAAGGAAATCTCAAATCTGAGTCACACCAAAAGTGTTTTCAGCCACACACGAACCAACCACCTGACCCCCCCTTCCACTCAATGAAATTCACTTCATTCACTTGGTAATTAATTCACCAAAAATCGATACAATAATTCTTGAATTTGGTGACATTTAACAACACGACACGATTAACAAAATTAACTATTCAAATCAGCCGATTATAAATATATGCGGTATCACTTATAATTGTTAACCAAATCCCCCTCGAAAAAAAAACTAAAACCACACAAACAAATCCATATCATCACAATCTTTAACAAAAAGGCAACAGCTCAGATGACACTTTAACCGGAAAGACCAGGGCTTCGGGCAGCAGGCATCAGCCATTCACAGAACACACCAAATATATACAAAGCGATTGCCTAGTTGCTGGTATTTATGCAGACAACAGACCAAGCACAACAACACACAAGATACTTATCGCAGTTAAAAAATTTCACACAAAATCAAGCTACCGAATCAGATAAAAATCCATCCATACACGACAAGATCGATACCGATGTAGATACATAGATAGATAGATTTCCATAGATATGCTTTTATAGATAAACGTTTAAATATTTATTTAAAATAAGTCAATGTGATTTAATGACGACGACTCGGAGTCGTCGAATTCAAATGTACCCTATATTGGGAGTAGGGGAAACCTGTCGTGGTGGGAAATTATGGTACTCATGATAAACAGTTGTTAATGAGTCCTCTACCAATTCCGGAATTTTGGAATTATGGCAAAATTAGTAAAAGGGATAAACATCGAACCTTCGCCCTGACGGCAGTATCTAGAAACATGAAATTCGGTGTGTTCCTTGCAATGGCCATGCAGACGAGCTACAAATAGGGATTTTTCGATATTTGTACTTTTAAGGGAAGAAAGAGGCAAAAAGGGATAAAAATGGTACCAATTTAAGAATTGCAGCTAGAATCGTGAAAATCGGTATTTACATTTCTCTGACAACGTAGACTTGCAATATAATGTGATTTTTCGAAATTTGAGCTTATAAGGGGTGAGCGGGACAAAAAGGAATAAAAATGGTACCAACTAAAGTATTGCAGCTATAGTCGTGAAATTTGGTATGTAAATTCCTCTCATAGAAGCGCAATATAAGTTCATTTTGTACTTTTAGGGTTGCACGGGACAAAAAGGGATATAAATGGTACCAACTAAAGTATTGCAGCTAGAATCTTGAAATTTAATGTGTAAATTCTTCTGACCATGTAGAAGCGCAGTAAAATTGGATTTTTCGAAATTTATACTTATAAGAAGTTATCGGGATAAAATAGTCTATGCTATAGTCGTGAAATTTGGTATGTAAATTCCTCTCACCACATAGAAGCGGAATATAAATGCATTTTGTACTTTTAAGTGTTGCGCGGGAAAAAAGGGATAAAAATGGTACCAACTAAAGTATTGCAACTAGAATCTTGAAATTTGATATGTAAGTTCTTCTGACCATATAGCAGCGCAGTAAAATTTGGATTTTTCAAAATTTTTTACTTTTAAGGGTTACGAGGGACAAAGAGGAAATAATGGTACTAATTTAAGTATTGCAGCTATAGTCGTGAAATTTGGTGTGTCAATTCCTCTGACAAAGTAGAAGCGCAAATTTTTGGATTTTTTCGAAATTTATACCTATAAGGTGTGAGCGGGACAAAAAGGGATACAAATAGTACCAACTAAAATATTGCTGCTATAGTCGTAAAATTTGGTGCCAACTTTAGGATTACAGCTAGAATCATGAAATTTAGTATGTTAATTCCTCTGACCATGTAGAAGCGCCATCAAAATGGTTTTTTCGAATACAAGGCTCGGTTGTAATTTTTTTGTTAAAAACTGGGTAGAAAATGATAAAAAATATATATACGAAGGGAGTTCAGCTAAAACAGTGCACATTCCTTTGACTGTATATGAGTGATATATTTCCAATTTACTATTTTAGAAAAGAAAATCAAATAAATACTATCCTAAAACAGAGACGGCTAAAACTAATAACAAATACCTGGCTTTTTCGCGTGCGAAGCAGCGGGTACTGCTAGTTTAATATAAAATAGTAAAATATCCCAATTTTGGGGATGTCCACCCCCCCCCCAATTTGAGAATTCTGCAACTTTTAGCAGTGATTTTATTTTATCTTTTTAATAAAGTAGTAATTTAATAAGAATTTGTAATATATCCCAATTTTGGGGATTCTTTGCCCTATTTTGTGAATTCTGTTATCAGTGATATTCTTTTACAGAGTTCTGAATTCTTTTTAATATATAAGTAATTTAATAAATTAGTAAAAGTTTTAAAAATTATAAAATATCCCAATTTTGGGCATTTTTTTCCTCCATTTTGGGAATTCTGTTAGCACGGATTTTCTTTTAGAGAGTTCTGAATTTATCTATTTGTAATAAATTAGTTATTTAATAAATTAATAAAATAATTTAATACTAAATAGTAAAATATCCCAATTTTGGGGATTTTTCCTTCTATTTTGGGAATTCTGCAACTTTTAGCAGTGATTTTATTTTATAGATAAATTCTTTATATTATTCTTTTTAATAAAGTAGTAATTTAATAAAATATAGAAAAAATATCCCAATTTTGGGGATTTTTTGCTATATTTTGGGAATTCTGTTAACAGTGATACTCTTTTATAGAGTTCAGCATTCTTTATTTTACTCTTAGCATGTGAGATATCTTTTTAATAAATTAGCAATTCAATAAATTAGTAAAACAATTTAATAAAAATTATAAAAATATCCCAATTTTGGGGATTTTGCTATTTCTATTATGGGAATTCTGTTAGCACGAATTTTCTTTTGGAGAGATCTGAATTGAAATTCTGAAATACTTGTAATAAATTAGTAAAATAATTTAAAAAAATATAAAATATCCCAATTTTGGGAATTTTTAATAATTTTGGAAATTCTGCTAGAAGTGACTTTCTTCTATAGAGTTCTAAATTCTTTACATTATTCTTAGCATTTTTATAAATAAAAAATTTTTAATAAATAAGTAATGTAATAAATTAGTAAAATATCCCAATTTTGGGGATTTTTTGCCTATTTTGGGAATTCTGCTAACAGTGACTTTCTTCTATAGAGTTCTAAATTCTTTACATTATTCATAGCATTTTTTATAAATAAGAAATTTTTAATAAAGTAGTAATTTAATAAATTAGTAAAATATACCATTTTGTGGGGATTTTTTCCCCTATTTTGGGAATTCTGTTATCAGTGATATTCTTTTACAAATTTCTGAATTCTTTATTTTATTTTCTTGTGAGTTAATTTTTAAACAAATTCCCTTTTCTCTGTTTTTGGTTCCCTTTTCCAGTTGCTGTCGGCGAATCCCACACAATCCCCGCAAACGGGCGACACTGCCACCGGCCCAGCCGCCATGACTAGTCCGAATGCTCCTTCGCACAGCCCCTCGGCGGAATGTCGCAGCAATGCGACCACTGTGCCAGTGGCAGGCAACGCTAGCGTCACCGGCAGTGCCGCCGAAGTATCTACGGGTGCCCTGAGTCCTGATGCTCTGTCACAACATTCGAACAATGTGGGTGGTGCTCTAAATCCTGCAGCTAATACAAATATGGAAAACACCCCACTGGGATCGAATAGCGCGGGCTCGGCCGGAGGAGGTTCTTGCTGTGAAAATGGCCGACCCATCATGACTGACCCGGTGTCGGGACAAACGGTGTGCTCTTGCCAGTATGACTCGGCACGTTTGGCCCTCTCGAGCTATTCGAGGTTGCCGGCGGCGAGTGTAGGTGTTTATGGTACCCCATATCCATCGACGGAACAGAATCCCTACCAGAGCATTGGGGTGGACAGTTCGGCGTTCTACTCGCCTTTGGTAAGTTAAGATTATTGACATTGATTGGGACGAAAACTATAATCTTTTAATAATTCGGCAAAATGAGGTTTTCGTTTTAAGAGAATTATTATGATAAAGTCCGCAAATATTCCAGGCATGGCAAATGCATGCATGTATGTATGTCCGTCATTGGGATAAGTTCATTCAAACGTATTCAAAACAAAAGCGGGCAACCATTACTCTTTATTGCTCTGCACGTCAAAACAGCAGAACAGAACACAAGGAAGAAAAAAAAACACCGCTGAAGCAAAAACAAAAGTATCAAATTTCAATTGATACCAATAACGAGAATGAGAACGACAACATAGCAAACTTGGCCCAAAAGTAGACGGCCATTATGGCCAGAATTAGAGTCGAGAGCCATGGCGGGACAACAACATAAAGACATGCCGAGAAAACTGAACAGACAGATTCTTTTTGTTTGAGTGACTTTTGAGTGAGCTGCAATCGGCCATACTAATAATTCGATTTGCTATAATAATGTTGACATGCCAAGCAAATGGCTGAAATGGCAACGACAGACGACGGACAACAGACAATGACAACATTAACGTTAACGTTGACGTAGCGGCGTAAGTTTGCTTAAGCAAAATGAAAATGCAAATATAAAAGAAATTACTCGAGTTTCAAATCATACAAAAGATGGATGAATTAGAGAAGAGAAAAAAAAAACAAAAAACAAAGAGAAAAAATAAAAAAGGTGGTAAATACGGCCAGGTCGAAATGCGTTTTGCAGTATACTCGTCTTAGCAGGGACGAAATGCGAATTCCCGGAAGGAGAGAAAAGAAATCCCCATAAGTGGGATGGAAATGAATAGAATGAAAAATTCAATTTCTATAAAAATAATACCAGAATTCTTGCAATATTCCAGAAAATCCCCAAAATTGGGATTTTTATTAATTCGACTAAGATTCCGCAATTCTGCCCATATGACTCTTTTGATACCGGGAAACGAAAAATTATCATAAATATAGGTTTTCTATGAAGAAATCCTTGAATTCCCAGAATTGGAGAAAAAATGCCCAAAAGTGGGATTTTTACTAATTTTGCTATATTTTTCATAATTTTTGGCATGAGAACCATTTGATACTTGAAAACGAAAAATTGGGTTTCTATGAAGAAATCCCTGAATTACCATTATGGAAGAAAAATTCCCAAAATTAGGATTTTCACAAAGAGAAAGAAGTAAAAAAGAAGCGATAAACAGGACCAAGTCGAAATGCATTTTGCAGAATACTCGTCTTAGCGGGGAGGAAATGAGAATTCTCAGAATGGGAGCAAAAAGTCCCAAAATTGGGATTTTTGATAATTTGGCTAAGTTTCGTTTCATACGAATGTAGAATGACAAAATTAAAATTTTTATAAAAATAATACCGGAATTTCCGAAATATTACAGAAAATCTCCTAAATTGGGATTTTTATTAATTTGACTAAGAATCAGCAATTTCTGATACTAGAAATCGAAAAATTATCAAATATACGTTTTTATGATAAGAAAAAATCCCCCAAATTGGGATTTTTAATAATTGGCCTATAGTTTCCATAATTCTGGTCCATTTCATACTGGAAATGGAAAAATGGAGAAATTTTGGATCATTGTAAAAAGGAATCCCAGGGTTCCCATAGTGGAAGAAACATCGCCAAAATTGCTATGTTTTTCATAATTGTTGGCATGAGGACCATTTGATACTGGGAAATCCCTGAATTCCCATAATGATGATAGAGAAATCTCCAAAATCGGGATTTTCTCTAATTTTTCTAAAGTTTCCTTAAATTTTGCACTGAGGACCATTTGATACTGGAAAACGAAAAATAAAGAGTGATTTTTTTGAGGTTAGGATTTTCATGCATTAGTATTTGACAGATCACGTGGGATTTCAGACATGGTGTCAAAGAGAAAGATGCTCAGTATGCTTTGACATTTCATCATGAATAGACTTACTAACGAGCAACGCTTGCAAATCATTGAATTTTATTATCAAAATGCGTGCTCTGTTAAGAATGTTCAGAAAGAAAGAAATTGTGTTCAGCGACGAAGCTCATTTTTGGCTCAATGGGTACGTAAATAGGCAGAATTGTCGATTTTGGAGTGAATATCAGCCAGAAGCATTGCAAGAGCTACCAATGCATCCAGAAAAAGTCACAGTTTGGTGCGGTTTATGGGCTGGTGGCATCATTGGACCGTACTTCTTCAAAGATGATGCGAATCGTAACGTAACTGTGAATGGTGAGCGCTACCGTGAGATGATATCCAACTTTTTTTTGCCCAAAATGGAAGAACTGAACTTGGTTGACATGTGGTTTCAACAAGATGGCGCTACATGCCACACAGCTCGCGATTCTATGGCCATTTTGAGGGAAAACTTCGGAGAACAATTCATCTCAAGAAATGGACCGGTAAGTTGGCCACCAAGATCATGCGATTTGACGCCTTTAGACTATTTTTTGTGGGGCAACGTCAAGTCTAAAGTCTACAGAAATAAGCCAGCAACTATTCCAGCTTTGGAAGACAACATTTCCGAAGAAATTCGGGCTATTCCGGCCGAAATGCTCGAAAAAGTTGCCCAAAATTGGACTTTCCGAATGGACCACCTAAGACGCAGCCGCGGTCAACATTTAAATGAAATTATCTTCAAAAAGTAAATGTCATGGACCAATCTAACGTTTCAAATAAAGAACCGATGAGATTTTGCAAATTTTATGCGTTTTTTTTTTAAAAAAAGTTATCAAGCTCTTAAAAAATCACCCTTTATCATAATTATAAGTTTTCTATGAAGAAATTTCTTGAATTTCCATAATGAGAGAAAAATCCCCAAAGTTAGGAATTTCTATTTTGCTATAGTTTACAGAATTTTGATTCTGGAAATCAAAAATTATCATAAATATAGGGTTTCTGTGAATTCCCGTAATTCCCATAGTGTGAGAAAAATCCCCAAAATTTGGATTTTCTCCAATTTGCTGGCTATAGTTTCCATAATTTTGGTCATATGGGCCATTTTATACTAGAAATCGAAAAATTATCATAAATATAGGATTTCTGTGAGGAAATCATTAAATTCCCATAGATGTAGAAAATTCTCAAAATTTGGATTTGCACTAATAGTTTTTTCAGTTTTCATTTGACCAATAGGAACAACAATTTGGCAATAGTTTCCACAATTTTGACCATAAAGACGATTTAACACTGAAAATAGAAAAAAATATGATTTTTGTAAAAAGAATCCCGGAATTCCCATAAGGGGAAACAAAATCCCCGATATTGGAATTTCTACTAATTTGGATATATTTTCCACAATTCTGGACCATTTGACTTTTGAAATCGAAAAATCAAAATATTTAGGATTTTTATGAAAAGAATCCCGCAATTCCTGAAATAGGAGGACAATCCCAAAAATTGTTATTTGTACTAATTTTGTTATAGTTTCCACATACCATTCAATAGTGAAAATCAAAAATGGAAAAAATTATGATTTTTGTAAAAAGAATCCCAGATTTCCCATAATTGGAGAAACAATCCCAAAAATGTTCTATTTTTACTAATTTGACAAGTTTCCACAATTTTGACCATAAAGACCATTTAACACTGAAAATAGAAAAATTATGATTTTTGTAAAAAGAATCCCGGAATTCCCATAAGGGGAAACAAAATCTCCGATATTGGAATTTCTACTAATTTGGATATATTATCATCCACAATTCTGGATCATTTGACTTTTGAAATCGAAAAATCAAAATATTTAGGATTTTTATGAAAAGAATCCCGCAATTCCTGAAATAGGAGGACAATCCCAAAATTTTTTATTTTTACTAAATTTGTTATAGTTTCCAACTACCATTCAACACTGAAAATTGAAAAATAAAGTTTTTTTGTAAAAAATAATCCATGGATTCCCATAACGGGGAAAAATCTCCATACAGGGGATTTTACTAATTTGTGTATAGTATTTTGGGCATACAGATCAAATTTATGATTTTTGTAAAAAGAAAGTAGTGTTTTATGAAAGAATCCCGGAAATCATGATATATTCCTGATTATCCCCAAAATTGGTATCTGGCAATAGATTTAAAAATTTTAACCATAGGGACCATTTTAGGAAAAATAAAATTCTAAAAATATTCCCCTAATTTCGTGAAAAGAATTCCAGAATTCCCAAAACTGGTCAAAAATCTTCATAATTGGGATTTTAGTAATTTGCGTATAGTTTTAATAATTGTGGACACAGGAAAGGGAAAAATTTAGGATTTTTGTAAAACTATTCCCCAATACCCATAACGGAGAAAAAATCTCCATTACTGGCTCCACAATACTGACTATACGGGTCATTTAACACTGAAATCGCAAAATAAAGTAAGGACCATTTGACACAGGGAATAGACGAATGCAAATTTAAGATTGAAAACTAACCCAGGTATTCCTATACGAGGTAAACTGCCCAAGACTTGGATTTTAATGGTGCTATCTATATTCCTTTCAAGAATTCAGGAAAAATAGTGATTTTTTAAATTATCCCAGTATTCCCATAATAGGAGGAAAAATTCAAAAAATTGGGATTATATATTTATTCTTGTCGTTCCATTGTGGGACATAAGGCCAAAGGAATTGGGATTAGAAAAATCAAAAAATAGATATTTATGAAAAGAATCTCAGAATTGAGAAATAGAAGAAAAAAATACCAAAAATTGTAATCTTGGCTATTGTTGCTATAGTTTGCAAAATTCTGGTCTATATAGTAGGGTGTTACAAACGGAATGTCATTTTGAAAATAGCCTCCATCCGATGGTGCAGCGTATAAGAAGCGAGCGAGACATAGAGTTAAATTTCAATATCAAACAAAATACAACGCAACGAGTTAATAGCAATAAGCTTAAGGCTATAATGAAATCCATACCACCCGACGACAATGATGATGATGACGACGGCAACGGCAACGATAACAACAGCGACGAGCATATAAGCCTGCCTAGCCTGCCAATGCCCACCTAAGTGCGTAAATGTGTGCATGTCTGAATGGCTGAGTGTTGATGGTACGAGAGTATGTTGCTTTAGTAGCAGCAGCAATGTTCTAAACTTGTTCTAAATGTTGGGCTTTTTTCTCTCCTGTCCGAAAATGCAATGATAGGTTTCAGTTCCCCGGCTTCGGCTCCTCAGCAACAACACACAAACACTCGCTTCACATCATGTCACAATTTATGTGGCAGCAGCAGCAGTTTGTGGCAATAGTTGCTGGTGGTAGTTGTTGATGTTGTTGCTGTTGTCTTTCATTGTCGCATTTGAAGTTGTTAAACACATGCATAAACAAGTTGGCATGTTTTGCTGCTGTTGTCGGCCATTTGATGATGAACAGTGAAGACTAAAGTTGAAAGCCTAATGGAAAACTAGCAACGATATCTTCTTCTTCTTCCATCTACATTTCGGAAATGGCAACAAGACCGGAGTTAGACAGACACCACACCACAACAACAGCAACAACTACTCGGTGTATAAATTTTCATGCCTCACACATGGGAGACACATACGCCAGTACACACACATACATACGTTTGTGTCAGTCAGCCAGCCATATGCGTTTCTGCACTATTCTCGCATAAATTGTCATTAGATTTGAGTAACTAGTCTTTCGAAACGGCCCTAAACGAAGATGAAGAAGCCAGCCATGTTTTTACGCCAATTACGAGGTTTGGTCAGAAACTTTTGGAAAAGTGGCAGAAAGGTGATTTTTTGCTGAAGAATAAAAAGGGAAATCAATGGTTATGAAAACATTCAAAAGTTACAAGTTTTCAGTAGAAGTAAAAACGAATAATTATGAAGGTAGTAATAAATGATTTGAACTGGGATATTGTCCTGGCTCAAGACCATTTTGCATCTATATTTAATAGAATGCAAATTTATTTACAAATGGCATGATGACATTTATTACTTGGCTGCAGACTGCCACGATCATGATTTCGACCATGTGAAAAGTCTTTTCAAGTGGTTCAAATCAAAACGCAAATTCGGCAAGCGAGTAGTGCTTCTCGTTCGTTTGTGAGAATCATCTCCTTATGGAGGCAGGGTTTGATGTTGAAAAGTCGCTGCGAATCCACTTGAAAAGACTTTTGACATGGTGGAAATCATGATCGTAGTAGTCTGCAGTCAAGTAATAAATGTCACCATGCCATTTGTAAATAAATTTGCATTCTATTAAATATAGATGCAAAATGGCCTTGAGCCAGGACAATATCCCAGTTCAAATCAAATATTGATTACAGACCAAAAAAAGGTAGTAATAAATTTTATATTTGTGGACGGAGAGACTTACAATTTTCTGAGATTATCTACTTTAGTTATATGCAAATATAAATATGTAATTGAAGGAGTCAAAATATCTCTACTTTCTGAATGAAAATATTTACAAATTTTTGTTATAAAATCGTTGTGTATTTTGTATTGTGTATTTTCGATTGTTACGTCTTTTTTAATTTTGAGGTGACAACAAAATCGTCACTCTACTATTAAAGTCAAGGATACGTGATGAGAATGTTGGCTTTCTTCAAAACTGAAAATACAAATACGAAATGACCATTTTTACTATAAAGAGGTAGAAAAATACAATATCATCGTGTTCGCATGAAAGTGACTTTGAACTGAAATACTACAGAGAAGATCATGTTCATTCTTTCATATTTCATTTTCAAATTTTTAAGTTGAAAACTCTAAAATTCCCGGTCGTGACATTTTATTTTTAAATGAGAAATGGCATTAGTGCACCCGAGTAATTGCATCGAGATTGCAATCGAGATTCGGCGCTTATTCGGTAGGTTCGTAAGGGAGTGATACTAACTAACCAGCTGAAAATGGGGCAGGGGTTTTTTAGGTGGTTTTGAGCAGAGTAGTATTTTAAATGTTCTTAAAGATATCTAAACGTAGATAGATTTACATGAACATGTCTAGGGTTGCTACAAGACTCCTCCAAATTTCAATTTGGGCCACAAAATAGATAGATTTACGTAGATAGATTTACATGAACATGTCTAGGGTTGCTACAAGACTCCTCCAAATTTCCATTTGGGCCACAAAATAGATAGATTTACATGAACATGCCTAGGGTTCCTACAAGACTCCACCAAATTTCCATTTTGGGCCACAAATTCTCAAATTGCAAATCAAAAGTTATCAAAGTCTGAACGGATTTTTGTGTATATGACATCTTAGCAGTACCACTTTAAGCTAATTAGTAAACATTTAAATTTAGGAAATTTCCACCTCCTGTTTCAAGAATTCTGGGACATTTTTTCAATTTCAAGTGGTTCGTATAGCCAAATTAGTAAAAATCTCAATCTATTTCTTGAGGATTTTGAAGATTATCTATTGGCGAGAAACACGAAAATGGGCGATGCCATGAAATTGGCGCTTTTACGAAATCAAATTGGTCGAGAAGGCAAGGATATTATAAAAACATTAGCCATTCCAGATGAGGATCGATCTAAATATGACAAAGTCATTAGTGCACTAAATGAGTTTTACGCTCCAAAGACGAAGATTTGTGTTCTACAACAGAAACCAAAATGTAGAAGAACCTATTGATGAATATGTTAAAGAATTAAAAGAATTGGCAAGTAGCTGTGACTTCGCCAATATGTCAGAAATGGTTCCAGACCGTATTGTACTTGGAGTTACTGACCTACATCTTCAAGAAAAATTGCTAAAGATGGAAGAACTTGGTATGAAAAAAGCAATACTTGAGTGCAGAATATATGAAAAACAAAAACATCAAGTCCGGTCAGTTCAAGAAGCAAAAAGGAACGTGGACGCAATACAAGAAAATGAAGATGAATCCGGTGAGAATGAACGTGTTGATAATGTATCCAAAATATTTAAAAATAGATCAGGAAATACGATGAACAATCAGGTGAATAGGGAAATAAGAAAATGTTATAAATGTTTTAAAACTCTCGAAATTAATAATTGTCCTGCTTTTGGTAAAATATGTCACAAGTGTAAGAAGCTGAATCATTTTTCCATTGCATGCAAATCGAGAAGAATTCAAGTGAACACTTTATCACAGAATAATGAAGATAAATCTGATTCTAGTAGTGAATTTGCGTTAACTTACAGTATAAATTCTATGGTAAGAAAGACATGTGGATGCATAATATAGAAATAGAAAATTCTTCCGTGGAATTCAAATTAGATACGGGTTCTGATGCAAATATAATGCCGGTATCTACACTTCGAAAATCTTAAAATCTACCAAGACAACGCTACAGGCGTATAGTGGCCACAAAATTTATCCCATATGAGAGATAATTCTTCGATGTGTTGTAAAGGATACAGCAAGCGATGAGCTTTTCCTTGTCGTTGATGATGGTTACAAGCCAATTTTGAGTAGAGATTCTTGTGTGAAGTTAGGATTGATCAAGAGGATCTGTAATGTAGAATCAGATTGTCTTGGGAAATTGTGTAGGAAATACAAGGACGTTTTTGAGGGCGAGGGGAGATTTCGAGAACCTTACAACATATATATATAGATAGGTCAGCTGTTCCAGTTGCTCATCCTCCCAGGAGAGTACCACTGAAGATATGAAATAAATTAAGGGAAAAATTAGATGAACTGGTAAATTTGAATATTATAGAAAAGACAGATAAACAACAGACATGGGTTAATAATCTGGTAATTCGTGAAAAGTTGAATGGAACTTTGCGTTTATTTTGGTTTGGCTATATTTAAAAAATTTAACTTTTTTAAGGAATGTTACTGAACTTCTTCCAAAACCTACAGCCTCTGTGAATGCAATCCATGTAAATACAATTTCATTTAAACTATAAAAAATGAGCAAACATTCCCATATTTATGGAACACAACTCAATTTTCTAAAACCTTGGTGACGACTTCGGACTCTAAAACCCAAAATAAAAACAATAAAATTTCGCTCAAAATAAAAAAATTATTTTTTAAAAGTGGTATCAACAGCAATTTCAATGTGTGTATAAAACAAATTTTGAAAAAAAGTAGATTAAAAATATTGGACTTAGCCTGGATAATTATCCAGTGTAAGTCATATTATGGTTAAGTCCAAAAATGTCAATACATTTTTTTTTTTATATTTTTTTGGAAAAAATATTTATATTGCAGTAGGCGACAATGTAAAAAAATATTTTTTTATTTTGAGCAAAAAATTAAATTTTAATCAACGTTTTTGTTAGCGCAGCTTGTTATCCCAGCTTTTTACTAAAACAAATTATGACTTATTCCCAGTGAAACAATTTTCTATGGAACTGCATCAGTAGATCCCCAAGATGCAGCGGTTTTGTTTGCTTGCGCTTCGTCAGAAAAATGATCCGATGTCTATTCATAAGTTGCTCCTTTCTCCAGATATTCTAAATTCTTTTTCATTCTTACTTTTATATTGCTACATCTAGCGAGTTGAAATTATAAAGACATTTTAAAATCGATAGCAATTCAAGGCAACATTTTTCCATTTTGTAGCCCATTGTTATTGAATATGAAATCAATTATTGTTCCACTTTTCCCATGCAGTGAAATTGCCCTTTTCAAATTTCTTAAAATAAGAAATATATATATATATTTTCTTACATAAGAAAATTCCCTTAATGAGGTTTTACCTTAATGACTTATATCCACAAAACACACAACCAAACAACAGCCAGCTAACATTTACTCTTACAAAACTTTGCCATTACGGAAAAAACTTGTGAAGAACGAAACTCAGTTTGAACTTTTGCAATTTTGCTGCATAAAAACAAATTGTGACGGGAATTCTAAGAAAGTTGGCTACCCACAGAGGAGATGACAAAAACAAAAACCACAGCGATAAAAATTAAATGCAATACCAACAACAAAAGTGTGATTAAAAAATTAACGTTGCATTTGCGACGAACGGCAAAGAAGACAAAGAACGAATGCCATGGACTGGCTGAATGTGGAGGGTGGGGTGTGGTGCGGTGCGGTGTTAGGGGAGAAGGTGGCAATAAACAGGTAAACATTAAAATGCCACTTGCTAATTAAAACAAATGAGATCACAAATTATTGAGTTTAATGTGGCGGTTGAGAATAAAAATAAAAATAAAAATTAAATATAACAAAAGGAGGGAGGTAATACGGAATGCTGGGAAATGCTAAAGAAAGAAAGACAAAGGAGGAGACATTTGTGCAATTTACAATGGCTTATGAAAGACTTTTCCAGGGAAGTTCACCAGGATCACATGTTTGTCCTCTATTGAATTTGAAGAAGAGATTTTATTAATGACTCACAACCAAATTCAAATCGTCGGCAATTTCTTTTCATGCCGCCAAAAAACCGGAAACTAAATATTTGTTGCAAACAAAATCATCCCAGCCAGCCAAATTATAAACAACGTCATAAATTTTGGCGACAAATTTGAATAAGTTTCAGATAAAATTAAGAAATTATTTTAAATGTCAAATAAAGACCGAATGGCAATTTAAATGTCCAAAAATGATAACGTGAGAAAAAATTGAAAAATCATCGAACGAGCCATATTTAAACGCTCGATTGTAATGGCGTTTGTTTTGAAACAAACACAGCACAACACAAAAAGAGACATTGTGATAAATACCAAATAACAAAAAAAGCCAAGCCATAAACTTAAACATAAACACAACATTTTGAAAAGAGAGAAAAAAAACAAAAACACCGAAAAAATAAGGTGATTTTGAAAATTAATAAAACATTAATTTTATTCGATTTTCTTGTGTATTCGGCAGACATAATGTTCGAATAATTAAAAATGTTAATTATTCATAATAAATCAAATGATTGACAATGTACATGCACCATGAGTCGAGCCAACCAACGGACAAACCGCTCGACAAATCAAGCCCACAACTTGGAGGTGTTCGAAAGCAGGCCATAAATTCCATAGCAACCAAGACAAACCACCAACGCCGCCAGCACAGCCGCAGCCACCATCATCACCACCACCATATCACAAACCATTTGATAAATAATAAAAGCTGAACATAAACTAGACAAGTCATGGTGGTAACCCAATACAAGTGGGGGACCTTAGTTTGGTGTAAGGGTACTTTTCAATACGCTAAATCTCTGGGGAAGTTTTTAAGAAGGTGGACAAAAAATAATATCATCGATTTGAAAATAAATCGACTTGAGAACTTAGGTAACAATATTCATCTTAACTATGTTATGGAAAACAGGGTGATACAGAGGTTTTTACTGCTAAAAGTCACCAGCATTAAAATAGTCCTGATCGGAAAAGACCTAAACATGTGTTAGGAACTTTTCGACTCAGGAACAAATTCAATTGGTCAATTTGTGAATCAAACCAAAGAATTTGTATATTCACTGAAAGGGAGCAACTGTGCAGAGCCTAATAATAATAATAGCCGAAGGGCTAATCTATATTTTGGAGAAGCTTTACAAGGCTTTGTATTCATAAATACCGACGTACAGTGGTTCAGAATCAAAATGCATCGACCAAAATTCAATAACTTTTGTTCTAGTAGACATTTGAGTTCTTTAAAAACCCAAAATTAGACAAGGACCCAATGATTATTTTGAGATATAAATCCGGCAATCGGATATATTTTAGAAATCGGTCCAAAGTTGACTACTTTTCGATTTTAAAGAAAATTAAAATTTTTATTTTTTTGTTAAGTTAAGTTAAGTTTTTTAACATATTTTTTCATAATGCGAAGAAAAATATTAATTTTTTTGTATTACAGATTTTAACCTTATTCAGATTATGAAAATTAAAAAAACTTAAATTCTTTTTGACTTTGTTTCAAACACGTTTTAAGAGGCTTTTCACCGAATGTCCGATTTTTAATCTTAATATCTCAAAATAATCTACTACAACAAATGTTATTGAGTTTTGGCCGATGGATTTTGATTCTGAAATACTGTGCGCAGCTGCATACGATGATAACAATATGCAACAAAGGCATGTCATGGATAATTTAAAAAAATTACTAAAATTAAAATTTTCGTCGTAGGTACCTTTAATAGTTGTACTCTCATTTTTGATATATTGGTCCAATCGCATCCCCTTATATGTTAAATTAAAGGTAATTGTGATTATTGGTTATGAGACAGTGGTTTACGAACAGCCTCCTAAAATTTGGGATAAAATATTTTTTTTTGGAAGAAAATCTATTTTTGCTGGCACAAAAAAAAATCATAAAAAATAGAAAAAAAGTAAGAAAAAAAATATTTTGTTTTATTTTTTAATACCTAACATTCGAACTCAAAAACAATGTGTGTATGTAAAAAATCCATGGGTAAATATAGAAGTTATGAAACCCTTTGCAGAAGCAAAAGATTTTTTGTAAAAAATCTCGATTTTTTAAATTTTGTTTAAAAGCGTGAAAAGTGGCATTTAAAATTATATATAAAATATTGTTTTAGTTTTTAATAGCTGGCATTTTAAACAAAGCATTTTTGAAGATATTGTGACATAAGAAAATTTTAAAAAATCGTGTTTACGAAGTTTTTGTACTTCTACAAGAAGGACCATAACTTCAATTATCCAACGATTTTCTTTATCTAGGCCTTGTCTTCTTCGGTAAGATGCTAGCTATTATAAACTAAAATAAAATATTCTGTTATCTAATTTGTAAAGGGATTTTCGCGCTATTTAACAAAAATAAAAAAAATCTTGATTAAAAAAACTTTTGCGTCTACAAATTATATCATAACTCCCCTATATTTATCCTTAGATTTTACATATTAACATTGTTTTTTGCGTTAGAATGTTAGCTATTAGAAAATATTATTAATTAATTTTTTCGATTTTTTTTCTATTTTTTACGATTTTTTCGCGATTCAAAAAAAAATATTTTTTTCACAATATTTGTAGCCATCGTGAGTACCATTAATTGAACATATAATCGGGTGTTGTCGGACTTATATTTCGAAAATTGGAATTTTTGTAAAAAATTTCGATTTTCTTTTAATTTTTGGCATTTTAAACAAGGCATTTTTGAAGAAATTATGACCCTTATCAATTGTCCATATTGTTTTAGTTTTTAAAAGCTGGCAGTTTAAACAAGACATTTTTGAAGATATTATGTCATAAGAGAATTTTAAAAAATCGTGTTTCATTTCTTACGAAGTTTTTGTATTTCTACAAGAAGGACCTTAACTTCAATTATCCAAAGATTTTCTTTATCTAGACCTTGTCTTCTTCGGTAGCTATTATAAACTAAAATAAAATATTCTGGCATCTAATTAACAAAAAATAAAAAAATCTTGATTAAAAAAAACTTTTGCGTGTATAAAGTATATCATAACTCCTACATTTATCCTTAGATTTTACATATTATCATTGTTTTTGCTTTAGAATGTTAGCTATTAAAAAATATTATTAATTATTTTTTTCATTTTTTTTTCTATTTTTTACGATTTTTTCGCGATTCGAATATTTTTTTTACAATATTTGTAGCCATCGTGAGTACCTTTAATTGAACATATAACCAGGTGTTGTTGGACTTATATTTCGAAAATTGGAAAAAAAAAAATTAGTAGAAAATTATTTCAAAAAAATGTACCATTAAATTATTTAATATCGTTTTCGAGTTCAGAAAGCCATAATACATCAGAAAATGTTAAATGTGTATACGTTCGATTGTAATCGATTCAGAATCATTTGTGAATGATTTACACACCAAATTTTACGATTCTAGCTGCAATACTTTTGTTTGTACCATTTTTATCCCTTTTGGCCAGCTCGCAACTTAAACGTGCAAAAATGCATTTATGTGGTCAGAAGAATTTACATTCCGAATTTCACGATTCTAGCTGTAATAAAGGGTGATTTTTTAGCTATTATCTTTTTGGCAACACTGTTTTAAACAGCTGACGCAGGTTTCGTGTTTTGTTTCACTGTCAAACATCTTCAGTTTGGTCTATAATTTTGCCATGAATCGTCCTAAAAGCGAACAACGCTTGCAAATTATTGAATTTTATTATCAAGATGCGTGCTCTGTTAAGAAAGTTCATCACGCGCTTCCATTTTGTGGTCAGTTTAATCGACCCACTGAAGCGGCTATCCGGGCTATTGTGACTAAATTTCGCACCAAATTTACATTGTTTGACATTAAACCACCAACACGCTTACGTAGAGTGCAAACTGAAGAAAATATCGCAGCTGTATCGGCCAGTGTTAATGATGACCATCAATTATCGATTCGTCGCCGTTCGCAGCAATTGGGCCTCTGTTACTCAAAAACGTGCAAATGCCAAAATTGGACTAAGCGGATGGACCATTTGAGGCGCAGTCAAGGTCAACATTTGCATGAAATAATCTTCAAACATTAAATTATATGGACCGTACTATCGATTCAAATAAAGATTTCATGCATTTTTCTGAATTTTATGTGTTTTTTTTTTTTGAAAAACTTTCCTATAGCTTTTAAAAAATCACCCTTTACTTTAGTTGGTATTATTTTTAGTCCGTTTTGTCCCGCTCACCCCTTATAAGTACAAAATTCGAAAAATCCATTTAGATTGCGCTTCTACATTGTCAGTGGAATTTACACACCAAATTTCACGACTATAGCTGTAATACTTAAATTCGTACTATTTTTATCCTTTTTTGTCCCGCTCACCATTTAAAAGTAAAAATTTCGAAAAATCCAATTTTACTGCGCTTCTACATGGTCTGAGGAATTTACTTATCAAATTTCACGATTCTAGCTGCAATAATGTAGTTGGTACTATTTTTATCCCTTTTTGTACAAAAGTACAAATTTCGAAAAATCCATTTATGTTGCAAGTCTACGTTGTCAGAGAAATGTAAATACCGATTTTCACGAATATAGCTGCAATACATAAATTGGTACCATTTTTATCCCGTTTTGAGTCTTTCCTCCCTTAAAAGTACCCTTAAAAGTACAAATTTCGAAAAATCCCTATTTGTAGTTCGCCTGCATGGTCAGTGCAAGGAACACACCGAATTTCATGTTTCTGCCGTTGTCAGGACGAAGGTTCGATGTTTATCCCTTTTTGGGCCATTTTATCCCCTAAAAGTACGAATTTCGTAAAACCCTTTCTTAGTCGACGTCTACGCCATATTTCGGGTCTACCCTGAAAATTTCATGAAAACGACTGAAGCCAGGACGTTTGGCGCTGGGCGCTAATGATAAGTCAGTCAGTCAGTATTTTTATATTCATATATTCCGGTGACCATAGTGCAGGACGCTTTCCTGTTCATATTTGTAATCGTGAAAAACTGTTTCTATCTCTCTCTTCAATCTATTTTTATCAAATATTTCCCTTTGATGTCTCAAAACGTTAACCATACTCAATATTATCAGTATAGGGCATCGAGCGTAAGACTGTAAATCAGCATATTACCAAAATGGTTGTTGTACATATCTCGCTCGTAACGCCACAGTAAATGACGCAAAACTAAACTGTGGCATATGAATATCAGCGGCGGACAGTGGCACAGCCCACACTTGGCCAAAACAAACCAACAGTGCTGGCCAATAGTAAAACGGTTCGGTTAAGCGAACAAAACCAAACAACAAAACGAAAGATATCCATCCAACCATCCATACATATTTATGGCTTTATTTAAGCACACACAAATATTCATACATACAGACAGACAACATACATACAAATACTAAAAATTTTTCATAGATCCCAAGTAGATCTCAGCTAACACACAAACGGTGGAAAAATCACGGAGGCCAAAAATGTGTCAACAATTTTCATAATAAGACTAGGCTAGGCTGCTCTGGCACTGGGTGAGATGTTAGTGTCTATGGTGATGGTGATGGTGATGGCGATGAAGACGATGATGATGGCGTTTGTTAACTGGTAATTAACAATTCAATGCGATATTCAGAGCATAACGTCATCATTATCGTCACACTCGAAATGGCATATTGAATGATAATGTCATCATGAGGAGGCACAGTGGCACTAAACGAATAATTTAAGGCAATAGAACTACTTACTGGAAAGAGAGTGTGTGGACGGATTGTGGACAAGGAGAGAAAATGTTATTTATGAGAACAGTATTAAATTACAGGATAATTGAAATGATAAATGAAAGATAGAATTTTTTTATTTTTGGAATACAAATATATGAGAAATAGTTTTGAAATATAGGGTGGGTCATTTAAAATTTTATTTAATTGTATTTGAACTACTTAGAACTTACTTAGACTTTGAAGGGTAGAATAACATTCATTTTTATTTTCAGGTTTATGTTTGAGATTTGCAAAATGCGAAAATATATGCTCGAACAAAATTGGGAAATATAAAAAACTTACTTTCAAAGTGGTGACTCCTTAATGCAAACTGTTAGAAATTTAGGTGGAAAAATTTCGAGAAGAGATCGGCCTTCATGAAGCTCATTTTCATGTCAATAGGTAATCATGTGGGTGGCTATGTCAATAAGCCAAATTGCGCATATGCGGTTCAGAGAACCCACACGTGACTGTTGAGAAGCCAATGGATCCATAACGATTCACTGTTTGGTGTGGATTTTGGGCTGTACTGGAAAATTGCGTTGATCGGATGTGGTACTGCCGAGCCAGTCGTTGTAGTCTTATGAATGATATTGTGTTCCATTATTAAATGACAAAGTTCAACCATTCCAATAAAACCAGAAATTTAAAAAAATAATCAGTACTTTTTTATAGCCGATTCTAATTTAAAATCGTACATGGCCCACCCTATAGTTTGACAGTAGCATCACTCAAAATAGGAGCGATTTATTTTGGAAAAAATTCACGGCATAGAATTACCAAGAGCTAAAAAATATAAATAATTTCTTGTAATAATTTCAGTACCAAATTGGTACTAATATTACCAATAACTTTTTTTTTTTTTTTGAAAATGCTATAAAAAAAAACTACTGAATATTTTCTCAAATTTCTTTTTTATTTGAAAGTACATTCCTTCCGGTTAATAATGGAAACTAATTTCATTCAAATGGCTGCTGAGGGCACCCCACAAATAATAGTCCAACGGTTGAATAGTTGAAAAAAAAACGTTAGATGGCGGACCCTATATAATATATACAACTTCCATTTGTTCGGTGACTTATAATGAAATTTGACGTAGAATATTTTTGTCATTCTCGCCACGCCTCTAAAATTCAGTTTTGTGTGTCAGTTTAAAGAAAAAAAAGGATAAATTTAATAAACAATTTCTTGATTAGATATCCAAATGTGTACTGATATTTGATTTACATATACATATATATTAGGATGGGTTACGAAAATAAATTGCAGATGTCACCCCACAGAAATGAAGATTTGATTGTTTTATGATGATCTACAAAATATTTTGTCACTGGGTCAAGCCATCTGTGAGGTAAACGCTCCTGAAAACACCTCTCAAAATCATGTTTTTCCCGTGTAATTTTTTATTTTTGCCCAATTTTTTTTTTTGAGTTTATAGATTCTGTATTCTTGTAGAATAACTCATTGGTAGAATTATTGGACGTTTATATTGATTTTTTGCGGCTTTTCATGCTAGCAGCTAAAAACTCATATTTCTTGGAAAAATTTTGTAAGAGGTGTAATGAAATATAAATAGGAGGAATCAATACCTTTCGAATGATGCCTAAATGTTGAATGACGGACGAAAAATGATGTCGCTGATTCCTTGAAATAATTTAATGCAGGCGATGGTTTGCAGAGCCAAAATGTTCAAACACTTTTTACAAAAATGAGCGCTCTGGCGTCAATTTCATTCCGATTTTCGTTATTTATGCATCATTCGAAAGGTATTGACAGCAGTTATTTATTTTTATTAATAAATATTATTTATAAAATACCACCAAATACGAACATTTTTCAGTAGTCACTATGAAAATGCACTAAAAATTACTATAAACTCCAATATTTCGACCAATAAGGTACTCTAAGTCAAGGATCAAAATTTACATTTAAAGTGCTTTCAGGGGTCTATTATTTAAGAAGAAAATAAAAAAAATATTTATTAATGAAAAAATGTTGGGTGAAAATGTAACACAAAACAAAAAAAAAACTGGAAAAACATGATTTATTATTATTATTTATTTATTATTTTCAGGAGCGTTTAGCTCTCAGATGGCTTGATCTAGGAACGAAATATTTTGCAAATCATCATTAAACAATCCAAACTTTATTTTCGTGGGGTGACTGGAACTTGTTTTTCCATTTGTATGGACGGCGTCGCAGCCTAATATATATTATATATACAATTTTCAATTGTTCGGTGACTTATAATGAAATTTGACGTAGAATATTTTTTTCATTCACACCACTCCCCTAGAATTTTGGTTTGGGGGACAATTTAGCAACAATTCGGAAAAAGTACGAAATTAACTCTAAAAAATTTTTTATGTTTTTGCTTATTTCTGGAATTTAAGTTGAGTTTTGGGTGTTGGTGTCTTCAGACACTTTTAGTAGAATTTTATGGCAAATAGTTTGAACATTTTAACCAGTTAAACCCCTGTTTTAGGCTTGTTTTTACCCTTTGGCACAAAAGGGACCAAAAATACCCCTCTATTGAGGAGCTAGAGGATTAACATGATTCACAAAAATGCTCTTCGTAGTATTGTAAGTAATATTGATGAACACATCCTATACTTGAAATGAAAATAAGGTTTCCCATGCCGATTCAGCATAAGAATGTGCAAAAGAAGGAAATATTAAACCCCCTCTAAAACAACCTTCATAAGGATGCAATTTAAAAAAATAATTATTTTTTTTTAATTTTATATTTTTATATTTTATTTATATATATATTATAGTAAAATTTGATGTAGAATATGTTTTCCCTATATCACAAGCCCCCACCAAAAAATTCAGTTTTTGGAACAGTTTAGCACAAATTCGGAAAAAGTACAAAATTAACCTTTAAATGAATTTTAAGTTTTGTTTTATTTCTGTCATTTAAGTTATATTTTGAGTGTTGGTGTCTTCAGAGCCTTTTAGTAGAATTTTATGGCAAGTATTTTTGTGTGTGTTTTTTAACGTTTTGCACAAAAGGGACCAACAAGACCCCTCTATTTAGGAGCTAGAGGGTTAAAATGTTCCACCAAAACAGTGTTTTAAATAATATTGCTGAACACATCCTATACTTAAAATATAAGGATCACGAGGTTTCTTTATAAGTGTTGCTTGAGTGGAAATTGTAGGGCAAATTAGCGAATTTGCGTCCTGAGGTTGTTATCTTAAAGCAGCTTTGAAAAAATATTATATATTTTTCTAATAACACCATGAGACGATTTTACAATTTGTTATTGAACCTGAACAAGTCTATATACATATGAAACTAGAGACCATACGTAGAAAAACTGTATACTCAATTTTCCATTTCCAAAGGATGTAGATGTTCTAATAATTTATTTTCGTACCTTTGAGGGTCATAGAATGGCAACATGGGTTTCAAATGAAAGAGAAAAATATTTATTAAAAATACTTCTAATTTCATGATTCTATCTATATTAGTTTAACATTAACAACAATTTCAATTTTTGCCCCTTAAATTAGAACATGAACTAACTAAATAATGGGGAAAACTTGAAATGGGTGTTAATTCAAAACTTATACATGGAATTTGAAGCATTTTAAACAGATATTCTTCTCTTTCATTTGATTTTCATATCGCCATTGTATGACCCGCAAAAGTATGGAAATAAATTATTTTCTTAACTTCATAGCACCATAAAAAAGATAAACCTTTAGTAAATAATATGATATTTACATTTCCTCTGTGAATGGTTTCAAGAGACACTTTTCGTGGTCATTATTAGCTGATTTGCAGACTTTTTAATCAAATTTTTCTGAAATAAAAAAATTTACAAAATAAATTCCCTAAATGCCCACAGGGTGGGCAATCCCTGATCCATAATTTCAAAATTACATAAATTTCACTATGTTTTGGGTCGATATGTAACCACTGTGCGTTGGTGATTTCAATGATGGTGGGGCGATGTTGATGATGACGACAGTGGCTTAAATGAAACAATTAAAACATTTGTAGCTTTAACTCCCTCTCTCCGTCTCCCTCTAGCTCTCACTGCAAATAAAATGGTGCTATTTGGCATTGTTATTGTGGCGCCCCGTAGTCATATCTTCTGCATCGATTTGTTAAGTATCGCTCGAATGCTTAGTATTCTAGACAATCGGGTAGAGCCTAATAAAGTCGAAACATGTACCAACTGGCACATGAATACAAACATTTGTACAAATATATCTACGAGTAAATGAATGGCTCGGTATATATTGAAATACAAGACATTCATCAATATATGATTATTCATACGGACATACATATGTATGTATGGATGTAGTATCTCTGATTGTCTGTAGGTATGTTGTTGCGTATAAACCTACATATTTATTAGCACTGATGATGTCTTCTAATTTGTTGAATGTTGAACGTTGAATGCTGATGTTATGCTGCGATTATCAGACAGGCGACATGTTTACAAAATTATCGGTGACAAATGTTATTGAATTTTGTTAAATTTTTTGTCTCCTTCTTTAAATTTACTACATTTTTGTCTTGGAATTTAAAAAAAAAAAACAATTCAACAGATTTATTAATATTTATACCTTTTGGCTTATGTGAGTTTGATGATGTTTATGAAATCCGCAAAAAAAGGCACTGTGGGAAAAATCTCAATGTTATGGTGGTTGTCTGTCTGTCTCT
The DNA here is from genome assembly GCA_947397865.1 of Polietes domitor. Taxonomy (NCBI): domain Eukaryota; kingdom Metazoa; phylum Arthropoda; class Insecta; order Diptera; family Muscidae; genus Polietes; species Polietes domitor. The sequence goes on from OX377621.1 coordinate 50,271,895, forward strand.
CCATGCGTATGGTTTGAACTTACATATGTCCGTACATAAGCCATAAATAATGGCATGAATTTTAGATGAGTTTCTTTTTTCTGTTATTTATGAGGATTTTTTTATATATATTTTTGCGTTGTTGTTCTCTGGTATTTATTTTCTTCTGTTTCTTTCCTATTTTCTTTGCAGAGCAATCCTTATGGTCTGAAGGACTCGGCAGCGGGCACAGATATGTCGGCGTGGACCTCAGCTGGCCTGCAGCCAACAACGGGTTATTATTCATATGATCCCATGTCAGCATATGGGTAAGTTAAATGATATATTGAATATCATTTTTTATTGTTTATATCCTTACATAAAATATGTAGATGGAGAAATTATTATGTTTTTAAATATTAAACGAAGCTTCGTCAATATTATTGTGAATTTAAATAGAACTAGAGCCGTACGACGCAGACGAATAATTAAATAATGTCACAATTATTCATGGAGGAGCTTATCTCTGTTACCAACACTGTGAGACAGTTCAAAAACTTTGGGAAGTGATACTACTTTTCTTGAAGGTATTGTGTAGACACTCCCAAAATCTTGAGTTACGGGAAAAACAGGCTTTTCTTGTCTGTAACATAGTTGGTTATCAACCGATTTTCACCTTATTATTGCATCCATATGTAACTTATTTAAGAAAACTTTTAACCCAGAAAATAATTCTTTAAAAATTCTTTAGTAATTTTTTAATTTTTGCAATATTTTTGCACATTATTTTGTTTGGTAACCGTACCACTTGTAAATTTATTTAAATAAAACATTTAGTAAGGAGTAAAAAGACACTCTGTTTATAAAACCCCGTTGGGAATAGACTCTTAATACAAATTGTTTACAAAAATACTAGTTTTGGTCATTCCAATTCACATCTCTCATTATTTTACGAATTGAAGTCAAATAAAAATACTTAAAAGTTATCAAAAAGATAAAAACTGTGTAAAAATTACTAGAGTTTCATTATTTACCAAAAATAGCCGAATTCCCAAAGTGGGGAAAATGTGTTCCCAAAATTTGGGATTTTTTTTATTAAATTGTAGTCCATTAAAAAAATTTAAAAGTCGCCGAAAAGATAAAAACAATGTAAAAATTACATTGTTGCGAGCGATGCGAGCACATGCACAACATTGAATTGGCAAAGTGAGATTTTTAGTGTGTCGACTTAGTTCGGTGGAATATTTTGTTTATCAGCGTTTCTCATTAGAAATATGTGACCGCTGGTACTAATATGAACCCTGATTTAAGTCAAAGACATACATAAGTTGCGAAAGTTCTGATGAGATGGTGTAGCGCCCATCGAAACTGCGCAGTCAACTTTCAGCTGCAACAATAAAGGTCTCACTTTGCCTTCTTTGCTATTTTTGGGTTCTGCTGAAGACTTCGGCACAACCTATGGTCTTGAACCAAAATAAATGACAAGACATACAACATAACAGACCAACTATACATACAAACAACAATTACAAATTTTAATTATTCCCAAAAATACCCGAATTCCCAAAGTGGGGAGAATGTGTTCCAAAATTGGGGATTTTTTATTAAAATGGTAGCCATGTTTTTTTTTTACTTTTTTATTTTGTTTTGATGAATTTTAGGTATTTTTCTTGGTCTTCAAGTCGTAAAATAATGAGAGTAGTTAACTGAAATGACCAAAATTTTTATTTTTGTAAAAATTTAGTAAAGAGTGATTTTTTTGAGGTTAGGATTTTCATGCATTAGTATTTGACAGATCACGTGGGATTTCAGACATGGTGTCAAAGAGAAAGATGCTCAGTATGCTTTGACATTTCATCATGAATCGTCTTACAAACGAACAACGCTTGCAAATTATTGAATTTTATTATCAAAATGCGTGCTCTGTTAAGAGTTCATTGCGCGCTTCCATTTTATGGTCAGTTTAATCGACCCACTGAAGCGGCTATTCGGGCTATTGTGACTAAATTTCGCACCAAATTTACATTGTTGGACATTAAACCACCAACACGCTTACGTAGAGTGCGAACTGAAGAAAATATCGCAGCTGTATCGGCCAGTGTTAATGATGACCACCAATTTTCGATTCGTCGCCGTTCGCACCAATTGGGTCTCTGTTACTCAAAAACGTGGAAATGCCAAAATTGGACTAAGCGGATGGACCACCTAAGACGCAGCCGCGGTCAACATTTAAATGAAATTATCTTCAAAAAGTAAATGTCATGGACCAATCTAACGTTTCAAATAAAGAACCGATGAGATTTTGCAAATTTTATGCGTTTCAACAACTCAATTAATCAGGATTTAAAAAAAAAAACAAATCTGTAATTTAAATAAATTTACGGTTACCAAACAAAATATGTGTTTTCTGGACATAGATATCTTAAGATTTCTTAAATAAACTATCTAGCGATCAAAAGCTTCAGGTCTTTTATCTTTTGAAATCCAATAATTGTTATATACAGTAGGCTGGGTCGCAGTCTATACAAATGGAAAAAGCAATTTTAAGTCATTACCCAGAAATGAAGATTGGCTTGTTCAATGATGATCAGCAAAATATTTCGTAGCTGGATCAAGCAGTCTGTGAGTTAAACCCCTAAAAATTACGTTTTTCCCCTGCAATTTTTTTGGCTACATTTTTGTCTTTTTTCTGAAATAGAAAGTACTTCAAATATAAATTTTGATTCTTGTCTTAGAGTTACTTATTGGTCGAATTATTGGACGTTTATAGTAATTTTTTGTGTTTTTTTTTTCATAGTAGCAACTTAAAATATTTTTTCCTATTTGTTGCAAGTATTTTATAACAAATAAATACCTTTCGAATGATACTTAAATGATGAACATCGAAGGGAAATTGACGTCGCAGCGCTCATTTTTGTAAAAAGAGTTTGATAAGTTTGGCTCTGCAAATCCATCTCCTGTATTAAATCACTTTACAAACATGGAGTCTGTGACGTCATTTTTCGTTCGATATTCATCATTTAGGCATCATTCGAATGGTATTGATTCCTTTTGTTTATTTTTCATAACACCTCTCACAATATGTTTCCAAGAAATATAAGTTTTTAGCTGTCACTTTGAAAATCATCATAAAAAATCAATGTAAACGCCCAATAATACAACAAATGAGTTATCCTAAGACAAGTATAGAAATTTATATTTAAAGTGCTTCCAAGGGTCTATTAATTCATAAAAACATTTTGGACAAAAATACAACATAAAAAATTACGAGGGAAAAACGTTATTATTAGAGCGTTTAGCTCAGATCATCATTAAACAATCCAATCTTCATTTCTGGGCAGCAGCAATTTATTTTCGTTACCCATCCTAATATACAGGCAAGGATTTTGGGGGTGTTTGGCAAATTTAAAATTTTAGGTCTGTGTAATCTGAGGGCTACATAATTTTTATTCATTAAAAAATACCTACTGAACTTATTTTCAATTTTTATGTATAAATTCTTGATGAATACAACCAGCAACGTCTGAATGACGTCACCTCTGAATAACGTCTAAAAACGTACAGTGCTTAAGAATCGATTTTCTATGGCCAAAATTCAATTGCTTGTGATCCAGTAGACATATTTTACACAAAAATCGGGCAAAGTTATACTTTCTTATTTTTCATATCCCAAACATATGACGTTCGATTGAGCCCTTTGAACTTCACCAGGGAATCGAGGCGAATTCACATCTTGACAATTCCCTCCCACCCTCCATTAATATAAAAGTTTAATAACCTTCTGACAAAATCATTTCAAAAACTGTAGTTTTTTAATAACACTCCCCTTTACAGTTCGAATAGTGTACCTTTTGTTTTTTTGTTCTGTTTTGAATACCCACCTCATAAAACAGCGTTCTCGACGACAAAATTCACTTTTCACAGCTATTCCCTCCCTATCATTGCCATCATCATAAAAACTTGAACAGTTTTATGGAATTGTGAAAATTTGTGTTTAAAAGCGCGAAATTATCTTTTTATGATACCATGAAGTGGAGTGGGGGATGGGAAGGCGGTGCCAAATTGTTATATTTACCACATCAAAATGGAAAAAATCATGAAAAAGTTATAAAAGCGTGATTATGGAGTACTCCAAGTGAAACTATGTGGCGTGCGTTACACTTGGCGGGTTATGAGAGGGCGACGGAGATGGAGGAGTAAGTTTCTATGGAAAACAAACATTCGATGATAATTTTTGATGAAAAGTATCAGCATATTTTTTGAAGTGGTCCTTTTTTCTACGAAGAAATAGAATTAACAAAGTTAGCGTGTCCACCGTTGTTCTTGTTGGTATTGTTGACTACTGTTGATGTATAATTTAATTGTAGCAAAATATTGGCTTTACATTAAAAGCAGGACATACCGACCGAATGACACGTTGTGGAGGGTCAGTAAACACACAGTGCAGACAGTACAGTACTCCACTGGGATATTGTAGAGGGATAAAGGGATAATTCAAGGACAATTTTCTATAGAAAGTCATGAGGAAATTGGGAATTAAATTCCGTGGCATAGGAAGAATGTGACAAATTTGGAACACATTATCATTATAGTGATCAAACTCGAAACCGAAAACCGGGCCAACCGTTTTTTTAAGTGAGACCGACTGTCGGGTTTTTTAAAATCACGGTGTTATAAAAACCGAGTAAACCTGGTTTTTTAGTCGGTCTCCATCGGTTTTCCATTATTGAAAATATTCCTATTTTTGTGGACCTAAAAATTGATGGCGTTGACCGATGGCCGCCCTATTCGCGAAACATATAGACGCATTCGTGAGTTTTATGACACACTACTGTAGAGTCCAATCGGCGAAAGAATAACGCATATGATGGTCTCGTGCTTTTAATTTCTGTACCAACTGGATCTTATATGGCCAACATCCTTGCGCAAAACAAAAATCGCGATCATAAATGCCAAAACGTAGGCCCTGTATGACAGTTCGAAAGTTCTATTAAAATTAAAAACGCCCAATATTTTTTTTAAATTAAATATTTGTAATTGACATATTTCGTAGGCTTTGCTGAGATTAAATAATACATTGATAGAATTGTTACTTATGATTTTCGACATAAAAATCAAAATTTCCTATTTCTTACTGTTTTAAGAAAACCCCGAATGAAACCGGTAGAACCGGTTTTTTTCGAAAAAAAAAAAGAAAACCGAGCAACCGGTTTTTTTTTTAAATCACGGTTTTCGAAAAACCCGACATCATAGAAAAACCGGGTTTTTGATCACTCTAATTATCATCATCTCATCCTGCAGCTAGTAGAATATTGATTAAACTCAGACCGAAGAAGTGTCAAAACTAGATTAATTGTTTAATAGTAATTCCAGTTTGTTTTCCTATTGAAACTCAAGGAAAACGTTAATAGTCTGACCTATTTAAAAAATAATATTTTTTGATTTTCGTGTTAATTTACAACTGTCTCATTTCATAGATCTTTCACACTGACGTCGAAATCTATCATAACTCTCATATGGACAATTCCCAAAAAATTAATTCAGACAACACTAATAGCCTCTTCTTTTAAACTAAGAAATAATTCTACGAACATATATATATATATATATATATATTTTGGAAAAAAACGTTAAAAATGGCAGCATTTTGGATGCTTTCTCTTTAGAAGTGTATAACTTCTGATTGAAGTAATACATATGAACCTGTCTTTGTACTTGTTCACACCTTATACGCATGCAACTAGAGATCGTATGTAGATATGCAGTGTATTCAGTTTACCATTTCACTTTTGTCCTTTTCACAGGACTATGCATTTCCAAAGGACATAGGATTTATTTTTGTACTTTTAGGAACCATACAATGCACTATGGTCCCAAATCCATTTTTTTTGGCAGAAATTCAAAAAATAAAATTGGAAAGTGGTAAATGTGTATATATTTTCTTTATGGCAATCAAGAAAATATACTGGAGAAAAGTAGGTGGCAACACCACAAGCATGAATGGTACTTAAACTTTGCGGTTCAAAAAAAGTGGGATTAATTTTGATATGAAGCAGTTTTACAATTTAATTAAAATCAAGACTTGAAAAGAAAATAATGAAGTGACTATATTACGAAAATTGACGGCAAGAGTTAGTAGTTAAAAAATTATATTTAACATTTTATGACTATTGTGGACTTGTAAGTATTCATAGGTATTGTAATTTTGTGATTTGTAGGGAACAATTCTATAAATGTCGTGGACCAAAAGTTATATGTATGACTCAACTTGACTCAAAGTGTAAATGTGAAAGTGTTCGTCTGAGCATTTTTCGGCAAACTCCAAAAATTTTCATATTATTTTAGCACAGTTTTTGATTAGCCATAGACATATGTATGATTATATCTCTGAATTAGTTTTGTGTAAGAGATCCATCAATATTTTATTTAAAAGGTATTGAAAGTACCTTTAAAATGGTATACAACATCATTCACCTTTTTGTAAACATGTATGCATTTTACTTTATTTCTTGAAATAATTATTTAAATTGCAGTTTAAAGTATACTATTTGTATGCTATATTTTGCTTTTGTAATAATGTTTAGAAAAACACATTCGTCAAAATAAACAACTCTTCATTCTTTTAAGCTTTCATAAAATTTTGTTTTTGGTCACCCTATACCAATACAGGGTGATAATTATGTTGGTTATATATTGAGTTTATATGGGAGGTGGTAGTGGGCGTGGTCCAATTGGCCCAATTTTATTTTTATTTTTTGATTTGCAAATGTGCAAAATTACAAGACTGTATGTTTATTTTTCGACTTTATGCCATAAAAAATGGATTTGGGACCAGTGTGCAAAGGTGATATGGGTATCAAATCAAATAGATGCATATCTGGTAAAGACACTTCAAATTTCATGTATCTATCTGTATAAGTTTGACATTAATAAATAAAAATAAATAAACTTTAACTTTTTAAAAGGGGATTTTGAAATGGTTGTTTATCCTAATCTTATATAGGAAGAAGCATGAAATTTGAAGTATTTTTAACAGATACTCGTCGATTTCGTATGAAACCCATGTGGACTCTATATGATTCGCAAAAGTACGAAAATAAATTATTAAAACATATATATTCTTTGTAAACTTTGTAAAATCTTGTAAAAAGGAGAAGAGATCACCAAATGGAAAACGGAGTATACATTTATATGGCGTCTATTTTCACGTGTTCATGGTCTTGTGTAGCTTCAAAAAGTACTGTCGCACGGTGTAAGCAATCCAACAGTGTAAACAGTTTTAAATTCGGGAATTAATGAGAACACAACACGTTAAAAATACGAAACCAACCTCGCCACAAATACATTTTCCCCCTTCTAACTCAGATATCTCTTTAACTAATTGAGGTACACATACATAGATGTGTGAGAAATTTCGTCACGACATCTCTTTCCGTTCAAAACTTACAGAATTATTCAAAATTTCATACAAATTATTCAAAGATATGGATTCACTGTGCGAAGTCAGTCATACCACGTAATAGCTTTCTGTGACCTATCAAAGCTATATTTCTAATTTTTCCATAATTTCTCTTAGCAGGTCAGTTTTTTTTCCGCCAAACCAACTTTCGGTGCAGTAGGTATGTCATAATGTTTATCAAGCATTTCCTTGGATTCTTTGGTCTGTTTCCCAGACAAAAAATAATGAAATTCTATTCGACAAAAAAACATACATTCGACAATCCATCGAATCCATATCCGTAAGATTGCCTACTCACTACTGAACTGTCCTCAGTCAGTATTTGAAAGTAATACGCTACTATATTTGATCATATAGTACATATTAATTTCAGCAATCTCGGTAAGGTCGTTTGGAGATATACCTAAAACGTAAGTGTATTAAATCTGTGCTTTGACAAAGAAAGTGCTCGATCGTCTGCTATATTTTTCGCTGCCATTGTCCACAGATGGTGCCATAGTGGAATCGAGTCCATGGTGGATTGTTTCATCTTGTCCTTGTTGTTTATGATTTCATCTTTTATTATTTCGACCATCGTGTTCGGACCATTTTATATTGAAATTCATCACCACTTGCTCGTTCTATGGCAGCGCCATAATCCCCCATAGACCACTGTACGCAGAGACACGAGTTTACACTCGTGGGGTCAGACGTTGCCAATACAAACAAACAAACAAACATGTGTACTTTGGTTTCATTATGGCAATTTGCTAGACTGTTTGTATTGGTGTGTAAGTTCGATGGATGTTAATGTGCGTGCGTGATTGTGTGTGTGTCTGTGAGTTAAATATCATTTAAAATGTTAACAAAACTAATGCGTACCTTCGGTTCAGAGAACAGACATAACAAAAACAACCACTACAACACGTACAACTAAAACTACAACAATTCAAAGCCCCCAACCGTCTATGGAAAATTATAAATAATAAGAGGTTTATAATTATAGACGCTTTTCAGCGAAAAAAAAAACTAAATTTGTTTTCGTTCAGTTTTTGTTGTCGTCGTCGCTGTTAACCAAGTCATGAGTTTTGTTAAGCTTCTGTTCGAGATCTCGTCCAAAGCCCAATATTAAAAATAAACCGCTTGGGGAGGGGAGAATTAGGTAGATCATATCGAGTTATAGGAGGGGGCAGCGGTAATGAGCGACTAGGTGGTTGTATTACCCGCTTGTGTTGTGTCTGAGTTGTGTGTGAACAAGTATTTGATTTGTTAACAAGATTACAGTTTTCAAAGCAAAAAAACACTAAAGCCTGAGCTTGTCGTTGCTGGTATTGATGTTGTAGTTGTGGTTGTTGTTGCTGCTGCTTCCATTTATATAGCCATTTTTTGTGAACTTCTTTACACAATTGCCACCCACTTTATGGATTGTTTCAACTACTGTGGCTATTATTATTATTTCTCGGGCAAACCAAAACAAAAGGAAAACAAATTATAGAGCTGCGGCATGGAGATTCGTGATGAACGGAAAATGGGCGATTAAAACGCTTCGCTTACTCACTCAACCGGCCAACCAACCGACCAGCCAATCACTCAGTGAGTAGTGGCCATTCGCGCCCGTTTGCTGTTCGCATTTTCTGACAAATGTTTGTCACACATGCAACATTTTTGTTCGCCGTTCAGCGTTCAGTGTTCATCATGATCATGACCATCGCCGCCGCCATCGTCATCGTCAGTGGAGTACAGTTGGCCTTATAATCAACACCCATTCCATCACAGCACTGGAACAACATTCAACAATTTAGATTCCGTATCACAACATGTGAGAGAGTGTGTGTCCAGCCATAAAAAGGTTGGTTATTATAGCCTAGAATGTGCTGTGCTGTGTTGTGATGTTGTGCTGGTTTAATTGTCATCGTGGCATTGCAATCGCATTCGCTTGAAACACCGAAATGAACTTTTGTTAGCTTTTAGGAATAACAAAAATCTGGGTTTTCCGAAAAAGAAAAATATATGGGCAGGTTTAAACAAACTTTACAAGCTTATCGCATTATATCGATTTAGATAAGTTTTAATGTCAGTGTTGCAGTTTTTATAAATATAATTTAAAAGGCTATCGTTTCGATAAACAAAAATAGTTGTGTTTCCACCTCTTGGTAAAAGGGAAAAGCGCAGAAGGAACAAATAAGGGTGTTTTGTTGCATTTGCAGAATGAAAACAGCTTTGTTTATTCCCCACCAGAAACTAAATAATACGTGGGGAGCGTATGATTATAGCATACTGTTGAAATATCAATCATACGCCATAATGTACCACAGAGCGCCTCTAATTGGCTTCATGTTAAATCAGCAGATTGAATTTACTCAACCATAACGAATTTCACGAAAATTTGGTCAAATATTCATAAAATATAAAAGTTGGAGAAATTTGTGCTACAGAACCATCAGGTTCAAATCTGCCATCCAGCTAAGTGTTGCAAAATATGCCCAAAATATTATGAACTATTCCTTTAAAAACCCTACATTAAATTTCTAAATATTTTTTTTTAGTTTTTTCGTTTGCATTTTTTGGTCTGTAATCAATATGTGAATAACTGGGATATTGTCCTGGCTCAAGACAATTTTACATCTATATTTAATAGAATGCAAATTTACTTACAAATGGCATGGTGACATTTATTACTTGGCTGCAGGCTACCACGATCATGATTTCGACCATGTCAAAAGTCTTTTCAAGTGGTTTCGCAGCGACTTTTCAACATCAGACCCGGCATCTATAAGGAGATGACTCTCACAAACGAACGAGAAGCACAACTCACTTGCCGAATGTGCGTTTAAAAAATCGCTTCAAGTAATAAAGCACATATGCCATCTTACAAGCATCTCATTGAGTTGCATATGTAAGTATGTATGTGTATATGCAGGTATAGTTACACAGCCATACTTCTGCCGTGCCAATGATCATTTGTTTTAGTTTTAAATGTCACCATGCCATTTGTAAATAAATTTGCATTCTATTAAATATACATACATACAAAACAATTCCTTATGGTACTACTTGACGGTCCCGTGAGACCGGCCACGTAAACCAACACACAACATCCATATTAAATTGTAGCAAGATATGAAATCGTGTATTGATTGATGTACCAATAATACTCTACGACACAATTTTTGTCGAAGGGCTATGTATACCATTTTCTGATGTATTTTGGGTTTCTGAAGTCGAAAACGAAACAATTTTAATTTTTTATTAAAATTCCAATTTTTGTTGAAAATAGCTTTAATATTTGTACTCTCATTTTGGAAATATAAGTACCATAACACACGCTTATAAAGAGTGATTTTTTTGAGGTTAGGATTTTCATGCATTAGTATTTGACAGATCACGTGGGATTTCAGACATGGTGTCAAAGAGAAAGATGCTCAGTATGCTTTGACATTTCATCATGAATAGACTTACTAACGAGCAACGCTTGCAAATCATTGAATTTTATTACCAAAATCAGTGTTCGGTTCGAAATGTTCGGTTCGACAAATTTTGTTCAGCGATGAGGCTCATTTCTGGTTGAATGGCTACGTAAATAAACAAAATTGCCGCATTTGGAGTGAAGAGCAACCAGAAGCCGTTCAAGAACTGCCCATGCATCCCGAAAAATGCACTGTTTGGTGTGGTTTGTACGCTGGTGGAATCATTGGACCGTATTTTTTCAAAGATGCTGTTGGACGCAACGTTACGGTGAATGGCGATCGCTATCGTTCGATGCTAACAAACTTTTTGTTGCCAAAAATGGAAGAACTGAACTTGGTTGACATGTGGTTTCAACAAGATGGCGCTACATGCCACACAGCTCGCGATTCTATGGCCATTTTGAGGGAAAACTTCGGAGAACAATTCATCTCAAGAAATGGACCGGTAAGTTGGCCACTAAGATCATGCGATTTGACGCCTTTAGACTATTTTTTGTGGGGCTACGTCAAGTCTAAAGTCTACAGAAATAAGCCAGCAACTATTCCAGCTTTGGAAGACAACATTTCCGAAGAAATTCGGGCTATTCCGGCCGAAATGCTCGAAAAAGTTGCCCAAAATTGGACTTTCCGAATGGACCACCTAAGACGCAGCCGCGGTCAACATTTAAATGAAATTATCTTCAAAAAGTAAATGTCATGGACCAATCTAACGTTTCAAATAAAGAACCGATGAGATTTTGCAAATTTTATGTGTTTTTTTTTTAAAAAAAGTTATCAAGCTCTTAAAAAATCACCCTTTATTTATATGGAGTGTTATAGGAACAGCCTCCAAAAACAAGAAAAATTTTTTTTTTCGAAAAAATGTTTTTTTTTGTTGACACGAAAAATATTAAAAATATGAAAATAATATTTTATTTAGCTAACTAGTGGAAAAAATATTTGGGTATTCTTTATATGATAAAAAGTTCGAAATGTACTTTTAACAATATTTGACATTACCGCCAACATTTATTCTATTTCACACCTATTTTATCCTGACAAATTGGGAAGCAAAATTCTATAAACTACGAAATTAAGGAATTTGATAGCAAGATATACCATAAATCTACAAAAATGTTTTAAACAAATTGTCTATTGTGTTTTTCCCAATGGACCACATTATTTCTTAGGTCAATTCAACTGCCACACAGGAATGATTATACTCATTTTCGAATATTAAAAAGGGTGATTTTTTAGCTATTATCTTTTTGGCAACACTGATTTAAACAGCTGACGCAAGTTTCGTGTTTTGTTTCACTGTCAAACATCTTCAGTTTTGTCTATAATTTAACCATGAATCGTCTTACAAACGAACAACGCTTGCAAATTATTGAATTTTGTTACCAAAATGCGTGCTCTGTTAAGAAAGTTCATCGCGCGCTTCCATTTTATGGCCTGTTTAATCGACCCACTGAAGCGGCTATGCGGGCTATTGTGACTAAATTTACATTGTTGGACATTAAACCACCAACACGCTTACGTAGAGTGCGAACTGAAGAAAAAATCGCAGCTGTATCGGCCAGTGTTAATGACGACCATAAATTATCGATTCGTCGCCGTTCGCAGTAATTGGGCCTCTGTTACTCAAAAACGTGGAAATGCCAAAATTGGACTAAGCGGATGGAACATTGGAGGCGCAGTCGAGGTCAACATTTGCATGAAATAATCTTCAAACATTAAATTATATGGACCGTACTATCGATTCAAATAAAGATTTCATGCGTTTTTCTGAATTTTATGTGTTTTTTTGAAAAGCTTTCCTATAGCTTTTAAAAAATCACCCTTTATATTTATATATATGCGACCCAGCCTAATATATTTATATTGTATGGGTCGCGGTCCATACAAATGGTAAAACAGTTCCCAACGAAAATAAAGCTTGGATTGTTTAACGATGACTTGCAAAATATTTTGTTCCTAGATCAAACCGTTTGTGAGCTAAACGTTCTTGAAGACGCCTCTAAAAATTATGTTTTTTCCCGTGTAATTTTTTTACGTTGCATTTTCTTCTAAAAATTTTCTCTGAATTCATAGACCCTTGGAAGCACTTTAAATATAAATTTTGATTCTTGTCTTGGAGTAACTTATTGGTCGAACTGTTGGATCTTCATAGTATTTTTGTGACAATAGTACATAGTACATAGCTTCAGTCAAGATCTTTCAAATAATGATTAAATGATGAATATCGGAAAGAAATTGACACCGCAACGCTCATTTTTGTAAAAAGAGTTTGGAAATTTCGGCTTTGAAAATCCATCTCCTGTATTGAATTATTTTAAAAACATGAAGTTAATGACGTCATTTTTCGTCCGATATTCATCATTTAGGCATCATTCGAAAGGTTCTGATTCTTTCTAAAAACAAAACAAAGATAAATGATGTTCCAAAAAATATGAATTTTTAACTGTCACCCTGAAAAATCACAAAAAATCAATATAAACGTCCAATAAAACGACGAATAAGTAATTGTAAGTCAAGAATACAATTTTTTATTTAATGTGCTTCCAAGGGTCTATTAATTCAGAAAAAAAGTTGAACAAAAATCCGACATAAAAAAATACACGAGAAAAAAAGTATTGTTAAAAACTGTTTTATGGTTCGTTTAGCTCACAGATGGCTTGACCCAGTGACCAAATATTTTGCAGATTATCATTAAACAATCCAATCTTCATTTCTGGGGGGACCGCTGCAATTTATATTCGTGACCTACCCTAATGTGTTTTTGACACATCCGCTTGTGTTTTTGCAAAAATGTATATATATAGCATTGTAACACCGAGCGCTCTATACAGAATCGCCACCGATGATTAGTCCACTCACAGGATGATGAAATACGTTGTATATGATCAAAGTGTGTATAGATGAAGTTCCCCCAATTTCTATTACCAAACAAAATTTTCCTTCGTAAGGAGAAAAAACTTGATAGCTGGAATTCGAATGTATTAATAATGCATAACCTAAAATTCAATCAGAATCGATCAACAACTCAACAAGTAAAATTTTCTTTATAATTGTCGTGAAATCAATAATTCATGTGAATTTGGGGACACCCTTTATTAGAAATTATGTTAGCTACTATCCGAAATTAATCTTTCTTCTTTGAATTCAAACCCACAAATTATTCCTAGACTTGAGTGCGCCCTTCATTTAACATTACAATTAAATTCCTTAAACCTTAAAATACCTTTAAACTTTAAAATACCTACAGTTTAATAACATTTAACAATATTTTTGGGTAAATATTTACAATTAAAATTCTTACCGCAATTGCAACAAAAAAGTATGAAAAATCTTGCAAAAAATAATCACAGCAACTGCTTGCCATTCTCAGCACTAGAGGTATCAGGCAGGCCATAGCTTTGCAATGAACTCCCTGCTACGCATAATAAGTGGCCAGTGTCCTTGCTAAGGTTTGGCGATAACATGACCACATCATACGCCATAAAAACCGGGCGAGAATAAAACGCAAAAACAAGCAAAAGTTGCAAAACAACATCTCCGGTTTTACGAGAATGTAAAAATTCCGTGCACATACGTTGCGGTTCTTGTCGTGCCGAGATACTGCAGGGCAGTAACGGACGACCATAAAATGGACCCATGAAAAATGAAATGTGTAAAAACCGCTGGAGAACAAAAACCGAGAGGAAAAAAGAAGCCACGGACAACGGCGGCAGCTTTAGCAACAAGAAGGAATAAACAAGGATGCCAAACAACAACACATTGGCAAAGTCCTTGCTGCAAACGCAATATTAAATTAACGAAATAAAGGATTAAAGAGCTGCATTTAGTTTAAGCTTTAAGCGAATTTTAATAACTTCGAAGACAATTTAATTAAAAAAATGCGTCTTTTCTTTGCAGATATGGAGCCTCCTACGATTTGGCAGCGCGGCGTAAAAATGCCACCCGCGAATCCACAGCCACTCTGAAGGCCTGGCTGAACGAGCACAAGAAGAATCCCTATCCCACGAAGGGGGAGAAAATCATGCTGGCTATAATCACCAAAATGACACTGACTCAGGTCTCGACGTGGTTTGCGAATGCCCGACGTCGTCTGAAAAAGGAGAACAAAATGACCTGGGAACCCAAGAATCGCACCGATGACGATGATGATGGCATCAACTCGGACGATGACAAGGACGACAAGGACTTGGACGATGGCAAGTCACAGCCCATGCATGCGGGTAATCCGCAGATCGGTCAAATGCCGGTGCGCAAAGGTAGGTACCCCTGAAGGATTTACTTTTTGTAATTTTTATTATAAATATTAGCTTCCAATTATCTTCTAACTGTTGCGTGTGTTTCCTTTTGAAGATCTTGAAAAACATGACATGTCCGAAGAGGATCATATGAAGTCGCTCAATCATCCGGGAGATCTGCGCATGGGTTTGAATTTCACTGGCTCCGGGTATCCGGGCGCCAGCCATCCCCATGGCTATCATCCGTATCACCAGCACCCGGCCTACTATCAGCATCAACAATCGATGTTTTCTTCGAGCTACCCCCATGCGGCGAGTGAGAGTTTGGTGGGCGGCGGCGGTGGTGGCAAACACGATGTAAATGAGCCAAAAAACCCCTTGAGCCGGGACTGTGGCGTACCAATTCCAGCCAGCAAGCCGAAAATCTGGAGTTTAGCCGACACAGTCGCCAGCAAGACACCACCACTACACTCGGCAGCCTACATGGCGCAGCAGCAACAGCAGCAGCTGCAGAGGCATCAACTGCAGCAACAGCAGCAGCAGCATCATCAGCAACATCCTATGCAGCAGCTGCAGCAAATGAGCAGTTTAATACCGGCAGCCTCGCAAAATACCACCACCACCAACAGCAGCAGCAACAACAACAGTATGATGAGTGGAAGCTACAACATAAGTCCCTATACACGGGGGCCCTCTACAGCCTACGAGAATTTTCTAGGAGCTATGGCTACCAACAATATGCCTCCCTACAACAGCACCAGCAGCAGCAATACGCCCAACAACAGCAGCAACATCAGCAGTCACCCCACCACCAACACCACGAGCAGCAACAACAACATCACCAGCCACAACCCCCATCACACCTCTCATCAACTTTC
The DNA here is from genome assembly GCA_947397865.1 of Polietes domitor. Taxonomy (NCBI): domain Eukaryota; kingdom Metazoa; phylum Arthropoda; class Insecta; order Diptera; family Muscidae; genus Polietes; species Polietes domitor. The sequence goes on from OX377621.1 coordinate 50,287,871, forward strand.
GCCCAGCACTCCGCCTACTACAGTCCCAAACGCTCATCATACCCAGCATCAGCATCAACGAACGCCCTCCTCGAACCATCATCAACAGCGGGGGATGGGGTTTCCCGAAGCCCAACCCGATACTCCACCCCAAACTCCACCGAATATGAAAGTGCCGAACGTCCAATTGGCCACGAATCTATTGCTTACCGCTACGCAAGCCCATATGACCGCTACCTGCCACAACATCAATAACCACAATCACTCTACTAATCCTTATAGTGCACACTACAATCGGCCTTATGACTATTCACCGCGCGATGAGAATTCGGTGGGCAGTACATGCAGTTCGGCATCGGGTTCATCGCACGATCAAGAGCCTCAAGCGTACAAGTCGATCTTTAAAAGGTAAGTTTGCGGAGAGAAGCTTTAAAGCTTTACGAGCTTTAAGAGATTTTCGTATGTATACAATATTTTGGGATAGAACGAATGATAATTTAGCCCATTTTGATATATATATTAGGGTGTCCCAGAAATACCAATCGTTTTAGAGGAAGTCGGCAATGCTCTTGCCAAGGTTCATCGAAATCAAGTAAGGTCTTCCACCCACTTGAACACAAAAAATATCTATTTTTCGTGGACTAAATATTTTTGACATTTTTTCACATGAAAAAAACGGCTCACATCTTATCTGCTATTGATTGAAGATCTAGAATCTGCAGCTTTTTTCACCCTACTAAAATTGTTGCCTCAAGATGGGAATATTTTTTTTCTGTCTATGAAATAGGACTGAGACTGTTTCTTTCATGTGAAATATGTTGCAAGAATTTTTTTCCTTGTCAGAAACATTTATAAATACTGCCGCATTATTCCAGCAACATAAACATGTTGCTAAACGGCTGGGTATTTCACCAATTCATAGAAACATGTTGCCAGTGGAAATTTTCTAGTGTTGCAAACATGTTTCACTCTAGCTGGGACTTTTTTGTGTAAATGAACTTGTTTCAACCCGGTTAAGGTAGTTTCCCTGATGTTTCCTCGATATTTGTGATACCAGAATAAATATGTTGCTATCCACCTGGCAACATGTTGCCAAGTGGATGGGCAAGTTTTTCTGTATATGAGCCAGACAGAGTACTTTGTTTCGGCTTGCATTTTTCGTGGTTAGAAACATATTGCCAGGTGGTTGGTGTATTTTCTCTCGGAGGATACAAGTTGCATCAGAAGAGCAACTGCCAAAGAAACATGTTGCAAATCGGCAACGCTTGTTTTCCCTATTTGGGAATAATGCTTACAGTTGAGTGGGACTTTACCTTGGGTATTTTCCCAGAGCTAGAAACATGTTGTATTTGGTCCGGACAGTTTTCTGTGCCATTGAAACATGTTGCAAGTCAAATGGTGATTTTTTGTATATGAAACACGTTTGAAATTGGTGGCGTGTATATTAAACGTGTATTACAAGCTGTGTTACTTATTTCCCTGGCTGGAAACATATCTGCAGCTACTCAGAAACATGTTGTCATACGTATGGATACTTTGTCCCTTCAGAGTTTCCGTTATATGCAGTTTTTCGCATGGACATTTTTTTCTGTTTAGTAATCATGTTTAGAGCTGACTAGAATTTTGCCCAATCTCTGAAACATGTTGCAAGTCGGTTGGGATTTTTTTGTAAATGAAAGAAGATTGGAGCTGGCTGTGACTTTTCTGTGTATAAGAAATATATTTTTCGGATGAGAAACAGCATTTTTACCACTGAGAAAAAATGTTGCCATCCGCCGGATCACTCTTATACACTAAACATGTTGCCAGACGTATGAAACATTTTGCCTTCTTTCTGTTGTTAAACAATTCATTCTTAGAGGCATATTACAGGAAAGCTGAGTAATACTACCATTTAGAAATTATTCTTCAAGCTGGTTGGGAGTTTTCCGTGTATATGAAATATGTTGCAAGCCAGCTATATATGTTCCCCGAAGGTAACATGTTGCTAAATGCTTGTATTTAAACATGTTGCTTTTCCTTTTTTGGATATATGTTTAATTTTGATTGAGACGTTCCTGTGTATATGAAACATGTTATCAACCGGTTCGTGATTTTTTTCCCTCATAGTCTTTGAATTCTAAGTAAATCATGTTGCCAAACTATTGGCAACTTTTGTATTATACCAGCCAGACTTTAAACATGTTGAAAGTCAGCTGATGGAATTCTTCTGTGCAAGAAACAAGTTTCTAACCTGAACATGTAAGTAAGTTTCAGTCGGTTAAACCGACTTATATATACCAGGCTGGGACGCCGTTCATAAAAATGGAAAACCAAGTTCCAGTCACCCCACGAAAATAACGTTTGGATTGTTTTATGATGATTTGCAAAATATTTCGTTCCTAGATCAAGCCATCTGTGAGCTAAGCGCTCCTGAAAATAACCCTAAAAATCATGTTTTCCGGTGTATTTTTTTTGGGGGTTACATTTTTTCCAATTTTTTTTCTGAAATAATAGAATCTTGAAAGCACTTTAAATTTAAATTTTGATTCTTGTCTTAGAGTAACTTATTGGTCGAATTATTGGACGTTTATAGTATTTTTTTGTGGATTTTCACATAAAAAAGCTGTAGTCAATACCTTTCGAATGATGCCTAAGTGTTCAATGTTCAATCGGATTAAAATTGACGCCACAGCGCTCATTTTTGTAAAAAGTATTTGAACATTTTGGCTGTGAAAACCATCGCCTGCATTCAATTATTTCACAAAAATGGAGTCAGTGACATCATTTTGCGTCCGTTTTCATCATTTAGACATCATTCGAAATGCATTGATTCCACATATTTATTTTTCATTACACCTATTACAAAATGTTTCCAAGAAATATGTCACTTTAAAACCCGCAAAAAATCAATATAAACGCCCAATACTTCTTCCAATAAGTTATTCTAAGACAAGAATAACAAATTTTATTTAAAGTGCTTCCAAGGGTCTATTAATTCAGAAAAAAATTGGGCAACATAAAAAAAATACGCTGGAAAAACATGATTTTTAGAGGTGTTTTCAGGTGCGTTTAGCTCACAGATGGCTTGACCCCCAGTGAAGAAATATGTTGTAGATCATCATTAAACAATCCAACCTTCATTTTTCATTTTGGTTTTATTGGAAAGGTTGAACATTGTCATTTAATAATGGAATATTAAATCATTCATATGACTACCACGACTGGCCGATTAACCAAATTTTTCAGTACATGGCCCAATGATACCGTCAGCCCAAAATACACAACTCATACTCGTTGTGGATGCATTGGCTTCTCAATGAAAACTATGTTCATCTGTAATACTTCATCTCTTGCTAAACAATCTTCGGCCCATTGGGCGAAGCGAAAGCGCATCGGTCGTGAGGCTTCAGTTGTTGGACCAATTGATCTTTATAAGGGTTTTTATACAAAATTCTTGTCAAAGAAGTGCGAGAAATGTTAAGTTCCTGAGAACGATAACGAGTTGAATGTTGATGGATGTTCTTGGACATTCTCAGCCACAGCAACAATGTTTTCGATTGAACGCACAGGATCCATTGTCATGAACTCACTTCACAAATTGACGCACAATCTGAACTGAAGGCCGGGCTCTTCTCGGAAAATTTCCACGTAAATTTCGTACAGTTTGCGTTAAAGACTCACTACTTTGGAAGTAAGTTTTTAATATTTCCCAAGCGTATGGCGTCCCATTTTTTAAATGTGAAGCATAAAACTGAAAATAAAAATTAAAATTAATGCTATTCTACAGGGTTTTCCAACAAAAGGTGTTATTTTGCTATTCAAAGAAAAATTCCATTTTTTGAGATAAATGATCGGCTGTTTATTTCATAATAAAGAGGAAGGTATGCGGTTAATAATGAAAAACAACATCAGCCAAATGGCCACCACGACCACGCTTAAAGAACCATATCCTTTTCATGAAATTTTTTTTGGCTGCCCTATGTCCTCGATAGCCTCACGAATTTTAAATTTGAGGTATTGAATCGCCGCTGGGCTGTTGACGTATACCTTATCTTTCAGGTGGCCATAAAGGAAGAAGTCGCAAGGTGTTAAATCACAAGATCTCGGTGGCCAATTGTGATCACCTCTTCGAGAGATAACACGGTCCGGAAACTTTTCCCGTAAAAGAGCAATGGTTTCGTTGCTTGTGTGGCACGTAGCGCCGTCTCGTTGAAAGTAAACGTAATCATTAATCATCTCTCGATAGCGCAATCACTGTTGATCCAACCTCATTTTCGAAAAAGTAAGGTCCAATGACCCCGCCGGACCAAAAAACGCACCAAACAGTCACACGATGAGGATGGAGAGGCTTCTCCACAATAACTCTTGGGTTTTCCGAGCCCCAGATGCGACAATTTTGCTTGTTGACGTAGCCACCGAGGTGGAAATGGGCCTCATCAATCAAGATGATTTTTCGATGGAATTCCGGATCATTTTCATTCATGAATTTTAATAATTCCAATGCATTGTTGAAGCGTGTATCGTTCCATTTTTAGTAATGGCATAATTTCTACTTGTCAAATGTCAAAGAATAAAAGCTTCAAAAGTGACAGCTACAGAAATACTGGGTTATTCAAAATAACACCTCTTGTTGGAAAACCCTGTACTTTTCGAAGTCGAAGTAATCGGTAGATCAAATTTAAAATTTTAAATGGCAAATGGATCAACTTCCACACTTAAAAAAAAATAATAAAAACTCGATCTGTCGGGTATCTCTAATTAGGGTTAGTGAAAAAGGAGGTTAGACTTATTGCCCAAAATTTGAGGAGAATGACAATACAAGATTTCATTCAGAAGAGACGACTCTTTCGGTTACTGGCAGCATTCTTTCTTTGGTTATACAGAGAAATATGAATTTTTATTATTTATTTTGATAGCTCCTATGATGGCCTATAGAAACTTTCTTGCTCTCACATGTTTAAATTCTTTCTTAATTGAGATATTTAGTGGATTACTTATAGCGACTATATTACTGGAGTAGATATTAACATTTTGTAGATTTCAATGGGAAATTTTGGCTACAACAGACTTCTTGACTTGGGAGGTAACAAATTCAACAGCATGAGATGAGATTTATTTGAATATAAGGAATGTATTGCTAACCTGTTGGATGAATTAATATGGATTTGATTGAGTTTGATTGGTCTCATTGGTGATTCATTGGTTTAGATTAGATGTAGAATTATTATTTTTGGAAAATAATCTTTTAGGAAAGAATATTTCTAAGGCCATTCTATTGTCATTCGATTTACGGGGTAGTCACTTTTTTTCGAAAACTTAAATATCATAATTATTAATAGGATATTTTAAATAAATATTTTGAAAACTAGTGCCATTTTGTTTAACAGTGTCTGATATCATTTCTTTCTGTTCTTTTCAGTCAGCATTTGAATGGGTTTGTACCACCCGTCTAAGCTATTGCTAGCTAACAAGGAAATATTGGAAGTCTTGCGGTCAATATGGGTCGGCTTAAAGGTTGGTATTTAAATAATTAATATCAATGAAAAACAAGTAAGAAGGCTTTAAGTTCGGCCGGGCCGAATCTTATATACCCTCCACCACGGAGTGCATTCCACAGTATTACCAGCAGATTAAACAATGTCGAGGGAATGCGAATTGCAAATATCAAGTAAATACAAGCTAATATGTTCAAAAAACATGCTGAAATACTCTAAATATTAGGGGTATTTTCAGTACTTGTGAGGGAAAATTTTTTCCCTCTGGACCGATTTCGTCCACTTTCAATCCCAAGCGATCTACAACCATAAGACACATTTAGGAAAAATTTGAACCTTCCAGCTCATTTCGTTCGGCCGCTATCGTGCTTTCAACAGACAGACGGACAGACGGACATGGCTATATCGTCTTAGAATTTTACCACGACCCAGAATATATATACTTTATGGGGTCTCCGATAAATATTTCAAGGTGTTACAAACGGAATGACAAAGTGAATATACCCCCATCCTGGAGGTGGAGGGTATAATAAATACAAACTGTCAAAATCATAATAATTTATAAAGTGTAAACTTTTGATAAATTATTAAGAATCTTATCAAATGTTAGCTGGATTTCAAATAATTTTAATCAAACTTTTTCCGTTTCTTTTGTCCATCTCATTTCAGCTGATTTCAAAATGTTCCACACATTCTAAAGCGAGAACAAGGGGTTAAGTGCAAATATAACTCTTATTAGTTATAACATAAGTCAGATGTCTAAGCAAAACAAATAATTAATATTTAAAAAAAGAAATCTCTAAACTCAGATATGATGAATGGATCCCCCTCCCTCAATCTTCTTTTTAGATCATAAGTTAAGATACATATACATCTATGACTAGAACCAGATTTTGCAAAAATATCGTATAGCTGTTACATCTAAAGTACTAATAAAATAAAATTAAATAAAGAAAACATGAACATTTAACAGAATATAAATCTTTTACGATCGTAATTAGCATTAAGTAAATTTATTACTGTGATAAATTCCTTATTTGTGTTTAATGTTGTTTATCATTTATGCGCCGTTTGCCGCTCGCTCGTTCGTTCAATCTCTATCTCCCACTCTGTTTTTGTCTCCTGTCCAATAATTTAATTGCATACTATTCTGCCAGTCTGTCTGTCTGTCAGTCTATCTGCCTGGCTGTCAGTCTGCGAGTCTCTGTCTGTACATAATTAATTAGATTTATTATCGTAATGTTATCACTTTAATATTTAACAGCAAAAGCAACAAACACAACAACACACAGCAACACATATGTGCAAAAATAGTATATTATATACATAAGTACATACATACAAACAAAAAAAATATGATACAATAATTAATTTAATTCGAAAGTAAAACAATTCGTAAAAGCGTAAAAAAATTGAATAACAACTAAGCGAACATCTTAATTATTATTATTGGAATTTAATTTATGAATCAATAAATAATAAAAGCAACAACAACAACAAACAGAAAAACAAGCAATTTTGAAAAAATCATTTAATAAATAAAGTGCTGTTTTATTGCAACGATTAAGGCGATGCTATCGAAATGCCAGCAATGGCTAGCATGTGAGCAATGGCATTGCATAGGGGGGTGGGGGTCTTACAACATAATTTCGAATGGAATTGTAGCAGCAAAGGTATGTATGGCCATGAGTCTAGACTATTAAAGGATTTTCCGAAAGTTGAACGGACTGTATAAATTTCCGGCAGAAGTTCTGTTAATTTTATTGGTGCTTTTAAGCGGTTTCATTTTGAGCGATGGTTTGGATCCAACAATGAATTGATTCTTAAATATAAAACTTAAATTGTGGAGTACCTCCTATTAGCATTCTTTCCCTAAAATTGTCATACGATTGCAATTATATGACCGCTTAGATGAGTCTATCATCGCACATTGAAATCATAGTATTCAAAGTCTCAAAATCATCATTAAGTTGAGTTACAGGGTTTTCCAACGAGAGGTGTTATTTTGGTATTCAAAGAAAAATGCCATTTTTTAAAATAAATGATCGGATGCTTATTTCATAATAAAGAGGAAGGTATGCCGTTAATAATGAAAAGCAACAACAAAACCACGCTTACAGGACCATATCCTTTTCATGAAATTTTCCATAACCAAATCGCAAAGTGGCTGCCCTATGTCATCGATTGCCTCACCTCTTCGAGAGATAACACGGTCTGGAAACTTTTCCCGTAAAAGAGCAATGGTTACGCTGCTTGCGTGGCACATAGCGCCGTCTTGTTGAAAGTAAACGGTGTCCAGATCAATACCATCCAACTCCGACCATAAAAATCATTAATCATCTCTCGATAGCGCAATCCATTCACCGTAACTGTTGATCCAACCTCATTTTCGAAAAAGTAAGGTCCACTGACCCCGCCGGACCATAAACCGCACCAAACAGTCACACGATGAGGATGGAGAGGCTTCTCAACAATAACCCTTGGGTTTTCCGAGCCTCAGATGCGACAATTTTGCTTCTTGACGTAGCCACCGAGGTGGAAATGGGCCTCATCAGTCAAGATGATTTTTTGATGAAATTCCGGATCATTTTCATTCATGAATTTTAATAATTTCAATGCGTTGTCGAAGCGTGTATCGTTCCATTTTTAATAATGGCGTAGTATCTACTTGTCAAATGTCAAAGAATAAAAGCTTCTAAAGTGACAGCTACCGAAATACCGGGTGATTCAAAATAATACCTCTTGTTGGAAACCCTGTATTTTATTTGAATCGCGTGAAAACCTCAATGAAATGTTACCATATTTTGGACCGTGTGAAAAGTGTGTTTCGATTCAATACGTATATAGGCCCCAGATTGCTTTCTTGGATTCATTAGAGTGTTTGGAAATTTTTGATAAAACTGTATTTTGGGGACAGAAAATCTCGTGTGTTACTCTAGAAAATTACAAAACATATTGACTTTTGTGTCTTTCAATTCAAGAAGGGTGACAGGAAAATAATAAAACCATAACTCCGTTGAGGACTCGGGGATATATTTGTTACATAAAGTTTACAATTATTGAGGTCCCAAAACATCAGATGATTGTTTTAGATTTACACGCAGATATTGAAGAATAAAAATCCGGTTCCATACAAAACATCCAATTTTTTCACAACAATGAATAGCAATTATAAAAGTACACTAGGGTTGAGATAGTGTTGTATGTGAATTTTAGGAATTCGATTTGGGTACCCCCCATTTGTGAGATTCAGAAAAAAAAAAAAACAAAATGAGTTCTTGTTTCACTTGTTTTGACGTTAATCTAATTCGTTTCACACCTTCAAAGCCAACAACATTTTCCGGGCGATCGTGTTTTTTTGTTGCCAATGCCGCCGCTATCGTACAAATCGTCTTGTCAACGACGCTGCCGATAGAGCCGTTGCAATAATAGACTATAACAATGTGCCGTAACAATTGGTATATTTGACTCCTCTAGAGTGGTGGGAGCAAAATTTATACAAATTTAGCTTTTGTATGGATTTTAGGAAGTCTATCAACTTTTCCCTTAAGAAGTGCTGATAGCGGGTATGTATGTTTGGGGAAAATGTTGAGGAGGTGAAATTAATGGGGATCAGTCTTACACTTCTCCCCTCTAGGGTATACTGCGGTGCAGCATTGTTCCTTTCTTCCATAAAAAAATAAAAAATAGGCAAGTGCATGGTGTTGCAGATGGAGGGTAGTTCTGAGAAAATACTGCGGCTGAGAAAATATTTGGGATTGGTCATACATTTGACTCCCCTTGGGGCCTCCTTGGGGCAGTTAGAGTAGTGGGAGCAAAATTTATAAAAAATAGTTTTTGTATGGGAGTCCCATTAAGGAGTGGGGATATGGGGTAAGTTTGTTCGGAAAATGTTGGGGAGGGAAATTTCATCGAGGTCGCTCTTACATTTAACCCAGCTAGAGGCGACTCCGGGATAGTTTTCGGCCTTATAGTCATGACAAAAATTATAAAAAAATAAAAAAATCGTATGGGATCACCTTAAGTGCTGAATATAGGAGGTAGGTAAGTTCAGAGAAAATGGGGGGTTGAAAAAATATTGGGGGTCGGTCATACATTTGACTTCACTAGTGGCCTCCTTGGGAACATATTTTATAAAAAACAAGTGAGGAAAGGCTAAAGTCGGGCGGGGCCGACTACATGATACACTCCACTTTCTATCGGAATACAATTCAATTCAGTAAAAAAGTGAAAACGGGAAATATTATTTTAGGTTTCCTAATCACAGGCTAATATGACCTGGCCCAACTTGTCAAATCGAGAATAATATTTGTATCGGGGCTATATCCAAATCTGTTAAAATATGTGGATTCTAAAGCGGAAAAATTCAAATTGGGGACGAAATTTGTATGGGAGCTATATATAAATCTGAACTGATCTAACACACAGGTGTTTCTAGTTGCACTATAAGATGTTTTGTCAATTTTAAAGAAAATCTGTTAAAATACGTGGTATCTAGAGTGAAAAGGGTCAAATCGGGAGTGAAATTCGTAAGGGGGCTATATCTAAATCTGAACCGATTTTCTTCAAATTAAATAGCGTTCGTCCTTGTCCCGAAAAACTTCGTTGTGCAAAGTTTCGTTCTAAATCTGAACCGATTATCTTCAAATTATATAGCCTTCGTCCTTGTCCCGAAAAACTTCGCTGTGCAAAGTTTCGTTTGGTTCTGGCTACAATTGCGACCTGTATCGTGATTACAACAACAGATGGACAGACGGACATTGCTAAATCGACTCTGAAAGTGATTCTAAGCCGATCGGTATAATTAACAATGGTTCTATCTCCCTTCCATTTGGGCGTTACCAACAAATGCACAAAGACATAATACTCTCGTGGAGTGTATAATTAATTTTTGTATGGGGGCCCCCTTAACGAGTTGTGATAGGGGATATGTGAGTCCGAAAAAAAAATGTTTGGGTCGGTCTTACATTTAACCCCTCTGGGTGCGACTCCGTGGCAATTTAGGGGTTTTTGTGTATTTTACCCCCTTTCCATCACCTTTAACCTCGATGAGCGCCCACTTACACTCATCTCTAATGTACACAGTGTGTAAAGGACATAATGATATTTTATTGAGTAATTGTACAATATTTTGACCCAAAGAGGATTTTGAGACTCTTCGATTTTGATGAAATTTGGTAATTTGTTCCTGGCGCTTAAAATAGCGTTTAATGTAGCTCAAAGTAGTACATGGATGGAGTTTTACAGTTGTCCAAAGATGATTCTCTTCGACGTTTTTGAGAAGAACTGGTACCCTTAGCAATGTAATATCTTTGGAAGGGGTCTTCAGATTATAATGATATTGGTTAGGAAGTGTGGAAACATTAAATTGCACAATCAGAGGCAATAAAAGAAATAAAAGAACTGAGACTCTTAAAGCTTTTGAAACTATGTATGTTAAGGGGTCAACTTTATTGGGGGGGAAGTCAAAATAGTTAACGAATATAAAATGCGGATCATGGTCGTGCTTTCTGTCCCGATCTCATCTATTAAGCCAAAAGTGTGAAATTTGTCGAGAACATTTTAATAATTACGTTGTCCTCGAATAGGAAACTTCCAATATATAGGATGAGCCATTTAAAACTTTAAATTAGAATCAGAAAGTACTGATTATTTTTCAAATTTCAGGTTTTATTGGAAAAGTTGAACTTTGTCATTTGATAATGGAACACTGGCTCGGCAGTATCAACCCAATTCTTCAGGACAGTTGTAGATGCATTGACTTCTCAATAGTCACGTGTGGGTTCTCTGAACCCCATATGCGACAATTTTGCTTATTGACATAGTCAATGAGCTTCATAAAGGCTGAACTTTGTTCGATCGTTTAGCGTCCATTTTGCAAATGCCAAACATGAACCTAAAATAAAAAAAAAACTAAAAAGGGCGTTAAGCTCGGCCGGGCCGAACTTTATACCCTCCACCATGGATTGCACTACGCAGAGGATGTCTTTTTTACAAAAAATGTTACATTTTTAAAATATAGCCAAACAAAAATAAATATAAATAAATATAAAATTTTAATTATTTTAAGCGTGGTTTAAGGCAAGGCCACCAATCGTGCATGTTCTGACAATCACTTTTGATTTCAAATCGCCAAATCGGTGTTCTACAGTTCACAAAGACTAGCAAATTTGTGCGATTGTCGTTCACATGCACAAACCATGGTGAACCAAAAGTGAACTCCTGTATAAAAAAACGATGTATATATAAAATTTAGCATGTTTTCTTTAAATGTGTACATAAAACATGTAATTTGTTTAACAATTTTCATTAAAAATATTAAATTAAAAAAGGCTTAGTGGTTTCGATGAAACCCTAAGGTATCGTATTTTAATACGTTCTGTTTTCAATTGAATCCTTTTTAAAGAAATAACACTTAAAATAAACGCAAGCGGCATTTTCATTTTAAAGGTTTTTTATTTTTCGTTATTTATACAGAGAACACATGTTTTCGACAGAAAAAACATATGTTCACACTTTTCGAAAAAGTATCAAACCACGTGAACAGTAGAACAATCGCGTGATTGTCAGAACATGCACGAATATGTTCATACTATATATATCGAAATAATACTTGAAGCCAGTCGCAAAAGTATATATAAGACAGCAATCTTCAAAAATGCTTAAATACCCTAATATTGGGGGACCTCCTATCCCCTATTGTCAGCTGCAGCCCTTTGATTGGCTGTATTCCCATCCTATTTTAATTACAAAAGTAAAAATTTTGAAAATCCATTATCTCTCACGTACTCAGTACAAGAAAACCTATCTTCTTGATTCAAGCAATTTGCTCGATACCACTTTCATCACTTTTCCATCTTTGCAGCAAAAGTAAACAAATAAAGTAGGAATTTGGAAAATGTCTACACAGTCAGAGGAATGCATACACCGATTTCCATGAATCTAGCTGCGGTTAGTTGGTTGCTGCCAATTTTATTCCCGTTTTCACCCTTAAATTTAAATTTATTTTACATGTCTACACACCGATTTTCATCATTCTAGCTTTATCCGTTTAGTGGGTACCATTTTTAAACCTCCGTTCCCTTTTTAAGTTTCGTGTCTAAGCAGTCGCAGGAATGTAGACACCGAATTTCGTGGTTCTAGCTGCAGCCATTTAGTTGGTACAATTTTTATCTCCTTTTTCCATTTTACCCCTAAAAGTACGAATTTCGAAAAATCCTTTTATTTTAAGTTTATATTCCAGGCGCAGCCGTTTGGTTGTTACCATTTTTATCCCTCTATTCCCATTTTACCCCTTAAAAGTACGAATTTGGAAAAAAAATAGTAAAAACGGCGTTAAGTTCGGCCGGGCCGAACTTTATATACCCTCCACCATTGATTGCATTCCATAGAGGTTGTGGGTTTTCGTAGAAGTGCAGTAATATTACAGGAAAATATAATTTTTTTAATATAGCCAAACCAAAACAAATATTGAAAAAATAATTTTATAAATAAATATAATAATTGAATTATTTCAAACCACATTAATAAGGTAAGGCTACCAATACGTCAATTCAAAAAATAAATATTCTTATATTTATATTTTCAAAAAGCTTAAATACCATAAATATTGGTAGATAATTGGTGCTACAGTTGGTTGTATTTCCATTCTATTTTAATTCCAAAAGCACAAATTTTGAAAATCCATTATCAGACGAACATAGTGCAAAATAACCTAACTTCATGATTCAACCAATTTTTGCCGTAAAAGAATACCATAAATTAGTTGGTACTATTTTTATCCCTCTGTACCATTGTATCCCTTGGAAGTACGAATTTCGAAAAATCCGTTTATTTTCCGTGTCTACGCAGTCAGAGGAATGTATACTCCGAATTTCATGACCGAATTTCGGTCATTTGATTGTTACTATTTTTATTCCCTTTTATCATTTTAACCCCAAAAAGTACGAATTTCGAAAAATCTGTTTATTTTAAGCGTCTACGCAATAAGAGGAGTGTATACACCGAATTTCATTAGTCTAGGTGTAGCCGTTTGATTGGTACCATTTTTATCCCTCCGTACCCATTGTATCCCTTGAAAGTGCGAATTTGAAAAAAAAACACTTTTATTTTTCATATCTACGTAGTCAAAGGAATGTATACTCCGAATTTCATGACTCTAGCTACGGTCATTTGGTTGGTACTATTTGTATTCCCTTTTTCTATTCTCACCGCAAAAAGTACGAATTTCGAAAAATCAGAGGAATGCATGCTCCGAATTTCATGACTCTAGCTGCGGCCATTTGATTGGTACTATTTTTATCCCCTTTTTTCATTCATATCTACGTAGTCAAAGGAATGTATACTCCGAATTTCATGACTCTAGCTACGGTCATTTGGTTGGTACTATTTGTATTCCCTTTTTCTATTCTCACCCCAAAAAGTACGAATTTAGAAAAATCCGTGTATTTTACTTGTCTATGCAATCAGAGGAATGTATACGCCGAATTTCATTATTCTAGGTACATCCGTTTGGTGCGTACCATTTTTATCCCTCTATTCCCATTTTACCCTTAAAAGTTCGAATTTGGAAAAAAATGCTTTTATATTATGTATCTACTCAATTAGAGGAATGTACAGACCGAATTTCGTGTTTCTAGCTGTTGTCGTTTAATATGTACCATTTTTATCCGTTTTTTGCCCCATTTCACCCCCTACAAATAAGAATCACTTTATAGTGCACGTTTTTGCTATAAGGGGAATGCGCATACCAAATATCAAGCAAATATAAACATACATATTAAAAAAACATGCTTAAATACGCTAAAATATTAGGGATTATTATGGGATTTTTGTAGTCCTTGTGAGGGAAAATTTTTTCCCTTTAGGCCGATTTCTCCCCGTTTCAATCCCTACCGATCTACGACTATAAGACGCATTTGTGGAAAATTTGAACGTTCTAGCTCCTTTCGTTTAGATGCTAGCGTGCTTTCATCAGACGGACGGACGGAGATGGCTAGATCGTTTTTGAATTTTATGACGATCAAGAATATATATACTTTACTCTCAGATCGATATTTCAAGGTGTTACAAACGGAATGACAAAATTAATACACCCCCATCCTGGAGGTGGTGTATAATAAGAATGAATGTTATTCTACCTCTCTAAGTCAAAGTAATCGTTCGTTCAAATTTAAAATTTTAAATGGCCTATACATACATACAAATACCCTATACATGACATAATAATGACAATTTATGAAAAAAGTAAATGTAAATGAAAAAAGAAACCGTTGCTCCTTCTCCATCATTTTTAATTTTTTTCCCAAAAAGAAGGTCGAGAAAGTTCAAAGATACGTTTGAAACAAAAACTGTGGGAGGCTATGACCCTACCCAGCAGAAATCGATTGCTACGTCTATAGAGTACACAGATGTTTTACATACGATCTCTAGTTTCATATGTATATGGTCTTGATCAGTTCCAATGAAAATAATGTAAAATTGTCGGACGGTGTGATATTTGTATCAACTTCAACTTCTGCAGCTCAACTTAACCTCAGTCCAGTAAGTTAATTTCTAATTAAGGAATACGGCAAATAAGCGAATCTAAACTAAAACAAATCCAAAATGACGCATAAAATCACTATCATTAATATGTAATTACATGACACAGTTCGTAAGTAACTTAACTTTGATTTTTCCCATCAAATTATTTTTAATATTAAAAACAAAAAATATGAAAAGCAACACACTAACAAATTAAATGACATTAATTAATATCATTATAAGTAGTAGTTGTTGTTTACTCTACCGTGGGCAGGAGGGTCTGATGATCTGATGTGAATTAATGATAAAAGCAAAACTTACCAAACGAGCGTCCAGAGACAGAACCTGAAAAGGGACACAAAATGGATATGGATATATTAATGGCACATATGTATAGTGGACGCACACGTACACACACATTTGCATAAGTATGAGTGTATATAAATTTTTTAATAATAATAATAAAGGTTGCATATAGTACATTGTCCATATGTACAGAGTAATCGTGTACATATGTAAGTAAGTTCACACACACACACATACAGTCATAAAGACGTCATATTACTTGGACAGCCCATCAGGAGGACAGTGTGTGACAAACCGATGAGCAGTTGATTGGTCTGTTGGCTGTTAATTTGACGCGTTTGACGTTCGTCCGAATTGCAATTGAACACGCATCCTTTTAGGCCGAAAAACACTGCACAGTATTTTGTAAAGGTAAATGTCCAGGCGCGGAATTCCATGTTAAATCGACAGGCAAAATAAGAAGTTAGAAGAAATAAAAAAAATAGGGCGAGCAGGTAAAAAAAAACAAGTAAAACCGGCGTTAAGTTCGACCGGGCCGAAATTTATATACCCTCCACCATGGGTCGATTTTCGTAGAAGTGCGGTAACATTACAGAAAAATAATAAATTTTTGTAATAAAAAATAAAAATAATTTTAGAATAAATACAAAACATTTATTATTTCAAGCCACGCTTATAAGGCAAGGCTACCAATACGTTTATACTATAGATATATCGAAATAATACTTCACGTCAATTCAGAAATAAATATAAGACATCACTCTTAAAAAAGGCTCAAATACCATCAATATTGGTAGATATGGGTGCTACAGTTGGTTGCATTTCCATCCTTTTTCAATTCCAAAAGTACAAATTTTGTAAATCCATTATCTCTCACGTACAAAGCGCAAGATAACCTAACTTCATGATTCAACCAATTTTTGTCATAGAAGTAAACAAGTATACAGAAAAAACTAAAATCAGATTTCAATTAAAAAATCCGCAGATCCAATTAAAAAGTTTATTGATTTCGGACCTATAGACAAAACTCGCAAATTCATTTAAAAAATTTAATTGGAATATATCGAAAATGTTAATTAAATAATTTAATTGCATTTTTAAAGTTTGTTTAATTTTTTTTTAACTTTTAATTAAATGTTTTAATTTAATCAATTAATACTTTAATTAAACATTTTCAATTAAAATTTTAATCAAAATATTTTAAAAACGAGACAACGTTATAAAAACGGATTAGTACCAAAAAGAGACAGCATCTGGAAGATTAATAAATTTTTACTCCAAACATCCTCGACGTATAAAAATCAACACCGCGACTAACTTCATCAACAGAGTTTTCAAGAATTCCATAAAAATAACGAAAAGAAGATAAGACATATTTTAAAATTAAATGACTTTCCTATTAAAACCATTACGGAATTAATAAGACATGTGAAGAAGAAACAACCTGGAGAACTGAATGAAAAAAATTTCAAAAATATACAAACCGATGACATATGTTCCTGGCTTCTTCTATTCTATTGGGGACAAGTCCAACGTATGGTACTACAAAGATGAAATTAAAAACTCGACTTTCTGCACACAAATCTGATCATAAAGCGATTGACAAACCACTGGAACAAAAGACAGCACTAGCAGCCCATTGTACCTTAATGGGGCATAAGCCAAACTTCAACGACGTAGACATTTTGACGCAAGAAAATAATTATCGTAGAAGATATACGCTTGAAATGTTACATATTATTAATGTCCCTACTGACCAGAGAATGAACTACAAGACTGACCACTGTGCACAAATATATCGAAACATTGTTGACAAATATGGACGAAAACAATAGCTTTAGTTGAGAAAGTACTTCGAAACGAAAGAGTTCATTGGTTTTGCTAAAATGTAATTATTGTGATAATTTTTGTTTTGTCTTTTTGTATAATTAATTTTGTTTGTAAAGGGTGTTTTTTATTGGGGTATAGAACTTTAAGTTGGCATCACTTTTTTAACTGGCGGCCATTTTGTCAGCTGTCAAGTGATTAATATTTAGTTTGGTTTGCCATTTCATCATGAACAGGTTGACAAAAGAACAACGCTTGCAAATCGTGCAAATTTATTTCGAAAGTAATGGTTCAGTTCGCGAAGTTCACCGCAAGCTCCGTCCATTTTATGGTCGACATAATCGTCCATCAAAGCAATTAATTCGGTTAACCATGGATCGTTTTCGCACTACGTTTACTCTATGTGATAATACGCATCCGCAGAGACGTCGAACAGTGCGCACCGAAGAAATAATTGCCGCTGTAGAGCAAAGTGTTGAAGAGGACCCGAATGAATCGATTCGCCACCGTGCACAGCAATTGGAGCTTTGTCCATTAACTTTATGGAAGATTTTGCGCAAAGATCTTGGCTTGCGACCTTACAAGATCCAGCTTGTGCAAGAATTAAAGCCGCGAGACCATGCAATGCGTCGTGATTTTGGTGTATGGGCCGAAAATGAGATTCATCTCGATGCTGATTTTCATCACAAAATTTTGTTCAGTGATGAGGCTCATTTTTGGTTGAATGGCTACGTCAACAAGCAAAATTGCCGCATTTGGAGTGAAGAGAATCCACATGAGACCCTTGAGTCGCCATTACATCCACAAAAACTGACTGTTTGGTGTGCTCTATGGGCTGGTGGAGTCATTGGGCCATACTTCTTCCGAAATAATGCTGGAGAGTCAGTTATCGTTAATGGGGACCGGTATAGAGCCATGATAACCGACTATTTTGTTCCCGAATTGAATGGCATGAATGTGGATGAGTTGTGGTTCCAACAAGACGGCGCAACATGCCACACAGCGCACGTCACAATCGAATTATTGAAGGAAACATTCGATGAGCGCATAATTTCGCGGAATGGACCTGTCAATTGGCCACCAAGGTCGTGTGATTTGACACCATTGGATTATTTTATTTGGGGATATGTGAAGTCGCTCGTCTACGCCAACAAACCAGAAACGTTAGGGGACTTGGAAGCCAACATTCGTGGCGTTATTGCCAACATACGGCCCCATATGCTCGAAAAAGTGGTTGAAAATTGGACCTGTAGAATTGGCTATATTCGAGCCAGCCGCGGCGGCCACATGCCCGAAATCATATTTAAACATTAATGGCATAAAATTATCCTTCCAATAAAGCCAAATTGATGGACATTAAAACGATTTTCTTGTGTTTTATTTCAATTCGAAGTTCTATACCTCAATAAAAAAACACCCTTTATTTCTAAGTGAATATCCCTGAGGATGATCGTCGATGACGATCGAAATATCGGAAAAGAATAAATAAATAAAACAATTAAAAAAACTAAACATCAGTTTTTTTTTGTTTTTTTGATTTGTTCATGACCTCAAGCCAGACTATCCGGAAAAATAGAAAATAAAAGGTCAACTATACATAAAATTAAACATATTTTAAAAATTTGAATTAAATGTTTTAATTGAGCCAATAAATACTTAAAAAAATATATTTAAAATTCAGAAAAAAAGTTCAATTTCCTGTCTGGTAAAATAAACGCGACTAATGTTGTTGCTCTCCAACTAATGTTGAACTGCAACCGAATTGATTTGCATCAAAGAAAGTAAAAATAAAAAACAAAGCATGAGCCGAATGACCACAAACAAACTAATATTTGTGCCGGCAACACATTTTGGCTGTACAACACGTGTGTTATGGAAATTCAGCAAGCAAGTGGTGCTCAAAATTTTGAGCACCACTGCTGTAAATGCAAGAAAAACAATAACAACCTACACTCTAGGAGTGATCAAACCAAAGTAGCTTTTTACCGTTTTCTGTTCATGCAAACCACAAGCAGTGAAAGAATGTTTTTTTTCATGCCGCTTATTAGTAGAGCGGCTAAGCACTCCACTTTTTCTCCGCTCTCACCAAACACACTCACACGACATCATTACTACGGACAAACATACACGAGATTCGCCGGCGATTCTACCATAATCTAAAATTCAATTAAAAAAATAATTTATATTATTAAAAAAGTTGTTAAACACAAACTCATTTAAAAATTTAATTGATTCAATTAAGACATTTATTGAAAACCAAATTTGATTTCAATAAAAAGTTTGCTTGAATATGCTGAACCATTTTTTTTCTGTGTACTTATTTGGAAAAAATCTTTTTATTTTAAGTGAATGTATACACCGAATTCCACAATTCTAGCTTCGGCCATTTTGTTGATACCATTTTTGTCCCCTTTTCCCCCTTAAAAGTACTGATTTCGAAAATCTCTTTTTTTATGTGTCTACGCAATTTGTGGGATGTACACACCGAATTTCATCATTCTAGCTGTAGCCGTTTAGTTGGTACCATTTTTATCCCTCTGTTTCCATTGTATCCCTTAAAATTACGAATTTGGAATTCGTTTCTACCAAGTCAGAGGAATGTATACTCCGAATTGCGTGACTCTGACAGCGGTCATTTTTTTTCCATTTTAACACAAAAAAATACGAATTTTAAAAAATCACTTTGTTTTACGCAATCAGATACACCGAATTTCATTATTTTAGGTGCCGCCATTTCGTTGGTACCATTTTTATCCCTCTATTCTCATTTTACCCTTTAAAAGTACGAATTTGGAAAAAATACTTTTATATTTTGTATCTACTCAATTATAGGAATGTACACACCGAGTTTTGTGTTTCTAGCTGTTGTCGTTTAATATGTACCATTTTTATCCCTTTTTGCCCATTTTCACCCAATATTAATAAATATCACTTTATGGTGCGCGTTTTTTTTTTTTTTTTGTTATATGGGGAATGTGCATACCCAATATCAAGCAAGTTCAAGCAGAAATATTGGAAAAATATGCTTAAATACTCTAAAATAGTAGGGGCTTTTATGTGTATTTTGATTTCTTGTGAGGGAAATTTTTTTCCCTTTGGGCCGATTTCGGCCAGTTGCAATCCCATCCGACCTACGACTATAAGACGTATTAGACGGATGTACAGACATGGCTAGATCGTCTTAGACGATCATGTCTTTTATGGCGATCATGAATATATATACTTTATAGGGTCTCAGGTCGATATTTCACGGTGTTACAAACGGCATGACAAAGTTAGTATACCCCCATCCTGGTGGTGGAGGGTTTAGAAATGGTTGTTGAGGGAAAATTAATGGAGGTCTGTCTTTTTTCCCTCACCTTTTTTGGCTCATCAACTTTTTTTCGAACCTCACAAAATTAGAGGCTCTAGCATAACAAATCGAAAAGTCGTACACTATCCCACCTCCACTGATTAAAGAGAAACATTTGAGATTGTTTCACTTTCGAAACACTGTTCATTCACTACGGCCAGCAAACGTACGAAAAGGTCAAACATTGTCGGCCTGCTATTTTTTTAAACGACAATTGGACAGAGTACCACAATTCATACATTTTTCACAGGACAAACATGACGGTAATTATATTTTAATGTTTACACGTTTTAACCATTTTCACAGTTTTTTCGGTAGTGGTGGTGGTAGTAGCTTTGTTGTTGCTGTCGCTTCTACAACCGCTTTTATTATTGCTGCTGTTCTGTTTTCATATTCTCCGATGGGTAATTAGCAAACGTACACTTCTCTGTGCTCGGTTGACAGTGCATCCATGAGGTATTGGGTCCCTAATAAATTTAATGGCTCACACGTTAATCATTTTGTGGGTTAATGTGACAATAAGTTTTTGAAATAGTACATAAACTCTATGGTTTGGACGTTCCAAAGGGGGGAAATTTTGGAAAGTGGAAAAATCAGTGAGAATCCCTTTTTTGTATGTCAGCCAAAAGTTCGAAAATTTATACAGAGACCTTAGACTCCTTCTTTATTTTAATATGCTCATATTAAATTGCCCTAGAACTGCATTGATTATATTTTGCTACAGTGGCCAGAACTGAGAATTATCGCCTTTTAGGTATATGTAATATTTGATGTTACTGTGTATGAGAAAACGACAGAGGGGATTGGACCAAGGAATATATGACATGTGAGTCCTGCTGCTGGTTCGGTTGTGGCTCATTCTGAAAGTCAATTTATCGACCACTTTTTCAAATGGCCGTAACTTGGCGATGATATGATATATCTTAGACAATGTTTAGTTTTTGGAAAACTTTGGAATCCTGCAAATTTGAATTGTGGCCAACAAAATTTTAATTTTTTTTTTTTTTTGAAAAAGAAAAATCCCTAATTGCACTGTCCACTAGCATATTTGGAACCTCCAATTCTGAAAGGGCAAGTTGAATACAGCATTTTTGCAGAATAAACTTATAGTCAAGCTGATCTGAGTTTCTTTTTACAGTAGGTCAAAGTGTTGCAAGTTAATGTCTGGGGGAATTCTTATTGGCAGAACTACTATATTGTGGAATTTTATGAGGATCATTTTTGTGGAATATCTTAAACCATTAGCTCCAATTTGACTCTTTTTTTCGAGGAAATCAAAAAAGTCGAGAAAATCAAAAAAGTTTATATGGCCATGTAACAGAACTGTAACAAAGCATAAATATAGTTGCGCCAATTTTTATATACTTTGTTCATAATAAAGAAATGCGGCGTTGCTTTATGTTATAATAAAAATATCAATTCATTTCGTCTGTTTCATGGCACGTAGAAAGTTTTTCCATTAACATGCAGTGTTACATTTATGTTACAAACAAGTTTTTTTAAATAATTTTTTTATAAAAAAATAAAAATTTTAAAACATACATAACAAGTAATGAAAGGCTAAAGTTGGGCGGGGCCGACTATATGATACACTCCACTTTCTATCGGAATACAAAAAAGTAAAAGTAAAAATTTTTGTATGTTTCCTAATCACAGGTTAATATGACCTGGTCCAATTTGGCAAATAGAGAATAATATTTGTTTCGGGGCTATATCCAAACATGGAATGAAGTGACTAACTTTCACAATAAGCTCTTCCAGCTGAAGTATAACGTGTTATGCTCAATTTAAAGAAATTCTCTGAAAATACGCGGATTCAAGGGGAACGAAATTTGTATGAGAGCTATATATAAATCTGAACCGATCTAACACATTTTTACCATAGGTGCACCTAGTTTAAATATAAGATGTTTTGCCAATCTTGTAGAAAATCTGTTAAAATATGTGGATTCTAGAGCGAAAAAATTCAAATTGGGAGCGAAATTTGTATGGGAGCTATATATAAATCTGAACCGATCTAACAAATTTTTACCACAGGTGTTTCCAGTTAAAAAATAAGATGTTTTGCCAATTTTGAAGAAATTCTGTTGAAATATGTGGTATCTAGACTGAAAAGAGTCAAATCGGGAGTGAAATTCGTATTGGGGCTATATCTAAATCTGAACCGATTTTCTTTAAATTAAAAAGCGTTCGTCCTTGTCCCGAAATACTTCCTTGTGCAAAGTTTCGTTTGGTTCTGGCTACAATTACGACCTGTATCGTGATTACAACAATAGATGGACAGACGGACATTGCTAAATCGACTCAGAAAGTGATTATAAGCCGATCGGCATAATTAACAATGTGTCTATCTCGCTTCCTTTTGTGTGTTACAAACAAATGCACAAATGTATAAAATGTATAAAAATAAAATAATTTAAATTTTTATGATGTTGACACATAAAGATCAATCTTTTTCCACAAAAAATGTGGATAATTCGGTAAACAATATATTAAAATTGGATATTTTTCAAAATTTCTATTTTCGCGGGAGATGTGTCTAAATGTATATGATGATTATGTATTACATTGTATCTGGATCTATTCAACGGATCCGGCTGATTTTTTGTATGTGTGTTAAGAAAAAATGTCGCTTATAATATATATGTAGTCAATCGCGAAAGAAAGTTTCTATTGTTGCAAAAATCCAAAAATCGCGGTTGCAATAGCATTTATTTCAATTTTTTTATATCTGGGTATTTAGAGAATTTAATCATGTTTTTAAATATGTTTGCTTACATTTAATTGACATTTGGCATACGCATTTCCGTGCGCTATGAAATTATTCTTATTTGTAGGGGGTGAAGCGGCACAAAAAGGGATAAAAATGGTACATATCAAACGACAACAACGAAGGCACCCATAGATAGAACGCAAAAAAATCTAAAATAAATATTTCATATAAAAATGTTCTTTTAAATTAATAAATATCTGAGGCTAATATGAAACACTTAAAGTTGCATGTTTAAATAAAAAAACCATTAACTTCAAGTGACACTGCTGGTTTTGTTGTTATTACAAAAATCTACCATCTTTCCGTTGGCATTCATACTTTTTTGTTGGCATTTGAGGGAATATCATAGGTTAAGTTACATTTTTAATTTCTAGTGCGGCTGTCCTAATTTAATGGTTTATGTGTTGTGTTTAAGATAATATATCGCTCGAAAATTATTTTTCAGTTTGCAGATTTCCCGTCTACTGTTATCATGCAGCAATAAAATGTAAAGTTCGATGTCCGAAAGTCAAAGGGATCAAAGGTTAGAGACCAAAGGTCAAAGGGATCAAAGGTTAGAGACCAAAGGTCAAAGGGATCAAATGTCAGAGGTCAAATGTCAAAGGGAATAAAGGGAATGGGTTTAACAGCATCAAAAGTCAGAGTTTGATGTCCAAAGTTCAATGTTGGAATTTTGATATTCAAAATTCGATATCCGAAGGTCAACTATAAAGGAGATCAAAGGTCAGATGCCAAAGTTTGAAATCCGATTAAAGTTCGATATCCGAAGCCCAAAGGGATCAAATTTCAAAGCTCAGAGACCAAAGGTAAGAGGTAAAAAGGATCAATGGTCACAGGGGTCAAAATTCAGTCAGACTGATGTCATCTATACGGATTTTAGTAAAGCTTTTGATAAAGTTAACCATGAACTTTTGGTATATAAATTAGATCGCATTGTTTTTTGCTCTGACTTCTTGAAGTGGATATCTTTCGAATCGCTCACAGATTGTTATATTTGGAAATTCTTATTCTAAACGAATTCTGATTCCATCGGGAGTCCCTCAGGGTAGTCATCTAGGGCCTATTTTATTCCTATTATTCATGAATGACCTTCCAGAGTCTAGTATTAACTCTAAACTTCTAATGTATGCAGATGATGTAAAAATATTTTTTTCTTATGATTGGCCAGAATTTTCTCATCCATTGCAGAATGACTTGGATGGTTTTGGACGCTGGTGTGACATAAATTGCATGAAACTCAATCTAAGGAAATGTAAACATATGCGTTTCTTTAGATCGAACCCGAGATTTGTCAGGTATAATATTAGAGGAGCTGAGTTAGAGGTAGTTGATTCTTTCGTAGACCTTGGTATTCTAATGGATTCCAAACTGAATTTCAATAATCATATTATTACTATGGTTAACAAAGCATATGGTGTTCTTGGTTTCATTAAGCGATGGGCTAAGGGGTTCTCTCTTTACATCGCTTGTCAGGCCTATTCTGGAATATGGTTCCGTAGTGTGGGATTCTCAGTATGGTATCTATCTTGATAGAATTGAGTCAGTTCAGAAACAATTTTTGACTTTTTCATTAAGCCACTTACATTGGAATATTGATTTTGTTCTTCCCCTTATACTAGAAGATTGAAGTTGATCGACTTGTCATCCTTAAAAAACACGAGTTATGTTAAACACCGTGATGGTTTATAAGCTAATAAATGGTGATTTCTCTTCTGACTATATTATTTATAGGATTAAGTTTAACGTGCCATTTAGACCTTCTAGATACTATCAATTCCTTCATATTGATTTTCAGCGTACGAATTATGCTTCCACAGAGTCCATTCGTAGAATGTGTATTGATTTCAATTCATTGTGCCGCATCATAGACTTCGGATTAGGAATCGATATAATAAAGTCCAGGATTTTCTCCTGCTTGGATGTTTTTTAGTTACTAACTTTAAGAATAACCATTATTTGCATGTGATACTAATATTTTGTTTAATAATATTTTTGTTATACTGGCTGTTGATATTTGATCTGTAGCCGGTGTCCACCCTCTACTGCTTGGCGGGAAGTGGCCCTCTCGGTCGGAAGGGGCGGGAGTGAGAGGCGTTGGGACCGTTCGAAAAAAAAATATTTTTTAAATAACTGCATCTAGTGCTCTATCCGACAGTAAGCCCATCAACTTCAATATGTTGAGAGAAAAGGATGATATCCAAGTTGTAATACGTCTTCCACAAAGCTCAACTTACTGTGGAATACATTTTTTCGGGGATGTAAGGGTTGAAACTTGGCTAAGATCCACTATGAACCAAGTCGAATTTTGGGCATCATAAATATCGAAAACGAGATAGCACAATTGTGCAAGTTAGTATGATCTAAGTCAAAAATCCAAAAAATTGAGATATGCCAATTTTTCTCTTTACTTTGACCAGTTCTCTAATTTAAGAACTTTTCCTTTGACATTTATAAAAAAATTTACCGTTACAATGGCATTTCTCATTTTATGCACACCCCAAATGGTCTTTAGGGTTAGTTTGAAAGTGGTCTAAGTGATGGTAAACAAACATTTTTTATTTCTAATGTCCACATTAAGTGGTTCAGATAATTTGAATAACATTTAGAATGAAATTATTTGAAAAGTAAATAATGATTTCAATATAACGTTTCCAGACGAACAACCTGTAAATATTTATATATTTTTTTAAATAAAATATTTTGTGCTTTCTTTCATTTTATTACTTTTTCAAATTAAAAAAAATATTTGCTTGTTTAATTTTGAGAAGAATGAAAGTGGTCTAAGTCAGTGCATCCTTTGAAAGTGGTGGTTCCCTAAGAGGTACAAATGTTGTCGATTTTTTTTATAAAAGTTCGATATAGTAGTAGGATACTCTAAGAAAAAAATTGTGCTTCGGTTGAAAAATATTTTTCAGTTGACTCAAACATAAACCATTATATAAAAACGGCTAAAGTGTGACTTAGACCACTATCATACTAACTGGCACAATTGTATGTATCTGCAGATGATAAACTGTAAATATTATAAAAAATATTATATTAAATATTATAATAATATTATATAATATATAATAATAATGTAAATATTATTATATTATCATACCATCCAGCCACACTGACTGATTATTCCAAGAGAAATGGGCCGTAGACTTGAGTCTATAATGTTATATTAGTTTCATGGCATTTGAATTGAAAAGTGTGGTTTATTAGCAAATGTGGACTAACCAACATTACTGTGGAATTGAAATAGAAAAGTTTCAAATTTGGAATGTAATTAACAAACAAAGATTTGTTTTATTTTATCAACGATATAAAATGCAATTCAATTTACTATTAACTGATTCTTAATTAAAGTGGCTTAGACACCAATTGAATATTTCTTAAGCTGCCGATACACGAAGCGTGCCGCCATCAAGCGGAAAAATTTGGTATTTTTAACTAACAAATTTCAATTGATTGTTGGTCATATGGTCTGCATTTTAACATGTTTATTGTGTTATCAGATATTTAAAACATATAAGTTTTTGTCACACGGTGGTATACCTATGGATATATGTATTTGTATTGGTCATTTGCACACGCAAACACACACACACGTATTTGTCCACGAACATATGTATGTACTATATGTTCATGAACATTTTTTTCACATTAATCACAAAAAACATTGAAGACCACATACATCCATTCCAACATTTTCTGGCCATGTTGGAATGGATGTATGAATACAAAAAAGAATATTTGAAAATTAATTAAAATCATGTAATTTTTTCACCGAAAATATGCTTGTCAAGGGACGGACGGCCATAGACAGTGAGCGGCAAAAAATCCCTGTTACATTTTGATTTTAAAATTAATTGAATAAAATGCATTTGATTAGCATTTGTTTGTTTGGTCTTTTTTGTTGGTCTAGTTGCTCTCCATTTCGTTGATTTGAATTTCTCAGTTCGTTTAGTTTCATTTCGTTTGGTTTGGATTGTGCTTTGTTTGTAGTTCGAGTCTTACATAAATTCGGTGTTCTTTTGTCGTTGTAATTAATTAAGTTGGTTTTTCAATTTGAAGTTTGGCTGCTGTTGTTTTTGTTCTCGTTGTTGTATCTGTATCTGTAGGCTGTCTTGGCTTTCATGTTTTACAATTTTCAAACCAAGACCGAAATATATTTAGAAGATTTCCCTTCATCTCCTCCTCTGGCCATGTTAGCTTGCAGGGGTTTTGTGACACCGTCATTGTAGGTTGGTTGGTAATGTTGCTGCTGCTGCTGCAACATCCATCCACATTATGTTGTTCTGACTTTGTTTGGTGTTCCTTAAGTTTGGCTAATTACTCGACTCGTCTGTGGTGCCTTGAAAAGTCACTTTTAGCCATTGACACGGCCAGAGAAGATGTTTTGGAAATATATTTTGTTTTGTTTTGTTAGTAATTTATTGCTTGTTCCTCGGCATTAGAAACGAAAGACGAAAAGACGTAGATCTCTAATTTAGTGTTGTTTGGCAACAGAGGAGACAGAAGGAATATGTAAAAATTAAAAGTCCCTTTGATTTCTTTTTTTTCTTCGTAAAAAGGACATGACAGTTGTCTTGAGATACACAAATTGAATTTTTTGGGTTTATATGTAATAAACTTAGCTTAAGTATTGTTACTCTGAGAAATATGTATAATCAAATTGGATTGAATTAAAAATTCGGTAAAATCCAAACGAAAATTTATAGAAAAAATAAATTACGTTAAGAAACAATATTTTTTTGCGCACTTTAGAAAATCTTTTAAATCGAAAAAATAAGGAAAGTAGACAAAAGTTAATATCTGATAATAATAAAGGGTGATTTTTAAAAGCTATAGGAAAGTTTTTCAAAAAAAAACACATAAAATTCAGAAAAGTGCATGAAATCTTTATTTGAATCGATAGTACGGTCCATATAATTTAATATTTGAAGATTATTTCATGCAAATGTTGACCTTGATGCCACCAGCCCATAAACCGCACCAAACTTTTTCTGGATGCATTGGTAGCTCTTGCAAACCTTCTGGCCGATATTCACTCCAAAATCGACAATTCTGCCTATTTACGTACCCATTGAGTCAAGAGTAAAAAAGTGGATCTTCGGCCAACTTTCCAAGAGCCCATTCACCAAAAGTTTTACGTTGCGGTAGGTCGTTCGGCTTCAATTCTTGCACCAGCTGTATTTTGAAAGGCATCGCACCTAAATCCTTCCGCAATTTTTTCCACGTTGTTGAGTAACAGAGGCCCATTTGCTGCGAACGGCGACAAATCGATAATTGATGGTCATCATTAACACTGACTGACTTCTTCAGTTCGCACTCTACATAAGCGTGTTGGTGGTTTAATGTCCATTTTGATAATAAAATTCAATAATTTGCAAGCGTTGTTCGTTTGTAAGACGATTCATGGTTAAATTATAGACCAAACTGAAGATGTTTGACAGAGAAACAAAACACGAAACGTGCGTCAGCTGTTTAAACCAGTGTTGTCAAAAAGAGAATAGCTAAAAAATCACCCTTTACTTGTATCGTTGCTCAATTTGATTTTTTACAAAACTCAAAAATGCATTTGACTCATATTTCCAAAATGAGATGTACCTTCGGATGTATTTTTTCTCTCTATTTGTGATTTCACTGACCACTTTTTTGTTATTGTTTATTGTTTATAACGTCATTCTATTTGTGAGCTTTGTCAATTTCGTTTATTTGTTATCTGACTGAACAATGTTGCCATCTAGCGTTTTTATAGTGATTTATAATTATTAACTATAATCTTCTATGATGATGTGAAAATATTTTTTTCTTATTTTATCAGGATGACTCGGATAGTTGGACGCTGGTGGAACATAAATTACACAGAATTGAACATAAGGAAAGGCAGACATATGTGTTTCTTTAGATCAAATCTAAGATTTGTCAGGTATAATATTAGAGGAGCTGATTTAGAGTTAGTTGATTCTTTTGTAGACCCTACAAAAAAATTGGAAGTACTTCCGTAGGAAGCACATTTTAATCGCATCTCAAAATCAAAATGTGCATGTTTTCCGCTTTTGGGGAACTTATTTAAAATAACTTCCAAAAAGTCGATATTATATTAATATCCCGTAACATTTTACGAATAGCATTTTCACAACTGAATGGGATGTCCGCTTTGCACCCAGAAGGTATCAGGTTCGAATCGTGGCTCGGGAAAAAGCTTCTTATGTTTCTTATTACTTTTATAAATAAACAATGTTTAATTTTGTATAATTTTATCAAAATTTTTGCTTAACAATATACAAATTTTTAATAATTATGAATACTACATAATGTCAGTAAAACTAAGTAGATTTAATTTATTTAATGGTAATTTAATTTAATATTAATTTGCGCTATATATTAATTCATACTAAATAAATATTTTATTAAGTTTACTATTGCCAGTTCTAACGAACACAATGATTTGCTTTAGTTATTCAGCACTCACAACAGAGGATAACTGAGATGGTGCCGTAGTAGCAATCAGAAGGTCGCTGTTCTACCCCCGGTAGACGCGGATTTTTTAAAACAAAAATGGAAACTAGTGAATAAGTGGTTCCATTGCAACACTTTAAAATAACTTTAACTCTTTAAAAATAAGGGACATCCCTCCTATGACAACGCCATGTTAAATTCATTGGTGAAGATTCCAATTTTCACTACTTCCGAATCACAAGATGAACATCTTTTTCACTTCTTCGGGTGCTCTCTTTTTGCTGGGGACCTTGCTATTCTAATGGAATCCAAACTGAAATTCAACAATCATATTATTATTACTATGGTTAACAAAGCATATGGTATTCTTGGCTTCATTAAGCGATGGAGTTCTCCGATCTTTACGTGACGAATCAGCTACTTAAATCGCTTGTCAGGCCTATTCTGGAATATGGTTCCGTAGTGTCGTTTCCTCAGTATGTTATCTGTATTGACAGGATTGAGTCAGTTCAGAAACAATTTTTAATATTTGTATTAAGACACTTGCAATAGTGATTTTGTTCTTTCCCTAACCAGGACTGAATATTTAAGCATTTTTTCTAAATTTATTCTTTATATGCACTTTAAATTCGTTGCGTACATTCCTCTTTCATCGTAAAAGCACCAAAAAATAACTAAAAGTTTTAGAGGGCGAAATGGGACAAAAAGAGATAAAAATGGTACCATTGGTAGGAGAACAGCTAGAAACATGAAATTTGATATATCTGTGGTCACAACCCATAACAGCCTAAGTCTGTTTTTCAATATTTTCAGTACAGGAGTTTAAAGTTTTGAATCTTCACTGAAAATCAGGAGAAGGTGTTTTTTGGAAAACTTTGCTACAGATTCCAAGGAAACGAATTTCTTTACTTAGTTGTTAACAAAAAATAGTTGTTTATTCTCGCAGTCAAAAGATATTATCGAAAAAGACACTTAGGCTCTTATGAATTGTTGAACGAAAGTTCAAAGTTCAAAAAGTTCAACTTGACATGATATTTTAAAACTTTTTTTTTTGTTTGGAGAAAGACTTTAACTCAATTTATGTTTATCAAAAAACGAAATTGTAATTCGGAATAAGAGCTTAACTCAAGTTAGGAAAATAAAATTGTTTCTTTGTTTTTTTTGGATTAACGACTTAAGTTGATTTAGGCAATGATGAAAAAATAATGTTTATATTTGTTGTAATCCTAAATTGACTTAGGCAGTTATGCCAAAACAGTAATTTAGAAAAATAACTTAAGCTATTAGGTTTTTTAGGATTAATTGCCTTCCTAGAAGAGATACAAACATGAAAAATTTAGAGCAAATAAATTTAGATACGCTGAATACGATGGTGCTAATAACTCAATTGTGTCCTAACTCGAGTTAGGCTGTTAAGGGTTGTGACCACAGATATACATCCCTCTAATTGTGTAGATACGTAAAATAGAGGGATTTTTCAAAATTCGTACTTTTGGGACAAAAAAGAGATAAAAATGGTATCAATGATATGACAACAGCTAGAATCATGAAATTCGGTGTGTACATCCAACTAATAGCGTAGACACTTAAAATAGAAGGATTTTTCAAAATTCGTACTTTTTAGGTATACAATTGAACAAGTGGGATAAAAATGGTACCAACCACACCGTTGAAGTTGAAATCATGAAATTCGGTGTGTACATTCATCTGACTGTATAGACGCAAAAAGGAATTTTTGGAAATTTGTACTTTTAAGCGGAAAATGGGGCGAATAAGGACAAAAAATGGTACCAACCAAAGACTGCAGCTAAAATAGTGAAATTCGGTGTGTACATTGCTCTGACTTCATAGACGCGAAAAGTAAGGAGATCTTTTGATATTCGTGCCTTCTAAATGGGATTAATTTGGTATTCGGTATTCGTATTTTGGACTGCGTAGATGCAGAAAATAAGAAGACGTGTTTTGTTGACAACCGTGATGATTTATAAGGTTGTGAATGGTGATATCTCTTCAGACTATATTATTTCTAGGATTAAGTTTAACGTGCCATTTAGACCTTCTAGATACTATAAATTCATACATATTGACTTTCAGCGTACGAATTATGCTTCCGCAGTGCCCATTCGCAGAATGTGTATTGATTTTAATTCATTGTGTCACGTAATAGATTTCTGGTTAGGAATCGATAGAATAAAGTCGAGGATTTTCTCCTGCTTGGATGTTTAGTTTGTTATGACACGTTTACTTTAATATATTTAGTTACTAACTTTAAGAATAACTTTTAGTTGCATGTGATACTTATATTTTTGTTATGCCACCATCTACTGCTTAGCCGCCATGGTTCGGACTGTGGTGTGTATGCTGTCCCTACGTTATGGGGACGTAATCCTCTCGTTCGGAAGGGGCTGGAGTGAGAGCCGTTGGAATAGTTCGAAAAAAATCAGGCTAATTGTGAGATGACAACGTTAAAACCAAGAAACCAACATCGCCATAAATATGTTTCCTTGTATCTCAAAATCTCTTTTTAAACTAACAAAATAAGGCTTTTGAATTACACTTGAAAATGGTGTAGAAGGAACGTGGCAAAAGCATTCATATTTTATAGGTTTAAAGTGATTATAAAAACATTTTCAAATATCAAGTAGCAACTGATTTCGGCAAT
The DNA here is from genome assembly GCA_947397865.1 of Polietes domitor. Lineage (NCBI taxonomy): Eukaryota > Metazoa > Arthropoda > Insecta > Diptera > Muscidae > Polietes > Polietes domitor. The sequence goes on from OX377621.1 coordinate 50,320,225, forward strand.
CCCAATGGAATTAATATCAGCTTTATTTTAACCAAAGCTTATGCCAATTTGTGTGGGAGGTACCAGAAGGGTGAGACTATATCGCCCATTCCTAGTGGACTTTTGAAATGATATCCCTCATATGTCCCATTGGTCGTGAGGGGCCAATTTTATCTTCTAACAGATCGCCCTTCTAATTTTTGTATATGCTTAAAACAAAACAACTTGCATGTCTAATTTGTACTCTTTGCTAGCTTTCCTAGTGTGTTTTTTAGAAATTGGTTTCGTTTTTTGTGTTTTCCGCACAAACGTGTGTCTTTTCTTTCCAGGATCATCCTAACCACTCCAAAAATATATTTCACTACAATTCAAATGAGTTACTCATGTCTAAATTCATTCCTAGCTTATCGCCCAATAATTTAAGCCCTAGTAGTCTGACATTCGGCATCTCAACGTCCATTTGGGGGCATTTAGCATAAATTGTTTGATTACAAACAACGCACTATTAGCCGGCACTTATCAACCGTTCGTTTGTTTGGCATTTCCAATACCAATTTGAGGGCCAAAAGAACAGAAATTTATTGCATTGCGTGGGTACTTAATGCTCAGACCAAACGAACAGACAAACAAACGAACATTTCACGCCTGTTATCGCAGCCATTTGTTTCTTTGCATTGGCTTTGTTCTCTCTGGTGGCAGTGCCAGCCACAGCTACAGCCACAGCAACAGCTAGAGTCCACAGTTGCAGGCAGAGCCAAGCCCACCAAACCCCAAAAGGCCAACCAAACTAGCAATCTCACACAGTGTCAGTCACATACGTATTTACTTGCACCGAATAAAAGTATACGGCATTTTATGATAGTTTCAAAATAGTAAATGAAACAAGTAAAAACGGCGCTAAGTTCGGCCGGGCCGAACTTTATATACCCTCCACCTTGGATTGCATTCTACAAGGCTGTCGATTTTCGTAGAAGTGCAGTAACATTACAGGAAGATATAATTTTTTTAATATAGCCAAACCAAAACAAATAGAAATACTGAAAAAATAATTTTATAAATATTTCAAAAAAAGCTTAAATACCATAAATATTGGTAGGTAGTGGGTGCTACAGTTGGTTGTATTTCCATTCTATTTTAATTTCAAAAGTACAAATTTTGAAAATCGATTGTCTCACGTACATATTGCAAAATAACTTAACTTCATGATTCAACCAATTTTTGTCGTAAAAGTACGAATTTGAAAAAATCTTTTTATTTTGCGTGTCTATGCAGTCAGAGGAATGTATACACCGAATTCCATGAGACTATCTGCGGCTATTTGGTTGGTACCCTATTTATCCCCCTTTTCCTATTTTACCCCCTTAAGAGTACGACTTTCTAAAATCTCTTTATTTTACGTGTCTACGCAATTAGAGGGATGTACACACAGAATTCCATCATTCTAGCTGTAATCGTTTAGTTGGTACTATTTTTATCCCTCTGTATGCCTTGAAAGTAAGAATTTGGAAAACACCTTTTATTTTTCGTGTCTACGCAGTCTAAGGAATGTATGCTCCGAATTTCATGACTCTAGCTGCGGTCATTTGGTTGGTACTATTTTTATCCCCTTTCCCCTTTTTAACCCCAAAAAGTACAAATTTCGAAAAATTCGTTCATTTTGCGTGCCTTTGTAATCAGCGGAATGTATACACCGACTTTCATTATTCTAGGTGCAGCCGTTTGGTTGGTACCATTTTTACCCCTTTATTCCCATTTTAGCCCTTAAAAGTACGAATTTGGGAAAACTATTTTTGTATTATGTATCTAGTCAATTAGAGGAATGTACACACCGAATTTCATGTTTCTAGCTGTCGTTTAATATGTACCATTTTTATCCCTTTTTGCCCCATTTCTCCCCCTAAGAATAAAAATCACTTTATCGTGCACGTTTTTGTTAAATGAAAGTAGGTACAAGCAGACATATCAATACTTTAAATATTATTAATTCTTTAAATATTAGGGGTTATTAGGGGTATTTTCAGTCCTTGTGAGGGAAAAATTTTTCCCTCTGGGCCGAGTTTGCCCACTTTCAATCCCAACCGATCTGCCACCATAAGACACATTTACGGAAATTTTCAACCTCCTAGCTCATTTCGTTCGGAAGCTAGCGTGCTTTCAATAGACAGACAGACGGACATGGCTATATCTTCTTAGAATTTTACCTCGACCCACAATATATATACTTTATGGGGTCTCCGACGAATATTTTAAAGTGTTACAAACGGAATGACCCTCCTAGGTGGAGGGTATAAAAATATTAAATAAACTCAATTATTGTTCAAATAACAATAATTAAAAAAAGTATATCGCATAGTTTTTGTAAAATATTTTCGCCTATATTAAAGACGTTCGATATATAATATCTTTCAGACTGTTGCATGACTCATTGATCAGCGCCTAGACCAAACTCAATTCAAATTTGACGGAATGAATGATATTTTTTTTTGAAATTTGTACTTTTAGGAGGAAAATGGTCCTAAATAAACGACAGTAGATATAAATACGATAATGCGGATTTTTCGAAATTTGTACTTTTTGGGGGAAGTTGGACAAAACGGGATAATAGTGGTACCAACCAAATTATAAAAACTGGAATCGTGATATTCGGGTCGTACTTTACTCTGACAACGTAGACGCGCCAAAACATGATTTTTCGAAATTTGTACTTTTAGACAGGAAGCGGGACAAAAAGGGATAAAAATGGTACCTAAATGGGGGGTATAGAAATCCTCACTTTTAAACCAAATATATCTCCACCCAATTATTACTTATAATTGAACGTAATTCCAGCAATTATACGAAGCATTGTGTCAAAATACTAATTAGTGGCGAATACTTTTGTCCGTGTCTGTACGCCTAAAAACTATGCACATATTTGCGTTTCATTGTTATTGTTGTTGTTGTTGCTGCTGTAGTTTTTCAGCATTCTCACAACGCTATCGGAAAAAATGGGCAGAAATGGCAAAAGTGTTAGAACGAACAAATCGTTGTCATGTCCAAATGTTCAATTTAAAACAAATTATTCAATACACAGCCGATATAGATACGGATGTGGATATACACTCACGCACAAACACACATACACACACACACTCGTACAAACACACAATTCAATTGCACAAAACTTTTGATAAATTAGAATTATGCAGACAACAATTGTCGACGGTGATGGTAAGGGAACGAGGCGATAGAGTGCAACCGTGGTGCAGCGATGACTGATGTGACTGCAGCCGCCATATCCATGATGTTGGTGGCAGCACACATAGTTGTAGTTATTGCCGTCGCCATTGCAGACGTTTAATAGTAAATTGTTTGGCAATTATTATTTGACACACCGATAACGGCGATGGCGCTGATTAGCGAAGGTTTCAATTATTGATTAATTGTCTAATTGACATTTATGATTATGACTCGAAATTGGCCAAGTTTGCAGGTATCACATGACTGCAATTTGAATTGGTTAAATAACGTGTACAAATTGTTTTCAATTTCAAACGGTTACATGATACATTATTAATGGTATTTTTTAATGTTGGATAAATTGCCCATCATAGGGAAGAAGAAAATAACATAATTTTTCTCACAGTGTTACAACATACAATGAAAAATGTTTAAAAAATCAATTCACATCAAACTTTTAAGTGTTTTTATACTCTCCACCTTAGGATGGAGTGTATATTCATTTTGTCATTCCGTTTGCAACACCTTGCAAACATGGTCATCAGATACCTCATAATAAAGTAGATATATCTGGTCGTGGTAAAATTCTAATTATATATTGAATACACATTTATTCTCGTCGCACCGTGGTTTAGAATGAAAATCCATCGGCCAAAACTCAATAACTTTTGTTCTAGTAGACATTTTTGAGTTCTGTCAAAAACCAAAATTAGACAAATAACCAAAATTAACATTAAAAATCGGATATATTTTAGAAATCGGTCCAAAGTAACCTTTTTTTTCGATTTTAAAGTAAATTAAAATTGTTAGTTTTTGTTGTTATGGTATTTAACATATTTTTACGTATTTCTTCATAATTTTTATTTTTTTTTATTACATATTTCCACGTTTTTCAGATTTTGAAAATTGAGAAAACGTAATTTCTTTTTTTGAATTTGTCGAACTGTTTCTCACACATTTTAAGAGATTTTGCACTCAATTTTTTTATTAGAAATTGTGGTTTGTGCCAAATATAGTTTGGTTGTATTGAATATCGTAAAAAAATTCCTTTTTGAAAAAATATATGACCAACACAACTTTTTTCCTTCAGAAGCCTTTAGCGAAATATATACATATTTCGAAAGGTTGAAGGGTTCCCCGTTTTTTCAGGGTAACTTTTGCCTGCACCAAATTGCACCACAATACATTTAGTGCAAAAAGTAAGATTTTTTAGTTCCAAAAACGCAATTTAGTCATTTTCTCATTAACTTATGAAAAGTAGGTACGCAGATAAAAAGGTCAGTAAATTTCCTTTGTCCTCATACTAAATTTTATAACAATAGGTGTTCATTTGCCAGAAATATGCCCAAAAAACCAAAATAATACCTGATTTAGCAGACAAATCGAATTACTGCATGAAAACTGCTCACAGGTCTCTTTTTTGAATTAATCGAACTGTTTCTCACTTATTTTAAGAGATTTTGGCCTCACATTTTTTATTAGGAATTGCTTTTTCTTAGCTTTATTATGACTTCAAAACTATGTTTGTGTTTAAAATGTTAAAAAAATCCTTTGTGAACAAATGTCTGACTTTGAACCAACACAACTATTTTCCTTCAAAAGCCTTTAAAGAAGGGTTGAAGGGTTCCCCATTTTTGTTCAGGGTAACTTTTGCCAGCCCGAAATTGCCCACTTGGAAGACATTTAGTGCAAAAAGTCAAATTTTTTAGTTCCAAAACGCAATTTCCTCATTTTTCCCCATTTACTTCTGAAAAGTAAGTACGCATGATGAGTAAATTTCTTTTATGATCATTCTATGCCGATTGTCGATTCTATGCCCAAAATAATTATGATTTAGCATTATTATTTTGGTTTTTTGGCAATTTCAATATTTCCGGCAAATGAACTCAGATAATTTATTTATATATAATTTATATTTGATCTAGAAACATCTATGGTAAAACTGGGTCAGATCGGTTCAGATTTTAATGCTCCCGATTTGACATTTTCCGCTCTATAGATCACATATTTTACTCGATTTGTTTCAATTTTGCCAAAGTAAATTTGGTTCAGATTTTGGATGCAGACTCTATAAAAATGTCGCCCCCGATTTGATTTTTTTCCGATCTAGAAACTATATGTTTTAACTGATGTTCTTCTTTGGCAAAACTCGTCATATTTCAATTAGGAACACCTATAGTCAAAGTGGTCCAAAGACTTTTGAGTATACCCCCATGCAAATGTCCTTCCCGACACATTCCGTTACAGATTTTGATTTAATTTGAGAGAACACGTTATATTTCTGCCGAAATCATATTTTGTGAAAGTGCCCCGAATTAAATTGTAATGGGGTAGAATGTGGAGGGTATCATATAGGCGACATCGCCCGACTTTAGCTTTTCCTCGCTTGTTCTTGGTTGGAGTACGGAAAATAGGTCAAATCAAACTAGTTAATGATATCACTGTGCAACATTTTTGAAGTGATTTCAAAATAACCATATACGGACACCGCTACATGATAAAAGACCAAAAAAAAAGACCCGTGTTTTTTTTCCCCAAAGTCATGCACTTTTTTTATGGGCCCCCAGAGATTTGAGGCCTCGGTGTAATTTTTGGAAAAAAGTGATCATATTCTCAGGCTCATATCTTGCAAACCGTTCGGAATTTTGATTTACTCTCTGGGGCTCTTGTCATAAAGAACAAAAATTGTGAATATATAAAATCAAAAAAACTTCATCTTCAAGGTCAAAATCGCAAAAGTCGTCGAACAAATCTTATAGGCTGTAGTGTATGTAGGTAGCGTATACGTGTTGATTGAGGATAATATCGCTCATACGCACTGTAGTCGGAATCACTTTTCACTTTTGCGGCTACCTAAGCGCTACCTAAACGGTGTTAAGAATAATTCCTAGGAAGTTCATATGTTCTAGAAAGTTGTTTACTGAGATCTTAGGTACATTTTTGTAGTTGATTGTTTCCCTGAATTTTCAACGGTTTGCTACCTATGGACCTGAACAGGGGAAAAAAGGTTAAAAAAAATCGAATTTTTTTAAGTTTTTTGCGATTTTGACCTTGAAGATGAAGTTTTTTGATTTTATATGTTCACAATTTTTGTTCTTTATGACAAGAGCTAGAACTTTGCCTCAGAGAGTAAATCAAAATTCCGAACGGTTTGCAAGATATGAGCCTGAGAATATGATCACTTTTTTCCAAAAATTACACCGAGGCCTCAAATCTCTGTGGGCCCATAAAAAAAAGTGCATGACTTTGGGAAAAAAAACACGGGTCTTTTTTTTTTGGTCTTTTATCATGTAGCGGTGTCCGTATATGGTTATTTTTTTTTCGTGTTGCACTGTGTATTTTAAGACCGCTATCAATAATAATAAATGAAAGTTAAAACTGTATAATGGACGATTAATCGAATATATATATATATAAAGTAGATGACTATTAATAATATAATAATGAAGTATTACCATTTATTACGTTTATTTAATATTAAATAAATAAATTTTAGTCAAAAATCTGGAATTTTGCAACAAATTTTTCCTCACTCTGGGAATTTGGCTATTATTATTTTCTATATTTTTATAGATTTTGTGAAATGTTCCATATGAATTTTCTCAGGATGGATTTTTATGAATTTTTTGGTTGTGAAGTTCAAAAATTATACACGGTCTGTTACATATTATCGAAAAAATATTTATTTTTTTGTAATAGCTACTAGTCTGAAGCTATTGGAATTAAATCTATCTATGGGTAATTGTAGAAGTTAAGATATGGTATGATTATTATATTTTGGAAGACCTTTTAATTTTCAGGTTGTATCAAGTTTCATAAATAATTCCGATCTACGAAACTTTAATCCAATCCACAAATATTTTTCGAGTTCAGCCAACAAGTAGTCTCCACTTTGTGGGCAGTTGTTTTTTGGTGCACCATGGTAATCTTCCCTAATCACTAATTTATGTTAAACCATTGATTTGCCGGAGACGTAAAACATCTAAAAATATTAATCAAATGTGGCTGAGAATTCACATAAACGTCATGTCAATATAGGTATTCGAAAGTAATTCTCAGATCCATGCTGAGTTTTGTGGTATATGAAGTTTCTTCTTCTTTCAATCAGCCATAAACATTTCCTAATTATCAACATCTTGTTAGAGGAGTTATTTGAATAACAAAACCAAGAAAAAAATGAACATGGGAATCCCAGTCGTAGCCAGCCAAGCTCACACACCACTCACTGTTATGTGACAAGTGCTGCTGCTGTCTCCTGGATCAGCTCAAACATCAGTGCGCGCTGGACGACCATTTGTTGTATCTTTTTGATGAGAATCAACATTTTATTGAATAAAAATCATCAAAATGATTAATTTGTCTTTTTTTTGTGGCCGAGTGGATGCAACATTTTACATTTTGTTTCCCAAAGAAAACAATTGAATTGATTTATGGCAACGAGACGTTAAGTAGACATAAGATTGTGTTCAACGCTCAGGCCGAAATGTTAAGAGGATATTGTTGTGACCAGTTAGTCAGCCAGCCACAAATGCACTCAACACTGGCACGGCACGGCACGGCACACACACGCTGCAGCCACCGAACCCCAAACACCACACCACGCCACACACACACGACTCCCCACCTCCGTGTCATCTTCACAGAGGAGTGCATAAAAGAAACGGTTACCCGGGTGGACAGAAAAAAAAACAAAGTTTTCTTTATTTTTCTTTGTGCAGCGAACATTTAAGGAGGCATTAATGTTGCTGTTTATGATCTTACAAAAGGTGGTGGTGGTCTGTCTGATCTGCAATTTAACATTTCTTTCGGACCATGGCCAGCCACTCTGTGGCCATCAGGTGATGCATGCTGCACCAGCCACCATCCACCACATGCTACATGTAGCCTGGCGAGCATCTACGACTATATGCATGTAGAGTATGTAAGAGCAGCAGAGTCTGATCTCTGGCGCAGCATTAGTTGGAATAAAAATGATTGAGGATTAATTTTTGTGTGACTTTTTTATGTCAGTTATCAAATGGCAGCGGCGCTGTGAAAACGAAGTTGAACGGTACTCTTTCCCATGATTTTTATTAAAGTGGCCATAAAAAAAGTACCGAAAAAGGGGTGTATTCAGAATGTCGTGGACGCTTGTGGGGCGTGATTATTACAAAATTATGTATGTTTTGTTATTTTTTAATATGAAATTTTTAGACTGACTGACTGACTTGGGCATATTTTAATGTAGGCTATAAGAACTCCCACGATGAACCACCAAGGATGATATATTCGAAAAATAGAAAAGAAAATCATAACTTTTCCCACCTGACTAACTCAACAAAAATCATTCAAACCCCTGTAGTAAAGAAACTGAAACAACTATGAATACTTTTTTTTCAAAATAGCTAAATTTCTCATCCATAATTTGAAAATTATATTGTTCGTTCGAAACATGTTATCCTTTTAAACTTTGTAAACCTTTTAAGGGACAGCAGGATGAAGAAGTGTACAGGGGTTTCCAACTAGAGGTGTTATATTGAATCACCCGGTATTTCGGTAGCTGTCACTTTTGAAGCTTTTATTCTTTGACATTTGACAAGTAAAAACTACGCCATTACTAAAAATGGAACGATACACGCATCAACAACGCATTGCAATTATTAAAATTCACTACAAAACTGGTGAAATGCTTGCAGTCACAGTTCGCAAAACTAACGCGTTTTTGGATCGTCGTGAAGCACCTTGTCGAACGGCAATACAGAAATTGGTGGAAATATTCGATCTGATGGGACAAGTTTATGATGTAAAGAATAAAACCCGTGCACGTCGCTCAAGAACAACTGAGAATATTGCTGCTGTAGCCCAAAGTGTTGAAGAAAACCCAGATTTGTCCATTCCTCGTCGTTCTTTGGAATTGGGCATTCCACAATCGTCGTTACACCGTATTTTGCATAAGGACTTGGGTCTTAAGGCGCATAAAGTTCAGTTAACACAAGAACTCAAACCGGCCGATCATCAACAACGCCGTGTCTTTGCTGATTGGGTCCTTGAGATGAATGAAAATGATCCGGAATTCCATCGAAAAATCATCTTGATTGATGAGGCCCATTTCCACCTCGGTGGCTACGTCAACAAGCCAAATTGTCGCATCTGGGGCTCGGAAAACTCAAGAGTTATTGTTGAGAAGCCTCTCCATCCTCATCGTGTGACTGTTTGGTGCGGTTTATGGTCCGGCGGGGTCATTGGACCTTACTTTTTCGAAAATGAGTTTGAATCAACAGTTACGGTGAATGGATTGCGCTATCGAGAGATGATTAATGATTTTTTATGGTCGGAGTTGGATGGTATTGATCTGGACAACGTTTACTTTCAACAAGACGGCGCTACGTGCCACACAAGCAACGAAACCATTGCTGTTTTACGGGAAAAGTCCTATCTCTCGAAGAGGTGATCACAATTGGCCACCGAGATCTTGTGATTTAACACCTTGCGACTTCTTCCTTTGGGGACACGTGAAAGATAAGGTCTACGCCAACAGCCCAGCGGCGATTCAAGATCTCAAAGATAGAATTCGTGAGGCTATCGAGGAAATAGGGTAGTCACTTTGCGATTTGTTTATGGAAAATTTCATGAAGAGGATATGGTCCTGTAAGCGTGGTCGTGGTGGCCATTTGGCTGATGTATTATGAAATAAACATCCGATCATTTATCTAAAAAAATGAATTTTTCTTTGAATACCAAATTAACACCTCTTGTTGGAAACCCCTTTAAAACTGAAAACGCCAATTGACTCTATTTAGCCTTTGGCTGTGAAGTTACCTAACAAAGGCTTTCACAGGCCATAAATCATGGTAGGGGTAGTGTGACGCCAATTAATAGATGTCGTCATGTTATTTGTAAACACAGTTGCATTCTATAAAATATGGATGCAAAATGGTTTTGAGCCAGGACAATATCCCAGTTCAAATCAAATATTGAATACAGACCGAAATGAAACAAAGAAAAAAAAAATAAAATAAAGTAAATAATACTAAAAATTGGTGACCACCTGATATATTATACATGGTGATCAATCTATTGGTTACATTTTAAATCATACGTTAATGTAACAGTAGGGGGAGGGATGGTGTTGTATGGGAATTTTAGGAGTTCGATTTGGATACACTACAACCCCCAATTTTGTGAGGCTCGAAAAAAATTCATGAGGCAAACAATGGGGGTGAATGTAAGTGGGACTGCTTCAGCGTCGCCCAGAGAGTTGCAAAATGTATGACCGACCGCCATTAATATACCCAACATATCGCTCATCTCCACTCCTTAAAGTAGCTCCGCTAAAAAAATATATATTTTTTATAAAATTTGTTTCCACCCCTCTTACTGACCTAAGGAGGCCGATAGAGGAGTCAAATGTATGTATTTTTTCACCCCCCGCAGACCTACCTTCTATCTTCAACGCTTAAGGTGGCCCGCATTCGAATTTTTATCTTTTATAATTTTTGATGACAGTAAGACCTAAAACTGCCCCGGCCAGTTAGGGCATTGAAGACCGACCTCCATTAATTATCTATCCCCAAGATATTTGCGAACATACTTACATCACCACTCCTGAATGGGGCTCTCATACAAAAATTAATTTTTTAAATTAAAATTTGCTCCCACCGCTGTAACAGCCCCAATATTTTCTCAGAACATACATTCCCTCTATCTTAAACCCTTAAGATGGTCCCCACACATTATTATACCCTCCACCACCAAGATGGGGGTATACTAACTTTTGCATTCCGTTTGCAAATCCTTGAAATTATGACCTGAGACCCTATAAAGTATATATATTCTTGATCGTCATAAAATTCTAAGACAATCTAATCATGTCCGTCCGTCCGTTTGTACGTATGATGAAAGCACGCATATTAAACGACAACAGCTAGAAACAAGAAATTCGGTGTGTACATTACTCTAATTGACTAGATAAAGGGTGTTTTTTATTGGGGTATAGAACTTTAAGTTGGCATCACTTTTTTAACTGGCGGCCATTTTGTCAGCTGTCAAGTGATTAATATTTAGTTTGGTTTGCCATTTCATCATGAACAGGTTGACAAAAGAACAACGCTTGCAAATCGTGCAAATTTATTTCGAAAGTAATGGTTCAGTTCGCGAAGTTCACCATTTTATGGTCGACATAATCGTCCATCAGAGCAATTAATTCGGTTAACCATGGATCGTTTTCGCACTACGTTTACTCTATGTGATAATACGCATCCGCAGAGACGTCGAACAGTGCGCACCGAAGAAACAATTGCCGCTGTAGAGCAAAGTGTTGAAGAGGACCCGAATGAATCGATTCGCCACCGTGCACAGCAATTGGAGCTGCACAGCAATTGGAGAAAGTGGTTGAAAATTGGACCTGTAGAATTGGCTATATTCGAGCCAGCCGCGGCGGCCACATGCCCGAAACCATATTTAAACATTAATGGCATAAAATTATCCTTCCAATAAAGCCAAATTGATGGACATTAAAACGATTTTCTTGTGTTTTATTTCAATTCGAAGTTCTATACCTCAATAAAAAACACCCTATACATAATATAACAATATTTTTTCCAAATTCGTACTTTTAAGGGGTAAAATGGGAATAAAGGGATAAAAATGGTACCAACCAAACGGCTGCACCGAGAATAATGAAATTCGGTGTATACATTCCTCTGATTGCGTAGACAAGTAAAATAAATGATTTTTCGAAAATCGTACTTTTTGGGGTTTAAATGGAAAAAGTGGATAAAAATTGTACCAAAAAAATGACAGCAGCTACAGTCATGAAATTCGGAGTATACATTCCTCTGACAGCGTACACACGAAAAATAATATGTTTTTTCCAAATGCATACTTTCAAGGGATACAATGGGGACAAGGAATAAAAATAGTAAACGAATACAGCTAGAATGATGAAATTCGGTGTGTACATCCCTCTAATTGCGTAGACACGTAAAATAAAGTTATTTTAGAAAGTCGTACTCTTAAGGGAGTTAAAATAGGAAAAGGGGGATAAAAATGGTACCAACCAAAAGGCCGCAGTTAGAATCATGGAATTCGGTGTACACATGCCTCTGACTGCATTGACGCGCAAAATAAAACGATTTTTCCAAATTCGTAGTTTTCACTTTTACGGCAAAAATGTGTTGAATCATGAAGTTAGGTTATTTTGCACTATGTACGTGAGATAATGGATTTTCAAAATTTGTACCCATTATCTACCAATATTTATGGTATTTAAGCTTTTTGAAAGTATAAATATAAGAATATTTATTTTTTGAATTGACTTGAAGTATTATTTCGATATGTAAACGTAATGGTAGCCTAGCCTTATAAGCGTGGTTTGAAATAAAAAAATATTATATTATATTATATAAAACTATTTTTTTAATATTTTATTTGTTTTGGTTTGGCTATATTAAAATATTTATATTTTCCTGTAATACTACTGTACTTCTACGAAAATCGACAGCCTCCGTGGAATGCAATCCATGGGGGAGGGTATATAAAGTTCGGCCCGGCCGAACTTAACGTCTTTTTTACTTGTTTTTATTTTTTATATTTTTTATGAAGGAAATGCCCAAAACTGCCCCCGAGTCACCTCAAAGGGGAGACATGTAAGACTAGCCCCCCATTAATTTTCTCTCCCTAACATTTTCGCCAAACATACCTGGCGTGGTAAGTCATCAGGAACTTATTTGCTGAAATCGTAGAATAAGAATGCATGAACTTCGTCTCATAGGCGTTATCCTACGTCATTTCAAATTGCAGAAAATCTGTGGTCAATTGCCCATTGATTCTTTTTTTTTAAATATTTGCTTGATGGGTTACGGTCGTGTCCATTTTGAATTGCATTTTCGCTCATTGAATCACTCTGTGATAAACAATATTTTGTTTTGTTGTCAGTTGCGAAAACGATCAAAGCGGATGGTTTTTCGACACGGAAACATGCGACATGCAGTTGACCGTGTGAAAAACATTCATTCTCCAGACTGAGGCCACAAACACTTAATGTTGTTTATTGGCATTCGCCATGGCGAGACGAATTGGAAATTGTATTCGCTTAAACTCGAATGATGTATCGGTTGGAATCATTGGAATTCTCGGAATGAGAACTTCCTCACCTTTGAACTTTTCTTTTAGTATTCTTGCGTGAATCACATTGCCCATGAGTTTTGTATTTACAACCTTTAATTGTAAATAGTGCGGTGGCAAACCAGACACATCCAATGAATTCAAAAACTCAGTTGGATAGTTGCTTGCTTCGTCTTCGTTTGTTACACAGTCGATAGAAGGAAGATTTGATTTTGAATTGTTCAGTTTAAGTGATCCACATCCTTGTTCTTTGCCAATTGTTCGAACCAATTGGCTTAATGTGTTTGTATCGCATTCACGTTCACGCTGCAATTCTAGTTCGAAAGGGTCGTGTGGTCGACGATCTGGCAATGGCATTCCTAACCTGACTAACAAACTGATGCACATGAGGTAACACATGTCTTCTATCAAAACCAAAGCGTGGTTGTGCATCTCTTCATTCATCTCAATATGGGGATTCTCTGAATAGATACGAACTCGATGCAAAATGTCTTCTGATATGTCATCCTTGTACTTGTCCCACAATTCACGTGGATTTGATGAATAACATGTGGCAAAATTGATCGAAAATAATATGTGTATTTTACTTGGGAATGCAGAAACAGTTGCTTCAGCGATTGTCGTATTCCAATGCGTATAGTTTTCAAGCAAATTGAGCTCCTGACACGCAGCACGAAATGTTGGCAACACTACACCATGGATATTTCGAAGTGACTCAAATGATGAGTATTACTTGCTACATTCATAATTCTTTGGATGAACTGTATAAATACGACCAAGAGCATCAGTAGAACGACAATCCGAATGACCAGGAACTATTTACATCGCCTTGCTTTCGACGTTGACATTTTTGAGAAGGAACTGTTGTCAATGTTGTCGGTGGTGGGTTTTGAGCACGTTGAGCAGCATTTGCTGCAGTGAAATAACCTGGTTGATCGTTCTCCAGATGCACTGTCAAATGAGCAACAGTCGGATAGCGTTCGTAAGTGGGAAATGAGAATATACGCCAAATTGGCGCTCCGTTTCTCGGAATCATCAAACGGTACGCCTAAAAATGCATTGCTCTGACCTTCTTGGATTGAATCTGCGTTCATCAATAATATCTGCTCCAAATGAAGTCATTGGAAAGAATCCGTTATATTTCTGGGTGTTCGATAGAAAATGAAGAGACTCTGTTCTTTCGTCATGAAGCAAAGAATGTAATGGATATGGTGGTAAAGACAATGTTGGTAATTTAACCTTGCCACTGACACAGCACAATACAGGCGTCTCTACAGCGAAATTCAATGCTCCGTAAACATAAACGTCATATATCCTGAAGATGGCATCGTAAAATCACTCCATACAAATCGGGGATATTTCGGGAATTTTATTCGGCATTCTTCTTGTTTGGCCGGCGACCAATCCGAATTGTGGCGAATCATCGAAATGGGTCCATGCGTTCTTGAGTTATAAGCGTAGTAAGTAACGCCACTCTCTTTTATATGTATATAGATTTTTAATACAATATGTGTGCCAGTTTGTATGATAGTGGTCTAAGTCACACTTTATCTGTTTTGAGATATGCAATAGTTTATGTTTGAGTCAATTGAAAATTATTTTTCCACCAAAGCATAATTTTTTTTCTTAGAATATCCTACTATTATATCAAACTTTTATAAACAAAAAATCGACAAAGTTGGTACCTCTAAGGGAACCACTACTTTCAGATGATGTACTGATTTAGACCAAATTCATTCTTATCAGAAAATGTTTATTTTAATTTAAAAAAGTAAGCAAATTTTATTAAAAAAAATTAAAAAAAATATATAAATATTTACAGGTTGTTCGCCTAGAAACATTATATTGAATTTATTATTTACTTTTCAAATAATTTCATTTTATATGTTATTCAAATTATCTGAATCAATTAAAGAATCAATGTCAATGGATATAATGTGACGTAGACTAACACTAAAGTGTGCTTAAAATGAGAAATGTCATTATAACGGTACATTTTTTATATATGTCAAAACGAAAACATCTTAAATTCGACTTCGTATTAAAGTAAAAATAAAAATTACATAGGCGACTATCACATTAACTGGCACATTTAGTTGTTTCTTAAGGAAGTATTGTCATATAACGTTCTACTTCGATTCCAGTAAATTATCAAAGTGATAATCTCCCTTATCGCCAAAAAACTAATGCAGTTCACATTTGTGTTTGCGGTCAAGTGACACATCTTAAATTTCAACAACAATTTGTTAGGTAACACTTGCATTTGAGTTCCTCCCCCATCCCAGCCAACCTCATCACCATGTCCTGGAGGACGGGAACGACGTGCGTGCACTGGTGCGCCCTTGCGAGTGTGTGAACAACGCGCATTATAAATAATGATTGTTAAAGTGCAACACATATTTAAATAATGCGCGTGCATTTTATAGCCTAAAATTTTCATATTAAAACTCATATTTCATAAACGTATTAAGTTCGGTCAGGTCTCTCCTGTGTTTTATTTCTTCCTTTATTCATTCATTCATTATTCTTATTAGCCCCATAGTAAAAATACTCTTCGGTGCGTTTTTGTTTTTTTTTTGTTTTGCCTCTTTTTTGTTGGTTTTAATGGCAAGAAATGCAATTGTGACAATTGCAACCAAGTGGAAATGCATGTTCAACATACCTATTTGCAAACAACGGCGGCAGTGGCAGCAGCAGCAGCAACAACCACGACCATGGCCATTTGCAACAACACGCAAACTGGGACAACATTTAACCCGCAGAAAATATTGCTGGCAACGCAACAGTACACGTTGTCCGTACTCGCAGCCACACATAAAGCGCGAAAACACGGAGCGTTTAAGGCAGACAGTGCAACGAAACCATAACATATGCAACCCTTGTGTGTGGCACAGTGTTTTCACAGAGAAAATTAAAAAAAAAATAGTTTTAAAATTTGACATGGCCGAGATGATCAACTTTGGAGCTTCACCTAGTAGCCCCAATAGCTAATAGGTACTGAAAACTTTGGAAATCGTCTGAAAAACACCTCTGGTCAAAACGTCAAAATATCTATTTTCGTTCCAAAGTTACAGAAGGCCAGGTCGAACTTTATATACCCTCCACCATGGATTGCATTTCACAGAGGCTGCCGAAGTGCAATAATATTACAGGAAAATATAATTATTTTAATATAACCAAACCAAAACAAATAAAAATATTGAAAAAATAATTTTATAAATAAATATAATATTTTTATTATTTCAAGCCACGCTTACAAGTCAAGGCTACCAATACGTTTATAATATATATGTCGAAATAATACTTCAAATCAATTCCAAAAGTAAATATAAGACAGCAATCTCCAAAAAAATCCATTATATCTCAAGTGCAAGATAAACTAACTTCATGAAAAAATAAAAATAAAAAAAATACAAATTTGGAAGGCTATATATATTAGAGTGGCTTCTTTTGAGAGGAAGGAAAAAATGTTGTTGATGTTCCCGACTAAAATGAAAGATTGGTTTGTTTTATGTGTTCTCCCAAAATATTTCGCGTTTATCATTGTCCATTCGTGAGCTGGACGCGTTCAAAATAACCTCAATAAATCAGGGTTTTCTTGAATAAAATTCACCATGAGTGGTGAAATGTGGGTTAAATGTGAAGTAAAAACTGAAATATGGGGTTATTTGCATCGTAAACACATTCTAGTCTTATATAAAGCTAATTTTTGGAAAGAAATTCAACCATTTGAAATTTTCTCCCTTAAAAAATAAAACATGAATAATCTACATAAACTTTATAAAGGGGAAAAATTGAAATGGTTGTTAATGCTAAATTAACATAGATAGACGCATGAAATTAAAAGTATTTTTAGCAGACGTTCTTCTCTTTCATTTCGCCATTGTATGGCACGCAAAAGTACGAAACTAAATTATTGAAACATTTACATCCTTTGGGAATTAAAAGTCCTGTAAAAAAGACAAACACCCACGAAATAAAAAATTGAGTATGAGTTTTCCTAATAGTGTCCTATAGTTTCACTTCTATATAATCTCGTTCTTGGGAGGGAAGAAGTTTTCCTCCCAATTTATGCATTGGAAGTCCAAAATTTCAGATGTTAATTTTCAAAAATTAGCTTTTTGTAAGACTAGAATATGTTTACGATGCAAATGACCCCATATTTCAGTTTTTACATCACATTTAACCCACTGAGAACCAACAGTAAGAAAAAAATTGTCGGCCCTTAATGGGTTATGAAGTTCTAAAAATTTTAATTGGTCATCAATACCTCTTCAACGATCCAACAAAAACACAAATCAAACTAAAAATATGGAAGTTATTGCGGGTTTTATAAAAAATGCAACAAAAATTGCACAAAAATGTTAAAATTCTACCCTCTATTTTTGATTAAAATTCAAGTTTTTGATATGGTTTGATAAGGCTCCGACCAGGTTTTTAATTTCTAGCTGGTTTTTTCTAAAATCAATTCTCACCGTGAATTTTATTCAAGAAAAAACTGATTTATAGAGGTTATTTTGAACGCGTCCAGCTCACGAACGGACAATGATAAAAGCGAAATATTTTGGGAGAACACATAAAACAAACTAATCTTTCATTTTAATCGGGAACATCCACTACTTTAATTTTGAAGCCACATATATACTATATATTGAAATAATACTTCAAGTCAATTCAAAAATATTTTCAAAAAAGCTTAAATATCATAAATATTGGTAGGTAGTCGTTCCCACAGTTGGTTGTATTTCCATTCGATTTTAATACAAATTTTGAAAATCTATTATCTCATGCACATAGTGTAAAATATCTTACTTCATGCTTCAACCAATTTTTGCCTTAAATGTACGAATTTGGAAAAATCTTCTTATTTTGAGTGTCTTTGCAGTTAGAGGAATGTATACACCGAATTTCATGATTCTAGCTGCGTCCATTTGGTTGCGTCCATTTATCCCCTTTTTCCAATTTTACCCCCTAAAGAGTACGACTATCTAAAATCCTTTTATATTACGTGTCTACGCAATTAGAGCGATGTACGCACTGAATTTCATCATTCTAGCTGTATTCGTTTACTATTTTTATCCCTTGTCTCCATTGTATCCCTTGAAAGTATGAATTTGGAAAAAACCTTTTATTGTTCGTGTCTACGCAGTCAGATGAATTTATACTCCGAATTTCAGGACTCTAGCTGCGGTCATTTGGTTGGTACTATTTTTATTCCCTTTTTCCATTTGAAACCCAAAAAGTACGAATTTCCCAAAATTCTTTTATTTTACGTGTCTACGCAGTCAGAGGAATGTATACACCGAATTTCATTATTCTAGGTAAAGCCGTTTGGTTGGTACCATTTTTATCCCTCTATACACATTTTACACCTTAAAAGTACGAATTTGGAAAAAATACTTTTAGATTATGTATCAACTCAATTAGATGAATGTACACGTGTTTCTAGCTGTAGTCGTTTAATAGGTACCATTTTTATCCCTTTTTGTCCCATTTCACCCCCTGCGAATAAAAATCGTTTTATGGTGTACGTTTTTGTTATCGGGGGAATGCGCATACCCAATATCAAGTAAGTACAAGCAGACATATTGAAAAAAGATGCTTAAATACTCTAAAATATTAGGGGGTTATTATGGGGTTCTTCAGTCCTTATGAGGGAAATTTTTTTCCTTTGGGCCGATTTCGCCCAGTTTCAATCCCAACCGATCTACGACTATAAGACGTATTTATGCAAAATTTGGGCCTCCCAGCTCCTTTCGTTTAGATGCTAGCGTGCTTTCAACAGACGGACGGACATGACTAGATCGTCTTAGAATTTTCTGACGATCAAAAATATATATACTTTATAGGGTCTCAGGTCGATATTTCAAGGTCTTACAAACAGAATGACAAAGTTAGTATACCCCCATCCTGAAGGTGGATGGTGAAGGGCGGACAGCAACATTGATCGTTTTAAAATAGTATTTAAGGTATTCAGTTGTGACAGACGGAATTACAAAATTATCTATTAGACCTCACCTAGATTATGGACAAAAAAATTAAAAAAGGCTTCATAAATTTCTCGCCTTCGTTTTTATTCTTAAATCATTCGAAATAAAAACTTCTCTCAAAAATTACTGATGCCAAGTTAAATTATTACAACAATTTCTTCGAATGGGACCACCGTGTACTTTCCTCATCGCTGTACTTTCCTCATGCATCTCGCGCCCGTGAGAATGTGTTGATACTGTCATTACCGTTGCCGTTGCCAGCATATGTACGCTGCTCCTCTAGCAGCATAATGCTGCTGAAAAAAAATTAATTGCAAACTAAAATATTACATTGGGATGCTTGGTGGACGGGCCTGGCCGGCCAGCCGTTCACCAACACACACTATGTTTTTGAATCCTACGCGTTTTTCCTCCTGTTCGTTTCTCTTTCTGTGGGGTTTCCTTTTTTGGGGGGACCAGGAGAATCCGGTTGTTAAAGGATATTTTTAGGTTTGCACACTGCACTGCACTGGACATGACAAAGCTTTGAATCTCTACTCATTTGTTGCATAATTTTTTTCCTGTTCAGTCTTTTGGGTGCAAGAGCAAAAACCAAAAAACAAAAAGAAACAGTACAACTGAAATTTGCCTATTTAAAAACAAAAGCTTCTGGGAGCAACAACATCGTGTGGTCATATCACAAAAGGAGGAAAAACAACGACAACAACAACAGCCAGCAACAGCAATAACGGCGATGCAAGAAGAAAAAAAAAATAATAATTAAAACATGCTAAACAGCATGTTCGAGTGTATTACTTAGCCCGTCCTGTTGGTTGTTTTAATACAATGTCGTACAGTGGAGCAAATGGGGAGATCAATGCATCAAGGAATGAACAATGGAATTGAGAAGAAAATATTCAATAAACAGGTGTTCTCTGGTAAATTTTACAAAGTGGGACAACGATGTTTCTATAGGGTGTTTTTTAAAGTATTACCGGCAGATTAGAGGCTATCGACTTTACATATAAATGCAGAACCGTATTACAAAAATTGTGATATTTTGTTTGCACGTTACAATATTTGTTTACTATGTGTGTAGGTGTTTTTGTCCGGCTTGAGGTCATGTAATTTAAAAAACAACGATTTTGTGTTTTTATCAATTTTTTTATTTAAAAATTCCCAATATTTCGATTGACTTCGTCAATCATCTTCATCTTCATGTCACTATAGCAACAAATATTTTTAACATTAAATATACAAAAACACTTAACAATTATTTTATGACACTAATGTATCAAAGCACAGTGGGCAGCCAGAGCGGTTTTTTGTTCTAGTGGTCTATTTGTTGCTTTTTGGTCATAAAGGGTGATTTTTTAAGAGCTTGATAACTTTTTTAAAAAAAAAACGCATAAAATTTGCAAAATCTCATCGGTTCTTTATTTGAAACGTTAGATTGGTCCATGACATTTACTTTTTGAAGATAATTTCATTTAAATGTTGACCGCGGCTGCGTCTTAGGTGGTCCATTCGGAAAGTCCAATTTTGGGCAACTTTTTCGAGCATTTCGGCCGGAATAGCCCGAATTTCTTCGGAAATGTTGTCTTCCAAAGCTGGAATAGTTGCTGGCTTATTTCTGTAGACTTTAGACTTGACGTAGCCCCACAAAAAATAGTCTAAAGGCGTCAAATCGCATGATCTTGGTGGCCAACTTACCGGTCCATTTCTTGAGATGAATTGTTCTCCGAAGTTTTCCCTCAAAATGGCCATAGAATCGCGAGCTGTGTGGCATGTAGCGCCATCTTGTTGAAACCACATGTCAACCAAGTTCAGTTCTTCCATTTTGGGCAAAAAAAAGTTGGATATCATCTCACGGTAGCGCTCACCATTCACAGTTACGTTACGATTCGCATCATCTTTGAAGAAGTACGGTCCAATGATGCCACCAGCCCATAAACCGCACCAAACTGTGACTTTTTCTGGATGCATTGGTAGCTCTTGCAATGCTTCTGGCTGATATTCACTCCAAAATCGACAATTCTGCCTATTTACGTACCCATTGAGCCAAAAATGAGCTTCGTCGCTGAACACAATTTCTTTCTTTCTGAACTTTCTTAACAGAGCACGCATTTTGATAATAAAATTCAATGATTTGCAAGCGTTGCTCGTTAGTAAGTCTATTCATGATGAAATGTCAAAGCATACTGAGCATCTTTCTCTTTGACACCATGTCTGAAATCCCACGTGATCTGTCAAATACTAATGCATGAAAATCCTAACGTCAAAAAAATCACTCTTTATTTATGCGAAGAAAGTCTTGTCTTTAATTTAGTCTTAGTGGTGCCAACATATATAGGGTGTTTTTTATTGAGGTATAGAACTTCGAATTGAAATAAAACACAAGAAAATCGTTTTAATGTCCATCAATTTGGCTTTATTGGAAGGATAGTTTTATGCCATTAATGTTTAAATATGATTTCGGGCCAATTCTACAGGTCCAATTTTCAACCACTTTCTCCAATTGCTGTGCACGGTGGCGAATCGATTCATTCGGGTCCTCTTCAACACTTTGCTCTACAGCGGCAATTGTTTCTTCGGTGCGCACTGTTCGACGTCTCTGCGGAGGCGTATTATCACATAGAGTAAACGTAGTGCGAAAACGATCCATGGTTAACCGAATTAATTGCTCTGATGGACGATTATGTCGACCATAAAATGGTGAACTTCGCGAACTGAACCATTACTTTCGAAATAAATTTGCACGATTTGCAAGCGTTGTTCTTTTTTCAACCTGTTCATGATGAAATGGCAAACCAAACTAAATATTAATCACTTGACAGCTGACAAAATGGCCGCCAGTTAAAAAAGTGATGCCAACTTAAAGTTCTATACCCCAATAAAAACACCCTTTACCTTTTGGCATAAGTTGTACCTGTCCCCGTTGCATGTCCGTTGCACTACGTCCGATTTATCTTCATTTTTTAATCTAGATTTTATCTTGCTAAAAAAGGTTATTGACTGTAACATGCGTCTTAAGTGCTACTTGGTATAACCCGCTACATAGGTCAAAGATTTTAATATTTTGTCGTTTTCTTTGGTGTCTTCAAACACTTTCGAGCAATGTTTTAAATAAATTATGATCATTTAATATTACTAGTCCTCTACTATATACAAGGTGGCGCTAAAATAACCTTCTGATGTTTTTGGCTGTAATTTAAAAAAAAATGAAAAACTTTGATTCTTCTTGTGGATTATTTTTATTTGGTCTTTTAATTTTTTTTACATCAAGTCGAGAATATGATGTCATGTAAATGGCCGCCGCCACAGTTGATTGTCATTTAAGGCTTTTTTATGGCATTTTCCATTACTTTGGCCAAAACTTCCGGCGATAGGTCCTCACATTCTTGACGGATATTGTCTTTAAGAGCTGCAAGAGTCTGAGGCTTGTTGACATAAACCCGCGACTTCAAAAAGCCCCACAAAAAGAAGTCTGGAGCGGTCAAATCAGGCGATCTTGCTGGCCAGTGCAAATCGCCAAAACGGGAGAGGATCCTTCAGCATATCGGTTGTGGCACGTGCAGTCTGTGCCGTTGCACCGTCCTGTTGGAACCACATGTGTTCCAATCCCAATTCATCAAGTTGCGGCAAAAAGAACTCGTTGATCATTGGTCTATAGCGCTCACCATTCACAGTAACCATTTGGGCCGCGACGTCTTCGAAGAAAAAAGGTCCGATGACTCCTCCAGCGAAAACAGCAAACCATACAGTGACTTTGAGCGGGTGTAATGGCTCTTCGTGGGTTACACGCGGATTTTCAGGGCCCCAGAAGCGTAATTTTTGCTTATTTACGTACCCGCTAAGATGGAAATGGGCCTCATCACTCATGATTATTTTTGATGAAAAATCATCTTCCTGTTGGTGGTGATTAAGGATGGCTTGAGCGTATGTTAGACGCGATTGGCGGTCAGCAGCTAACAGCTGACATCTTCAAATCTTGTACCAAAATTCGCTGTAAAGACCGTCGACTGATACCCATTTGCGTGGCATGTCGTCTGGTCGATGTCGACGGCGCTTGCATGACCTGATCCTCGGCTACAGCAGCAATATTCTCTGCAGAACGGCTACTCCGAGTCTGCCACGCCTGGCAGCATCTCGTGTTGTGCCAGTCTCTTCAAGGCGAGCGGCTAAACGTCGCAGTGTTTCACCAGTAGGCGTTGGACGGCTAGGAAATCTGCGACGAAATTCACGTTGTGCCAAAGTCACCGACCGATTATTGGTCAAATAAATAGTCACCAATATTCCGCGTTCTGGAGCAGTGTAGCGTAACATTGTTTATTAACGTGTATTTCGCATGTGTTTACTACACAAATGTCAAAACAGAACTGACATAGGGGCCAATCGCAAAAATTATAGCATTTTCTGAAAGGAGGATTACTTTTGCGCCACCTTGTATAAATATGTTTCCAGTGTAATGAACAAGTGTACATGAGACAGAAATCTGCAAAAAATATGTCCAAAATATGGGCATCTTCCAGTAGCCCGTACGCGACATTCGCACGCCTTAAACTGCGCCAATAGCAAGAAAGACACTGAAAAAGTCGATCAGCTTTTTTAGTGTTCTAAAGCGCTTAAAGAGTACTACTGTAAAAATATATAGTCAGGATTTAGTACAAAATTATAAACAATTTTACATGGAAACAGACGCGACAAAAAACAGAAGTACTTTTGAAGGTCTTATGCAAGTATAAAGGGTGATTTTTTAGCTATTATCTTTTCGGCAACACTGATTTAAACAGCTGACGCACGTTTCGTGTTTTGTTTCACTGTCAAACATCTTCAGTTTGGTCTATAATTTAACCACGAATCGTCTTACAAACGAACAACGCTTGCAAATTATTGAATTTTATTATCAAAATGCGTGCTCTGTTAAGAAAGTTCATCGCGCGCTTCCATTTTATGGTCAGTTTAATCGGCCCACCAAATTTATATTGTTGGACGTTAAACCACCAACACGCTTACGTAGAGTGCGAACTGAAGAAAATATCGCAGCTGTATCGGCCAGTGTTAATGATGACCATCAATTATCGATTCGTCGCCGTTCGCAGCAATTGGGCCTCTGTTACTCAAAAAAGTGGAAATGCCAAAATTGGACTTAGCGGATGGACCATTTGAGGCGCAGTCAAGGGCAACATTTGCATGAAATAATCTTCAAACATTAAATTATATGGACCGTACTATCGATTCAAATAAAGATTTGACGCATTTTTTCTGAATTTTATGTGTTTTTGTTTGAAAAACTTTCCTATAGCATTTAAAAAATCGCCCTTTACAAAGTTCAGCGACTTTTTGTTTTTCCATATATACCACATGTAAATGAAGGTCAGAGGATATAGGTTGTTCGTAGATTTATGAAATATGAGAATTATCTCTTACTCTTGAATAAGATGCAGCAGAAATACGGATGCGACAAAACGGACACTACAAATATTTCCACTCGTAGTAAAAAGTAATAATTTTCGTTAAAACACTTCAACTTTAAATAAAAATAAAAGGGAACAAATCAACTTCAAGTTTCATAATAAAAAAGTGGTCAAAATAAGGAAAAAATAAAGTTAAAAGCTATTAGTGTGGTCTGATTTCATTTCATTTCGTCTGAAAACACGAAAATTTACCACGTAAATTACTTACAGTTCGCGTTAAAGACTCACAACTGTGGAAGTAAGTTTTTAATGTTTCCCAAAATTGTTCGAGCGTATGTCCCATTTTGCACCCTCTACAGTGCGAGATCGATGATCGCAACCAACTATTATCGCAACTGCTCGTGGTTTGCAACAAAATGAATCTTTATAAGCGCAACCTATGGCAGACTTGGATGTGTGGAAATTTACTGCGATATTTACATGAATTAATGCCATCGGAAATAATATCATTGCGACATCAATTGAAATCATCGAGATGTTGAACTTAAAATCATCAGATCATCGAGCTCGTACTGCACATGTATTTAGATTTTTGCATTAATTGTCCCACCGTTTGTCCACTCCACTCAACCATCCTTATCACATGTACTCGTATAGACAACTTGTTAGGTGCCTGGCCGACAAACATATTCCTTCTCAAAAGACTGGTTATAGTGGCTGGCCGGCTCGGCTGGTCGGTCGGTCGGTCGGTCGGTGGCTTTTATTCCTGCTGTTGTGCCCGGCAAGTGCTTTGTTTTGCGCTGTTGATAGGAGCGCTCCTATGCGAGTGTTTCTGTGTTGCCCTAAAGTGCAACCAAATGGACATTCGTGGAAACCACACTTGGCGTTTTTTTTTTTCTGTACACCGCTGTTGTGCTCCTTTTACATTAAGTGATCCTTTTTCCTGTGCACGTGTGTGTGTGGTTCTTTCATATTTATCAGATTCTTTAAAATGAAAGGGACCAACAAACAAAAAACCGAAGGAATTAACAACGCCAGCAAATTTTTATGGCAAAAATTAATTTTTAAAGTGGTATTAACAAATTGCACGTAACCACTCTGATGGCGAATGTATTTTCATAGCTGTGTTTCATTCACTTCATTTGTTGTCGTTTATAATTTTATTTTTTTATTCTTTGCTTAGCGTTATTAATTAGGTTGAGCGAGAAACGTTTCATAACATTTTGTCTCAAACTGTGCTGATATTTGCGTGTTTTTCTTTTTTTTTTGGTTTCGGGGAGAATTAATATTGGAAGGGTACTAATTTGTTGTTGTCGGAAATTGGAGAGGGAAATGAAGTATGTTTCGGAATGTTGACTACAGGTGCAGTGCATCGTATTTTTAAACACTCAATTGATCACGTTCCTGGTGGAAGTATTTTAATTTTTCAGAATGTGAGCAATTATTGTAATCGCAGGACTCTGCCAGTCAAAACTGAGGAGAAGACAATTTCGGTATTAAATATAAGAAATATTTATATTGATAAAGTGATAATCATCAGTCTTTAAAGAGATAATCATCAGTAATAATTCCATTAAAATAATAATAACAATTCCATTAATAATTACAAGGAAGAGCTAAATACGTGCTGGGACGACTATATGTTCCCCCACCACTGTCTAGCTAATTGCATGAGTATGTATGTCTAACATGTCTAATATCCCAGAAAAATACCCGATTATTTGAATAACGAAGTACTATAATTTACCCATATGACTATAATTGTCATATGGGCCCTATAGAAGCCATCTTTAGGTTAGGTTAGGTTGAAAGAGTTACCCGCGAGTTTCACTCGGAAGCCTATGGAGGCCCATTGTGGTACCCATAAAGCTTAGAGGAAGAGAAGATAGAGGAGAAGGATAAGGAAATTATGTAAATAAGTCTTGTTGGTAGGAGAGCTAGTATATTAGTAAAGAGGAGATATGGGATAGATGGAGGATAATGTGATGTATAATCTTAGTTCATCGATCGCTTCTATTTGAAAAGCATTTTGTCTTGTAGATGAAGTTGAGCAGAAGTACGTGTGCTAAGTCCGTCAGATCAGAGAAGAACATACTTCCCAGGAAGGATAGTCTGTGTTCTTGCAGTCCAACACAAGTGCATAGCAAGTGCTCCACCGATTCTTCTTCATCCTCGTCTGAGTAGCTCCTGCAGTACTCTTCGCGTGAGTTACCAATGCGTTCAGCCATCTTGTCAATCGCACTATGCCCTGTAAGTACTCCTGTAAGCGTGCTGAGTGAAGCCCTCTTTATTTCTTGTAATTAATCTTGAGACACCTTAATATGTGCATGTATACCAACCTATTACAAAATGTCGTAGCTCACTAAACTATCTAGTGTTTACATTTAGAAGAATATATCCTTCCGGTTAATAGATTTATTGCCTGTCAAAAAGATTTAAGATACTTTTCGAATAACTTAATCTCATTTTCAAAGTTTTAGAGGGAGACCCACCAGATGCAAATCACCGGCAAAATGGAATTGGTATTTAAAGTTTCTTTCTTTCTCCCCGAAAGACAAAGACACAATAATCTTCGTAGCAAATCCAACCCTTAAGATGTTCGAAAAATTATACACAATTTGATGTGTTTAATAAATTACATTAACCCGCACACACATACATTCATTCACACGAAGATTCACTCATACAACAACAACCATCCACTCACGCACACAAACCCATGCAAATCGTAAGAGTCTTAATTGAGAAAGTTGCGAATTGGGTATTGTCTCATACACGAATGAATGCTTCAATTGTTTTGAAAACATTTCACACACACCCATGCACACATATTCCTAGACATGATGCCATATAAAGGGTGATTTTTTAAGAGCTTGATAACTTTTTTTTTAAAAAAAACGCATAAAATTTGCAAAATCTCATCGGTTCTTTATTTGAAACGTTAGATTGGTCCATGACATTTACTTTTTGAAGATAATTTCATTTAAATGTTGACCGCGGCTGCGTCTTAGGTGGTCCATCCGCTTAGTCCAATTTTGGCATTTCCACGTTTTTGAGTGACAGAGACCCAATTGCTGCGAACGGCGACGAATCGAAAATTGGTGGTCATCATTAACACTGGCCGATACAGCTGCGATATTTTCTTCAGTTCGCACTCTACGTAAGCGTGTTGGTGGTTTAATGTCCAACAATGTAAATTTGGTGCGAAATTTAGTCACAATAGCCCGAATAGCCGCTTCAGTGGGTCGATTAAACTGACCATAAAATGGAAGCGCGCAATGAACTTTCTTAACAGAGCACGCATTTTGATAATAAAATTCAATAATTTGCAAGCGTTGTTCGTTTGTAAGACGATTCATGATGAAATGTCAAAGCATACTGAGCATCTTTCTCTTTGACACCATGTCTGAAATCCCACGTGATCTGTCAAATACTAATGCATGAAAATCCTAACCTCAAAAAAATCACTCTATAATATGCATAATAAAGTGGGTCGCGTGCAGTTCAGAACATCATGTAAAGATTAAAAATTGTTTTATTTAATTTGCACTTTTATACATTAAAAACAAGTAAGGAAAGACTAAAGTCGGGCGGGACGACTATATGATACACTCCACTTTCTATCGGAATACAATTCAATTCAGTAAAAAAGTGAAAACGGGAAAAATTTGTGTATGTTTCCTAATCACAGGCTAATATGACCTGGTCCATCTTGTCAAATCGAGAATAATATTTGTATCGGGGCTATATCCAAACATGGAATGAAGTGTCTAAATTTTACAATAAGTTCTTCCAGTTGAAGTATAACGTGTTATGCTCAATTTTAAGAAATTCTCTGAAAATACGCGGTTGTTGGGGGAACGAAATTTGTATGAGAGCTATATGTAAATCTGACCGATGTGAACCATTTTCACCATAGATGTTCCTAGTTTAAATAGAAGATGTTTTGCCAATTTTAAAGAAAATCTGTTAAAATATGTGGATTCTGGAGCGGAAAAATTCAAATTGGGAGCGAAATTTGTATGGGAGCTATATATAAATCTGAACCGATCTAACATATTTTACAGTTTCTAGTTGAAATATAAGGTGTTTTGCGAATTTTGAAGAAAATCTGTTGAAATATGTGGTATCTAGTGTGAAAAGGGTCAAATAGGGAGTGAAATTCGTAGGGGGCTATATCTAAATCTGAACCGATTTGCCTCAAATTAAATAGCGTTCGTCCTTGTCCCGAAAATCTTCGTTGTGCAAAGTTTCGTTTGGTTCTGGCTACAATTGCGACCTGTATCGTGATTACAACAATAGATGGACAGACTGACGGACATTGCTAAATCGACTCAGAAAGTGATTCTAAGCCGATCGGTATAATTAACAATGGGTCTATCTCCCCTTTTGGGTGTTACAAACAAATGCACAAAGACATAATACTCTCGTGGAGTGTATACATATATGGTCATATTTTGTGTCTTTTTTCGATTGTTTTATTTCGGTCTGTAATCAATATTTGATTTGAACTGGGATATAGCCCTGGCTCATTTTATAGAATGCATATTTATTTACAATTGGCATCCTGACAGTTATTTCTTGGCTGCACACTACGACTATCATGATTTCTGGCCTGTGAAAGCCTTCGTATCCAAATCTACTTTTTGAACAGGATTTATGGAAGTATTAAATAAATTATAACATTATAAATGTATAAATATTCACGCGCTAAGATTATTCCTTTGTGATTTTTAGCCTCACCTAAAACGAGGTATGCAATTATGATCTCATAAATATTAAAAACAAATGGTTTCTGTCTGTAAATTTAAATAATTTTAACATTTATAGTGTCCAGTATACTTTGTATTACTAGTATTTAACCAAGTAAAATTAATTAAATATGTATAGTAGGCATGTTGGTGAAAAAATGGATTGTTTAATAATGGTTTGAAAATATGTTGTCCCTGCCTCAAGCCATCTGTGAGCTAAACACTCCTGACAATATCCCTTAAAATCATGTTTTCCCCTGTAAGTTTTTATAGGTCATTTTTGAATTAATAGACCCTTGAAATTAGTATTCTTGTCTTAGAATAATTCATTCGTCGTATTATTGTCATGGAAATATTTTGTAAAAAGTTGTATGAAAAATAAATTGAAGGTATCAATACGTTTCGAATGATGCCTAAATGATGATTGTAAAGGGTGATTTTTTAAGAGCTTGATAACTTTTTTTAAAAAAAAAACGCATAAAATTTGCAAAATCTCATCGGTTCTTTATTTGAAACGTTAGATTGGTCCATGACATTTACTTTTTGAAGATAATTTCATTTAAATGTTGACCGCGGCTGCGTCTTAGGTGGTCCATTCGGAAAGTCCAATTTTGGGCAACTTTTTCGAGCATTTCGGCCGGAATAGCCCGAATTTCTTCGGAAATGTTGTCTTCCAAAGCTGGAATAGTTGCTGGCTTATTTCTGTAGACATTAGACTTGACGTAGCCCCACAAAAAATAGTCTAAAGGCGTCAAATCGCATGATCTTGGTGGCCAACTTACCGGTCCATTTCTTGAGATGAATTGTTCTCCGAAGTTTTCCCTCAAATTTACGTACCCATTGAGCCAAAAATGAGCTTCGTCGCTGAACACAATTTCTTTCTTTCTGAACTTTCTTAACAGAGCACGCATTTTGATAATAAAATTCAATGATTTGCAAGCGTTGCTCGTTAGTAAGTCTATTCATGATGAAATGTCAAAGCATACTGAGCATCTTTCTCTTTGACACCATGTCTGAAATCCCACGTGATCTGTCAAATACTAATGCATGAAAATCCTAAACTCAAAAAAATCACTCTTTAGGACGAAAAAATCACTGACCCTATTATTCATAGTTCAATAAACTACAGATTTATGATTAATGAAGACTCTTTCACAGCAGCTTTAAGTAGTAACTTAAAGCACCGTTTTGAATATAGACTATTTGAAAAAAATTGTCAAATAGAAAGATCGATGAAATTGCTCGACTGGAAACTTTAAGTAGAAATCAATATTGCGTAAGGTATATTTAAATGACACCAATTTGTAAAGTATTAATGACTGGAATTTTTCAATACTTTTATTTTTGTATGATTCTACCAAATGCAATCAATTTCTTCAATGTGATTTCACAAGTTCGAATATATTCCCCGTGTCTTTGTGCATTTGTTTGTAACACCCAAAAGCGAGATGGACCCATTGTTAATTATACCGATCGACTTAGAGTCACTTTTTGAATCCATTTTGTATTCTTGTAATCAAACTACAATCGTACCAAAACTTGAAACAAGTTAGTTTTATGGGTCAAAGACGGACGCTATTTAATTTGAGTAAATCGGTTCAGATTTAGATATAGCCCCCCACAAATCTCGGTTCAGTTTTAACTTTTTCCTTTCCAGAAACAACACAAACAATCAAAATTGGCAAAAAAACTTTCAACTAGAACATATATAATGAAAATGGGTCAAATCGGTTCAGAATTATATATAGCTCCCCGACTTGACTATTTTCGACCACATATTTTAAGAGATTTTTCCAAATTTGGCACAACGTCAACTAGAAACAGCTGTAGTGAAAGTCGGTCAGATCGGTTCAAATTTATATATAGCTCCCATTCAAATGTCACTCCAGATTTTACATTTTCTGGCTAAGACACAATTTATTCGATTTTCTTAAAATTTTACAAAGCATTTTATTTTTCAAGTAGAATTATATATGGTTAAAATAGGTCACAAGTAAGTTTTGTGGATCAAGGACGAACGCTATTTAATTTAAAAGAAATCGGTTCAGATTTAGATATATCCCCCATACAAATGTCACTCCCGATTTGACATTTTCCGCTCTAGAAACCACATACTGTACCCGATTTTCTTTAAATTTGACATAACATCATATAATCTACCTAGAAACACCTGTGGCAAAAGCGGGCTAGATCGGTTCAGATTTAGATATAGCCCCCATACAAATTTCGCTCCCGATTTGACTTTTGTCACTTTAGAAACCGCATATTGTGCCCGATTTTCTTTAAAATTGGCACAACATCTTATAATCCAACTAAAAGTGGGTAAGATCGGTTCAGATTTAGATATAGCCCAAATACAAATGTTGCTCCCAAATGTTTAACCGGTTTTTTTATATATATATTTCACCTATTTCGTTCCAGGTTTGAATATACCCCCATACAAATTTCATTCCCGATTTAACATTTTTTTGTTAATCACATACATTTACAGGATACAAAAATCGTTCCAGTTTTCACTTTTTTACCGAATTGAATTGTATTCGGATAGAAAGTGGAGTGTATTATATAGTCGGCCCCGCCCGACTTTAGCCTTTCCTTACTTGTTTTTTGTTTGACCTTCCGGTAGGGGTATTTACATTTACGGATAAATTTCACAACTGAAGGCCGCTTCTGATAATATAATATTTAAAATAATTTGGGCACAATTTCTGACATTGCAGGAACTATTAACGAAATCGTACAGTTCAAGTTATAAAAATTATTCTTTACTGAAAAACAATCAGCTCAACCATTTTTCATCAGTTAGAGAAACACGATTTTGCCCTAAATCCGAACCCATTTTAATGTACAGGTATGCATGTATATATATATATATAGAATGTGTGCGAGTGTACACGAAAACTTTTCCACATCCTCCAGAATGGTTAATGCTCCCCAGCTTCTGTTGTGAATTGCTCCTTGCACTGGCACTAATTTCGGCAAGTACTCGAAGTTGTGGCAGCACCATCAATTGCAGCTGAAACCACAGTGGTTCGCAACGAAATAAACAATTTGATCGATTCACTATGCAACAAAATAATAAAAATTTTGTAACCATTATTTTGTGTGTTTTTATTTTTAATTCTAATTTTCGTCAAATGTTCCTTTAATATTTGTGTTATAATTTGGAGAGAAAAATTCCGATTACGACCTGTTATAAATTTAATTAAAGGGCGAAAAAATCCCACGAAATTAGTAAAGAAGCTAAAAAAGCTTTTTTTAATATAAGTTTGTAGTAATCTAGCGCACAAGATGCCTGTTTGAAAAATCTATTAATAACATTGTCCGACAATTCATATTATACTTGAACCAGATGATTTACGTCTCAAACTATAGGTGAAATGGAGTTAATTGGCGTTTTTCATTTCCTCATCCTGTTGTCACTTAAAAGGACTACAAAGTTCCAAAGGATGCAATTTATCAACAAATTTTTTAATTACTTCTTTGCACCCTATTATACTGCTATAAATGTGAAATTAGAGAAGAGTATATGTGCTAAAACCAATTTAAATTGCAAGCTTTAATGTATTAACTTAACATTAATAGCCTTTTCAAATGTTCCCTCTTAAAAAGTAAAATATGAATAAACGAAATAAATTAAGGGTACGCTTGTAATGGTTGTTAATGCTGTATTTAACGGATATTCTCCTCTTTAATTTGGCACTAATACCCTTTTTTAGGGTCTGAATAAGTATTTAAAATAATTTTTGAAAAATATTATCCTTTGGAATTTTTGTAGTCCTGTATGAAAAACTAATAGAATATCAAAATTCATGTTGTATATTTTTTGTTGTAATGGTGGTTTTTTGCTTTCACGATAAATACCGTTCCTAAAAAATAAATATTTGTATACCCTCCACCTCCAGGATGGGGGTATACTACCTTTGTCATTCCGTTTGTAATACCTTGAAATATCGACCTGAGACCCTATAAAGTAGATATATTCTTGATCGTCATAAAATTCTAACACGATCTAGTCAGGTCCGTCCGTCTGTTGAAAGCACGCTAGCATCTAAACGAATGGAGCTAGGAGGTCCACATTTTGCATAAATACGTCTTATAGTCGTAGATCGGTTGGGATTGAAACTCGGCGAAATCGGCACAAAGGGAAACAAATTTCCCTCATAAGGACTGGAAACCCCCATAATAACCCCTAATATTTTCGAGTATTTAAGCATATTTTTTCAATATGTCTGCTTGTACTTACTAGATATTGGATACCCCCGATAACAAACCGTGCACCATAAAACGATTTTTATTCGTAGGGGGTGAAATGGAACAAAATGGGATAAAAATGGTACATATCAAACGGCTACAGCTAGAAACACGAAATTCGCTGTGTATATTCCTCTAATTGAGTAGATACATAATAAAGAGTGATTTTTTTGAGGTTAAGATTTTCATGCATTAGTATTTGACAGATCACGTGGGATTTCAGACATGGTGTCAAAGAGAAAGATGCTCAGTATGCTTTGACATTTCATCATGAATCGTCTTACAAACGAACAACGCTTGCAAATTATTGAATTTTATTATCAAAATGCGTGCTCTGTTAAGAAAGTTCATTGCGCGCTTCCATTTTATGGTCAGTTTAATCGACCCACTGAAGCGGCTATTCGGGCTATTGTGACTAAATTTCGCACCAAATTTACATTGTTGGACATTAAACCACCAACACGCTTACGTAGAGTGCGAACTGAAGAAAATATCGCAGCTGTATCGGCCAGTGTTAATGATGACCACCAATTTTCGATTCGTCGCCGTTCGCACTAATTGGGTCTCTGTTACTCAAAAACGTGGAAATGCCAAAATTGGACTAAGCGGATGGACCACCTAAGACGCAGCCGCGGTCAACATTTAAATGAAATTATCTTCAAAAAGTAAATGTCATGGACCAATCTAACGTTTCAAATAAAGAACCGATGAGATTTTGCAAATTTTATGCGTTTTTTTAAAAAAAAAAAGTTATCAAGCTCTTAAAAAATCACCCTTTATAAAAGTATTTTTTTCAAATTCGTACTTTTAAGGTGTAAAATAGGTATAGAGGGATAAAAATGGTACCAACCAAACGGCTGCACCTAGAATAATGAAAATCGTAAAATAGAAGGATTTTTTTTGGGGTTCAAATGGAAAAAGATGATAAAAATAGTACCAACCAAATGACCGCAGCTAGAGACATGAAATTCAGAGTATACATTCCTCTGACTGCGTAGACACGAAAAATAAGAGGATTTTTTCCAAATTCATACTTTCAAGGGATACAATGGGTACAGGGGATAAAAATAGTACCAACTAAACGAATACAGCTAGAATGATGTGTACATTAAGGCGTACCTCAAAAAAAAGTTAGCCGTACACCTTCGAATATGAAGTATTATAGAAAGGTAGTTTCAAAAAAAAATTTTTTATGCCGAACGTAGGTGTCGCGCTTTTACATTTTTCTATATAACTTCTGCACTTATAAACGGATTTTAAAGTGTGATACATCGATGTTTTTGTCTCGACGAGGCCGATTTTTCTTCTTTGAAGTCATTGAGCTCAAGCATCCCCTTCTGGTACTTACCCATCATATCTCAGTTGCTACTACCCTAATGTACCCTTCTAATATCAGAAAATTAAAGCTCGCATAAAATCATGAATCATGCTTGAGCTCAATGACTTCAAAGACAAAAAAATCGGCCTCGTCGAGACAAAAACATCGATGTATCACACTTTAAAATCCGTTTATAAATGCAGAAGTTATATAGAAAAATGTAAAAGCGCGACCCCTACGTTCGGCATAAAAAAATAAAAAATTTTTTTTTGAAACTACCTTTCAATAATACTTCATATTCGAAGGTGTACGACGAACTTTTTTTTTACTTGTAACCTGGTACGCTCTAGTGTACATCCCTCTAATTGCGTAGACACGTAAAATAAAGTTATTTTAGAAAGTCGTACTCTTAAGGAGGTAAAATAGGAAAAGAGGGATAAAAATGATACAAACCAAATGGCCGCAGCTAGAATCATGGAATTCGGAATTCTGACCGCAAAATCAAAAGATTTTTTCCAAATTCGTATTTTTGCTGAAGTTGGGTTATCGTGCAGTGCATTCCATTATCTCTCACGTACACAGAGAGATAATGGAATATCAAAATATGCTCTTTTGGAGTTACACTAGGATGGAAATGCAACCAACCAAATGGTTTTAGCTAATTCCACCATCTCCCAATATTTATGGTATTTAAGCTTTTTTGAAGATTGCTGCCTTATATTTACGTTTTGAATTGACTTGAAGTATTATTTCGACATGTTGAGTATATATTGGTTACCTTGCTTTATAAGCGAGGTTTGATATAATTAAAATTTATATAATATATAATATTTATTTATAAAATTATTTCTTCAATATTTTTATTTGTGTTGTTTTGGCAATATTAAAAAAATTAACATTTTTATACCCTCCACCTCCAGGGTATACTAACTTTGTCATTCCGTTTGTAAAACCTTGAAATATCGACCTGAGACCCTATAAAGTATATATCGCAATAAAATTCTAAGACGATCACGCTAGCTTATAAACGAAATGAGCTAGGACGTCCAAATTTTCCATAAATGCGTCTTATAGTCGTAGATCGGTTGGGATTGAAACGGGGCGAAATCGGCCCAAAGGAAACAATTTTTCCCTCACAAGGACTAAAAATACCCATAATAATCCCTAATTTTTGAGCGTATTTAAGCATGTTTTTTGAATATGTCTGTTTATATTTGTTTGATATTTGGTATGCACATTCCCCTTAAAATAAAAATGCTACCAACCAAACGGCTACACCTGGAATAATGGAATTCGGTGTAAACATACCTCTGATTGTGTAGACACTTAAAATAAACAGGTTTTTCGAAATTCGTACTTTTTGGGGTTAAAATGAAAAATGGGGATAAAAATAGTACCAATCAAATGACCGCAGCTAGAGTCATGAAATTCGGAGTATACATTCCTCTAACTGCGTAGACACGGAAAATAGACGAATTTTTCGAAATTCGTACTTTTTGGGGTTAGAATGGATGAAGGGGATACAAATAGTACCAACCAAATGATCGCAGCTAGAGTAATGAAATTCGGAGTATACATTCCTCTGACTGCGTAGACACGGAAAATAAACGGATTTTTCGAAATTCGTACTTTCAAGGGATACAATGTTACAGAGGGATACAAATAGTACCAACTAAACGACTACAGCTAGAATGATGAAATTCGGTGTATACATTCCTCTGCCTGCACACCCACGCAAAATAAAAAGTTTTTTTTCCAAATTCGTACCTTTTCTATTACGGCAAAAAATGGTTGAATCATGAAGTTAGGTTATTTTGCACTATATACGTCTGATAATGGATTTCCAAAATTTGTACTTTTGGAATTAAAATAGAATGGAAATACAACCAACTGTAGCACCCACTATATACCAATATTTATGGTATTTAAGCTTTTTGAAAATATAAATATAAGAATATTTATTTTTGATTTTAAATAAATAATTTGATTTTAAATAATTACAATATTATATTTATTTATAAAATTATTTTTTCAATATTTGATTTGTTTTGGTTTGCCTATATTAAAAAAAATATATTTTCCTGTAATATTACTGTACTTCTACGAAAATCGACAGCCTTTGTGGAATGCAAGCCATGGTGGAGGGTATATAAAGTTCGTTTTTTATTTTTTAATATTTTTATACATTACATATTTTCTATTATATTCCATTTAATATCCTACGTCCAGTCTGAAGGTCTAACATTGATTACATTTCAATCGTTTCGAACCACTGTTTCGCTGTTGTGGCTCCTGTTAATAAGGCACTTTTGAAGTCGTGTTGAAATTGTAGTATCTCCGGCTCGTTTTCTTTCTCTCTGCCATTTGCAGAGATGTCAGATATAATTTAGAAAAGCCTCTTCTTCTTCGTCGTCGAATGTTGCAATTTTCTTAGGCTTTAGTGTGTCTTGCGAGTATTTCGTAACAATGACACTTGGATTTTCGTTAGACATCCGAGAAACATGACAAGCCCGGGCAATAATTTATAGTAAACGCCGCCTTTTGTTTAAGCAGCAAACGTGCCGAATACATCTATACACACACTTACACACACATATAAATATTTGTATGCACACCCACTCATACATTCATGTATTGAGGTGCTGTATTTGAAGTGCAGGATTATATGTAGCATAGAAGTTGATTAGGAATAAGGATATCCGTATGTGCATATGAGTGCATATATGATGAAAGTTGTGAAATCGCACAAGAGGATGTAGTCACAGGAACAATATTTTTATTAACGGGGCCTTCAACATTTTTGGAAGAAAATTCGAGATCTTTAAAATTAAAAAAGAAATTGATATCATATCATGCTGATCAAAATTGCAAATTTTTAAACTGAACATTATAGGGCGATTCATAGTAAGATTTGATTTACTTAAGGTTTTTTGACAGATCAAAAACAGACTAGCGTGAGAAAGAAGGCCGTGGCGAATCGATTCGTTGTCGATTTCAGCAGCTTGGTTTGTCGTATTTTGCATAAGGATCTCGTCCTTAAAGCGTACAAAATTCAACTTGTGCAAAAATTGAATCCAGGCGATTTAAATTCAGTGTTATTTTCAGTGAATGAGCTCTTCAGTCGCTATGCTCGAACGAGTCGCCAAAAATTGGACCTTCCGAATGGACCACTTCAGATGTAGTCGTGGCCAACATTTGGCATGATTTCAAGCACATAAATAATAAAAAATGTAAATTCAATTTGAAATTTATGTGTTTTATTTTACATTATAAATCAAACCTCGCGATGACTCACCCGTTATATTCAAGAAAAAACAATTGAAAATCGATCAACTTCGACAGGAATTTTTGAAATCTTCAGGCCTGTTTGAACTAATATGAAAATGCACCTCTGCCTTTCATTCCAAATTTCACAAGAAAACGTATAGTTGTATGTTCAAATACTTCTACTGAGATACCCTGGGATACATCCCTCCACATACGCGTACACACAACTACTCTCACAAATATCTCTCCTTTTCTTCTCGAAATTAAATTTCTTACCAAACCTTCGTTTTGTGACAAAATTTCGAAATTTCCGTTTCCTTTTTTGGGAGGTTTCTCATGCATGCTGCCAAAGGAAGACTAAATATGCTAAAGATAAGTTCCTTGTACAACTTAACACAATTAGTTTTTGTGAAAAGAGCTTATGTCGTCTCAAGTGAGTGGTGTATCTATGTATGCGAGTGGATGGATGTGTGTGTGTGTGTTTGGTTGTGTTTATGCATCTTAAGGAATTTCCTTTTTAATTATTTTCAACAAATTTGGTATTTATTCCTATGGAATTTTATAATTGAGTGTGAATATTTATCAAATAAAATTGTCATGTTGTAAATGGTTGTCTGTCGGTTTGGTTCGGTTCGCTTGCTCAACGTCTCAATGACACATATGAAAATTTGTTAAATATTTCCAGATGGAAAATTCGACTGCTGCAAATAAAGATGGAGACATATTTGTAAGAAATTTGTTGTTGCTGTTGTGTTTGGGTCTTCTTTTGTTTTCCCTTTGGCGTTGAAGAAAACTATTCAAAAATGGAAAATTAATAAAAATAGTTTGCATCCTGCTGTGTGGAAGCATCATATCCTGTACCCTGTCCTAGCTCATACACAAATGTGGTAAAGGATGATAAAGCGTTATATAAAGAAAAAATTTAAATAAATCTAATAAGCCTATTTAGATGAAAGTATAAAGGATTCCAGTGTTGATTTCATAGTTCCTTAAGTATCTGCTTTAAGGTGAAATTGAAAAGGATTAGATCGGTGACGGTGTAAGAAATAGACTTGAGCCATTCCTGGTTCAAATATGACTTGATTGTGGTGCGTTTCGAAAAAAGTAAATCGACTATTTATTTTTAAACATTTTGTGTAGATTTATGGCACATGCACCTATAAATTTGCATCATTATTTAGTTTGCTGTATTTTTGTTTCACAAGTTGTTAAAGTTCTAGATGTTTTGTCTATAAAATAAATATGTCAAAACGGAGTTAATGGCCGAGGCTGTGCAATTTCGTAGAAGTGCAGTAACATTACAGGAAAATGTTATTTTTTTTAAATATAGTCAAACCAAAATAAAAAAAATTAAAAAAATAATAATTTTATAATTAAATATAAAATTTAGTTTTTTCGTTTGCATTTTTTTGGTCATATCTGCATATATATATACTTACATATGAAACTCAATGAGATGCTTGTAAGATGGCATGTGTGCTTTATTACTTGGTGCGA
This sequence comes from Polietes domitor, assembly GCA_947397865.1. NCBI lineage: Eukaryota > Metazoa > Arthropoda > Insecta > Diptera > Muscidae > Polietes > Polietes domitor. Next base: position 50,360,000 of record OX377621.1, read on the forward strand.
TTTTTTAAACGCAAATTCGGCAAGTGAGTTGTGCTTCTCGTTCGTTTGTGAGAATCATCTCCTTATAGAGGCCGGGTTTGATGTTGAAAAGTCGCTGCGAAGCCACTTGAAAAGACTTTTGACATGGCCGAAATCATGATCGTGGTAGTCTGCAGTCAAGTAATAAATGTCACCATGCCATTTGTAAATAAATTTGCATTCTATTAATTATAGATGCAAAATGGTCTTGAGACAGGACAACATCCCTGTTCAAATTAAATATAAAATTTTAATCATTTTAAAACACGCTGATAAGGCAAGGCTACCAATATGTGTATATACACAATATCGAAATAATACTTCAAGTCAGTTCAAAAAGTATATAAAGGGTGATTGAAGATTATTTCATGCAAATGTTGACCTTGACTGCGCCTCAAATGGTCCATCCGTTTAGTCCAATTTTGGCATTTCCACGTTTTTGAGAAACAGATGGTCATTATTAACACTGACCGAAACAGCTGCGATATTTTCTTCAGATCGCACTCTACGTAAGCGTGTTGGTGGTTCAATGTCCAACAATGTAAATTTGGTGCGAAATTTAGTCACAATAGCCCGAAGAGCCGCTTCAGTGGGTCGATTAAACTGGCCATAAAATCGAAGCGCGCGATGAACTTTCTTAACAGAGCACGCATTTTGATAATAAAATTCAATAATTTGCAAGCGTTGTTCGTTTGTAAGACGATTCATGGTTAAATTATAGACCAAACTGAAGATGTTTGACAGTGAAACAAAACACGAAACGTGCGTCAGCTGTTTAAACCAAAAAAAATCACCCTTTATAAGACAGCAATCTTAGTGTGTGCATTTTCAGCTAGAGCCGTTGGGTTGGCTGTATTTCTTCCTATTTTAATTCCAAAATTACAAATTTTGAAAAACCATAATCTCTTACGTACACAGTGTAAGATAACCAAACTTCATGATTCTAGCCATTTGCTCACTTCCAGTTTTATCACTTTGTCCATTTTTGCCGTAAAGGCAAAGAAATAAAGTACAAAATTAGAAAAATCTTTTTATTTTGCGTGTCTATGCAGTCAGGGGAATGTATACACCGAATACCATGATTCTAGCAGCGGCTATGTGGTTGGTACCATTTCTATCCTCTTTTACCCTCTTAAAATGTGGCTTTTGAAAATCCCTTTATTTTACATGTCTAAGAAATTAGAAGGATGTAAACATCGAAGCCGTTAAGTGGGTAGCATTTGTATCCCTCTGTATCCCTTGAAAGTACGAATTTGGAAACAACTTTTTATTTTTTGTGTCTACGCAGAGGAATGTATACACTGAATTTCATGATTCTAACTGCGACCATTTGGGTGGTACAATTTTTATCTCCTTTTCCGTTTTACCCCATAAATGTACGAATTGCGAAAAATCCATTTATTTTACGTGTTTACACAATCAGAGGAATGTATACACCGAGTTTCATTATTCTAGTTGCAGCCTAGGTACCATTTTTATCCCTCTGTTACCATTTAACCCCTTAAAAGTACGAATTTTGAAAAAAATATAATATATATCTACTCAATTAGAGAAATGTACAGACATATTCAAAATACATGCTGAAACTCTTTAAATATTAGGGGTGTTTCCAGTCCTTGTGAGGAAATAAACTTTCCCTGTTGACCGATTTCAACCATTTGAAATCCCAAGCGATCTACAACTAATAGTGGAAGCATTTTTAGCTACAACCATTTGGTTGGTTGCATTTCCAACCTAGTGTAACTCCAAAAGAGCATATTTTGATATTCCATTATCTCTCATGTACACAATGCCCTGCACGATAACCAACTTCAACAAAAATACGAATTTGGAAAAAATCTTTTGATTTTGCGTGTCTATGCAGTCATAATTCCGAATTCCATGATTCTAGCAGCGGCCATTTATCCCCCTTTTCCAATTTTAGCCTCTCAAGAGTACGACTATCTAAAATCTCTTTAGTTTGCGCAATTAGAGGGATGTACGCACCTAATTTCATCTTTCTAGCTGTATTCGTTTAGTTGGTACTACCTTTATCCCATGTACCCATTGTATGCCTTGAAGTACGAATTTGGGAAACACCTTTTATTTTTCGTGTCTACGCAGTCAGAGGAATGTATACTCCGAATTTCATTACTCTAGCTGCGGTCATTTGGTTGGTACTATTTGTATCCCCTTTTTTCTTTTTAACCCCAAAAAGTACAAATTTCGAAAATTTCGTTAATTTTACGTGTCTACGTAATCAGAGGAATGTATACACCGAATTTCATTATTCTAGGTGCAGCCGTTTGGTTGGTACCATTTTTACACCTTTCTTCCCATTTTAGCCCTTAAAAATACGAATTTGGAAAAACTATTTTTATATTATGTATCTACGCAATTAGAGGAATGTACACAACGAATTTCATGTTTCTAGCTGTTGTCGTTTAATATGTACCATTTTTATCCCTTTTGCCCCATTTCTCCCTCTACGAAAAAGAATCACTTTATGGTGCACGTTTTTGTTAAAGGGTGAATGAAAGTAAGTACAAGCAGACATATTAAAAAAAACATGCTTAAATACTTTAAATATTAGGGGTTATTAGGGGTATTTTCAGTCCTTGTGAGGGAAACATTTTTCCTTCTGGGCCAATTTCGCCCACTTTCAATCCCAACCGATCTGCAACCATAAGACACATTTACGGACATTTTCAACCTCCTAGTTCATTTTGTTCGGAAACTAGCGTGCTTTCAACAGACAGACAGACAGACGGACATGGATATATCGTCTTAAAATTTTACCACGACCCACAATATATATACTTTATGGGGTCTCCGACGAATATTTTAAGGTGTTACAAACGGAATAACAAAGTGAATATACCCCCATCCTTAGGTGGAGGGTATACAAATCGAAAGTATATTCTTTGTTTATAAAATAAATAAATAAGAATAAATTAAAAAATATATTTTTTAAGATTGGACGATTTTCTAGAAAACTAGAAAAATATATATTTGTATCTCATACTTCAAAAAAAGTTAAAAATTTCATAAAAGTACCTTTTGAAAAAATAATTTATTTTTGATCCACCCCAGCGACTACAATTACTTATTTTTGGAAAACCGTCGTAAAACGGTCGTAACGTCGTTCAACACTCACTAGTGAAGTTTGTACCGCAAGTATCACTGTGGCAATATCATAAAGTTCGGGTTAATCCATCTTATCGTCCTCACACATCTAAATTAAATTTAAATATCTCGAGATTATGCTTCAAAATTCCTGGAGATTCTGTCGAGTTTAAAATCTTCTGTGGATGATGGATCACAAAATTAAAAAATTATTCAACCATTTTCTAACAAAAAAAATAAATTCTTTTGAAGGACTCGTTCATTTTAAGCTGCCTGCATTCCTTATCATTTTCCCCTTTTTAATTGCTCATTTTTCAAATTCTTCATCAACCCCTTCTCTTTCCCTGTGTGTCTTCTTAAATACCACCTTCGGAGTTTGATTTGTCATTTCCCATTTACCACAAATTATCTTCTAATATGACCACATTTCTCCAACTTCTTAGCATTCATTGTCTGACTTTCCATTTTCTCAAAAAGACTCATTGTGGTCACTGTGAAAAATGACCCCGGTGTAAAGTGGAGAGTCTCATGAGCCGCCGTCCCCGATTTCCTTTGCTGCAACGTCGTGTGGTGCTAACACACACACATTTTCCCCACGCCATTTAGCTACTGACCTTTTCTTAGTTGGCCATCAACCAAAACCAGAGCCTGTTGAGTTTTTGTTGTTGTTGTGTGATGCTGAGCTGTGTCGTAGCTATTAAAGCGAATGTCCCTGGCCATGAGTTTCTTTTTCATTGTTTCTTACCCTTCCCCTTGGCACTTGCCGTCTTTCGGGGCAAGCAATGCACATTGGGCTAGAATTTGACAAATCAGGCTGATGAGGTGACTGAATGACTTTTCGGATAAGCATCCTCTGTTTATTAAATTCGACCCAGTCTAAGTTAACTTTAGATAAGCTTAGCTATGCAAAATAAATATATTGTCATACATATTCTATCTTTATTTTATTTCAAAAATATTATATAGCGGCACTTTCGTGCCGCCGTGGCCACACCTGTCCCATTGTGCGGCCGCTTAGCGAGTAGTACTCGCCGAGTTTTCGTTATTTTTTGTTCGTTTTAATACTAATGGCTGCAATTATTTTTATTCAATGTTATCAAACATTACATGTCAGAAGAAATTTACCTAAAAATGCTTAATGTTATTAACAGTGTGTGGCATTTGTTTATTATGCTCGTATTTGGTTTTTGTTTGTTTTCTGTGGTTTCCTCCGAATCTCTACTCCCGTGGTGGCCTCGCTTGGACCGATCGATCGGTAGGCGTTTGTCACCATTTTCCCCCCATTGAGTTGTGGTGCTTCTAATGAATGATTTTTTTCTTCTATTCGTTGGTGTTGTTTTGTCATTATTTTCTATGGTTTTTTTCTGTATTGAATGACCTATGGATGGAATCAATGATGTGTAGTATGCTGTGCTATGGTGTGGTGTGGCGTGGCATGGAGAGCATATGTGCGTGTCTGTGTTCCTGTGGTAAAATGATTGATGTCAAATGTTGTTTAATCATTTCGGACATTATTCAATGATAAAATTTAAGATCCATTAGCTAACGTTTTCAAGCTATGAATTAATATGAAATATTTGAGAAAATAAGACAAATTGAGTTGAATTTGGCGGAAATGCTTGATAACTGAAAGTAAAGTCTCGGCCGGAGAAGATGAAATCAGTGCCAAGGTGGGATTTGAATTTATTTATTTTCGTATTTAAATGTCATCACTTCCGGGAAAACAAGGAAGTGTCTTTGACTACTCGTATGAAGGGTATCGGAGTCAATGACGGAATTGAAAATATAGAATATAGTTTCTTAATGGATCTATATATTTCCAGAGTATTTTTCTATCGGTAAACTACTTATTTGGAATTTCCCTCTGTCCACTGATTTGTAGGCAATTCACGCGGAGAATGATATAATAAAAGTGGGAAAAACTAATGGAATGAGTTTTAGGAGGATATAGATATGATGTCAGAAAAATAAATATATAGTTGGGAAACCCGTTTCAACATATTCCACCAAGTGTTTCAAATAAACGAACAGCTTCAAACGAACGGCTTCGAAAAAATATATTAGAACTTTAAAGTTAAATTTTTAGATGTGCAAATGTAGATAGTTCCACAAGAAAGAGTGCATATCCCACAACTCCTAAAACGGAGAAAAAAAAATCCAATAACGTGGTTTAAAAAAAAAATAAGAGCTTATTCCTTAATTTCGATCGAGGATCAGAAGAAACAAGTAAAAACGGTGTTAAGTTCGGCCGGGTCGAACTTTATATACCCTCCACCATGGATTGCATTCCACAGAGGATGTCGATTTTCGTAGAAGTGCAGTAATATTGCAGGAAAATATAATTTTTTTTTATATAGCCAATGCAAAACAAATACAAATATTGAAAAAATAATTTTATAAATAAATATAATACATTTTGTTGTAACTCTAATAAATACAATATTTTAATTTCAAACCACGCTTATAAGGCAATACGTCAATTCAAAAATTAAATATATATATTTTGAAAAAGCTTAAATACCATAAATATTAGTAGATAGTGGGTGCTACAGTTGGTTGGTTTTCCGTTCTATTTTAATTCCAAAAGTACAAATTTTGAAAATCCATTATCAGACGTAAAAATAGTGCAAAATAACCTAACTTCATGATTCAACCAATTTTTTCGTAAAAGAAAAAGTACGAATTTGGAAAAAATTTTTTATTTGCGTGTCTATGCAGTCAGAGGAATGTATACACCAAATTCCATGATTCCAGTTGCGGCCATTTGGTTGGTACCATTTTTACCCCCTACAACAACTCTCTAAAATCTCTTTATTTGACGTTTCTACCCAATTAGAATTTCATCATTCTAGCTGTAGTCGTTTAGTTGGTACACTTTTTATCCCTCTGTACCATTGTATCCATTGAAAGTACGAATTTTGAAAAAACCTTTTACTTTCCATGTCTACGTAGTCAACGGAATGTATACTCTGAATTTCATGATTCTAGCTGCCGCCGTTTGACTGGTACTTTTTCCATTTGGTACCTTTTTTCCATTTTGACCCCAAAAAGTACGAATTTCGAAAAATCCGTTTATTTTCCCTGTCTACACAGTCCGATTAATGTATACTCCGAATTTCATGTCTCTAGCTGCTGTCTTTTGATTGGTACTATTTTTATCCCCTTTTTCATTTTAACCCCACAAAGTACGACTTTTGAAAAATCCGTGTACTTTACGTGTCTATGCAATCAGAGGAATGTATACACGGAATTTGATTATTCTAGGGGCAGCCGTTTGGTTGGTACCATTTTTATCCCTCTATTCGCATTTTACCCCTTAAAAGTACGAATTTGGAAAAATACTTTTATATTATGTAATTAGAGAAATGGACATACTGAATTTCGTGTTTCTAGCTTTTTTCCCTTTTTGACCCCATTTCACCCCCTACAAATAAGAATCACTTTATGGTGCACGTGGAATTCGCATACCAAATATCAAGCAAATATAAACAGGTATACTCAATAAATATGCTTAAATACGCTAAAATATTAGGGATTATTATGGGTATTTTTAGTCCTTGTGAGGGAAAATTCTTTCCCTTTGGGCCGATTTCGCCCCGTTTCAATCCCAACCGATCTACGACTATAAGACGCATTTTAGATGCTAGCATGCTTTCAACAGACGGACGGACGGACATGGCTAGATCATCTTAGAATTTTATGACGATCAAGAATATATATACTTTATATGGTCTCAGGTCGATATTACAAGGTGTTACAAACGGAATGACAAAGTTAGTATACTCCCATCCTGGAGGTGGAGGGTATAAAAAATTTCAGATATGTCCATAGATTAAACTTATTTTTTATTTTTTACTTTTTAATTTTTATTTTTCTTCTTCCGGCTGAGCGAATTATTTTATTTGCATATTTACGTAAATATTTTAAGTCGAACAAAAAATCATATTACAGCCAGGAAACCACACATTGAAAAAAATAAAAATAAATTAAAAAAAAAATGCAAGTAGTCAAGTTACGAGCTTTTAGATTTGTAAGACATTTATTGCAAATTTTTTTTATATTTTAAAATTTTCATAATTTGTAAGTTGTTTGTAAAATTGAATAGATACAGAATGCGTCGCTATACGCTCGAACAAAATTGGGAAATAGTAAAAACTTAGTTCCACGGCAGAGAGTCTTTAACGCAAACTGTAAGAAATTTACGTGGAAAATTTTCGAGAAATTTTTTCAGCCTTCATGAAGCTCATTTTCATCTCGGTGGCTATGTCCATAAGCAAAATTGCCGCATATAGGGTTCAGAGAACCAACACGTGCCGATTGAGAATCCAATGCATCCACAACGAGTCACTGAATGGTGTAGATTTTGGGCTGGCGGCATCATTGGGTCATGTACTGAAAAATTGTGTTGATCGGACGAGGTACTGCCGAGCCAGTCGGGGTAGTCATATGAATGATATTGTTCAAACTTTCCAATAAAACCAGAATTTTGAAAAAAAAAAATAGTACTTTTTTTATAGAAGATTCCAATTTTAAGTTTTAAATGGTCCACCCTACTCTTTTATATGTCGAATGAAGTGCATTTCCGGATTCTCAAAAAATATGAAATTGTAGACACAAGCGTGGATTGCAAATAAAGTATTTTTTACATAAGGCAATTAAAAAAATCCTTTTTTTCAGGCAAATGTCTTATAGTTTACATAAAACTGACATATCTTCAAAAAATATTTTTATAATGTTTTCTTATTTATTTTTTATTTATTTTATAAACAAAAAATTATCATCGACTAAATAATGAACTAATTTTTATTAATAGTATCAAAAGGACGTTTGATGATAGTGTTGCTGGCACGTACTCTGAAACAATTTTAAACGTGATTGTTGACGAAATTAAAAATATTTAATATAAATGAAGCGTCATCGGGAATTTTAATAAAAATTACCTTGCCAAATTCAAAGGTTTATAAAATAAATACGAAAAAATAAAATATATACATTTTTAAGATTTAAGAAAGTAATATTCTAGTAATATTCTAATTTGCTTGAAATTAGGAAAAAATTATATATGTTTCTCAAAAAAGTTATTATTTAAAGTTATTAAAATATCCACAGTGTCTACAATTTCTTTTTTTTTAAATCGGGAATTGCAGCTTTATTCGCCATATAGGAAAGTAAATAATTGGGAAATTTCATCAAAATCGGAGAAAAGAGCCAAAATATATGTGCGATCGCTTGACATGAGATATATATATATATATATATTTTATTGGCCAAATTATTGGACGTTTATAGTAATATATAATTTAATTTGTTAATAATAAACTAATACAGTTAGAAGCATAAAATTTTGAGTATTTTTTAAGATATATTCTCCTTTTTAATTTGTCATTTATAATGGTATCGTAGGGTGCGAATAAGTATTAATTTTCTTTTTTTTAAATGTTATCCTTTGAAACTAAACTGTTGTCCTGTTAAGGACAATAGGATGAGGAAATGAATAACTGAAAACTCCAATTAACCATTTTTTCTATAGTTTAAGACTCATACGTCCACTTGAAGTGAACGGTTTTTTTAACATTTGTCGTACGTTGTAATACATTCTAAGATAAGAATAAAATATGTAATTAAAGAGTTTACAATGATCTATATATTCTGAAAGGAATTGGACAAAGTTGGACAGCATAAGAAGTTTACATTTGAAAAATATTTTTATTGTATTTTCAAAAGCGAAATATTTTGCAAATCCTCATTTAGCCATACAGATTTATTTTTATTTTTGAAAGATACACTTAGGATTGTAACCTACTACATTAAGAGCTTTGACAGATATGGTCTTTTTACTTGTATTTTTTACTTGTACGGACGGACAGTGACTTAGTATATTGTTCGATTTGATCACCTAATGTTTGTTGCAAATAAAAGATGTAGAAACTATTCCTGAGTTATATTCTTATTGCCAACTTACTCCTTCCGTCAAAAATTTTGAAAAGTGTCTTTAGAAAAAGCCGCGTAACTTTCTGTCATATAGAGAATACCAAAATATTTGTTGGCATATGACTAAATAAATAATATTTGTGGCAGAATAATTTCAGATCCCCGCGAATTTTTGATTGATTTGTATTTTTTGTTTACCGTGCTTTGCCGAAAAAGATCAATCTTCCAACAAAACATGGACGAATTTTAACCCTAGCCAACGAAATTGGCGTGTAATTTTGCTATTTAGGCGTGAAGAGCTTTATTTACAAATATGGGATCATTGGTGACCCCCACTGAAATTTCCCGGTACGTTTTTTCATAGAACATTTTAATCCTTAATTTAATGTGCTTTCTGAGGGGAATTTTTAATTTTCTGGGAAAAAGGGTCTAATTGACCCATAACGAGAGGTGCTAGAGGGATAAGATTTTCCGTAAAAATAATCATCATACAATTCCACAATATAACTCTGACAATATCAATTTTCTCAGACATTAACTACAACATTTTTCCCACTTAGTAAAATGCTCCATTCGACCAAAAAAATAAAACTTTGACTATAAGTTTATTCTGCAAAAATGGTCTACTCAACACACCATTTCAGAAATATAGGATCGCTACTCTGCTCTAAAAATGCTGTTGGACAGTGTTATTGGAAGAAAATCGATTATGAAATACTGCGGTTCGTCTCATGAAGAATTTCGAATCGGACGCTTGTAAAGGTATATCGATCTTAAAGGAACTATGTTCACAGATAATGAGATTTTCCCAAATTTACTTGTGTGATTTTCTTGGTTTGTTATTCCTGGATATCCCTTCATGTTATGCCTGTCTGTCTGTGAATGTACTACACTTTTCTAATATATTAAATATGTTCCTTTGATCTGACCATTGAAGATTTCCCATATATATTTCACAGTCAATCGGGGACTAACGAATGTTAGTTTTCTTTCAAATATACCAGCAGTCGACTGTGAGCTGTGAGATATTACAGAACTGCTAGACAACCAGGAACCTTTTGTCGCCATATCTGATCTTACGATCTAACGATTTGATTTGAAGGCATTACAATTAACGTTGTCAATTTTGTGGCCATTCAGAATGAGATTTTTATCGCCACCAATACTACGCCATTAATTTCTAAATCAGAAATCAAACCGAAAAAACCCGAAGACAAGTGGATGGAGGCAGCCCCAAGCGGAATCGGAAACTTTTCTTTATATCATTAAAAATTCAAATGAAATTAATACCATCTTGTGCGTTGCGATGGGTCTTCGTTTTCTTCTTCCTCTCCGCTGCAGCGGTGATTGTTAATTAAATAAAATTCTTTATTTTATATTTATTTAATTTTTAAAATTCCACCATTAAAACGCATCGATGTCTCCGACCAGTCTGGCCTTTCGTAACGTTTTGTGAACCCGAAGAACACTAACAATGCCAGCAAGGCGAGCAACAACACCGTCGCACCAAACGAGAGACCAAACCAATCATCATGGCACTAAAAGTTGACTTCATCTAATTAACTTGGGATTTTATGAGTTCTGTTACCAAACACAAAAACGAAAAACAAAGAAACCCTTCCTTTGGCCAACAACGGCACAGCAAATGCACCGGGCCGACCGGAGACACTCACACGCATGTGGACGATATTTATGGGCCCAGGGCAGGCCAGGCCAGGCCAAGTGAACTGACTGTCGGATATTAGAGCTGAAATCGCTTAGAAGCGCGATCAAATTTCCTTTCGACAGACGAAGGAGACCCACGACAACGTGGAGGAGATGACAACGACGAACGACCAAGGGTCGATCAAACCGAACGAAATGTGGAAATAAAGAAAATATCGCCAACAACAACAACAAATGCCACAGCATTGAAGAGCAAGCGGTGCAATTAACATAACAAAGAAATGTCAAATTGAAAATTTATTAAACACACAACCGAGCCAGGTCCGAACCGCACTGGATTTGAAAATGGTGGCATTGGCTGGCTGACTGACACACTCACACACCAACACAGGTATGCGCTGCTCTGCCATCCCATTGCATCCGTCCCTATCATCCCGACCTGTTTGTGAGGCTGCAATCAACAGCCAATGTTGGTGACAATATTTACGACCTTTATTTGTTGCAGTTTACATGGTTAATCTTGTTGGACACCGGCCCATTGGCCACGTACATTACAATAGATTTCGATTTTTATTACGGAAAAACCAATAAGTTTCCCATTTTTTCCCTCTGCCGCTCGGCCGCGAATGTTTAATGACAACATCAAGAATGGCCAGCCATCGCTTTCGGCCGGACAATTAGACCGTTGGATTCTGTCGTTGGGAACAAACACACGGATCACCAAAAAGACCGCTGCTAATTTTATGATTTTTAGTGACATTTTCTTTTTTTGGGGAGCAGGGAATACACAGATGTTACATCGGCAGAGCGGAGTATCTGTAAATTGTTTTGCTATAAAGATTTGTATTCAAGATTTAGGAAGATTTGTTTTTGATTGTCTATTTAGCAGTCCGATCTGGTTATTCTGCGCCTCGCCTCTCCTCTGCTGTGATGGTTTTATTTCTTTGTTTTATGTTCGTTGTTTTTGGAGGAGGAGGATGTTGTGGACCCGCATGTATGTTCAGCAGTTGATGATTTGCCTCCCATAACGATTTCTCTTATCTTGTAATAGACTATTTTTCTTGGATTTTATTGTGGTTGCTGGTTTTTATTTGTATTTAATGTTGTTTTATATACTTTTTTTCTCAGGTATGTTGGGAATGCAGGTGAGCTTCAATAAATATGTTAAGATGGGACTGACACCTTCAAGTCTAGGGAAGTGTGTGATTTCAGTCTGGATCGCCAAATTATTAACAAACGTATCCAAATTAATTTTGGTTGATAGAAAATGATATTAATTGATTATCAAAAGTCCAGTTTGCCAGTAATTATTGGGAATTAATGTAGAAATGATAATTTGCTTATAAAGTTCAATTAAATAATATTCACACTCCCGAGATGAAAACTTCCATAACACCATTTTATTCATTGCTTCATTTCCTCATACAGAGAGGGAGATATGAAAAGGAGAGGGGAAATTATTATGTGATATTTTCACAAATGTTGAATTTAGACAAGGGTGAGTTTTTAGATGGAATTGATTTTATAAAAATACGTGGTCGCTCAATATCATGTGAGAGTGACATTTTTGAATATTTCTATAGTGTACAAACTAATACAAGTCGACGGGAAAAATGTAAAAATCCCGGAGGTTATTTTCCAATCTATAAGAAATAGCCTGAAGATGTGGGTATATTAGATCCTTCAAAGGTGTTGGCAGTGATTTTTCTCGATTTATATTGAGCTGCCTCAGAAATCCCTATATACGTGTTTTTTATATAGGTTTTCATCCGTCTTTTTATTATTTTTATTTACGATATCTATGATTCCCGTATGACAGTTACCTCAAACCCATTCGATCACACTGCCCTACAGTCCATATTACACTTGAACCAGATGATAAACGTCCATTTCCTCATCCTAATGCCCCTTAAAAGGACTACAAAGTTCCAAAGGACACAATTTTTCAAAAATTATTTTAATTACTTAATCTAATCTATAATACCGGTATAAATGCCAAATTAAATTGCAAACTTCTTTCTATATTAGATTATCATTAACAACCACTTCAAGTTTTGCCTCTTAAAAAGCAAGATATGAATAAACTAGAAATACTAAGGGGTCAACTTGAAATAGTGGTTAATGATGAACGTATACATATATAAACACTAATACCGTTATCATTGGCTGAGAATAAGTATTTAAAATAATGTTTTACTTTTTTCGTTTGTATTTTTTGGTCTGTAATAAATATTTGATTTGAACTGGGATATTGTCCTGGTTCAAGACCATTTTGCTTCTATATTTAATAGAATGCAAAATTTATTTACAATTTACAACCTAATCTAACCTATAAGAAATACAAAATTTAATCAACCGAGGATGGAAAACTAATTAATTAAGCAAATTAGAGGTTTTTGATATATAAAAACTTTTTAAAGCATTTAACTTTTCAAAAATTCTGAAATTGAATTATTTCAAAATATTATTATAAAGTATTTGTAACCTTCTATTATATTATTGTATATTCACTTCATATCAATTGTATATGGGTAATTCCACAAGATTTCGACCCAACATGGATTTCCACCCTCATCGATTTCGATGAAACTTGGTACATACATTCTACTAGTGGTTGCGGGTAATGTATAGTTTACCGTAGCTCAAAGTAGGACGTGGTTTAAGTTTTTCAGTGGTCTAAAGTTGGTTATATCGGGAACTTTTTTGAAGAGATGGCTTCCTTTTATCGATATCATAACTTTGTATCGCGACATCAGATTTTAACGTTATTGATATCATCTAAAAGATTTACAACTCTTCTTTCAGAATCTTCTTTCCGAATATGAATGTCCTTGTGGTTCAAGGACTCAAAAAAATTAAAAATTAATTTAATCCTTGAATATCCTGAAAAACATTTCTTTAATTTTCTACGGCTGTTTTTCCAAAGTTTTGAGTTATTTCAGCAAGGCCAACATTTTTCATTCATATCTATCTATATACATAAAGTCGCCTCAAAATAAAAGTAGGCGATGTTCCCGACTGGAAGATTCGCTTGTTTTTCGGGTTCTCGTCATTGTCCGTTCATGAGCTGTTTTTTTTGTGAAAAGAATTCACGATGAGAATGGTATTGAGAGAAAAACATTAGAAATTAAAATCAGGCCCGAGCCTTATCAAACCATATCAACAACTTACAATGTGACCCAGTATAAAGGGCTGATTGGAGAGGTATGGATCGTCAATTGCAAGTTTAAGAACTTATCAACCCATTGAGGGTCGCACATTTTTTTCAAACTCTTCATCTTTAATTGCTCGCCAATTGCAATTTTAAGAACTTATCAACCCATTGAGGGTCACACATTTTTTTTTTTCAAACTCTTTGCCCTTAATGGGTTAAATGTAAAATAACAACTGACATATGGAGTCATTTGCATCATAAATACATTATTGTCTTATGCGAAGCTAGTTTTGGGAACAATCTGAAATTTTGGTCCTTCAATAGATAAATGAAAGGAAGAATATCTGTTAAAAATGCCTTCTATCTATACACGTTTAGCATTAATAACCATTTCAAGTTTCCCTCTTTAAAAAATAAAAACTAATAAATTCTTCTCGTTCATCTGATGCCCATATCGTAATGCCCATGCAGCTCACTCACATATTGAGGATTTTTGCATAGTAATTACTTGATATTTGTAATGCGCTTGGTATATACTTTTAGGAGGCGAAATGGGACAAATTTGGTACCAATCAAACGACAACAGCTGGAAACTTGAGTTATTTTCGATACTTTAAATGGTATCAACCAAATTGCTGAAGTGGAAATCATGCTAATCGGTGTATATATTCCACTGACCGTGTAGACGCGCAATATAAAGGAATTTCTCAAAGTATGTACTTTTAGGAAAAACAGAGCGAAAGGGATCAAAGTGGTGCGTACCAAAGGAATACAGAAGCATAATTAAAATCGGTATATTTTTCTCGTTGGCTGCGTTGACGGGAATAATAAGCGAAATTCCGATATTCGATATATTTTTAGGGTACACATGTGGAATAGGGATAAAATTCGTACTGAGCAAAGGGCTGCAGCTAAAGAGTGATTTTTTTGAGGTTAGGATTTTCATGCATTAGTATTTAACAGATCACGTGGGATTTCAGACATGGTGTCAAAGAGAAAGATGCTCAGTATGCTTTGACATTTCATAATGAATCGTCTTACAAACGAACAACGCTTGCAAATTATTGAATTTTATTATCAAAATGCGTGCTCTGTTAAGAAAGTTCATTGCGCGCTTCCATTTTATGGTCACTTTAATCGACCCACTGAAGCGGCTATTCGGGCTATTGTGACTAAATTTCGCACCAAATTTACATTGTTGGACATTAAACCACCAACACGCTTACGTAGAGTGCGAACTGAAGAAAATATCGCAGCTGTATCGGCCAGTGTTAATGATGACCACCAATTTTCGATTCGTCGCCGTTCGCACCAATTGGGTCTCTGTTACTCAAAAACGTGGAAATGCCAAAATTGGACTAAGCGGATGGACCACCTAAGACGCAGCCGCGGTCAACATTTAAATGAAATTATCTTCAAAAAGTAAATGTCATGGACCAATCTAACGTTTCAAATAAAGAACCGATGAGATTTTGCAAATTTTATGCGTTTTTATTTTTAAAAACAAGCTCTTAAAAAATCACCCTTTAGAATCATAAATGTCGGAATGTACATAGCTCTGACTGTGTAGAAACTCAAAATAAAATAACACTGTTCAACAGTATTTTTTAGAACAGAGTATATATATTCTGAAAGGGCATGTTGAGTAGATATTTTTTTAGAATAGACGTATAGTCCAGATGGTCTGAGTATCTTTTTACAATGCGTCAAAGTTTTCATTATTTGGTCGAAGGGACCATTACACAAAGCGAAACAAGTGTTGTAATTTAATGTCTGAGAGAATTCATATTGTCAGAAGTATATTGTGGAATTTTATGAAAATTAATTTTGTGGAAGATCTTAACCCTCTAGCTTCCTCCCTTTATGGGTCAATTTACAATTTACATCAAAATTGGATATTTTTGCAAAATTTCAAACATTTTCGCAGGATATATGTGTAAAATGGTTTAATTGTAATTTTCTCGCGAACTTTTAAAAATTTTGATATTAAAATATTTTGGTATTCTCTATATGATAAAAAGTTACCCGAGTTTTTCTAAAGGCGTTTTTTTTTCACATTTTTTGACTTTACAGCCAACAATTCGCTCCTATTTAGTCGTGTTTTAAAAATTTTATTATCAAATCCCGTCATATCACCGTTTATAACATTTTGCTTGCCATGTTATCAGACTATAATGAGAGTGAAATAGGATAAATCTTGATGTAAAGTCAAAAAATTCGACTGCGCATAACAAACTTTTTATGGATATATTTTTTACAATTTCCGTCGAAGGTACCTTTAATACGTGTACTCTAATTTTTTCAAAAATAGCTCCGATCCTTCCCGCTTATATGATCGATTAAAGCCATTAGCAACAAATGCTGAGAAATCCAAAATGCAACTGGGAATGTTGTACATTAGGATGGGACACGGAAATAAATTGCACCACCCAGAAATGAAAATTGGATTGTTTAATGATGATCTGCAAAATATTTCGTCATTCGGTCAAGCCATCTGCGAGCTAAACGTTCATGAAAACAACTCTAAAAATCATGTTATTCTCGTGTAATTTTTTGTGCTGCATTTTTGTCTTTTTTTCTGAATTAATAGACCCTTGGAAGCACTTTAAATATAAATTTTTATTCTTGTATTAGAATAACTCTTTGGTCGTATTATTGGACGTTTATATTGATTTTTTGTGGTTTTTCAAGGTGACAGCTAAAAACTCATATTTCTAGGAAACATTTTGTAAGAGGTGTTATGAAAAATAAAAAGAAGGATTCAATAACTTTCGAATGATGCCTAAATTATGAATATGGAAAGAAAAATGACGTCACTGACTCCATGTTTGTAAAATAATTTAATATAGGAGATAAATTTTTTAGAGTCAATATTTTCAAACTCTTTTTACAAAAATTAGCGCTGCGTCCGACGTTCATCATTTATGCATCATTGGAAAGGTATTGACTGTCGCTATTTATTTTTTATAAGCTATTAACAGCAATTACGAAAAAATGTTCAATTGCCACTATGTAAAAAAAAATACTATAAAGGTCCAATAATTCGACCAATATGTAACACTAAGACAAGAATCAAAATTTATATTTAAAGTGCTTTCAAGGGTCTATTATTTCAGAAAAAAAATGACAAAAATGCAGCACAAAAAAATACACGTGAATAACATGTTTTATTGGGTTATTTTAAGGAGCGTTTAGCTGACAGACGGCTTGATCTAGGAACGAAATTTTTTGCAAATCATCATTAAACAATCCAAACTTTATTTTCGTGTGGTGACTGTAAATTGTTTTTCCATTTGCATGGGCCGCGACACAGCCTAATGTATACATAGTCATTCAAAACAAAATTGTTGTGGAATGCACTCTTTTTATAGTAAACTTCCCAGCAAGTTTCGTGATTTTGATATTAGTCCTTTGAAAATGGCGGTTACCAATGAATCACTCACTCCAGTATAAAGCGGGACATAAAAACAGAGGCTGGAACGGCTATATCTTCTAATAAGTTTACGGACATCAAAAATATAATATTTTTAGGATTTTAGGAAAAAAATTCAGTCCAAATATTAAGAAAGTGTTCTCATCTTCAGGATTAGTCCCTGTTTTAAAAAGGAATAATTTCCTTTTTATACTTTACTTTTGGCTAGAAGAGTATAAGATACACCACACCCTAGGTTGGGTTGTATAAAACACATAAATCCATATTCAAAAATTGAAGTCGACATCGATTGTTCAATTTCCCACTCTCATGCCACAACACGTGTAGTTTAGTGTGATGAGAATCACTCTATTCACTCAAGTCGAATTCAAATCACAAGTGTTTCAAACGATACAACACGGGCGATGTTACGACAAAACGAAAATAATTCCAAGAATTGTGAGAACTTTTCTTATCGGATTTTCCATAAAAATTCGATATATTTTAGATTAGTTGAGCAGGGCAATTAATTTGGATCACCACCTCATGGCGAAGAAATATTGATTTGCCCACTCCATTTTAAAGCCATGCCATCATTCAGGAAAATTATTTGTTTTTTATGCGCGCATTTAATTATTCAAAATCGAACAAAAAGAAAAATAAAAACAAAATAGATTTTTCCAATATGCTACGATGTAGTTTTTTTCTGTTTTATTTCGTTATCTTGTAACCGATTTTTTTAATACATTCTATAGAGATTATGCATTTTGTCAGTTGATTGAAGTTATCTTTACGGCTGTGTCGTTACTTTTCTGTTGTTGTTGTTTGTTTTCCTCCTCTCCTCTGTCCGCTCCTTTATATTCAGATTCTGATTTTATTTTATTGCAGCCTGGTTTTTAGGAATACAACGGCGGCCAGAGGAAGAGCTGTTCTGTGTTGAGCTCGAGCTGGAGTTGGATTTGGATTTGGCCGGTGTAAGTTAAGTTTATTGTGGCCATTTAAAGTGGAGACACCATGTCTGCCCGGGTTCAAGACTATTTCTCATGCCTAATGGAATTTTCATGTTTTTTCGTTTTTTCCCCTCTCCATCTTCAATTCGCTTTTAAATAAAATTAATATTGGTTTCGAAAAAGGTTTAGTCAATTTGGTGGATGTTGGCTGAAGTTCTGTCGATGGCGATGGTGTTGTTAGTGTTGCCGCTGGTGGTTGTGGTGGGATCGTTTCGAGTGTTTCCGAGCATATGTTTGATCATGCTGCAACAACATAGAAACGATAATGAAATGTGTTAAATGATCAATTTTGATGTAATATTTGTTATAATGTTGTGCTGCGTTCTGGGCTCTTTTCTGCTTTTATGTTGTTGAGATTTGGTTAGGAAACGACCCAGCTACAAAAACCACCACAACCATGTTGTTATCCGTTGTTCCTGTGCTCATTCATGGATTTTGTTTGTAGGTGAGCGAAGAACAGAGAGAAAAAAACGAAACGAATCGTAAAAATGCTTGTGAATCGATCATGAAATGTTTGTAAGTTTTAGTTGTAAACTTGGCTCTGCTTTTTTGGAAATGCCTATAAAAATCACATATAATGGAAACATTTTTTTAACTCTGCGTAGGAGGGGAAAAATCCACCACACACTTATCGACCAAATATAATGATAAACCTTTTATTACACCACTTGTACTTTAGGCCAATGACTGATTACAGACTGGGTCAGAGTGGATGATTTTCAAAGTAAAGGAAATGGGAAAGATATCCGCGACGACATATCCAGTATTTATTTAATTAATACATATTTCAAGAAATCTCGCTGCAACTTGGTCGATGCGGTTAAAAATATCATATTCGATTAATTCTCCCTGTATGACCTCTAGCCGTTCTAGCAGTCAATAATTTCATATAAATAATGGTACTAACGGGGGTTTAAATTGTAAGGGCCGATGTTGAATGTGAACCACGCCTAAACGTCAAGTTTCAAATCAAAATGCATATCGTGCACTTCGTGAGTTTTTCGGTCAATTTGATGAGGCACATTTTCACCTCAGTGGATTCGTCAATAAGTGGAATTGGCGCATTTGGGCGAATGATAATCCAAGAGTGATTGCCGAAAAACCAATGCACCCATAAAGAGTGACTGTTTGGTGCGATTTATGGGCTGGCGGCATCACCGGACCGTATTTTTCCAAAATGAGATTGAGATGAGATTCGTCAATAAGCAGAATTGCCGAATTTGGGCGAATGATAGTCCAAGAGTGATTGCCGAAAAAACAATGCACCAATAAAGAGTGACTGTTTGTTGCGGTTTATGAGCTGACGGCATCATCGGGCCGTATTTTTTCGAAAATGAGGCGGGTCAGGCAGTTACTGTGAATGGTCTTCGGTATCGTGAGATGATAACGAACTTTTTATAGCCCGAATTGGAAGATATGGATGTGGACGATATGTGGTTTCAACAGGACGGTGCCACTTGCCACACAGCTAACGAAACAATGGCTCTTTTGCGCGACAAATTCAATGGCCGTGTTATCTCACGTGGTGACGATGTCAATTGGCCGCCAAGATCATGTGATTTGACACCGTTCGACTTCTTTCTTTGGAGTTATTTGAAAGAAAAGGTGTACGTCGATAAGTCGGCAACAATTCAAGAGCTAAACGATGAGATAATTCGAAAATTCAATTATGCCTCAGCGTCATCGAAAATTTGAACCATCGGATGGGGGTGTGCCGTCAAGTATTTCTAATGGGCACATAGAAACACATATGAGAGCAAATGCACCCAGATTGCTTGGTGACTCTGATTCCAAGTTCAGCAATATGAATTTTTATTTAGGGATACCACAAGGGGTCATATATACTAACAAACTGGAAGACAGCATCGTATTTGGTTACTCTATAAGCAACTCTACCATAATTTTTAGGTTTTAGTGGTAGTCAGCAGCCAAGTAATAAATGCCATTTGTAAATAAATTTGCATTCTATTAAATATAAAGAGTGATTTTTTTGAGGTTAGGATTTTCATGCATTAGTATTTGACAGATCACGTGGGATTTCAGACATGGTGTCAAAGAGAAAGATGCTCAGTATGCTTTGACATTTCATCATGAATAGACTTACTAACGAGCAACGCTTGCAAATCATTGAATTTTATTATCAAAATGCGTGCTCTGTTAAGAAAGTTCAGAAAGAAAGAAATTGTGTTCAGCGACGAAGCTCATTTTTGGCTCAATGGGTACGTAAATAGGCAGAATTGTCGATTTTGGAGTGAATATCAGCCAGAAGTTTGCAAGAGCTACCAATGCATCCAGAAAAAGTCACAGTTTGGTGCGGTTTATGGGCTGGTGGCATCATTGGACCGTACTTCTTCAAAGATGATGCGAATCGTAACGTAACTGTGAATGGTGAGCGCTACCGTGAGATGATATCCAACTTTTTTTTGCCCAAAATAGAAGAACTGAACTTGGTTGACATGTGGTTTCAACAAGATGGCGCTACATGCCACACAGCTCGCGATTCTATGGCCATTTTGAGGGAAAACTTCGGAGAACAATTCATCTCAAGAAATGGACCGGTAAGTTGGCCACCAAGATCATGCGATTTGACGCCTTTAGACTATTTTTTGTGGGGCTACGTCAAGTCTAAAGTCTACAGAAATAAGCCAGCAACTATTCCAGCTTTGGAAGACAACATTTCCGAAGAAATTCGGGCTATTCCGGCCGAAATGCTCGAAAAAGTTGCCCAAAATTGGACTTTCCGAATGGACCACCTAAGACGCAGCCGCGGTCAACATTTAAATGAAATTATCTTCAAAAAGTAAATGTCATGGACCAATCTAACGTTTCAAATAAAGAACCGATGAGATTTTGCAAATTTTATGCGTTTTTTTAAAAAAAAAAGTTATCAAGCTCTTAAAAAATCACCCTTTAGATGCAAAATGGTCTTGAGCCAGGACAATATCCCAGTTCAAATCAAATATTAATTACAGACAAAAAAAAATACAAATGAAAAAAAAACTAAAAAATTGTTTAGGACCCTCACATTCAAAAAGTCTTGCAACCTTTCGAGGGTAACTTTTGTCTTCAAAGACAAACAAATTGGGTTACTTATGGTTTTTAATCAGGCTGTCATTTGAAAATGTGAAAGTTTTTAAGCTTTCGAATTACTAACCAAGCAGCCAGACCAGAGAGTGGGTGGAAAGTTGGTACCAGATCAAGTTAAAGTGGTGAATAAAGTCGTACTATTTATACTAAAATAACCAGAATAAATATACCCCAGAAAACAATTCTCTTAATGCCAAACAAATTACAATGGAAAAAATCTGCCAGATCAAAATACATCAAATGTATGTATATCTTCAAAAAATTTCTTGACACTATATTTAGATAATCAGTATAATTATATACTGACAATCTTATATTTATTATTTAATATGTTTAATAATAGTTTGCAAGGAATTTTAATTCCGTATTTCATCAATATTGAAGAAGGTCAAAGAAAATCCACACTGGCTCAAAATCTTCGCACTTAACCTATAATGAAAATATTTCCCCATATTTCATTGTTTTAAGAAAAACCCGAAAACCCGACATTTCAGGAAAACCGGGGTTTTGTCCACTCCAGTAATAGTCAGTCACAAAAAGCTGCAATTCTTGCAAAAAACTAAACAAACTAAACAGTTTGAAAATTTGGACCGTATTGCTTATTTTAAACATAATTGTTGAGTTGCATATGTTTTGTCCACACCAAACACGAGAAGTAAAAATAAAACAAGTAAAAACGGCCGGGCCGAACTTTATATACCTTCCACCATGGATTGCATTCCACATTGGATGTCGATTTTCGTAGAAGTGCTGTAATATTACAGGAAAATATAAATTTTTTAATATAGCAAAATATGCATAACAAAACAAATATTGAAAAAATAATTTTATAAATAAATATAATATTTTACTTATTTCAAACCACGTCAAGGTTACCAATATGTCAATTCAAAAAATAAATATTCTTATATTTATATTTTCACAAACCTTAAAAACCATAAATAGATAGTGGTAGATAGTGGATGCAACAGTTGGTTGTATTTCCATTTTATTTTAATTCCAAAAGTAAAAATTTTGAAAATCCATTATCAGACGTACATGTGCATGTGAAAAATAACCTAAATTCATGATTCAACCAATTTTTGCCGTAAAAGAAAAAGTACGAATTTGGGGAAAACTTTTTATTTTGCGTTTCTATGCAGTCAGAGGAATTTATACACCGAATTCCATGCTTCCAGCTGCGGCCATTTGGTTGGTGCCATTTTTACCCCCTTAAGAGTATGACTATCTGAAATCTCTTTAATTGACTTTTCTACGGAATTATAATTTCATCATTCGACCTGTAGTCGTTTAGTTGGTACTATTTTTATCCCCTATTTTTAACCCCAAAAAGTACGAATTTTGAAAAATTCGTGTATTTTACGTGTCTATGCAATCAGAGAAACTTGATTATTCTAGGGGCAGCCGTTTGATTGGTACCATTGTTATCCCTCTATTCCCATTTTACCCCTTAAAAGTGCGAATTTGGAAAAAGTACTTTTATATTTTGTATCTACTCGATTAGAGGAATGTACACACCGAATTTCTTATTACTAACTGTTGTCGTTTTTTATCCCTTTTTGCCCTATTTCACCCCCTACAAATAAGAATCACTTTATGGTGCACGTTTTTGCCATAGGGGGAATGCTCATACCAAATATCAAGCAAATAGAAATAGACATATTCAAAAAACATGCTTACATACGCTAAAATATTAGGGATTATTATGGGTATTTTTAATCCTTGTGAGGGATAAATTTTTCCCTTTGGGCCGATTTCGCCCCGTTTCAATCCCAAGCGATCTACGACTATAACACGCATTTAAGGAAAATTTTATCGCTCTAGCATGCTTTCAACAGACGGATAAGGCTAGATCGTCTTAGAATTTTATGACGATCAAGAATAGTTATACTTTATAGGGTCTCAGGTGGATATTTCAAGGTGTTAGCATGCTTTCAACAGACGGATAAGGCTAGATCGTCTTAGAATTTTATGACGATCAAGAATAGTTATACTTTATAGGGTCTCAGGTGGATATTTCAAGGTGTTACAAACGGAATGACAAAGTTAGTATACCCCCAGGCCCGTGCGCAGGATTTTCCCCTGGGGGGGTTTTCAGCTACACTCATAAAAAAGTTAACCCTATAATGAGTTAAAATTAACTAAAATTTAGGAAACCAAGTACATTTTTACTAAATAAAAGTAGAATTTTGCTGAAATTTTCCTAAATCTAAGTAAATTTTTCCTAAAACCAATTAATATTTTACTAAATTTAAGCAAAATTTTCCTAAAACTAAGTAAATTTTTTAATAAATCTTAGTAAAATTTTGCTGAAAATTTCCTAAAACTAAGTAAATGTTTACTCAAATCAAGTAAATGTAAATGAGAATGTAAGAACTCGGCATAAATTTCAGTAAACATTTTAACTTCATTTTAGGAAAAACACATTTTTATGTTAAAATTTCCTAAATGGAATTTTTCCATACAAAAAATTTCAGATTTTTTCTCACTTAAAACCTTGAAAATATTCTTCCACATAAGTTTTGATTTACTCAATTGTAAGAGTTTTTTATTAGATCCAAAGAAATGCTTTTAAGTAAATCTACTACCGTTTTTCTAGTAAATGAACTATGTACTATGGCTTTGAAGGAAGGAAACTTTACTCATACTTAGTTAGGATATTTTACTGGAGCGTTTGGAAAGCACTCATATTTTCGAGAAATATTTTGATACATCCGTCCGACAGACATTGTCGGACAAATTGCATTTCAGTAATCCATCTACCAGTACACTCAAAGGAATATGTAAATAAAAGAAAGCAGAAAGTCTACTGAAAGAGCAGATTTTCTGCTGTTAAAAAAGAGACAGCAGATTTGTATTTGCTGAGATGGTAAACAGCTGTTTTCTGTTTTTAGCAATATATATGATACGCATATTGTCCCAATCTAATATAAAAGAAAATTCGAGCTAAACTCGCTTATGAACGCTTATCTATTTTTATAGTTTAATTAACAACAGCCAATTTTGCAGAAAACTCCTGTTAAGCCAAAAAACAGCTGTAATGGCAGAAAGGTGTCTGCTGATAGGCAGCAGACAATCGCTGTTCTTATTAACAGACTCGTTCCCCAAGTGTAGAATTTTTTAAATAGTTTGTTTAGTTTGTTTGTATTTTTCATAACCTTTGTCCGAAATTTAAGAAAGTGTCCACGATTTTTTATGTAATTTTCGTGTTTTCATGATTTTACTGGAAAATTACCATTTCAGACGAGTTATTTTAAAAATACCTTAAAAATTCTATATTTTATTGCTTCAGAAAGTCTAGAAGGTTTTAAAAAGTATATGTTCGAAACCTCTCTGGGGGGGGTTTGAACCCCCAAACCCCCCCCCCCCCTGCGCACGGCCCTGTATACCCCCATCCTGAAGGTGGAGCGTATAAAAATTAAAAAAACCCTAATGTACATAAACTGAAGTAGTTTTTAACAATTTTTTATAATTTTTGTTGTAGTTTTTTCGTTTGTATTTTTTTGGTCTGTAATCAATATTTGATTTGAACTGGGATATTGTCCTGGCTCAAGACCATTTTGCATCTATATTTAATAGAATGCAAATTTATCTACAAATGGCATTGTGACATTTATTACTTGACTGCAGACTACCACGATCATGATTTCGATCATGTCAAAAGTCTTTTCAAGTGGCTTCGCAGCGACTTTTCAACATCAAACCTGGCCTCTATAAGGAGATGATTCTCACAAACGAACGAGAAACACAACTCACTTGCCGAATTTGCTGTTAAAAAATTGCACCAAGTAACAAAGTACGCATGCCATCTTACAAGCATCTCATTGAGTTGCATATGTAAGTGTCACCATGCCATTTGTAAATAAATTTGCAATCTATTAAATATAGATGCAAAATGGTCTTGAGCCAGGACAATATCCCAGTTGAAATCAAAAATTTGTTTATATATAAAGTGAAACAGAAAAAATACACCTAACCTTTTTATATCCTCCACCTTCAGGAAAATGTGTACTTTTGAAATTAAAATAGAATGTAAATATAACCAACACCCACTATCTACCAATATTTATGGTATTTAAGCTTTTTTGAAAATATAAATATAAAAATATTTTTTTTTTGAAATAGTATTATTTCGATATATAGTGTAAACGTATTGGTAGCCTGCCTTATAAACGTGGTTTGAAAAAATGAAAATAATATATTTATTTAAAAAATTATTTTTTTTTTCCAATATTTGTATTTGTTTTGGTTTGGCATTATAGAAATATTACTGCACTTCTACGAAAATAGACAGCCTCTGTGGAATGCAATCCATGGTGGAGGGTATATAAAATACGGCCCGGCCGAACCTAACACAGTTTTTACTTGTTAATATTAATATCGGTATTAGCGGTACTATAGATTATTACACACTTATTATCTTTAATTGTTTATTATCCGATTTTGTAGAAATTTTCCAAAAAAAATAGTTTTTTTTGTGGTTTAAGAAATTGGTTCATATCACATTTAGCTCACACACATATTTTCTACATTTAAAGTAAAAAAATCCTATATTTAATGTACAAAAAATTACCTTAGTGGCAGATAAAATATTAAAACAGAACAGAATCGGCTCCTCGAGGTTCGATAGCATCCTCGACATAAACATAGACAGAGTAGTAAAAGTCCTCTGAAAGCTTTGCTTATCTGTTATTCTACTTTATTTCGCGTCGGAACCATGATGGCCCGAAAACTGTTGCACTGCGTGTTAGTAACACAAGAACGTTACACTCCGTCATGCCTAAAAGTCAATTTGTAATAAATAATAAATAGGGGGTGATATTAATAGTAAGTGATAGATTGACATACTCGTTCTCTGATTCTGAGTCCTTACGGTTATTTAGTGTCCTAAAGTATTTATGTTATTTTGAAATAATAGCCAATGGTTTAATTTCCTTATTCGTTATTTTAAATTCGAATGAAATTGAAACAAAAATAAGAACTTGTGCTCTCGTAAATAAGTAATTACGTAGTCGGTCCATTAAGTAAATTATAATGGTAAATTCAAACGTTGCATTCCACACGATTTTTTACAAATTAATAAAAATGATTAACGATTGAAATGACTGATATATATTTATATGACAAAATGATACTATACATTAGGGCGAGCCGATGCAAAAAGTCTGAATTAAAGATAATTTGAAGAATTTAATTTTTTGCCACGCACTTTGACCCCGCGCATTTTTTGTTTTTCTTTCCTGTGTCTCCATTTATTGTTGCCTTTACCATATAAAATATCTCTTTGACCACTTGACCCCTTTTTAGTACCGCAAACAAACAGAATTGCCATAAATTGCACTTCCTCACACCCTTGCCACAGAAAAAGCATTTGTGCCACACGAAGGTCTCACAAATTGTACCAATTTGGACATTTAAGTAAAAATTGAATTGAATCACATGTGTTCTAAATTATGGCCGAATTGTGATGGGGGAGGGGGCGGGGCAGCAACTGCCAACTGCAACACATGCACTCGAGGAGGCGATGCAATCGAATGCAATTTCCCAAAAACTGCAACGAATTGAATTTAATTATACCAACACCAATGCACCCACCAACCAAGCGACTGACTACCATCCATGAGAGGCACATACTTCCGAATATTTGGATATTCCGATTGCCCAACAACAGCAACAACAATACAAATGACCAAAAGTAAGATAAACTTAAAACCTGATGTAAAACACAACACGAGCAAACAACAACAACACCATGAATGGATGAATGAATGAATGTGCATTCAGTGGATGCAGTGCATCGTCCACAAACACATGCACTCCCTCATGCGTTCTTTTTTTGTTTTGTTTCTTCCATTTCTTTTTGTGGGTTGCATTGGGTCGCTGTGTTGTTTGTTGGCCAAAGGTAATACTGGCGGGCTGGAAATGCAGGCCATGGTTTGTTTGGTTGGTCGGACGGTCGCTTGCCGGTGATGTATGATGATGGTGGTCCATGTGCATTTCGCAGCCGCACTGACACCGTCGAACTGCATCTGCATTCGAACAGAATCGAAAATGCAAAAGTACTCCATGCAAAAAATAGTAATTCACACAACCTCCATTTAAGCCATTTAACAGCAACAGACTAGGCCGTAAGTGGATGTGTTCGACTGGAACGAAATGGCCAACATGCGGTACGAAGTTTAGTTGGAATTTGAATTATTCAAATTGACAAAATTTCACAACCTTAGAGCAGAGCAGAACAGCACACAGTGGTTCTGTCACTTATAGCTGCGATTTTTTCCAGATGAATTGGCAAATTATGAATCTCTAGTGGATATGAGAGTCAAATTGTAATCGAATTTGGGGGTCATGCGCCATGGATCAGTTACATCCATAGCTTGTCCCAAAAATGAAGAAATTGGTTGTAAAAAAGTAAATATGACAACATGGTCACATAAGCACTCTATACATACGATCCACTGATGAGTTATCCCCACACAGGTTACGAAATCTGCCAGATCGGCAGATTGACATGATAAAATCCTTAAACAACTCCATTTATTCCTTTGCAACCTGAATTGCGTACCTCATGTTGCAAAGCCCTCTGGTGCTTTGTTGCAACAGACAACACTTTACATTCTACCGGTGTTGTTGTTGTTGTTGCTGCGATGCTCATTTATTTTGCCACCAATAAAGGCAAATAATTATTTATTGAATTTATGGTCCTCTTTTTGTTTGCCAATGCTCAAGTGTCACTGTGTATGTGTTAGAGTGTATGGGTCTGCGGCTGTGTCCGTGTCCGTATAGAACTCCCCATCCGATCGTTGCTCCAAGTGCATGTGAATGAGCTGTTGTTGCCGTTGTTTGAATGCAATGCAATCTACTTAAAATGTTGTTCAACACCAGATAGTCCTTTTTGCAGTGATAGAGAGGGAGAGAGAGTAAAACAAATTTTTGCATTGTGTAGCCGGTTCCCGGGTGGTGGCCGGCGGGGTAGTTAGACATCCCATACAAAAGTGGGCATGCGTTTAATTGTCATTTAGCTGACATTTGAAATGGCAAATTGCTATGGAGTATTAACATTAAATTATGGCTTAAAAACGAAAAAAGCGAGAAGAGAACTGCCAATGCATTGTTATCTGGTGATTCTCGGCTGCAATGCAAACTACATGCACTTCCCCCCCCTGGACACAACTCCTGTAAACGAGTATGTTTGAATGTGGAATTTTCAGTGTTTATCTACTGTTTACGAACTCGGGTGGATAGACAGGCATTCAAGCACACAGACAGACAGACGGAGAGACAGACAGCCAGAGGATGCACGATGCGTTCATAAACTGTTGTGCTAATTAAAATTGAAAAATGCCATAATTACATGGGAATGGCGTTTAACGTCATGGAGGGCAGGACAGAGCCATCTTTTGTGATAAAGTTATTTAAATTAAAACCAGTAGGCTGTTAGCCAGATGAGCTTATTTAATTAAATTGACAATACATACGAGAGCACATACGTACATACATATTGTCATTTGGTAATGTTTCGTTAGAACTTTTTTTGAACAAAAATTGATATTAAATTGAATTTCTTCATGCCATAAAAATAAATTGCTCCTCGAAGGAGCAAGCCGACACTTATATTTCTTAATGAGCAGAAATCTTAAAGGCGGCTCCTAGCATTTAACGATAAAATATACACAATCCTACAGGCCTTAATGATGAAAAATCATTGTTGAATTTAGGCCGGTTTCTTGAACAGTTAAAAACCGAGATTTCTGTATGTCTCTGGTGGAAATTAGTGAACACCAACTTTCTTTATAGCTCTAAATATCGTCATATAAGGTGGTTAATGACAAAATTTATTATTAAAATCGTTGAATGCATTGAGAATGAATGACATAGGAGTACGAATTCCATGTTAAATAATCACATTATTTTGTTGATGTGTCTGACATTTATACTAAAACTTATGTGATTGTTGCACTAAGTAGAAAAGGATAAGAAATCCTTCCGCGGAAGCGTTAATTGTAGTTAATTCCTGTAAATAAAATCACACTAAAACGACCTAAGTCGATTAGTTGACAAGACTCGATCTGATAAGTATGCTTCTTTTATTATTTGTAAAGAACACATAATTTAGATGCCGCTAATGCCTACCCTGAATTATATTGGTTTAGGTCCACTCACCGTCCTCTGCCAAATTGTCAATTTTAATATTTTCTTTTTACAAAACTTTACAAATCGCACCTATTAGAAAATGTTTCGTATGTTTTTATACCCTCCATCTCTAGGATGGGGGTATCCTAACTTTGTCATTCCGTTTGTAACACCTTGAAATATCGACATGAGGCCCTATTAAGTATATATATTCTTGATCGTCCTAAAATTCTAAGACGATCTAGCCATGTCCGCCCGTCTGTTGAAATCACGCTATCATCTAAACGAAAGGAGCTAGGACGTCCAAATTTTGCATAAATGCGCCTTATAGTCGTAGATCGGTTGGGATTGAAACTGGGCGAAATCGGCCCAAAGGGAAAATTTTTTCCCTCACAAGGACTAAAAATACCCATAATAACCCCTAATATTTTAGAGTATTTAAGCATATTTTATCTATATTTCTGCTTGACTTACTTGATATTGGTTATGTGCATTCCCCCTATAACAAAACCGTGCACCATAAAGTTTATTTTAGAGGGTGATATTCGTAGGGGGTGATATGGGGGAAAAGGGATAAATATACTACATATTAAACGACAACAGCTAGAAACACAAAATTTGGTGCGTACATTCCTCTAATTGAGTAGATTGGGAATAGAGGATGAAAATGGTACCAACCAAAAGCTGAATAATAATGAAATTCGGTATATACATTCCTCTGATTGCGTAGACTTGTAAAATAACCGGATTTTTTTGGAAATTCATACTTTTTGGGGTTAAAGTGGAAAAAGGGGATAAAAATAGTACCAACCAAATGACCGCAGTTGGAGTAATGGAATTCGGAGTATACAATCCTCTAAAAAAATAAAAGGCTGTTTCAAAATTCGTACTCTGTACCCATTGTACAGAGGGATAAAAATAGTACCAACTAAACGGCTAAAGCTAGAATGACGAAATTCGGTATGCGCATCCCTCTAATTGCGTAGACACGTACAATAAAGAGATTTTAGAAAGTCGCACTCTTAAGTGGGTAAAATAGGAAAAAGGGGATAGAATGGTAATAACCAAATGGCAGCAGCTGAATCATAGAATTCATAGAATCATGATGTTAGGTTATCTTGCACTATGTATGTGAGATAATGAATTTTCAAAATTTGTACTTATGCAATTAAAATAGAATGGAAATACAACCAACTGAAACACCCACTATCTACCTATATTTATGGTATTTAAGCTTTGAGAAAATATAAATATACGAATATTATTTTTTTTATTTGACTTGAAGTATTATTTCGATATGTAAACGTATTGGTAGCCTTGCCTTAAAAGCGTGGTTTAATAAAAATATTATATTTATTTATATATTTTTTTGCAATATTTGTATTTGTTTTGGTTTGGCTATATTAAAAAAATATTTTTTCCTTTAATATTACTGCACTTCTATGAAAATCGACAGTCACTGTGGAATGCAATCCATGGTAGAGGGTATATAAAGTTCGGTCCGGCCGAACTTAACTCCGTTTTTACTTGTTTAACCTGATATGTTGCCTCTTAATCAGCAACTATTACCACATTGCTTAGGTAAACGAAGAATTTTTGATCATTTTAGTAAAAAATCTCAAAATTTAAAACTTTTTTAAAAAATGCAAAAACTTGGTAAACATTATTTCGGAGAAATTTTTTATACATAATTAAAAAATGACGTTGATATCTTATTTTTTTAATTTAACCAAATGTTCAAAACGATCATTCATTTTGAAAAGAGGACTTCATGTCAATAATCCCAAAAGATTCGAAAAACTGATAACTACAATCATTCGGTCAGACAAAAATATGACCAATATTCACAAAATAAATATTTATGTAGACAATTAATTCTTGATACGCAATGCACCGAATTCAAATGTAAAAATTTAATATTACCAATGGACCTCGATCAAAGATAAGGAATGGCGGTTATTTTTGTAAAATAAAACTTTTTGGAGATTTGTTTCCCCGCTTTAGCAAATGTGGGATTTTTATATGAGGTATCAATCTGTAATAATTATTTTTTAATATTAAAGCCATTATAAGTATGTGCAGTTTAGCAATTATTAGAAATTAAACAACATTAAACATTTTAAGAACTGTTACGAATTTTGCTGAAATGTGTTATCCAATATATAGAAAAAATAAGCAATGTGCAATATTTTAGCTCAGTTCTAAATGTATTAGTAAAAATGCAGAAAAACATTTGTTAGGCCAAGAGTAAGAAATGCCAATATTTAAAAACAGAATAACAATAAGACTGTTTTTCTTTAAGCCGGGATAACAAGCTGCGTTATTAAAGAGAAGCCTGTTGTGTTAGCCATTTTCGGTAATTTTAGCCATAGTTAATTTTTTCGCAGCTTAGTTATAGAGTCTTAAAGAAAGAGCCCTAATGTTGCAATAGGCTAATTCCATGTAAAACGCAAAATAAATTTTCCTTATGTTCTCCGATGTAAATGAAAGTTTTCAAATTTACATTTTTCAATAAAGCGAATAAACCCAAATTTTCCGATTTTCAAAAAAATATGAAACTGTAGACACTACTCTGAAAGAATAATGTTCATAATATTTATGATTTTGTCATAACCTCAGTAGAAAAATTCATTAAAAAGTCGTCATAGAATTTCTGATACATTTCGTAGAAACTATGAAATGCAGTCTTAATTCAATGAATTTTTTCCTACAAGTTCTTTATTTTTCATAATATAATTTATCAAAATAAATGTAATAAATTAATGACTTCTACTGAAGTTTTCAATATAAACAAAAAAGTAAATACTTGTGCCAGAATTAACATAAGACAAAAGAGAATTTCTGGATCCGCACACCGAATTTCGTCATTCTAGCTGTAGCCGTTTAGTTGGTACTATTTTTATCACTCTGTACCCATTGTATCTCTGAAAGTACGAATTTTGAAAAAACCTTTTATTTTTCAGAGAAATGTATGCTCCGAATTTCATGACTCTAACTGCGGTCATTTGGTTGGTACTATTTGTATCCCTTTTTTTCACTTTAACCCCAAAAAGTACGAATTTCGAAAATCCGGTTATTTTACAAGTCTACGTAATCAGAGGAATTTATACACCGAATTTCATTATTCTAGGTGCAGCCGTTTGGTTGGTACCATTTTCATCCCTCTATTCCCAGTTTACCCCTTAAAAGTACGAATTTGGAAAAAATACTTTTATGTTATGTCTCTACTCAATTAGCGGAATGTACACACCCAATTTTGTGTTTCTAGCTGTTCCGCCATATCACCCCCTACGAATAAAAATCACGGTTTTGTTATAGGGAGAATGCACATACCAAATATCAAGAAAGTACAAGCAGACATATTGAAAAAATATGCTTAAATACTCTAAAATATTAGGGGTTATTATGGGTATTTTTAGTCATTGTGAGGGATTTTTTTCCTTTGGGCCGATTTCGCCCAGTTTCAATCCAAACCGTCCTAGTTCTTTTTGTTTAGATGCTAGCGTGCTTTCAACAGACGGGCGGACGGACAGACATGGCTAGATAGTCTTAGAATTTTATGACGATCAAGAATATGTAGGGTCTCAGGTCGATATTTCAAGATGGTATGACAAAGTTAGTATACCCCCATCCTGGAGGTGGAGGGTACAAAAATACAAACATTAATTGGAGTAAAACTATAGTTATAGAGCAGCGGCGGAAGGTGCTTAACTAACTAAGCTGCGATATCAAAAATATAAATAAAATATTAAAATTTCACTCAAAATATTTTTTTTTTAATTATCGCCAAAAGCTATATCAATGTGTGTGAAAACAAATTTTGAAAAAATAATTTTGTGTTAAAAGTTTTTGACTTAGCCTGGATAATTATCCAGTGTAAGTCAAAGTGATGGTTATCGAGGCTAAGTCCAATAAAGTCAACACAAAATATTTTTTTGAATATTTCTTTTGATACATATATTTATATTGTAGTTGTGAAAAAATATGTTTTTATTTTGAGCAGAAAAATAAATTTTTATTAACGATTTTGTTATCGCAGCTTGTTATCCCGGCTTAAAGAAAAATAGCCCTACTATTTAGTAGTCCAAGGGATCATAAGTAAGTACAATTAATCTTATGTTGTAGTTTTTTTATTACAAATGAAAATTTTTTCATTATTAAAAAATTGGGCATGGCCCGCCCATTCTTTTAAATCAGAAATAATGTCCATATCAAAATGTCAATTTTCTGAATTTTACGATGGCAAATAAAAAAGCTATCGGGTTTTGGCCGTATGTTACCACTGTGCACCTAAATGAAATTTCAAAAATAACAAGGTTCTGTCAACGGATTCTGATGGAGGAGTAAAAAATATCCCATTGTACTGTTTTGCACAAAAGGGACCAAAAATTCCCCTATTTAAAATGGTCCACAAAAATGTTCCTCGTAATGTTTTAAGTAATATTGCTTATGTACTTAAAAGGCAAGGAACACAAGGATCCTATGCCGATTCATCATAAGAATGTGCAAAACGGAGAAATACTGACCCGCCCCAGTAAAATAACCACCTAATGTAAACTTTCAAAACGCTGATACGCATATATTGTTTTTTACACCCCCCTCTATCAGAATCCGTTGTCAGATCCTTGTAATTATTCTTTTTTTGCTTCAGCGATATAATAAGTTGAAACGCATTAGGTATGTTTTCTGCCATATTTTTTTAGAATTCGACGTGCAGTTTTGGAAAATATAGGATTTTTTTCAGGGTATACGGAAGATGGTGGGGTTGTCCTTTGACGAACTTGAAAACACTTTGTTATTTCCATTTTTGTCAACTTACTTATGTACATTAGGGCAGAACGCTTTTCAAGTTTAGCATAGATATGGAGCATTTTAGCGACCATATTTTCATTATTTGTGCTGTCCTGGACTTATTCTAGGTCTTTGTTTTAATTCTCATATTTTTCAATAATCACATCCTTTTAACGGATCCTTTCATCTGTCGTCTTTGTTTTGATTTGTCTGGGCCGCCGCTGTATTCTGGTCTTTGTATTCGACTTTCTCTCGGCACCATTAGTCACTTTCAATAGTTGTTTGTTGTTGTCGGTTCAACAACATCTCCTTCTCCTCCCTCCGACTTCAATTTAGTGGATAATTTGTAAACATCAAAATGTGTTGAACAATTTCGTTCAGTTCATTTATTTGAAGTTCCACAACAGCAAGTAAGTCCGACGCTCGTAAACATACTTATACATACATACATACGTACATACAGACATATTTGTTGTACTTTCTGTATGAATATATTTTATTTATTTATAATCGTAGTGAACAGCAACAACAACAGCATGAGCAAGAGCAACAACAAGAACAGCGGCAGCAACAATTTTCAACATTTGTATTAAATGTTTTATTAATGATTGCTTTTAAATTGCGTTGACAAGCGACACTTCTCGTTCACTTTGTGTTGTTGCTGCCGCTGCCGTTGTTGCTGCTGCCGGCCGATGTTGTTGGTGTGTGTGTATGTTTGTATTTTTTCTGAGTGTATTATGAACTAATTTTTCAGACATGTTTACAGTTGTTCGCAATTTGTTTCACATGCTTTACATTACTAAACAAATACACATACACACACACACTCATACATTCATCCATACAAAGCAAACAAAGATACACAGACACATACACACATCCATGCATTCAAACTCAGCTATCCATTGGATACGTGTGTCGGTGTGCTCGGGCGTGTGTGTGCTTGTGTCTGTGTGTATGAATAATGTCTGTACATGAGCATTTTTTAAACAAAATCTCAAGTATTATGTTTAAAATATGTTTTAATTTGTTATGTGAAATGTTTACGTGTTTTGTCATTTTTTGTTTTGTTTTCGTTTCGGTTTTCATTTATTTTTCGGAAATTTGTTTTTCGAAATTGATTTTCTGATGTTTTCATATCAATCAAATCAAAATGAAGAAACCGAAAAAACTAGCTGCTGACGAACAAGAGTCTTGCATACTTGTATATACGATATGTAAGTTTGTATGTATGAATGTGTGAAATTGTTGACATCACACTTTTATGAGTTGATGCTTATCACAAGGATCTGTATGATGTTTTGTGTAATGAAATTCAAAATTTACTTTTGTAAATGTTTACCGACCGACCACTCAATATATTATGGTCGAAAGTCCTTCCCATTCAGATCAATGTATGTACATTAAGACATGCCGATGTATTTAATTATTTTTAGAAAATTTACGCTTATAAAGGGTGTCCCAAGAAGAACGCAATTTTTAAATCTGGCAACATTCGAAGTGTCATTGTTTGACATTTGAAAATTTGTTATTGTTTGTTAGTAGAAGGTACGAGGTTAGTAAAAATGGAGCGCTACACGAATGAACATCGCATTCTCATTGTGAAATTGTTTTACCAAAATGGTGAAAGTTTTGCTCCAAAAGAATCAACTGTAAAGAGATTAATGGATAAATTTGCCGAAACTGGGTCTGTTAGTGATGTAAAGACAACAACGCGCCATCGACCAGGTCGATCGACCGAAAATGTCGCAGCTGTACGTGATGATGTCGCTCAAACTCCATCAACCTCAATTCGACACCGAGCTCAGCAAATTGGTGTCTCCAAATCCACTTTGCAGCGAATTTTGACGAAAGATTTGCATCTTCATGCATACAAAGTTCAAGTTCATCCTCAACGTGTCACTGTGTGGTGTGGTTTTTGGGCTGGAGGAATCATTGGACCTTTTTTTATGAAAATGAGGCAGGTCAAGCGCAAACAGTCAATGGTGTTCGGTATCGTGAAATGATAAACAGTTTTTTCTTGCCTAGAATTGAAGAAATGAATGTGGAGGGCATGTGGTTCCAACAAGACGGCGCCACATGTCATACAGCCAGAGAAACAATTCAATTGCTGCATCAGTCATTTCCCGGTCGTGTTATTTCGCGTTTTGGAGATCAGAATTGGCCGCCTAGATCGTGCGATTTAACACCATTAGATTTTTTTCTTTGGGGTTTTTTGAAGTCGATGGTTTACGCGAATAAGCCGACGACGACTCAAGCCTTAAGAGACGAAATTGGACGCTGCATTAATGAAATATCGCAGCATTCATGCAAAACGGTCATTGAAAATTTCAATAAAAGATCGCGTGCATGCCAGCAAAGCCGCGGCGGCCATCTGCACGATATATTGTTCCATACATAACCTCATTCTGTCTACTTTACGATATAATAAAGTTTCACGATTTTTTCTTAAATATCTGTGTTTTATTTAAAATTAAAAAATTGCGCTCTTCTTGGGACACCCTTTATGTACGTCTGTGAAAGGAATAATTGTTTGATTGAAGTATTTCGATTTTATCCTTTGCACAAGTTTGAGAGATTTAACATATCCTTCAGAAGATATTTTTTTCTAGGTCCTATTGGAACGAATTTAAATCTAAATTTGTAGATGATTTAGTGCTTTCTGACAACAAATTATAACTCTATACGTCATTGGTGAACGAATAATAACCTCATCTTCCACTACGGTGATTTTGAAAATCCATCTCCTGTATTAAATTATTTTACAATCATGAAGTTAATGACGTCATATTTCGTCCGATATTCATCATTTAGGCATCATTCGAAAGGTATTGATTCTTTCTATTTATTTTTCATAACACAAAGAAGAATGATATTCCAAGGAATATGAAAGGGCATGTCGAGTAGACCATTTTTGCAGAATAAACTTATAGTCCAGCTGGTCCGAGTTTCTTTTTAACAGTGGGTCAAAATTTTAATTTTTTCATTATACTAAGTGAAAAAATGTTTTAAGTGATATGTCTGAGGGATTTCTTATAATCAGAACTATATTGTGAGGATCATTTTCTGTGGAAGATCTTAAAGCTATAACTCCCCTCTTTATGGATAAATTTTACCTTTTTTTTCGGGAAAACCCAAAAAAGTTCATTCAAAAAGGATATTTAATGATTAAAAATTATCCAGCAATACTTCTGCCATGCCAACGCTCATTTGTTTTAGTTTTTTTCGTTTGTATTTTTTTAGTCTGTAATCAATATTTGTTTTGAATTGGGATATTGTCCTGGCTCAAGACCATTTTGCATCTATATTTAATAGAATGCAAATTTATTTACAAATGGTATGGTTTGGGAAAAATTGGTTACGGAAAAATATACTTTTTTCAATTCTTTTATAGCACTACAAAAAATATTTAAAAAAATTAATATTCCATAACCATTTTTTTCTTGGATTTTCATTGTTTTTATACCTTGTGTTTATGAACTAATGACAAAATTATAATTTTAATGATTTTTCACTGTAATTATGCTTGATTTTGTAAAAAAATCGTTCGATTTAACGCCTTTAGACTATTTGTTGTGAGGCTATGTTAAAGCTCATGTCTATACAGACAAGCCAGCTTCAATTGACGCATTGGAAGACAACACTGAAGCATTTATTCGTGAGATACCGGCCGAAATGTTGGAAAGAGTATGCCAAAATTGGACTAAGCGGATGGACCATTTGAGGCGCAGTCAAGGTCAACATTTGCATGAAATAATCTTCAAACATTAAATTATATGGACCGTACTATCGATTCAAATAAAGATTTCATGCATTTTTCTGAATTTAAGTGTTTTGTTTTTTGAAAAACGTTCATATAGCTTTTAAAAACTCACCCTTTATAACACATTAAAATCGGTAAAGTATTTCAGGAGTTACAGGCAATTGAATGACCACACCTTTTGAAAAAGTAGTATGTTTTTCACTGTTGAATTGGTCATTTTCTAATCGGCATTAATCGCAATTATTGTATTAAAAAATGGCCAATCCGTTGGCCAAAATTATTAAGAAAGGACAGGTAACACATCTAAATTATTTGCGGCTGCAGGAATATTCAAATTTTCAAGTGAAATAATGGTGCTGAGACTAGGGTATTATGAGTTAGTTTCGCGCCAAATGTTTGTAACACCAAGAAATAATTGAGCTAGACCCACTTTTAAGTACACGGATCGGCTTAGAATCACTAGCTGAATCGATTTAACGATGTCTGTCTGTCCGTCCGTCCGTCTGCTGTTCATCTAAGCTTGGTTGCACTCTACAGGTCGCAATTGTGGTCCGATTGTCATGAAATTTGGCAGAAATTACTTTTTTGGCCAAGGGCGATTGGAATTGGAGCCTCCATACAAATATCCCTATAATTTACACTATTACTGCTCTAGAATACAGATTTTACACGGGATTATGACAAAATTTTCAGGATCGTGTTATATTTGAACTAGAAACAGCTCACGGGAAAGTGGACCACATGGGTCTATGTTTTGATATAGCCCCCATACAAATGTACATGCACATTTTACATCGGATCGTGATTAAATTTTCCACACAATGTTACATTTATACTAGAAACACGTTCAGAAAATACTTTTTTCGAGCGACTAAATGGTTTTCTTAAAAATACAACCCGTTATTACTCCAAACTGAAATTTTTAGCGTTTGTTTAGAATCGATCAGGGAATATGCCTATATTTTTAGGTTGGTGTTTTCATAGTGCAAAATACAAAAGAAGAAGAAAAGTCAGAAATATACAAAATTGTTGTCAGTAGCAGTCAATAGCCAAGAACGTCGGCGAAAAGTACTTGTAATTACCTTTAAAATAAGCCATCATTCTTTGAATTGTGCCCACGCGTTTTCTCACACACCATTTGCAATGTTAATACCTCGGCACGTTTTTCTTGATTTTCGCAATTTTCAATTGGTCATATATTTTGAAAAAAAAAAAAATCGGTTTTTTTCTTCTACGAATCAAATATTTTATAAAGTTTAGTTATCGTACAAAGTTTCACCGAAATCTGAAATGGTGATGTACAAAAGTGTTCGGTTTGGCATGGAATGATCGATATACGTCAATGTTTTGGAATAGCCTCCATACAAATGCACCCCCAGTTTACACTATTATCGCTTTAGAACTCACATCTTACATTGGATCTTGATACAATTTTGCAGATCATGTTATATTTCAATAAAGAATACCTACTTTGAAAGTGATTTATAAAGGCCCACTTTTTAATGTAGCGCCCTTACAATTGGGCCCCCATTTGAATTATTACCTCTCTGGGATCCACATTTAACATTTTTCAAATTTTGCAGATTATATTATATTCATATTTCATTCTAAGAATACCTACTTTGAAAGTGATCTATATGGAACCACTTTTTAATGTAACGCCCTTACAATTGCCCCCCATTTTTATTATTACTCCTTTAGGACCCTCAATTTACATCGGAAGTTTATCAAATTTTGCATTTTGTATTATATTTCAACTAAGAAGACATATTATGAAAGTCAAATATATGGGTCCATATTTTGGTATAACCCCCATACAAATTGGGCCCCCATTCTATTCTATTACATCTCTAGAACCCACATCGTGCATTAGATCTCGATATAATTTTGCATATCATGCAATATTGCAACTAAGAATGCCTACTTTGAAAGTGATCTATATGGAACCACTTTTTAATGTAAAGCCCTTACAATTTGTACTCCTCAAGAACGTAAATTTTACATCGGAATTTTTTTTCAAATTTTGCAGATTATACTATATTTCAACTAAGAATACAAAGTCAAATATATGTGTTCATACTTTGGAATAGGGTAATTCCAACAGAAAACGACCCACCGATAATTGCTTGTAAACGCAAATTCGGCACGTGAGTTGTGATTATCGTTCGTTTGTGTAAATTATCTCCTTATAGAGGCCAGGTTTGATGTTGAATAGTCGCTGCGAAGCCACTTGAAAAGACTTTTGACATGGTCGAAATCATGATCGTGGTAGTCTGCAGCCAAGTAATAAATGTCACCATGCCATTTGTAAATAAATTTGCATTCTATTAAATATATGTAGATGCAAAATGGTCTTGAGCCAGGACAATATCCCAGTTCAAATCAAATATTGATTACAGACCAAAAAAATACAAACGAAAAAAAAAATATTTTTAATTTTTGAAATCCCTGAACCACAAGGGCATTCATATTTCATTCACATTGATTCGAAAAAAGGAGGTGTTAATCTTTCAGATGATATCAATATCGTTAAAATCTGATGAGGCGATCGAAAATTATGATATCGATAAGGAAGCCATCTCTTCAAAAAAAAAAACAACGAGACAACCAACTTTGGACCACTGTAGAACGTAAACCACGCGCTACTTTGAGCTACGGTGAACGGTATATTACTCGCAACCACTAGAAGAATGTGCCAAATTTCATCAATATCGGAGAGGATGAAAATACAAACCCATGGTTTTTGGGTCGTTTTCTGTTGGAATTACCCAATAACCCAAATGGGCCCCATTCTACTCTAATACAGCTCTAGAAACTACATCTTACATCGGATCATGATATATTTGAACTATGAATACCTACCGTGAATGAGAAATATATAGGCCCACGTTTTGGATGAGGCCGGTGGATCAGGAGTGGTGTAGGGTATTATATAGTCGGCCCCGACCGACTTTAGCTTTACTTGTTGTAAGTGTATAATTGCTGAGTTACGTATTATATTTGTACCAATATGAATAAATTGAAAATAGAGTTAAAAATGCGATCGCTACGATAAAAATATGAAATCAACTTCTACAAAAATCGAATCGAACTACTGTGCTCTGTATAAAGAAATAGGGGTTTTCAAAGCCTAGTCCTTCATGCACATCTACTACAAACAATTAAAAATCAAGGGTATACATAGATGTATTTGTTCAGGGGTATATTATCTTATATGTACCTTAGAAGACATTAACGAATTAAATAAATTAAAAATAATACATCAGTCAAAAAATACAATCACTGTTACATAATGATAACATAACCGATCCTTTTAAAACAGCTTTTCTAACGCATTGTGTAACTATGGGGATGT
Source organism: Polietes domitor (assembly GCA_947397865.1). Lineage (NCBI taxonomy): Eukaryota > Metazoa > Arthropoda > Insecta > Diptera > Muscidae > Polietes > Polietes domitor. The sequence goes on from OX377621.1 coordinate 50,401,424, forward strand.
TTAGTCCATAAGTTCGTTTGTTTTAGTCGACTTTCATGGGAAATAGTACTTGAACTTTTGTGGGACAAATAGACACACACAGTCCGCGGTTGATTGAAAAGCGACACAAACCACTTGAGCCTGCACGTGCAACGGACACAGATGCTTCCAACTATTATTATATATATAAACATATATATGTGTATTTTTATAATATAATAATAGTAATGATGCCATGAAGCATGTTTCGGTTTTTTCTTTCTGTCCTACAACAAAGAACATGACTCAACTTATTAAGAGGTCATAAAAAAGAGAAAACCCAAATATAAACATAATAAACATTGCAAATGTTCAATGATTATGATGTTGATGTTGCCATACAATGATTTCCAAGAATTCTTGCCACAGCGAAGGGATGTTGTACAACACCGTCGTCAATGGGGAAACAGCGAAATTAATTAATTAGATAATTGTGGTGCAAAATACTCATGTGCCACACAGCCGCAACAGCCAGCCAGCCAGCCAGCCAGCCAAGCCAGCAAGTCCGGACGACGGTGTGGAACCAAAGTTATGTATGTTGTACACGCACTAATTACCTTTGCATCCTTGTTACGCTGAGGATGGGGATATGGACGGGAACGAGGATGGGGAGGAGATTGAACATGCCACAAGTTGTGTAGTAGTTGCACGGTAATTGGCAAGGGATTATTTAAGATGCACACACCACACCACCAAAAATGTGCAAACTAATCTGCAATTTATAATAAATATTTATCCAAAACCAAGTAAAAAACAAAGAATTTTCTTATCGTACAGTGGATCAGAACAGATTTCGAAGAAGGAACAGTTTACAGTACTAAACATATATATGAGAAATCGAATTAATAAGAGCCAAGTCGAAGTAACACTGTATTTTTATACCCTCCACTATAGATTGAAGTGTATATTCATTTCATATCCTTGAAATATTCATCGGAGACTCCGTAAAGTATATATGAGTCATTCCATGTTAAGCGGTACGGTTTTTAACCTCGATAGCTGTGATTTTTTGAAAGTATGTGTATGTATTCTTTTCATAAAAATATTGAATACTTATTTTTGAAAAAAAAGGAAATTTTCTTTAATCTTTAATCGGCAATTTAACAGAGAAAAAAATAAGATTTTTGCGAAAAGGTGAGCTATAAGGTTACCCAAATATCCCCTTAGACAAATTCTATGTTAATAATCTTGAAAAATTAATAAAGCTCAAATGTTTTGAGAATTCTTGGAGTATTTTGTTAAAAATTCAAATTTGGTTCATAAAATTATTTCTCATGCTTGTTTAGGCGACTGTTTCTCATGTTTTTGGACTCTTTCACTTTTTTCGCCTGGAACCACCGTGCATCGGTGCCACGGGGGACAGGTACACATCCCAGTGATGCAGTTAACACATCTTCTGTTTTTTTTTTGTTCGCCACACAAATAAGTTGACACAAGTTTTCTCGGTTGCCAGAAAGAGGAGCAGCAGAAGCAGCAGCCAACCATCCATCCATCCGTCCCGACATGCATTCATGCAACATCAACTTCAACTCAGTACTCAGTTGTCTGTCATTAGCACAGTCGTACGCAAGTGGCGTACGATGCGTATTTCAGGAGCGCACCCCACTACTGTGCGTGTGACGGAAGGCTTGTCGCTTTCCGCTGACTCTGGGCGAGTGAGTGTGAAGTGGATGAATGACGACGACTGTCAGTGGTGGCTACCAAGCGGGTGAGCGAGTGAGTGACTGAGTAGTGCGTGTCCATGTGCGTGTGGAGCATGTATTCTGCAGTGCAGCGGATTGCCAACTCATCAAAATGATTTATTTTTGATAAATCGTTTTGCTATGCTGCATTTGCTGTGTAAATGTTTGTGAAATAGACATACGACACATAATTTTCATTTAATGCCACTGCAACAACAGCAATACGATAAAGAATTGAAATCGTAACACCAACGAAATCCAAGTCAGAGAGAGAAAAAAACAAATGCAAAAATCGGATGAAGTAAATGAACAAAATGAAAAATCTTGTACACTTTGGGTGGTAAAACATGAAAATTGCACTTACAACACTATAAAACAACATATGCAACATCATAAATATGCCCCAACATACCGGAATACACACGCGCACACACTCATGCTCATGTGAGCAGAGTGCACTCCATGGCTACGCGGACATACACACACGGCCTGGCACATTTCATTTTGATTGCCATAATCTGCATTTTGCTCCAAATAAAAATGAATAAAAGAAAAACTAAAATGAAGATTTTTTTGCTGCTGCTGTGGCTTTTTATAAAAATCCGGAGTGGAATGTTCTATTTGAAAAGAGCCATTTTTTTTTTTTCATTTTGACTTTTTTGTGTTCCCTGCATAGATATGGAAGTGTATGTATAGTTTGGTGATCGGGTTTGTAACAATTGTTTTTTTAATTGACACGACTATTACGTTATTTCCCTTAAAGGACATTGTTCGGATGTCATTGGTGGGGTTTTGAAGAATTGTGTTCCAAAACTTACAGTCTTTCGTTGACTAAAACCGTGCCAAAATTAATCCATAGATAATAAAAAGGGCATAAAACATATTTTGGCTGCATAGACTCGAATTATTTTTTTAACGGATCATTTTTTAATTGTTTGGGAACAGTCTCAAAAAAATTCAGATTAAAAAATAAAAATATTTTGGCACAAAAAATTAAAAAAATAGAAATAGAAAATTGGAAATTTTTTGTTTTTTTTTTATAACTAACATTATAACGAAGACAAAAGTGTTTACATGCAAAAGATCTATGGATTTTTATGGAAAGAGGCTTATAAGGCCCTCTTTTTTAAAGCAAAATAATTTTAAAAAAGGATCATGATTGTCTAAATTTGTCGAAAAAAAGTCCTTTCACATAGAAAAAGTGGTTCAGGAACAGTCTCTGAAAAAATCAAAAATATTGATTTTTTTATTATATACATATATATATATTAGACCGGTCCTTATTTCTTTTTTTTTTTGAATTCGTATGACGGCAAGCACTAAAACTACTCTATTTGAACCTAAAAATACACAAAAAAAATTTGAGCTTGATTGGACAATTTTTAGGCGTGCCCCCGCCAACAATTGTTTGTCATTAAAGTTAGTTACTATCATATAGGGGAAATTATCACCTTTGGTGCTCTTTTTTGACATAACTCGAGAACCACTAGTCCGATTTTGTTTAAATAAATTGAAAAATAATTAAGAATTAGAATTCCTTTAAAATGTGTATATATAGCGTTTTTCTATATAATCAACAGTTTAGCCGGTAAAAATAAATGTATGAAGAAAATAAATATTTTTTGCCTAAAATATTAATATTTTTTATTTTTTAAATTCATAGAAAATCCAAAACGAACAAATACATTTTAAAATTAAAAATCTAAAGCGATGACAACCAAAAGACTTCGATCGGATGATGACATTATGTTAATTGGCGTAATGGACCACCAAATTACTGGAGCTAAATTACCAGGAAGAAAACAAGTGCTACAAGTTTTATTTTATAATTTAAGAATAGTTGGCTTAAATTTAAGAGAAAGTTCTAGATTAGTTGTTGCTGAGGTCACCAAGGTTTTGGCAAAAAGCACGAATTCCAACACACCATGAAAAACACTGCATTGAGAAGCTGGAAAAATTATACAACAAGTGGAGAGATATTACAAAGCATCATGGTCGAAAAACAGAATGTCAAAACAGGAAAGAAACTGAATTTCAAGATAAATTAGATGATTTATTCGATATCGCACATGCAAACGCGTTTGAATTAATTAAAATACAAGAAGACAAAGAGTTCTTAAAAAAGCAACGAGAAAAAGGAAGACCAGGTTGTATGCTAGGAACGGATAAAATTGTAATGCATAAAGAAAAGCGAAAGGCAGTCCAGAAAGAACAAGAAAACCAGCGTCGAATAAAAGAAGATGAACGAAAAGAGTTATATGAACAACAGATTCAAAGAGGTATACAATTAAATATTCTATCTTTTAAGCAAATCAGAATTATTGTTGTAAAACAGGTATGATTGACATTGACGACGAAAACGATATTGAAGTTGTAGCATCAACATCAACATCTGTATCAAATCCAAATCCAGGTACATCAGGTATCTCCAGAGGTAAAACAATTTTTTTTACACCAAGACTGCTTTCAACTTTGGATAAGTGGAAAATCACTGATGGTGCTGCAGTTCATATCCTAAGCGCAACTGCTGACGCGTTGGGCTATGATATCGAAGATCTTATACTAAATAGATCATCAATTCGTCGAATGCGTCAGAAGCATCGTGCAACAACAGCACAAAACATTGCAGCAAACTTTGATGTAAGTACTGTAATGTGGGTTTTCCCTATGCTTCTTTTTTATGTTTTGAGTATAAATTAAGAAACTTGAGTTTTTATTTCCAGATTCCACGTAGTTTTGTTTTGCACTGGGATGGTACAATGTTACCAGAAATTAGTGGCAGGGAAAAAGTTGACCGCTTGCCAATCATAGGCTCATCTCAAGGTATCGATAAATTACTTGGCATTCCAAAGTTAAAATCTTCGAGTGGAAAAGAAATATCAGATGCCGTGTTTAATTCAATAAATGAATATGAAATGCTTGATCTAGTTCAAATAATCTGCTTCGACACAACTGCTCATAATACAGGAGTTCAAAGCGGTGCTGCTGCTCTGCTTGAAGGAAAACTAGGTCGCGATTTATTATATTTTCCCTGCAGACACCATATTTACGAGTTGTTGATCCGTAAAGTGTTTGAAAGTAGAGTGGCTACTACAGCCGGTCCAGAAGTGCTAATTTTTAATCGCTTTAGCAAATACTGGATTAATATTGACAAATTAAATTACAAGAGTTGTTTAGAAGATGAACACATTATTACAGTATTGACTGCTGAAGAACGTGGAACAATTTTAAATTACTGTCTAGATAACTTAAAACAAGCTCATAGCAGACGCGACTACAAAGAATTATTGCAATTAGTTGTCACTTTTCTTGGTGGTACGGTGCCGAATTTTAACACCTTTCGTATACCTGGTGCAACTTCTCATGCTCGATGGATGTCAAAATGTATTTATGCACTTAAAATGTATTTGTTTCGTAATGAATTCAATATGACCAACCAAGAGTTAAACGGTATACGTAGTGTCTGTCTGTTCGTAGTTCGTATTTATGTAAAAGCCTGGTTTGGATGCACTAAAGCAATTGAAGCACCAAATCAAGACTTAAATTTAATTAAAAATATTATGGCTTATCCTGAAAGGGATATAGCTCTTGCTTTGCTACAAAAAATCAGCAATCATTTGTGGTATTTGTCGGAAGAAGCAGTCGGTCTTACATTCTTCGATCCTAATGTAAGTGTTGCAATTAAAAAAAAAATGGTTCAGGCAATTAATGTTGAAGCAAATACAGAAAAATGCAAGCGAATAATAACTAATCCAACAAATATCGGCACATTTGCGCAAAAAGATTTAAGCGATTTTGTAAATTCCAATACACACGCATTCTTTGATCGTTTAGAAATTTCAAAAGAATTTTTGCAAGTCGATCCATCGGATTGGAATGAAAGATTTGACTACGCTCACGGATCACAAATTTGTAAAAACCTATCTGTAGTGAATGATGCAGCTGAAAGAGGCGCCAAATTCATTACAGATTATAATAATAAATTAACCCACAACGAAGAGGAGAAACAATTCCTTTTTCAGGTGGTTAAAGAATATAACATGAATTATCCCACTTTTAAAAAGACTTCACTATTAAATTAAAATAATATTAATGTTAATGTTACTATGAGTATGTAATTAATAAAAATATTTAAGTTTATTCTTAATTTTCAAATAAATGTAAATAAAATAAAAAATATATATATTTTTGCCTTATTTCTCATAATAAAAACAAAAAGGTGCTTGGGGCACGGCTAAAAATTATCCAATCGTTGTCAAATTTTTTTTATGCTTTTTGGGACTAAAACGAATATTTTTAGAAAATAAATTTGTCCATATAAATAAGGACCGGTCTAATATATATATATATATATATATATATATTATATTAAATATTATATTATATATTATTTATATTAAAATTTGAGCTAGAATAACATTCATTTTTATTTTCAGGTTTATGTTTGACAATTGCAAATAGGACGCTATACTCTCGAACAAAATCGGGAAATTTAAAAACTTACTTCGAAAATAGTGAGTGTTTAACGCAAACTGTAAGTAATAGAGGTTATTTTATTGTTATGTATCTCGGAAACCCTGTAGCGTATTGAAATTTCGTTTAGTTCGTAGAAAGTTGGAGCTCTTGAGGTTTTCTTTTGCATTTAAAAAAGTGTTATTACGATTTGTCTTTCCTTTTCAAACATTGGTTTACCTGAATGTTGCATTTATTTGTATTGTCAATTTTCTACAGAATAAAACAATATTCACGAGGCCGACCGATGCCTCGACATTTACAAATAACGTTAAACTATTGTCTTATTTATTCCTGTTAAAAATAATATTCTACTTATAGCTTCCAACATCGAATTAATTACTGAAATTGTAAAACCTTCTAAGCCAAAAATGAAGCAATATTTTCTTAGTTGTTCTCTGTTAATATATTTTGGAAAATTTGTTTAAAGCATACCTTAGGGATTAAGGATGTAAGCGACTGCATGTATGTATTGAGCAGATATTTTAATATCAAGTTGTTTATTAAGGTATAGTAGCCGTTTGCCATCGATTAAAAAAATATCAAAAAATTCGAAAATCGTAAAAAATAATTTTTTTATCTGGACGTTGACCATGGCACTGGCAATTTTCATTTAATTATGCAATCAAATGAAATCACTGGTATTGATGTGTTTTAACATATATATTAAAATAAAAAAAATATGACGTTTTTACATTTGATGTTACATGAGAGGTAGACGTGGTTGTGGGTGGATTTAAACAAAAAAATGTTTTTGATCTAATTTGACGATATAAGGGATGTGTGCGAAATTTCAAGGTCCTAGCTCTATTCCTTCTCATTTTTGCCGCTGCTTATATGAAAATATTCCACTGTGTGACGTACTGCCAAGCCAGTAGTGGTAGTCATTTGAATGATATTGTATTCCATTATTAAATGACGCAATTCCACCTTTCCAATAAAACCAGACATTTGAAAAAATAATCATTATTTTTTATAGCCGATTTTAATATAAAGTTTTAAATGGCCCACCCTATATGCTACCATGTCCCGGGAATATAGAACTATACGAAAATTTTTATATTTGTAGCAATTATTTATGTCTGATTTCTAAAAATTGAAGGGATTTAGGACGATGTTACGGAACTCTGCGTAAATATTTTATATTTTATATATTTGAATAATGGATAAGATCTTGAAAAAAATATTTTTTTATAAAAAATACACCTGTGATTGCTGTCGAAATTATATAACAAACAAGTTGTGGATGTTCCCTATTACAATGAATCTTTGGTTTGTTTAATACATTATCCCAAAATAACTAAGGATAATTTCTGCCCTTTGAGTTGTGATTTTTGATATTTGACTCTATCTTCTCTTTCATAGAAGGCTTGCATTTTATGGGAATGTTGTGACCTTGTTGTTGTGAATGTGACCTTATTATATTATTCTATTATAATGAAAATTATATTCTGGAATGTGAATTGTATTCACTAAGTCCATGGTTCCTAACACCTTTCCAGTATGGAATGAGATTTTATACCACCAAATGGAAAGACTTAGAATTTGAAAAAACGAAGATTCTGGTGTCCTGTCTGGACTTAGGGCCTTATAGACATGTTCATTGAACATGGAGACATCTGTAGGCCTGAAACATCTATGACTCCATAGAATTGATGTATTCCTTATGAAGGATGAACGCATGCTTCTAGAAACCGATTCCTTTCTAGAAAATGAAGTGATTAGGGACAAACTTCTGTATGACTACACTCTGCAAGGAAAACGATGCACTATGGTCCCAAATCCATTTTTTTCAGAAATTCAAAAAAATTAAAATTGGAAAGTGGTAAATTTGTATATATTTTCTTTATGGCAACACTCCAAGCTATCAAGAAAATATACTGGAGAAAATTAGGTGGCAACACCACAAGCCTGATGGTACTTTAACTTTGCGGTTCAAAAAAAATGGGATTAATTTTGATATAAAACAGTTTTACAAATTAATTAAAATCAAGACTTAAAAATGAAATAATAAAGTGACTATATTATGAAAATTGACGGCAAGAGTTAGTAGTTGAAATATTATATTTAACATTTTATGTTTATTGTGGTATTGTAATTTTGTGATTTGTAGAGAACATAATCTATAAATGTCGTGGACCAAAAGTTATACGTATGACTCAACTTGACTCAAAGTGTAAATGTGAAAGTGTTCGTCTGTGGTTGTAGTTTATGGTGGAATTAATATCTCGTCAGCATTTTTCGGCAAACTCCAAAAATTTTCATTTTATTTTAGCACAGTTTTTGATTAGCCATAGAAATATATATGATTATATCTCTGAACTAGTTTTGTGTACGAGACCCATCAATATTTTATTTAAAAGGTATTGAAAGTACCTTTAAAATGATATACAACATCATTCACCTTTTTGTACATATGTATACATTTTACTTTATTTCTCGAAATAAGTATTTAAATTGCAGTTTAAAGTATACTATTTGTATGCTATATTTTGCTTTTGTAATAATGTTTAGAAAAACACTTTTCGTCAAAACAAACAACTCTTCATTCTTTTAAGCTTTCATAAACTTTTGTTTTTGGTCACCCTGTACCAATACAGGGTGATAATTATGTTGGTTATATATGGTTATGGGAGGTGGTAGTGGGCGTGGTCCGATCGGCCCAATTTTATTTTTATTTTTTGCGTATGATATGTCTAGCAAATGTGCAAAATTACACGGCTGTATGTTTATTTTTCGACTTTATGCCATAAAAAATGGATTTGGGACCAGTGTGCGATGGACAAATACAGACTATCGGTAAGCAGGCTGAATTTGAATTTTTCTTTAGAAGCCAAACCAAAACAAATAAAAATATTGAAAAAATAATTATAAAGGGTGATTTTTTAAAAGCTATAGGAAAGTTTTTCAAAAAAACACATAAAATTCAGAAAAATGCATGAAATCTTTATTTGAATCCATATAATTTAATGTTCGAAAATTATTTTATGCAAATGTTGACCTTGACTACGCCTCAAATGGACCATCCGCTTAGTCCAATTTTGGCATTTCCACGTTTTTGAGTAACAGAGGCCCAATTGCTGCGAACGGCGACGAATCGATAAATGATGGTCATCATTAACACCGGCCGATACAGCTGCGATATTTTCTTCAGTTCGCATTCTACGTAAGCGTGTTGGTGGTTTAATGTCCAACAATGTAAATTTGGTCACAATAGCCCGAATAGCAGCTTCAGTGGGTCGATTTAACTGACCATAAAATGGAAGCGAGCGATGAAGAGCACGCATTTTGATAATAAAATTCAATAATTTGCAAGCGTTGTTCGTTTGTAAGACGATTCATGGTTAAATTATAGACCAAAGTGGTGCCAAAAAGATAATAGCCAAAAAATCACCCTTATAAATAAATGTGATATTTTTATTATTTCAAACCACGCTTATAAGACAAGGCTACCAATGCGTTTATACTATCTTTTTATTCTGCGTGTCTATGCTGTCAGAAGAGTGAATACACTGAATTCCATTATTCTAGCTGCGGCCATTTGGTTGGTACCATATTTATCCCCTTTTTCCCATTTTAAACCCTTAAGTCTACGACTTTTTAAAATCTCTTTATTTTACGTGTCTACGCATTTAGAGGGATGTACACTAGGGCGTACCTCAAAAAAAAAGTTCGCCGTACACCTTCGAATATGAAGTATTATTGAAAGGTAGTTTCAAAAAAAAAATTTTATTTTTTTATGCCGAACGTAGGGGTCGCGCTTTTACATTTTTCTATATAACTTGTATTTATAAACGGATTTTAAAGTGTGATACATCGATGTTTTTGTCTCGACGAGGCCGATTTTTTTGTCTTTGAAGTCATTGAGCTCAAGCACCCCCTTCTGGTACTTACCCATCATTTCTCAGTTGCTACTACCCTAATGTACCACTCTAATAATCGAAAATTAAAGCTCGCATAAAATCATGAATCATGTTTGAGCTCAATGACTTCAAAGACAAAAAAATCGGACAAAAACATCGATGTATCACACTTTAAAATCCGTTTATAAATGCAGAAGTTATATAGAAAAATGTAAAAGCGCGACCCCTACGTTCGTCATAAAAAAATAAAAAAAATTTTTTTGAAACTACCTTTCAATAATACTTCATATTCGAAGGTGTACGGCGAACTTTTTTTTTTTACTTGTAACCTGGTACGCTCTAATGTACACACCGAATTTCATCATTCTAGCTGTAGTCATATAGTTGGTACTATTTTTATACCACTGTGTCCATTGTATTATTTGAAAGTACGAATTAAAAAAAACTTTTTTTTCGTGTCTACACAATTAGAAGAATGTATACTCCGAATTCCATGTCTCTAGCTGCGGTCATTTGGTTGGTACTATTTTTATCCCCTTTTTCAATTTTAAACCCAAAAAGTACGAATTTCGAATAATCCGTCTATTTTACGTGTCTACACAATCAGAATTTAATTATTTTAGGTGCAGCCGTTTGGTTGGTACGATTTTTATCCCTCTATTCCCATTTTACCCCTTAAAAGTACAAATTTGGAAAAAAATACTTGTTTATTTTATTATGTATCTACTCAATTAGAGGAATGTACACACCGAATTTCGTGTTTCTAGCTGTTGTCGTTTAATATGTACCATTTGTATCCCAAGCAGACATATTGAAAAAATATTCTCAAATACTTTTAGTTTTTTCGTTTGTATTTTTTTGGTATGTAATCAATATTTGATTTGAACTGGGATATTGTCCTGGCTCAAGACAATATTTGCATCTATATTTAGTAGAATGCAAATTTATTTACAAATGGCATGGTGACATTTATTAATTGGCTGCAGACTACCACGATCATGATTTCGACCATGTCAAAAGTCTTTTCAAGTGGCTTCGCAGCGACTTTTCAACATCAAATCCGGCCTCTATAAGGAGATGATTCTCACCAACGAACGAGAAGCACAACTCACTTGCCGAATTTGCGTTTAAAAAATCGCACCAAGTAATAAAGTACACATGCCATCTTACAAGCATCTCATTGAGTTGCATATGTAAGTATGTGTATATGCAGTTACCCAGCAATACTTCTGACGTGCCAAACCTCATTTGTTTTAGTTTTTTCTAAAATATTAGGGGTTATTATGGGTATTTTTAGTCCTTGTGGCGGAAAAAATTTACCCTTTGGGCCGATTTCGCCCATTTTCAACACCAACCGATCTACGACTATAAGACGCATTTATGGAAAATTTGGACGTCCTAGCTCCTTTCGTTTAGATGCTAGCGTGCTTTCAACAGACGGACGGACGGAAGTCCTGGGGTATACCTCGTCTAATATATATGAGAAAAGGTACGTTGGACCTATATTTTTAATTTTTAATTAAATTTTTAGTTTAAAAATACCCACAAAATAATTGTTGGTGATGGCTTTATGCACGCAAAAAAAATAATTTTAGGTCTAAGACGCATAAACATTGGTGTAACTTGTTAACCTATTGTAATGTCATACGGAATATTAAAAAGGTTTTTCAGGATTTTCAAGGATAAAAAATATTTCTAATCCACCCCATCAAATACATCTTTTCATAGAAATTAACGCACAAGCTCGACTCTTTAGAACGACATCCACTACAATCCGTTTTCGAATTCGCAAGTTATGTCTTGTTGTTCCATTTAACCATTGCCACTGAAGTATATCGCCAGATTCGACCACACCAACTCTCACTTTGCACTATTTCTCATCGTCGTTTATTGTCACAACATTTATAAGAATGAAATGAAACTGTGATGTCACAATGACATTTGCAAGAGTTGCATTGAGCACAGCCAAGTGTTCCTGCATGTCCTCCTGTTGCTGCCACAGCAAATCACCCTGGCTGGCATCGTGCACAACGCAGTCTTGCGGATCATGGTGCCCATTTATATAAAAACAAGTAAAGAGTAAAGTAATCGTACATCCATTTACTTGCCACATATTCAGTGTCTTTTGTTGCAAGTTTATTGGTGCTGTTGTGTGTGGCATAAGGAAATTATTAATTATGGTGGCACATCTTATCCGGGGCATTAAGCATGTGTTAAACTTGTAAATGGAAATGTTTAAATGCGCTGAAGAACTTGTCACATTAATTTTATTATGTGAATTATTGTTGTGTTGTTATGTTTTTCTTATTTGTTGTCGTTGTTGCGGTTGTTTAATGCCAATAAAGGCAGGATAAAGTCATGGTTAGACTTCAAATTATTTGCATATATTACACATGGAGTGATTTCTAAATTCGATTGTTTTTGACTTCTTTTAGGTACGAATTCATTGAGTTTTAACATTTTAATTTGTGGCAAATGTTAGTTAAGTTATTTAAGAAAATTTGAAGATGGATAAAAGAAATGTTGAAATTTTTCCTTTCTAGAGCCCTCTAGACTGGATTGGACTGGAGGTTTAATTTATTTTTTTTTATTTTTGTTCAAGATCATATTGGTCGATATATTACAATACTAGCAGTACCCGCTGCTTCGCACGCGAAAAAGCCAGGTATTTGTTATTAGTTTTATCCGTTTCTGTTTTAGGATAATATTTATTTGATTTTCTTTTCTAAAATAGTATATTGGAAACATAGCACTCATATCCAGTCAAAGGAATGTGCTGTTTTAGCTGAACTCCCTTCGTATATACATACATTTTTTATCATTTTCTACCCAGTTTTTAACAAAAAATTACAACCGCAGAGCATTTTATTCGAAAAATAATACATTTTGATGTCGCTTCTAAAAATTTCATAATCCTAAAGTTGGTACCATTTTTATCCCTTTTGGTCCCGCTCTCCCCTTAAAGGTACGAATTTCGAAAAATCCATTTATGTTGCAAGTCTACGTTGTCAGAGGAATTTACGCACCAAATTTCACGACTATAGCAGCAATATTTTTATCCCTTTTTGTCCCGCTCACACCTTATAAAGAGTGATTTTTTTGAGGTTAGGATTTTCATGCATTAGTATTTGACAGATCACGTGGGATTTCAGACATGGTGTCAAAGAGAAAGATGCTCAGTATGCTTTGACATTTCATCATGAATCGTCTTACAAACGAACAACGCTTGCAAATTATTGAATTTTATTATCAAAATGCGTGCTCTGTTAAGAAAGTTCATTGCGCGCTTCCATTTTATGGTCAGTTTAATCGACCCACTGAAGCGGCTATTCGGGCTATTGTGACTAAATTTCGCACCAAATTTACATTGTTGGACATTAAACCACCAACACGCTTACGTAGAGTGCGAACTGAAGAAAATATCGCAGCTGTATCGGCCAGTGTTAATGATGACCACCAATTTTCGATTCGTCGCCGTTCGCACCAATTGGGTCTCTGTTACTCAAAAACGTGGAAATGCCAAAATTGGACTAAGCGGATGGACCACCTAAGACGCAGCCGCGGTCAACATTTAAATGAAATTATCTTCAAAAAGTAAATGTCATGGACCAATCTAACGTTTCAAATAAAGAACCGATGAGATTTTGCAAATTTTATGCGTTTTTTTTTAAAAAAAAGTTATCAAGCTCTTAAAAAATCATAGGTATAAATTTCGAAAAAAAAAAAACCATTAGGATTTGCGCTTCTACCTTGACAGAGGAATTTACTCACCAAATTTCACGACTATAACTGCAATACTTAAATTAGTACCATTATTATTCCTTTTTGTCCCTTGTAACCATTAAAAGTAAAAATTTTGAAAAATCCAATTTTAATACACATCGTCAGAGGAATTACATACCAAATTTCACGATACTTGCTATAATAATTTAGTTGGTACTATTTTTATCCCTTTTGTCCCGCTCACCTCTTATGAGTACAAATTTCGAAAGATCCAATTTTACTGCGTTTCTTCATGGGCAGAATAACTTACACATCAAATCTCAAGATTCTAGCTGCAATACTTTAGTTGGTACCATTTTGTCTCGCGCAACCCTTAAAAGTACTAAATGCATTTATATTGCGCTTCTATGTGGTGAGAGGAATTTACATACCAAATTCCACTACTATAGCTTCAATACATTAGTTGGTACTATTTTTATCCCTTTTTGTCCCGCTCACCTCTTATAAGTACAAATTTTGAAAGATCCAACTTTACTGTGCTTCTACATGGGCAGAAAAACTTACATATAAAATTTCAAGATTCTAGCTGCAATACTTTAGTTGGTACCATTTTTATCCCTTTTGTCTCGCTCACCTCTTATAAGTACAAATTTCGAAAGATGCAATTTTATTGCGCTTCTACATGGGCAGAATAACTTACATACCAAATTTCATCACTATAGCTTTAGTTGGTACCATTTTTATCCCGCTAACCTCTTATAACTATAAATTTCGAAAAATCCAATTTTACATGGTCAGAAGAACTTACACATCAAATTTCAAGATTCTAGCTGCAATACCTTAGTAGGTACCATTTTTATCCCTTTTTGTCCCGCGCAACGCTTAAAAGTGCAAAATGCATTTATATTGCGCTTCTATGTGGCGAGAGGAATTTACACTCCAAATTTCGCGACTATAGCTGCAATACTTAAATTAGTACCATTTTCACCACTTTTTGTCCTTCGCAACCCTTAAAAGTACGAATTTTGAAAAATCCAATTTTAACGCGCTTCTACATGGTCAGAGGAATTTACATACCAAATTTCACGATTCTAGCTACAATACTTTAGTTGGTAATTTTATCCCTTTTCGTCCCGCTCACCCCTTATAAGTACAAATTTCGAAAAATCAATTTATATTGCAAGTCTACGTTGTCAGAGAAATGTAAATACCGATTTTCACGATTCTAGCAGCAATTCTTAAATTGGTACCATTTTTATCCCTTTTTGTCTCTTTCCTCCCTTAAAAGTACAAATTTCGAAAAATCCCTATTTATAGCTCGTCTGCATGGTCATTGCAAGTAACACACCGAATTTCATGTTTCTAGCTACTGCCGTTTAGTCAGGACCAAGGTTCGATGTTTATCCCTTTTTGTCCCATTTTACCCCCTTAAAGTACGAGTTTCCTAAAACCCTTCCTAGTCGACGTCTACATCATATTTCGGAACTACCCTGCAAATTTCATGAGCCTGGCTTCAGCCGTTTAGTCTGAGGGCTGGTCAATGATAAGTCAGTCAGTCTGTAACGCAACTTTTTTATATATATAGATTATCCCCCAATAAAAAACCCACTGTTTGAAAGCGAAAATTCCACTCAGAATCACAGTGATTACAATCTGATTATTTGAAGTCCGAAATATAAATTTTAAATTTGAACTACCGATTACAACGCTATAAGCGCGCACAAAATTGGGAAATATAAAAAACTTACTTCCAAAGTAGTGAATCTTTAACTGTAAAACTGTTTAACTGTTAAAACTGTAAGAAATATACTTGGAAAATTTTCATGAAGCTCGTTTTCATCTCGGTGAGAAGCCAATGCATTCACAACGAGTAACTGTTTGGTGTGGATTTTGGGTTAGCGTCATCAATGGGCTATGTATTTATCGGATGAGGTACTGCCGAGCCACTCGCGGATATCATATAAATGATATTGTGTTCCATTAAATGCAACCTTTTCAATAAAACCAGAAATTTGAAAAAATAATCTGTACTTTTTTAGAGCCTATTCTAATTTAAAATCTTACATGGTCCTATATAACAATTTGTTTAAATTTGTCTGAAGCGTTTATATTGTTTAAATTTGAATCAAAATGATTTCACCTCAATTATCAAAATATCAAAACTGAACTGTATGTAAAAAATACATCTTCTCTCAAAACATGGCAACAAAATGGCTCTGACAGAGTATAAACGAAAAAACCGAACTTTGCAAACTTTTCCCAAAAAAAATCAACATCATTTTGTTGCAAAACTTACACGCACCGACTGGGGAAAAAATTCAACAAAATTGCCAGAAGCAAAAGGTTAATAAAACTCAATATAAACTTTTTCCCATAGATGATGCTATAAATATACAAAATATGTATGTATATACATATGTAGGATTATATGAATGTACAAAACACAACAGGTATGATGCTGCAGACATACATACTTGGATTCATATATATAACCTAACTCTATATAGATACTATGTGTATATATAAATATGTATTTGTATATAATAATACCATTGAGAATATAAAAAACTTTGTATATTTTTATAGTACGTTTGTTCATTTTTGGGCTTGAGAGGGGAGAAAGGTGGCATTGTAGAGTCCAGGCAGGAGGGTTCCAACAAAACATTTGTTAAAAGTTGCTGAACACAAGGGTTTATTAGATAAAGTCTGCCATGTTGAAAACAAATGCAACAACAACAACGGCCACAGAGTAACGATATGAACATCATACTCTTGGAGCCAATTAAAATTAAAAAAAAAACATACATACACACACTCATAGTCCTTCATTCTGTTTGAATGGGAGATTGAGTAGTAAACTGAAGAAGAATATTTAGGAAATTTAAGAAATGTTATTGGTAAAAATGTAGTACTTGATAATAATAATGGAATTTAAATTTTAATATTTTTGAAATATTTGATTTGAACTGTCTCAAGACCCTTTTGCGTTTATATTTTATAGAATGCAAATTTATTTATAAACGGCGTGGTGACATACATATTTTGAAACTTTTAACTAAATTTACTTTTCCTAGAGCAACGAGGCAAACTAGTTTTTGCACAAAATCCGACTATTAACTGAAGGAATTTTGTATAATAAATTAAAATGTGAATAGATTTTGACATTTCCAAATGTATACCAAAACATCGAGCTTATTTTTTTGCTTCTAATTCATTTTTTTCATAAAAACATCTAAATTTTATATTTATAAGGAACGAAAATACGACCTATATGACTTTCACTACGACTCTTCGTGCTTTCATGATTTAAAATTTTAATTTTTTAAACAGGCCTGTTCATTCAAAATTCGATCATTCCATGTCAAACCGAACACCTTTTTTACATCAAAATTTGCGATTTCGCTGAAACTTTGTACGATAACTAAACTTTAAAAAATATTTGATTCGTAGAAGACGAACAAACCGAATTTTTTTTTCAAAAATTGCAAAAATCAAGAAAAACCTGCCAAGGTATGAACATTGAAAATGGTGTAGTGAGAAAACGCGTGGGCACAAATCAAAGAATGATGGCTTATTTTAAAGGTAATTGCAAGTACTTTTCGTCAGCGTTCTTGGTTATTGACTGCTACTGACAAATAATAGTTATAAGCGATAGGATAAAGTGTTACTATAAGTTTTAAAAAAAAAAATATTAGTAATTCCCATTTTAGGAATTCGTATTTTGGGGGAAATTTGTTGAAAGATTATAGTTAGGGTATCCAACCGATTAAATTTTGTTCGATTAATCGAATAATTGTTTTCAAATATTTGTTCGAATAATGAAGAAATCATGATTTTCGAAAAGGAAATAATTATAAGTTAGTTAATTATAAGGACGATATTATAAGTTTTGCATAAAAATACTGAAATTAATATTGTAAATTTATGTAGAATCATCCGTTGGCTTTATTTGGTGATGTTCTATATTTAACCATGGAATTGTGGACAAACTGTTTTGGATATGTCCAGCCATAATACAAGCACTCTAAATGAATTAAATCACAAATTTGAAGTAAATGCAGAATACATCATTATTAAAATACTCTAAAATTTCAAATTAAAACCGTATATTCTGTTTCATATAAGAAGAAAAAGATATGTAAGAATATATTATAAATATTATATCACATAAATGTAGGAATGGAATACCCGCAAACTCTTCTTTTATTTCGAAATGTATTTACACATAAATATGGAAAAGTAGTGACTAATATTGAATTATATTTTTCTTGCTATTTAACACTTATTAATAATGTTTTAATGAGTTGACCAATTATTCGATTAATCGAATAACTCTTCAGACGTTTATTCGATTAATTGGAAATTCTTTGTTTACGAATAAACGATTAATAGAACATCTTAAAAGTCCGAATAATTGGATACCCTGATTATAGTACTAGAAAAAAAGTACTTTAAGTATATTAGTAAAAATGTACGACTGACAAATGTTAGTTAATAAGCGCATTTAAATATTGTATTAAGACATCGAATACAATACAGCGAAGCAAACTGTGGAAAAAATTACTTAATATAAGAAAAGATGGCCAGGCAGTCATATTTCCAGTGATTGTTTATTTATTTTAATAATATAACACCGTGCGACAATATTTTTGGAGTTGATATACACATGAAATTAGATCTCATATATAGGAGAATTGTGCACTCAGTTTTTGAATTTGTGATATTTTATTCTTTTTACACGACTTTTAACTTCCAAAGGATATAATTGTTTCAATAATTTACTTTCATACTTTTCCGAGCCCTACAAAGGTGGTATGGATATGACATAAGAGACTTTTAAAAATACTTCAAATTTAATACTTCTACCTATATAAGATTAGCATTAACTATTATGTAAAAATTAAAATAAATCTTTTTTTAACTTTTTAAGGGGAAGTTAAAATAGTCGTTAATGCTAACATAATACACGTAAATGCATGAAATTTGAAGTATTTCTAAAAGATATTCTTCTCTTTCATTTGATACCCATATCACCTTTGTATGACTCGAAAAAGTATGAAAATAAATTATTAAAAAATATATCCTTAAATTAAAAACTGAGTACATAGTTCTTCTACTTACGATATACACTTTCATGTGTATATGGTTTTGAAAAATGTAAAATTGTCGCACGGTGTAATATATCCCAGCAAAACGAGCGCAGCCAAGAAAGTGGAAAAAAATTAGGATCTTCACCAATGAATTTAACATGGTGTTGTCATAGGAGGGATGGATGACCATTATTTTGAAAGATTTAAAATTCATTTTGCATAGAAACCACTTTTACACTAGGTTCCATTCTATTTCAAAAAATCTACCGCTACCGAAGGTAGAACAGCGGACCTTCTGGTTGCAACTACGGCACTCTAACCATCTCAGTTATCCTCTCTTGTGTGTGGTGAATAACTAAAGCAAACATTTTTGTTCGTTAGAACTGGCAATAGAAATTTAACAAAATATTCATTTGGTATGAATTAATATATAACGCAAATTAATAGTAAATTAAATTAGCATTAAATAAATTAAATTAAATTAAAATAAGTTTGTTTTCCCGAGCCACAATTCGAACTCAAAGCCTTCTGGGTGCAAAGCGGACAACATAGCTATGTGACCCCATTCTAAAAATTCGTTACCATTCCCTTGTGAAAATGTTATTCGTAAAATGTAACATATTATCGACTTTTTTAGAAGTTGTTTAAAAGAACTTCTTCAAAAGCGTGAAAATTCACATTTTTAAAATATTTCTGTTTTGTCTATCCACTCACACGTTAGTTTATGAACATAATAATAAAATAAATAGAATAGTTCAAAAATGGAGCAGCATAAAAGCGAAGGTTGTAATTCTCTACAACGTTTTTTTACATTTTTCTCGATTTAGGGTATATCGTACTATTAAACTCCACCATATCGCCGTTATTAGCATTTTGTTTCCCAACTTATCAGGCTAAAATAAGATACTTGTTGGCTGTAAAGTCAAAAATCGTGAAAAATATCTTTAGAATATCATATTGAGAATACCAAAATATTTTTTGTTATATGATTGCTGACTTCATGGGGGATATTTGTGTCAGAAAAGTTTCAGAATCCTGGCAGAAGAAAGTTAAAATATAAGCAATTGCAACCTGGAATTTTGGATTTTTCAACAATTGCAGCGATTTTCGCGACTGACTGGCATATATGTTACAAGCGTTCTTAATAAAAAGACAAAAATTCAGCCGGATCCGTTGGCTAGATCGGGAAACTCATAAAAAATAAATGTCATGCACGAAAATCATTTTAACCATATTTCTCGCGACAATGAAAATTTTCCAAAAATTTTCAATTTGTATTTTTAGTTTTCCGTGCATTTTTGTAAAAAAAAAGTTGAAAAAGGGATAAAATCCTATATAGACTGTATAAGGTAAAAAGGGTATAAAAGCTAATGAAAATTTAAAAAATATTTCATTCACAAATAATTTGATTATTTAATTTTTTTGTTCAGTAAACACTCATTACAAATATCTCTTCGTCTAGACATCGCTTTATAGCAATAAATTCATAAAATCAACACGAAAATTGTTTATTGATAAGTTTTATTTTTATTTTTATTTTGTTTTATTTTTGTTTTTTTTTTTTTTTTGAATTGTTTATTGATAAGTTTTATTTTTATTTTGTTTTATTTTTTAATAGCTTCTAATGAAAAGAACACTGTCTACATATTAAAAATCTATGTATATATCCAGAAGTTATGACCTTCTTGTAGACGCAAAGGAATTAAAAAATATAGGAATTTTTTAAATATGATTCCACAAAATTTGCAAAATTTCAAATTCAAAACTTTTTAAAAATAATTTTGGTCAACCTAATCTTTTCAACGAAAATTTTTACTTGATTTAACATGAACTCCATACCACCAAAAATGATTTATTCATTTAAATCAATTTTCAGTTTTTTCTGTGTCATCTTTCATGAGAACATTGCCTTGGCTTACACGTGTCTACCTCTCATTCTAATTTAATAATTTTATCTACCCGAATAGACAAACCATGTTGGCATTTTCACTTTTTTATTGGTCGCTCGAAAATTAACAACCTCAGAGAACTGTGTTATCACTTTTCGCCATTGATTTATGATTGCGTTCGTTTTCCAATTTCTTGTTAAACAAGTATTTTCCTCATACTTTTTGACAAAAATTGCTATAAAAATTCTATAATTTTCCATTCTTTAAATCTGCCGACATTTTCTATGAAATGAACAAAAACAAACCCTTCCTTTTTTACCTTCCGAAAATCATAAAAAAAAATATTATATTAGACATGTGACAGAAGGGGAGGAAAAGCAACAACAACATCACCAAAGTGCTCTAGATTATGGCCAAAATACGAGTATAAATAAAATAGTTGTGCGTGTGTGTCTTTAGAGCTCAATCTCAACATTTCATATTTTATAATCTCGATGTAATTTACAACGCTTGTTAAAAGGGCTTCCTTTAAGACTTTCCAACATAAAAAACGCTTATAAAAAATCTGTATTTATGACGCACTTCCACAAGGAAGGCAAACGAAGTGATCATAAAACCAAAGATGATGGCAAAGGCGACCGGCCGACCGACCACCCACAGTTTCCGAAACAACAGCTCTCGTAAAATATGACACTATCGCAGGCAGAGACACCAACCACACACGACCACCACATATCATTTGATTTGATTGAAAGGGGAAGAGTGCTAAATATGCTTCCCTACGTACAAGATACACCAGAGCTCGCTCGCTGATGATCTGGTGGCTGGTTCTTTCTTTTTTTTTAGGATGCGTTATTGTGACATATTTTGTGGGATACAATGCCAAAATTGCATTATCACCTTCTAAAGGCACACATTTCATTTTGTTTCATTCACTTGCAGGCAAACATACACATGCTGATCCAGTGAATGAGTGGCATATATGCATACCTCTAATTATGTACAGTGGTTTTTGTAGAACAAAAGGGGATACATTTATGTGAATTAAAATGTTTAGATGCGAAACATTTTTAAATTCCAAATTTATCTTTGACTTTTCAATTAAGATCCCATGGCTAAACAATGAAATAATTTAAATACACTTCTCTCCAGCGTGGACTGTTTTCAACCGTTGTAATGGCGCAACATTGGCCTCTTAGGGGTAACATGATCAAAGAGCATCGCGTTGCGATATCATAGCAATATTTTCCGTAGTTGTCTTCCTCCGAGTATATTGGCTTAGAAAACTAATTGTAACCGCTCAGTGGGGAATAATTAAAAATATCTTTCAGTAGATTTTTGTTTATTTTAGAGAACAAAATTAGAAGACAATAAGGTTACATCTATACTCAGTTTTTCTGTATTTTATTTGAATTATTTTCGAATCCTGAAGATGTCTTTCGACGAAAGACAAAGACCACGACCTCGTTTTTAATTTAACAATAATTTATAATAGCAAAAAAAATATTTTTTTAATATTTAACAATGATCAGATAAAATATTTTTTTGCCTATTAAGTATCAGAGATTAGTCAGAGTATTTCATACAAACTCGCACAAAAATGTCAACAATTCCATTGTGCATAGGGTTTGGGGTCCGGGAATTCCCGAATCGTCCGAAAAAATTTTAAATTTCCCGGGAATACGGGAAATATTAAAAAATATTTTATTGATTTTTTGAGCACTAATTTAGTTTTACTGTACAATTGGGAAATTGTATATATATTTTAAATTCATATATTTACATTATTGACAATAGTAATGAACATTTACAGCAAAAAAAAAAACTTTTTAAATTCGCTAAGTCGCTATTTTTGCGAAACACAGCTAGGGGAATACACACTTTTTATTGGGATATTTGCAGGATTTTTAATATAAATCGAAAATAACATACTGACAATACTATGGCTGACATAGTGTCAATACTTAACCCCTCGTGCTATCTGGTTTAACTTTAAATTTCTTGTTTTGCCTAAAAAATCTACGAGATAAAAGGTCAAAATATTCTTAATGAAGAATATATTTTACATATGAAGCCAGTAAGAAATGGTATAAAAATAGGGAAAACATTAAAATTGTTCACCTGGAAACTTTCGAGAGAAATCTAATAGGAATAGAAATATCTATATCCTACGGTATATTTAAATAACCTTCTGTAAAAACTAATGACTGGACTATTTCAATGTTTTAATTTTTTATGAATTTATTTAATTAATATTAATTTTTTATAATGTTTCTATTGCTTTTACAGTTTAGAATATTTCCCCCGTTGCTGTTAAATATTTTCGTCTCTAGACGAATGAATCTTCTAAATTAAAGACGTTCTCAGCCATACGAGTTATTGTTGTCAGGCTCTTGTGCCTATGATTTAAATGTTCAATTTTATGACAACAATTAGTCTAGAATAAAATATTTGTAAAATGAAAAATAATTTGTAAAATATTTTGACAAACCATTCGCTTAATTTGTAATATGTCAGTATTTTTATAAGAAACATCCGTAAATAAATATTGTTATTTTAAACCATATTGGACATACCTAAAATAAATTACTTTTCCCGGGAATTCCCGGGAAAATTTTCATTCCCGTTTTCCCGGGAAACCCCAAACCCTAATTGTGCAGCGTAAAAAATTGTATACTATAGAAACCTTAGCGAGATTCTCCCACTATTCAACCATGGATTGTGTTCATACACTAATTGTCTTTTTCTTCAAGATGCAAGTTGAAAGTAAAGGTTGATATAAGAACATTATAAATGATAAAATAACACTATGCAACAACAAATTCAAATTTTGTGTCCGAGACCTAAAAATGTATCAATCAACACAAAAAAATAAATTTAAAATTTCATTGAAGGTACCTTTAATATTTGTACTCTCATTTTGGCTGCACAGTCCTCTATAATGATTCTGGCTCAAGCTCAAAAATAAATAAATTTAACTTTTTAAGGGTAAAAACTTGAAATGTCTGTTAATGCTAAACTAATACAGATAGATTCATGAACTTTTTAAAGATATTATTTTCTTTCATTTGATACCATCGCCTTTATAAGACTTGCAAAAGTATGAAAATAAATTATTAAAAGTTATATATCCTTTGGAAATTAAAAGTCCTTTAAAAGGAAAATAGATCTGAGTACACAGCTTTTCTACATACGATATTAGTTTCGTATGTAAAGGGTGATACTTTAGATATTATCTTTTTGGCAACACTGGTTTAAACATCTGACGCACGTTTCGTGTTTTGTTTCACTGAACAACGCTTGCAAATTATTGAATTTTATTATCAAAATGCGTGCTCCGTTAAGAAAGTTCATCTTCCACTTTTTTACCGAAAAATTGTGTTCAGCGACGAAGCTAATTTTTGGCTCAATGGGCACATAAATAGGCAGAATTGTGGATTTTGGAGTGAATATCAGCCAGAAGCATTGCAAGAGCTACCAATTGCATCCAGAAAAAGTCACAGTTTGGTGCGGTTTATGAGCTGGTGGCATCATTGGACCGTACAGCATCAAAGATGATGCAAATTGTAACGTAACTGTGAATGGTGAGCGCTACCGTGAGATGATATCCAACTTTTTTTTTGCCCAAAATGCGAGAGCTTGACTTGCATGACACGTGGTTTCAACAAGACGGTGCCACATGCCACACAGCACGCGCAACAATGGACTTATTGAGAGGCGAGTTCGGTGAACATTTTATTTCATGCATTTTTCTGAATTTTATGTGTTTTTTTTTTTTGAAAAACTTTTCTATAACTTTTAAAAAATCACCCTTTATAAGGTCTTGTTCAGCTCCAATTGTCGCACGGATATTAGTCAAAAAATGGGATATAGTAACAAGATACACATTACCATCTTAAAAGCATTCCATTGAGTGTAGGTATGCCAGAAAACTTTTTTGCCGTGCTCATTTGTTTTTAATTATACCCTCACTCTACAGAGTATATCATTTGGGCCAGAAAAAAGTGTAACACGTTCAAGGAGTGACTTAAGACCCTAAGTATGTTTCAAAACATTTTAAGATGTTTGAGCCATGTCCGTTCGTCCGTCCGTCAGTCTGTCTGCCTGGATGGTGTACACGACAACTCTCGACAGGAGCTAAGGAATCAATTCAAACTTTACACATGGTAATATTTTCCCAAACTTAGTTTAGGTTCGAAGATGGGCGAAATTGCACGCCCCTTTTGGTACCTACCACACATATTTCTATGTCAAATTAAAACTCATGTAACTTCCACACGAATCTAGGGCATCAGCTCTATATTTACTACGTAAAATTAAAACTGTTATAACTGATTTGCGGATGATGCTTTAGTAGAAGTTATATGGGCGATATTGCCACTCCCCTTCTGGTACCTCCCACACAAAATGGCATAAAATTTGGTTACAATAAAACCGATATCAAATCTGACTCAACAATTGAAGCCGATGGACCATTTCTCCGATTAAGCTCTGGAGAAAATGCGCCAAGATGATGAATTTAATTAAAAAATGTGTATTCTAGGGCTGCAATAGAGTGAATTGGAGGGATATTTGTATGGAGGCTATATTTGAATCTGAACCGATTTCCAAATTCAATACCGATTGTCGTTGGGCGAAAATTATTATCTCTGTCCAATTTTATGGCAATCGGCCCACAATTGCGACCTGTAGAGTGCGAACAATCTTAGATGGTCAGCAGACAAACGTACGTACAGATATTGTTAAAACGATCCAGCTGGCGATTTCAAGCCGATCGGTATACTTAAAGATGACCAGGATGTATATTTTGTAAAATGCAAATTTATTTACAAATGGCATGGTGACATTTGAACACTACCTTTATCATGATTTCCAACGCGTAACGATCTTCCTCAGGAGACTTCACAGCGATTTTTTAACCAAATACCCGGATTGATTCTCTCAAACGAATGAGAACCACAACTCAGTTTCTGAATATGAGTCAAACAATAGGACCAAAGGACAAAACACACATTACCATCTTAGAAACATTTTTTTGGCGTGTCACGCACATTTATTTTTATTCTTTCGTTTGTTTTTTTTTCGGTCTGTAATCAATATTTGTTTTGAACTGGAAATTGTCCTATTTGCCTCCAATTAATAAATGTCACCATAAATAAATTTGCATCTATTAAAATATAGATGCAAAAAAGGTCTTGAGCCAATGAAATATTCCAGTTCAAATCAAAACAAGTAAGGAAAGGCTAAAGTCGGGCGGGGCAGACTATATGATACACTCCACTTTCCAACCGAATACAGTCCAGTCCAACTCGGTAAAAAAGTGAAAATTCTTCCCGTTTTTTTTTTGTATGTTTCCTAATCATAGGCTAATACGACCTGGTTCGATTTGTCAAATCGATAAGAATATTTGTATCGGGGCTATATCCAAACATGGAAAAATGTAACTAACTTTCACAATAAGTTCTTCCAGTTCAAATATAAGGTGTTATTCGTGGTTTCTGGGGCGGAAAAAGTTAAATCGGGAGTGAAATTCGTATGGGAGCTATATGTAAATCTGAACCGATCTGACCCATTTTCACTATGGGTGTTTCTAGGACAAATATAATATATTTCGCCTAATTTGAAGAGGATCTGTTAAAATATGTGGTTTCTAGAGCAGAAAAAGTCAAATCGGGAGCGAAATTTGTATGGGAGCTATATAAATCTGAACCGATCTGACCCATTTTTACCACAGGTGTTTCTAGTTGGAATATAAGATGTTTTGCCAATTTTGAAGAAAATATGTCGTAATATGTGGTATCTAGAGTGAAAAGTGTCAAATCGGGAGTTAAATTCGTATGGGGGCTATATCTAAATCTGAACCTATTTTCTTCAAATTAAATAGCGTTCGTTCTTATCAGAAAAACTTCGTTGTGCAAAGTTTCATTTGGTTCTGTCTACAATTGCGACCTGTATCGTGCAAGACCTGTACAAGAATAGATGGACGGACTGACGGACATTGCTAAATCGATTCAAAAAGTGATTCTAAGTCGATCGGTATAATTAACAATGGGTCTATTTCTCTTCCCTTTGGGTGTTACAAACAAATGCACAAAGACATAATACCCTCGTGGAGTGTATAAACATATATATTTTTTAATATTTGTCACATATATTGCCACATAACAGCGAAATTTCGAGGTCGTTTTCAAAATGAATGCTATCTATGAACATATATCATAGATTTTTGTTTGAATTTCAGCATGATACCTGTACTAATGTTAGTATTCAGGGGTTTATAATTTCAATAGTCTAATAATTTTGAATAGTCAATAGTTTATACAATTTCAATAGTCTAGTTCATAAAAAACAATTTCCACATCTCTTCCATTTACAACCACTGTGCGCACTATATCATTTGGCGTACGCGAGTACATCTTCCTCCGGTTGCCCTACTCCAATTGTATATACACTTCGTTCAGTTCATGAAAAGGAAAATACACTTGGTTGCATGCACGTCGTCCGCCAAACGTATGCACTGCAGTTCTGCTGTTCATTTAGTTGTTGGTGATATTTTAGCAGATGTTTATGCGTTAATGATCATTGCACATTTTCTATTTCGAGGAAGGAGGGCAGGAAGGCCACAATGATGGAGTGATGGCGCGAGACCATGGCAACCCGCAGCATCATTTATATTCGGCAAAAGGAAATCTCTCAAACACACACACTCACGCACACAGACTCATCTAGTTGAAGGCTTAATTACCAGAGGACACTTTAATTTTATGGCAAATAAACCACCCTTGTTTGGAGTAGAATGCATCAGCCCAATATAATTTATCACCTTTTAATTAGATAATTTTCGCTTATTTAGAGCTCATAAATGGAAAATTTTGCGGGTAACCCTCGTTTAGTGCGGCTATACATAATTACATATGTGTATGTGTGTAGATGTTGGATTTGAAGAAACGTAATGTGGTTGTGTGTGGTAAATGTGTTTTGGAAACTACCCAAAATAAAGTCGTCATAAAGGTTTATAATCGTAATTTATCAGACATTCGTGATAAGTGGGTTTCTACATATTGACAATAGAAATATTGTCGATGGAGAACACTTCAATTTAGATTATCTTTATTTCTGATAGATTTTTTAATACGAAGGTTCACTTGAAATAATGCATTTGGGGATTAGGGAGGAATATTAGAAAATAATGTTTAGTTATTTCCATAGTCTACCTATAAAATATTGAATATTTTAAATTAAAAAGAGAAAAGGTTTCACTTACCAAACTCCTTTACATCAGAGACCGAAGATGTCTAAAATGAAAAATAAATTCGAAAAAAGTCACAGTCTATGTATTAATTGTTATAAGTTAAGTATCCATTTGAAATATTAATAATTCAATCTCGAGGTCTGATGTTTTTGTATACCCTACTCCACTTCGTGAAAATGTTTGTAACACCAAGAAATAATTGAGCTAGACCCACCTTTAAGTATACGGATCGCCTTACAATCACCAGCTTTGTCGATTTAACGATGTCTGTCTGTCCGTCCGTCTATTATCCATCTAAGCTTGTTCGCACTCTACAGGTCGCAATTGTGGCAGAGTTGCAAGCCCAACCATAATTATCGGCGGCGGCAATTTTGGAAAAACTGAAGGAACAATTTTCTTTTAGTAGTTCAATATTCGTTAATATTAGCCAATGTTCCAAACATTTAATATTGTTATTAGGGTATCCCATTATTCGGACTTTTATGTTATTCGATTTATCGTTTATTTGAAAACAAAAAAATTCCAATTAATCGAATGATGAAGTCGAGAGTTATTCGATTAAAGGATTAATCGAACAATTGTCCACTTAAATAAAATATAATAAATAAGAGTTATATAGACAAGACACGCCAGTTTACGGGTAGTTCCACTATATATTCAACGTTTATTACGTATCTGATTTTATTTCAAAATTGTAATATCAAATTTGAAATTCATTAGAAGTTGACAAAAATCTTAACATCTTATCAAAATAAAGAACCTTCCCTTAAATGAGCACAATATCAGATGTTATCCATTGATATTTTTCGAATATGGATCATATGATTTATAACAGAACTCACTTTATTATCGCGGTGTTAACCTCAATTTTTCTATGAATTTACTATTCTATGAAATTACTATTCTTTAAATTTTAAATAATTCCGAAGCTATTGGCCAGTTTTTGATATTTTTAAATGATGTCGGATAAATTGTTATTTTAATATCTGTGGAGCATACAAATCAAAAATCGAAAAAATTGTGGTTTTATTTTTGGTGTTTCACAGTTGTTTACCCAAATGGAGCAAACTGGCTATTCAAAATCAATTTATCATACAAAGCATACGACGATTTCATTAGTTTTTAAGGCAAAACTTATAATATCGATTAATCGGTTATTTGGGACAATTTATTCGAATTATTCGTTATTCGAAAATCATGATTTTTTATTATTCGAACAAATATTTGACAAAAATTATTCGATTAATCGCGGTTGGTCACCCTAATTGTTATCCCATACAATAATTTTTTCGGAGTGGAAATCCATTCCCAAAATTTATAATATGGATGAATTTAATAAATATTTTTGCAATTACAGCTTTTCATGTGAGGCTTGAATATCATAATCCTTCCAAAGAATAATAATACTCTACCTACTTTGACACACTAAAGAAGCACAATAGAGGAGCTGTTGTTCATTGTTATTTATAGGAACACATGGTAACACGTACTGAAATTGACTTATATAAATGCGACTTTCAAATCAAAATACAATCAATTTTCTATCGCCGTCATCATATAGTGGGATGCCAAATTCAAAGAAAGATCAATATATTTCACAGCAGTAGGTTGTCTAAGTCTACATTTATATTTTCTTTTGTCTTTTTTGCTAGTAAGATTTGACTGAGTTAGAACTCCGTCAAATCTCGGCGGCGTGGTTGAAGTCGATATGAGTCGATGAAATCGGCGGCGTGGTTGAAGTCAATTTGAGCCGATGAAATCGGCGGCGGAGCGGCTCGTGCGGAAACATGCGGCGGCGGCGGCTTGTCGGCTTAAAATCGGTCGGCTTGTATCTCTGAATTGTGGCCCGCTTGTCATAAAATTTAGCAGAAGTTACTTTTTTGGCCAAGGACGATCGGTATTGAATTTGGAGAAAATAGATTCAGATTTAGACATAGCCTCCATACAAATATCCCTATAATTTACACTTTTACTGCTCTAGAAAACACATTTTACATGGGATTATGACCAAATTTTGAGGATCGTGCTATATTTGAACTAGAAACAGCTCACGGGAAAGTGGACCACATGGGTCTATGTTTTGATATAGCCCCCATACAAATGTACCTCCGATTTACAATATTACTGTTCTAAAATGCACATTTTACATCGGATCTTTATCAAATTTCCCACACAGTGTTACATTTAGACCAGAAACACCTATTTTGAAAGCCAGATATACAGGTCAATGTTTTGGTATAGCCCCCATACAAATGGGCCCCCAGTTTACACTATTATCACTCAAGAAACAACATCTACATTGGATAAAATTTTGCAGGTCATGTTATATTTCAATAAAGAATATCTACTTTGAAAGTAATCTATAAAGGCCCACTTTTTTAATGTAGCGCCCTTACAAATGGGCCCCCATTTTAATTATTACCTCGCTAGGACCCACATTTTACATCGGAAGTTTTTCAAATTTTGCAGATTATATTATATTTCAACTGAGAATATATTCTATGAAAGTCAAATATATGGGTCCATACTTTGGTATAACCCCCATACAAATTGGGCCCCCATTCTATCCTATTACAGCTCTAGAACCCACATCGTACATTGGATCTCGATACAATTTTGCAGATCATGTTATATTTCAATAAAGAATACATACGTTGGAAGTGATCTATAAGGGACCAATTTTTAATGTAGCGCCCTTAGAAATGGCCCTAATTTTTATTATTATCCCTCTAGGACCTACATCTTTCATCGGAAGTTTTTCAAATTTCGCAGATTAAATTATATTTCAACTACGAATACATACTATGAAAGTCAAATATATATTTCCATACTTTGGTATAACCCAAATGGGGCCCCATTCTACTCTATTACAGCTCGAAACCCTACATCTTACATCGGATCTTGATCAACTTTTGCAGATCATGGTATATTTCAACTAGGAATACCTAGGAATGAAAACTACATAAGTCCCTTTCAAATGTCCGTCCGATTCATCCTATTACCGTTCTATAATCTTTATTTGTCATTGGATCTTGATCAATTTTTCCAGATCATGTTATATTTACTGTACTCGGAATATCTGCCGGAAAATTGGATCAAATTTGTCATTGGATCTTGATCAATTTTTCCAGATCATGTTATATTTACTGTACTCGGAATATCTGCCGAAAAATTGGATCAAATACCATATTATTTACCATCATCGTTAAATTTGACCAAAAGTTAATTTATAGTATCCCAGCAAAAAGAGAGCACCCAAAGAAGTAAAAAGATGTTCATCTTATGATTCGGAGGTAGTGAAAATTGGGATCTTCCACCAATGAATTTAACATGGAGGTGTCATAGGAGGGAGTTATTTTGATGTGTTGCAAAGGAACCACTTTTTCACTTGTTTCCTGTTTTTGTTTTAAAAAATTCGACGCTACCGGGGGTAGAACAGCGGACCTTCTGATTGCTACTACGACACTCTAACCATCTTAGCTATCCTCTATAGTGAGTGGTGTATAACTAAAACAAATCATTTAGTTCTGTAAAACTGACAATTGGGAACTTAACAATATATTTGTTTAATATGAACTAATATATAAAGCAAATAAATACTAATTAAATTTAGTATTAAATAAATTGACACTACTTAATTTTACTGATATTATGCAGTACCAATAATGAAAAAAAAATATGAAATGTTTTAAGTACATTAAAAAGCAATAAATTTGTATTTTTAATCAAAAAAATTTAAATTGTCAGAATTATACAAAATTAAACATTGTTTATTTAAAAAAATAATAAAAAAATTAAAAAAAAAAATTTCCCGAGCTAAGATTCGAACCCGAGACCTTCTGGGTGCAAAGCGGACAACTTACCTTTGTGACCCCATACTAAAAAGTCGTTCCCATACGACTTTTTTGGACGTTGCTTAAAAGTACTTCCTCAAAAGCAGGAAAAATTAAAATTTTGGATTTTGAGATGCGATTAAAATGTGCTTCTTACGGAAGTACTTCCAATTTTTATACACTCCACGAGAGTATTATGTCTTTGTGCATTTGTTTGTAACACCCAAAAGGAAACGAGATAGACCCATTGTTAATTATACCGATCGTCTTAGAATCACTTTCTGAGTCGATTTAGCAATGTCCGTCTGTCTGTCCGTCCGTCCGTCCGTCCGTCCGTCCGTCCGTCCGTCCGTCCGTCCGTCCGTCCGTCCGTCCGTCCATCTATTCTTGTAATCACGATACAGGTCGCAATTGTAGACAGAACCAAATGAAACTTTGCACAACGATGTTTTTCGGGATAAGGACGAACGCTATTTAATTTGAAGAAAATCGGTTCAGATTTAGATATAGCCCCCATACGAATTTCACTCCAGATTTGACTCTTTTCACTCTAGATACCACATATTACAACAGATTTTCTTTAAAATTGGCAAAACATCTTATATTGTAACTAGAAACACCTGTGGTAAAAATGTGTTAGATCGGTTCAGATTTATATATAGCTCCCATACAAATTTCTCTGCCGATTTGACTTTTTCCGCTCTAGATACCACATAATGTATCAGATTGTCTTCAGATTTGGTAAAACATCTTATATTTCCACTAAAAACACCCATGGTGAATATCGGTCAGATCGGTTCAGATTTATATATAGCTCCCATACAAATTTCGCTCCCGATTTGACTTTTTCCGCTCTAGAAACCACATATTGTATCAGATTGTCTTCAGATTTGGCAAAACATCTTATATTTAAACTAAGAACATCTATGGTGAAAATAGGTCAAATCGGTTCAGATTTAGATATAGCCCCCATACAAATGTCGTTCCCGATTTGACATTTTCCTCTGTAGAAACCACATATTTTACTCGATTTTCTTTAAATTTGGCACAACATCTTATAATCTTACTACAAACACCTATGCAGAAATTGGGTAAGATCGGTTCAGATTTAGATATAGCCCCCATATAAATGTCGCTGCCGATTTGACTTTTTCCGCTTTAAAAGCCACATATTGTGCTCGATTTTCTTTAAATTTTGCACAACATCTTATAATCTAACTAAACAAAACTATGGTGAAAGTGGGTAAGATCGGTTCAGATTTAAATATAGCCCAAATTCAAATGTTGCTCCCATAAGTTTAACCGATTTTGGCCAAACCATATATTTTATTTTTCACCTATTTCGTTCCAGGTTTCAATAAATTCTCATACAAATGTCCTTTCCGATATAAAATTTTTTGTCAAACACACACATTTACAGGATAGAAAAAACCTTCCCGTTTTCACTTTTTCACCGAATTGAATTGTATTCGGATTGAAAGTGGAGTGTATCATAGAGTCGGCCCCGCCCGACTTTAGCCTTTCCTTACTGGTTTTTGGCTGGGATACTGTATATTGTATCTGAACTATATAAAATTGCTCTCATGAAACACCTGGGTTTAGTAATCAAAGAGAGATATATACACAGGAAGTGGTGTAGGCTATTATATAGTCGGCCCCGCCCGACTTTAGCCTTTCCTTACTTGTTTTTCTCTGAATTTTGTTTTTTATGTATTCACTATTTCGTCCCTCGTTGAGAAAAAAGGATTTTATTCTCGCTAAACTCCTTTTATTAAAATCCATTCATAAATTATTGCTCTCGATCCAAAAACAAGCCTAGTAGGCCATGTAAATAGCCAACTTTAAATTTATTCTATCCGCTCCGTAATAACATATTAAGAAAACAAAACGCGTTTAATGGCATGTGGCCACTTTTGCTCCCGAATAATGAGCAACCTCCCCACCCTCTTTCTCTTTCACAAAAGCCGTGTTATCATGTTTTGAGAAATTAATGAGTTTAAAATGAAATTATTTCTCCACAAGCCAACAATGGAAATGGAAACAAATTAATTGATTTAAAATACATTACGATAGCCCACCATTTGAGTGGTAAGACACGAACCAGAAAAACCAACAACGTTGAAAACCTAATCACTGGTTAAAGAAACCAAACAGACGGACGGACAGACAAGCCAGACACCCGACCAAAATCAAGCCAAACCGAGCGATCATTTGGTTCATAGATACTCGTACTTATGCATCTAAAACAAACTTAAAGATACAATTATTTCATTTCGAACAAATGCATGCGTTGTAAGTATTGAAACAATTAATTTTCAATACACGATCACTCGCTGTGCCGCCACCGCCGACCGACCGACAGCGCAAGAAAGCAAAAAAAGACTAGAAAAAACAAGACAGTCAGTACGTGCCGCACGCACTTGAATGGCATGCAGCAGTTTGGCTGGCAGCTGCCACACCGTGGTCGCAAAGGAACAATTGTGGAAAAACATTTAGTGAACTGCTGGGGAAGTAAGTGATCTGAAGATAGATAGATCTAAATCTATGTCCGAACTTTGAAGACTTATTCTCTGTCGTTTTGCATACACCATCTGTACTATTTGAAATTTATTCTAAACATTCGTAAGTCTAATAGCCAAACTGTTGATCTAACAGTCCTTATACAATGCCCAGACATACGGTCAAATCCAACCCTTTCATGATGCCTGCTGGAATTATTCGTACTCAACTAGTCACGAAAAGACTTCGACAATCCAATTGAAATAGGAATACTTCCGCTTATTGGTCTCTGGTCTTTGTTGGCGTTTTTTAGATTAACAGCTTCCTGAATCAGCAAAGTTGAATCGTGTGAGGGGAGTGTAATCCACGACAGTATGGAGAGGCTTTACTGCATCCCGAAAATTTGTCTTTTTGGCGAGGATTTTGGTGTGACAACGTCGATGTCTGACTCATCTTCCGAAACGAGAATATCAAAACGATGACTGTCCTCAATTAGTGACTGGTAAATCGATTCCGATTCTAATCGAGAATCGATTTTGGGGATTCATAAATCGATTATTTTGGAATCGATTACACGCGTCCAACTTTATACTGGAATCGATTATCGACGCTTCAGAATCGAAATTTGGTACTTTTGGCGGTAACAAGTTGTGAAATTTAAAAGAAAAATTTAAAGTTGGTAAAAAATTAAGTCTGAATTATTATAAAAAGTTAAAAATATATAAAAGTTAGGAGCTCAATATGTACCAAACACTTGGTTTTTTGTGGAAGCACCTCCAAGCATTTAAAAAGTCCTCAAAATGGAAAAAGTGTTACAGAAATATTTTGATAATTTTAAATTTGTAATGAAATATTATTTATATTTGGTGAAATATGGTAATAATCGAACTTGATCCACTTTTAAGTATTCCGATCGGATTCATCCTAAAAAATCAATCAACAGATAACGTAGATTGACATATACTAAAAATTCGGTGAATAAATTCAGTCGATTTTTTTACCAAAGTCTACGATCAATACAATATTTTTGTGAATGTAAGGAAATTATTGATAATAAAATATCAAGATTTTCTTACATCCATCGTCGCCATAATCGCATTTCACTAATCTATCATTAGAATTAATTTTTTCAATTTTTTGTTTGCAAGTTTCTTCTTAGAAAGATTAAATTTTAAAGAAATATTACAAAACTTGATCGAAATTCTCGGTGCTTGAATAGCGGACCTAAAAACACGGTCAGTGAGTCTGTAAGCAGACAGACTATTTTCAAACTACATATATGCTTTTCTTAAATTACTTTTCTACTTATATATATATTATATATTATTTAATTTCAACATGAAAGATTTGTGATTTGCAATCATTATAAGATTTTAACAAAAAACTCTTCATAGAAGAGGCTGCAGGCAGACGGACTATTTTTAAACTATATTTTTTACTATTTAAAGTAATATTTAAAATATTTTTTAAATAAAAAATTTAATGTCAACTTAAACTTGAAATATTTTAAATTTTGAATGCGAATTTAAATCTGAATATCTTTTTCAAGTTTGCATTTTAACATTACTATTCAATTTTAATATTGTTTTCTATTGGAGTAACGTACTTGTTCTACTACTCTAATGTAAAGGGTGATTTTTTAAGAGCTTGATAACTTTTTTTTAAAAAAAAACGCATAAAATTTGCAAAATCTCATCGGTTCTTTATTTGAAACGTTAGATTGGTCCATGACATTTACTTTTTGAAGATAATTTCATTTAAATGTTGACCGCGGCTGCGTCTTAGGTGGTCCATTCGGAAAGTCCAATTTTGGGCAACTTTTTCGAGCATTTCGGCCGGAATAGCCCGAATTTCTTCGGAAATGTTGTCTTCAAAGCTGGAATAGTTGCTGGCTTATTTCTGTAGACTTTAGACTTGACGTAGCCCCACAAAAAATAGTCTAAAGGCGTCAAATCGCATGATCTTGGTGGCCAACTTACCGGTCCATTTCTTGAGATGAATTGTTCTCCGAAGTTTTCCCTCAAAATGGCCATAGAATCGCGAGCTGTGTGGCATGTAGCGCCATCTTGTTGAAACCACATGTCAACCAAGTTCAGTTCTTCCATTTTGGGCAAAAAAAAGTTGGATATCATCTCACGGTAGCGCTCACCATTCACAGTTACGTTACGATTCGCATCATCTTTGAAGAAGTACGGTCCAATGATGCCACCAGCCCATAAACCGCACCAAACTGTGACTTTTTCTGGATGCATTGGTAGCTCTTGCAATGCTTCTGGCTGATATTCACTCCAAAATCGACAATTCTGCCTATTTACGTACCCATTGAGCCAAAAATGAGCTTCGTCGCTGAACACAATTTCTTTCTTTCTGAACTTTCTTAACAGAGCACGCATTTTGATAATAAAATTCAATGATTTGCAAGCGTTGCTCGTTAGTAAGTCTATTCATGATGAAATGTCAAAGCATACTGAGCATCTTTCTCTTTGACACCATGTCTGAAATCCCACGTGATCTGTCAAATACTAATGCATGAAAATCCTAACCTCAAAAAAATCACTCTTTATAATAATTTATAAAAAACAAA
Organism: Polietes domitor; assembly: GCA_947397865.1. NCBI lineage: Eukaryota > Metazoa > Arthropoda > Insecta > Diptera > Muscidae > Polietes > Polietes domitor. The sequence continues at coordinate 50,438,369 of OX377621.1, forward strand.
TGAGTGTTTTACATTGAAAAATGTTTTGATAAATTATGCTGCAGCGACTCTTGTAAGGCAAACGCGACGGTCTGAAAGCGGATTAAACACCGTATTCATATAACTTTTCCATCTGAGATAAACATAAACAAAGAAAATAGATCTATTAAGAACAAAGATTACGAACGAATGGTTCGACTACAGCAATAAAAATAATTATTTTTAATGAAACGAAGACACATAAAAAATATGCTGTTAATTTCATATTTATATATTTTAGATTTAAATGCAAACTCAAATGTGGAATTTTATTCTATGGTTGAACATTTTAACCGATTCCGATTAAGAATCGATTCTTGTGTCCGATTCTTCGATTCTAAGAATCTGATTGAAAAATAGTTGATCGGGGAATCGATTCTCGCCCTTAATTACCATTCACTATCCTCAATTGAATGTAATGGATCATGCCGGCATGTGGTTCAATGAAGACCTATGCCTTGACCGTTACAGTGATTTTGCAAGAAAAGTCCTCTGAGCTAAGCTAAGACTAACGACAGAACAACGCTTGCAAATGGTGATAATTTATTTCGAAAATCATGATTTAATGTCACAAACGCAATATTTTGATCAGTGATGAGGCTTATTTTTCGGCTCAATGGACATGTCAGTAAGCAAAAGTACCACAGTTGAAGTGAAGAGAATTTATGAGAGATCCACGATGTCGAGATGATGGGTCTTAATTCTATACAAATAGAGCCAACATTGCCTATTACATCGTAACCCAATTGAATGAAATGTTTACTGAAGACATTTTTTCAAATAGGATATAATTTTCTTTCTAATAAAGTCAATTTTCAGTTTGAAATTATTATTTTATTTAAATTTAAAGTTCCACGCGTAGGTATACACTGACGGCTCCAGAATAGATTGTGAAGTTGGTTCAAGTGTCTTCTCAGAAAAGCTGACTAGGCCATTCCGACATTGTAACGGGTGCATAGGCTTAATTACCTGGCTATTCATGAGGAAATGTCAAAACAAAGCGAGCACATTTTGGTCTTTATCGGATATTGAAATGTGGATATATTTAAATTAGCTACAGGGAAGGTGTTATCTTCATAATATAGGGTCCGCCATCTAACGTTTTTTTTTATTATTATTTGTGGGGTGCCCTCAGCAGCCATTTGAATGAAATTATTTTCCATTATTAACCGGAAGGTTTGTACTTTCAAATAAAAAAAGAAATTTGAGAAAATATTCAGTAGTTTTTTATAGCATTTTCAAAAAAAAGTTATTTTGCGGGCCCTATATTTATGATTTTGTCTTAACCTCAGCGAAAATTTTCATTAAAAAGTCGCCAAAGAAACATTTCATAAAATGTTTGCAACATGTTTCATAAAGCACAAAGAAAGATAGAAAAGAAAAGTGTCATAGAATTTATGAAACATTTCTTAGAAACAATGATATGCAGTTCTTCATTCGAAGAACTTTTGTCATAATAATTAATTATTTGTCATAATATGATTTATGCAAATTTTCATAGATTTTATAAAGAAACTTCATTAATTTTATGAAAAAGTTTCATAAATATTAATAATTTATACTGAATTTTCCAAAATAAGCAAAAATAACAAAAAAAAAAGGTCTGACTCGTTTACTAACCTATCAACACACACCAGCATTGCGAGAGTCTTTGCAATGAATATGTCTTTGACCTATATCAACAAATGAGAATTGCTAGCATTCAACCGAATAAGGTCGACACATGCGGACTGGCATGTCTCAAACAGCTTAAAATGTTGTAAACGGATTTGGTCCAAACATACTTAGGATCTTAAGTCAATCCGTTACACTTTTTATACCTTCCACCTCTAAGAAGGGGGTATACTAACCTTGTCATTCCGTTCGTAACACCTTGAAATATCGACCTGAGACCGTATAAAGTATATATATTCTTGATTGTCATAAAATTCTAAGACGATCTAGCCATGTCCGTCCGTCTGTTGAAAGCACGCTAGCATCTAAACGAAAGGAGCTAGAACGTTCAAGTTTTCCATAAATGGGCCTTATAGTCGTATATCGGTTGGTATTGAAACGTGGCGAAATCGGCCCAAAGGGAAAAATTTTTCCCTCACAAGGACTAAAAATACCCATAATAATCTCTAATATTTTAGCGTATTTAAGCATGGTTTTTTGAATATGTATATTTATATTTGCTTGATATTTGGTATGCGCATTCCCCTTATAGCAAAAACGTGCACCATAAAGTGATTCTTATTTGTAGGGGGTGAAATGGGGCAAAAAAGGGATAAAAATGGTACATATTAAACGACAACAGCTAGAAACACGATATTCGGTGTGTACATTTCTCTAATTGAGTAGATATATAATATATTTTTTCCAATTCGCACTTTTAAGGGGTAAATGGGAATAAAGGGATAAAAATGGTACCAACCAAATGGCTGTACCTAGAATAATGAAATTCGGTGTATACATTCCTCTGATTGGGTAGACACTTAAAATCAACAGATTTTTCAAAATTCGTACTTATTGGGGTTTAAATGAAAAAAGTGGATAAAAATAGTACCAATCAAATGACCGCAGCTAGAGTCATGAAATTCGGAGTATACATTAGACGAATTTTTCGAAATTCGTACTTTTTGGGGTTAAAATGGAAAAAGGGTATACAAATAGTACCAACCAAATGACCGCAGCTATGTACGTCTGATAATGGATTTTGAAAATTTGTACTTTTGGAATTAAAATAGAATGGAAGTACAACCAACTTTGAGCTTTTTGAAAATATAAATATAAGAATATTTATTTTTCGAATTGACGTATTGGTAGCCTTGCCTTATAAGCGTGGTTTAAAATAATATTATAAATTATATATATTATATTTATTATTATTATTATAAATATTATATTTATTTATAAAATTATTTTTTCACTATTTGTATTTGTTTTGGTTTGGCTATATTAAAACATTAATATTTTCCTGTAATATTACTGCACTTCTACGAAAATCGACATCCTCTGTTGAATGCAATCCATGGTGGAGGGTATATAAAGTTCGGCCCGGCCGAACTTAACGCCGTTTTTACTTGTTTAATTTTAATTGTTTAGTTTAAATGTACTGTAAGTATTTCCTACTAAAAATATTTTCTACAATTACATTTTCGGAGAAATTTTCTGAAAGCAGCCCTAATTGATATGCCCATTGATTACACTACGTAACAAAAAAAATCTTTTTGTTTGTTTAAGTGAATTTTTTGCTTTTATCTAATGAATTAGGTCATAAATATAATATAATGAGTGTTCTTTCCTCTACCTAAACGTTTTTTTAGTATATAAACCGCTATTTTAAAAATGATGGAGGTTTCACCACGCATTTTAGCATAACTCACCGATTGTCCGATTTGATTAAGTAAAAACTCCGAGAATCCGCAGCTACATTACCTCCAAGTTACTCTTACACTGTTTTTTGATAAAGTGAATAGTTTTGGAAATATTCAGAAACTTTTTCCAAAATTTTTTTTTTTTCATGCAAAATTGGAAAAAATTTTTTGTCTTAAAATTCATAAAAAACCAAAAAAGTCACAAATGCTCTTTTTTGATCTTTAGTTATAAACATAAATATGTTACAAATAAAACTAGCCACATTTCAATAAAATCGATTAACAAGTTTTGGTTTAATTCTCAACTAGTGATGGTATCTCATTTTGATAAAATTTTTATATGAATATTAATATTTGTGTGAGTATATAGTCGGTTATTGAAATCAAGTAGGACATCGTCGGATAAGATCGCCTTTAATATTTTAGTTAATTAGATTTAATTTCTTTTTTTGTAATTACTAGTTTAAATATTTTGTGCATAAATTTGTGACGAGCCACTCTAATGCTAAAAGCAAATTCCCCAAAACAAATAGCAACAACTACAATGTATTAATAAGAGCATCCTGAATTTAAGGATTCAAGTGAATTTTTCGTTTTATTATCATATAAAAGCATACCTTCATTAAAATTAAGCTGTTTAACAATCTTTTATGCACACTCTTATCTATCTGTACCATGAAAAATAAAGGCACTATTTAAAAATTTTAAAATTCGATGTCATTTCTTAAAAAACGATTAGCCAGACATCAGTTAAAGTTTTTCTTCAGTTTAGAGACATAACCAATGAGAAACAGCAAAAAAATTCACTTAAACAAAATTTTGTTACATAGTGTTATTTAGAAAAACAACCAAAAACGGCTGACAAAAATACTGAAAATTCAACACAAATACTTCATAAAACTATACTTTCGAAATCAGCCATCCATTTAGAAATGAAGTTTGATTGTACTTTAAAACAACTTCTTCTAATTTTGTCCAAATGCAAGTTTGGCGACGAAGCAGTGTGCCGCGACTTCATAGACACAATTCGATTAGAAAGGTCCAATTATAATGGATACTGGCTTATGTCAAGTCTGTCATACAACTCTGTTCATTAAATTTTAAAGTTCTGGCATATTTCATAAAAAAACTGTCCTTAAAATAGGGAATGCGAGAAACATTTATTTTCCAGAGCCATATTTGAATTTATTCTGAGAAATACATGTTTTGAATGAAGGAAGCTTAGTGTAGCTCAATTCTGGGCGAAAGTGAGTGACTGGATTTCTTTCGCATAGTTTTTCGTCCGATTTCACGAAGCTGGATGTCATTCCTTCAGAAGAACTAATCAATATTAAATTATTTTCTTTTTTCAGCACTTCATACCACTGTGTCGGACACAGCACATTTGCCTCATTCATCGATTCATACCAACAAACAAACATACATACCTACATATGTACAAAGTGAGCCGATTTGTTGATAGTCTTATTACCAATATTATTATTACCAACTATTATTGGTGTTGTTGTTGTTGCAGTTGCTGTGGTTTTGTACAATACTAAACAAATAAAACTTTCCATTTAAACGATGTTCATTCTGTCTATTTGTTGGTTTTTTTTTACTTGACTTTGTCGCTTCAAAACTGCCTCACTGAGGATAGGGATCGCATGGGTTGGTTGATGGGTATGGTAAGTGTTGCGCCTTTGATTCTGTTTAAACATAGGACCCGAACACAAACGCAAACACACCAAATACTATTATTGTTATTTTGTCAATAATTTCAAGTGGTTTTTGATAAGATTTTCAACGCATCTCTGTCTATTTGCAGCAGGAAGAAAATCTCTGCCTGTCCGTCAGTCAGTCCATCCGCCCATTGAGTCTATCTGTCTGTGTGTTTGTTTGTTTTTGGCGTTTTTGTTGTTGTTGTCTTTGCCTCTATGGCAATTGTGCATTGACGAATCAAATTCCATAATTTCCCAATCATCATCATTATTAATTATTGTCATTTTTCTACCAATAATTATCACTTTTTACTCGTATGTGTGTGGTTGTTGCTGGCTGCTCTATGTCTGTCTGTCTGCCTGTCGGTATTTCTTCTGTTTGTTTGTTTCTTTGTTTTTCATTTTAAATTCATTTCGGTGCGATCAAAAGATTCGTACGTGTCGAGCACTCTTGTTTGTTTTAATAATGAAAGGAAATGCTAGAGAATTTGTGACAGAATATTCTTTAGACAAAAAAAAAACATAGAAATATCGAAAAGCAGACTTCATGTGGGTATTCTTCTCTGTTTTTCAGGAATGTGTCGCGAGCTACAGGTTTGGTTTGATTTCAAAGGATGACACCAATGTTTAGGTATTCAACTAGGCCATGCTTGGCCTATTACACTATGGAACACAGAAAATAACAAGGTTCAGAATACGGATTCGGATAGAGGGGGAGAAAAGATATAATACACTTGTATCGGTGTTTTAAATATTTATGCAATTTATTTTCAAAACTTTAAACCTTCGTCACTTCTGAAATAACGGCACTACAAGCAAAATGACAGTTATCTGTGATCACTTTTTTCGGGTTAAAAATTAATTTTTTTCAAAAGATAGATTAAAATTTATTTTCAAAATTTTAACAAAAAACAAGTAACGAAAGGCTAAAGTCTGGCTGGACCGACTATATGATACACTCCACTTTCCATCCGAATACAATTCAATTCGGTAAAAAATTTAAAACGGTAAGAATTTTTGTATGTTTCCTAATCATAGGCTAATTGTGACATGACCCAATTTGTCAAATAGAGAAGAATATTTGTTTCGGGGATAAATCCAAACATGGAATGATGTGACCCACTTAAACAATAGGTTCTTCCAATTCAAGTATAACGTGTTATGCTCAATTTTAAGAAATTCTCTGAAAATACGTGGTTTGGTTTCTAGGCCGGAAAAAGTCAAGCCGGGAGGGAAATTTTTATGGGAGCTATATATAAATCTGACCCATTTTCACCATGGATGTTTCTAGTGGAAACATAAGATATTTTGCCAAATTTGAAGAAGATCTGTTAAAATATGTAGTTTCAAGAGCAGTAAAAATCCAATCGGTAGCGAAATTTGAATGAGAGCTATATATAAATCTGAACCGATCTGAGCTATTTTCACCACAGGTGTTCCTAGTATAAATATAAGATGTTTTGCAAATTTGAAAACAATCTGATAAAATATGTGGTTTCTAGAGCGGAGATACTCAAATTAGGAGCGAAATTCGTATGGGAGCTATATACAAATCTGAACCGATCTGACCCATTTTAACCATGAATTAACCAAAATTTGAAGGACATCTGTTAATATATGTGGCTTCTAGAGCAGAAAAAGTCAAATCGGGAGCGAAATTTGAATGGGAGATATATATAAATCTGAACCGATCTAACACATTTTTACCACAAGTGTTTGGAGTTGAAATATAAGGTGTTTTGCGAATTTAGAGGAAAATCTGCTAAAATATGTGGATTCTAGAGCAGAAAATGTCAAATTGGGAGCGAAATTCGTATGGGAGCTATATATAAATCTGAACCATATTCACCATGGATGTTTCTAGTGGAAATATAAGATATTTTACCAATTTTAAAGTAAATCTGTTAAAATATGTGGTATCTAGCGTGAAAAGAGTCAAATTGGGAGCGAAATTCGTATGGGGGCTATATCTAAATCGGAACGGATTTTCTTCAAATTAAATGGCGTTCGGCCTCGTACCGAAAAACTTCGTTGTGCAAAGTTTCATTTGATTCTGTCTACAATTGTGTTCTGTATCGTGATTACAAAAATAGATGGACAGACAGACGGACGGACAGTGCTAAATCGATTCAAAAAGGGATTTTAAGTCGATCGGTATAATTAACAATGGGTCTATATCGATTCCTTTTGGGTGTTACAAAGACATAATACTCTCGTGGAGTGTATAAGTAAATTAAATATTAAAATTTTAATTTATTCATTCAATTAAATATTAATTTTTTTTCGAAAAATTTTAATTAATTTTAAAAAATTTAAACCTTCATAATTTGTACCACGAGCAAAAGGACAATATTCTGTGATCACTTTTCGGTCAAGAATTAAAATTTTCTTTAAAAAATAACCATCATAACTTCTAAAATCACGGCCCTACGAGCAAAGGGACAATAATCTGTGATCATTTTTTGGTTTCAGAATTAAACTTTTATTTCGAAAATTTTAAATTTATTTTCAAAACTTCTTAAATAATAGCAAAAGAACAATACTCTGTGATAACTTTCTTCGGGTTAAAAATTTAAATATTCGGCAAGTGAGTTGTGCTTCTCGTTCGTTTGTGAGAATCATTTCCTTATAGAGGCCGGGTTTGATGTTGAAAAGTCGCAGCGAAACCACTTGAAAAGACTTTTGACATGGTCGAAATCATGATCGTGGTAGTCTGCAGCCAAGTAATAAATGTCAGCATGCCATTTGTAAATAAATTTGCATTCTATTAAATATAGATGCAAATATGGTCTTGAGCCAGGAGAATATAACAGTTCAAATCAAATATTGATTACAGACAAAAAAAAAACAAACGAAAAAACAAAAATTTTTCTTATTTTCAAAAATGCAAACCCTACGAACAAAATGACAATAATCTGTGATGACTTTTTCGGGTGAAAAAATGAAAATTTTAGTTCAAAAAATTAAAATTTTATTTAAAAAAAATAAAATTTTATTTCAAAATATTAAAATTTTATTTAAAAAAAGTAATATTTTATTGAAATTTAAATTCTATTTCAAAATTTTAACCCTCATAACTTCTTAAATAACAGCCTTTTGCTTATTTGTATGATGAATCGGGATAGGAACTCTTGTGATCCTTAAATTTTAAGTATAGGAATATTTTTCTGAAGAACATTTTTGTGGATCTTTTTAACCCTGTAGCTCCTTAATATAGGGGTATTTTTGGTCCCTTTTGTACAAAAGTATTAATAACACCCCTAAAACAAGGATTTACGGTTCAAAATGTTCTACAAAAATATTTGCAATAAAATTCTACTAAAAGTCTCTGAATACACCAAAACTCAAAACTTAACTTAAATGCCAGAAATAAGTCAAAACCTAAAATTTATTTTAAGATTAATTTCGTGCTTTTTCCGAATTGGTGCTAAACTTCTCAAAAAAGTTAATTTTAGGGGTTGTTTGAATGGAAAAAATAATCTACGTCAAATTTCACATTAAAAGGCTTCATTTTGTTCACAGTATTATCAATACCTATTTATATCTTCCCGTCATATAGCTAATTTCATCCTGCAAAACAGTGAAACCTTTGACTAAATATTTCAATATTTATTTAAAAATTTTCGTTGACTGCTTACACCGTCCAACAATACTTTCTTGGAACTCAACAAGACCATATACACGTGACGCTAGACGTCGTATATAGGAGAACTGTGTACTCACTTTTCCATTTGGTGATATTTTCTCCTTTCCAAAGGATAATAATAATTTTATTTAATAATTTATTTACTATTCGGAGTCATACAAAGGCGACAGTGGTATCAGATTAATTATAAAAATCTCTGCTAAAAATACTTCAAATTTCATGCTTCTGCATTTATTACTTTAAGCATTAACAAGCATTTCAAATGTCCACTTTCAAAAATAAATAAACTATAACTTTCTAAGGGGGAAACTTGAAATAGTTCTTAGTGCTAAACTAAGACAGATAGATGCATGAAATTTGAAGTATTTTTAGCAAAAAGTCTTCTCTTAAATCTAAAACAAAGATATTATAACTTATATATTCATTGTCCTGTAAAAATGGGAGAATAGAGCACCAAATGGAAAACTGAGTACACAGCATTTCTATATACGATATCTAGGTTCATGTGTATACGGTCTTCTTCAGCTCCAATAAAAAATTAAAATTGTATCATACCTCCGTGCGATTATGATTGAATTGTCTTATCTTTCATTTCATGATATAAAAAATAAATGTTCATATGTAAGTGTCGTGACAATAACAATTTCCATATATTTCTTCTATCAATAACCATAACTCTCCATTTTCCATGCCAAATGCAATGCAATGTAAAATTAAACTAAATGCAATTCAAATCAATTCCTTAGACTATGTTAACCCTTACTAAAAAGTAAATTGGCTTACTTCCACCCTTCGCAGCAAACTAAACAACCCAAAGAGAGAGAGAGAGCGACAGTGAGGGAGAAAAACAAGATAAATATTAAGAAAGATTGTTACGTTCACAAAAGTTTGTCTTCTATTCCCCAAACAACAATATACTTTTAACAAGAACAAATTTTCTTTAGAAAATAATTTGCATTAAATCCTTTATAGTTATTGTTTTAGTTTTCAAAAAGGCAGCAGCAGTAGCAGCAACAAAGCCAACAACAGCAACCATAACACATCAACATGTTTCCCCAAGAATTCATTACATTTAAGTGAATAGAAAGTAGATGTTTAAGCATCTACTCTTTACACACTGCACTGCAGACTACGGTCTCGTATGGAAAAATTGAAAGTTTTAAATTTGAAAGGAAAGAAAATGTCTGCAGGAAGTGTGGTATGGTGTGCGTGTGTGTGTGAGGGTAGCAGGAAACACCTCACCGAAGACACTATTAACAAAAATCGTCAGTTTGTGAAATGGAGAATGGAGCAGCATTGGCAGCAACCTGTCACACATCTTCATATGGAGTGGATATACCCACACACTGGCATATGTATTAGAGTGGCTGACAAACTAAACAACCCAAAGAGAGAGAAAACTAAGACTTTTACATTACCCGGGCAAAAGGGAATACACATATTCATTCCCTGCATAAATTTAATTCCTTTTGGGTATACCTAATATGGTTTGAAATATCTGCATTTATCTGTTTTGTTTTTTTTTTTATTATTTGATCCTTTCTTTTCATCTTTTTCTTTCTTATTGGTGTGCTTTATTTTAATTACTGACAAATTTAAAAAAATGCTTTGCAAAACATATTGTATCAAGATGAATGAATCGTCAGATTTCAGTAGCTGACCCGAGCTAATGAAATCTAACGATTCGGGTCAATGAGAAAATATCCACTTTTGAGAAAATTGTAACCGAAGGATTTGTAGAAGGTTTGGGGACATTGGTTTTTTTAGTATTATAAAGGGAGCAAAACATAAATCTAATGCTTTAATTAGCCCCTACATTTTTAGGAACACACTTAGCGCTTACAACACAAAAACACAACCAATACTACACTGAAATAATTATCTTCATATTATTTATGAAAAAAGTCTCCAAAGAAGCACTTCATAAATTGTATGAAACATATTTCATAAACCCCAAATCAATGAAAAGTGTCATTAAATTTATGAAATATTTCTTAGAAACTATGAAATACAGTTCTTACTTCGATGAACTTTTGTCATACAAGTTCGCTATTTTTCATAATATGATTTATGAATATTTTCATAGATTTTAGAAAGAAACTTCATTAATTTTAAACAGGTCTGACTTGTTGACTAACAATCAATACACACCATCATTCCGATAGTCTTTGGCCAAAATCAGGTTAAATACTTATGTCAGAGTTAACAGAGGACAAATGAGAATTCAACCGAATAAAGTCGACACACTAAAAACGTAGTTGTAAGTTATGAAACATATCATAAAAAACTATGAAATCATTATATTTATGAAGACATTTCATGACATAAATATTTTATTGGTTATGACATCATAATATTTAAGAATAGTTTCTTTAATACAATGAAATCATTCATTGATCTTATGAAACTCAGTTTCACTAATTTAACAATTTTGTTTTTTGAAATATGAAATGATTATGAAAAAATTTTACGAAACATTTCATTTTATTTATGAATTTTTCATACATATTAAGAAAAAATTCACTAAATTTATCAAAAACCTTTTATGAAATCGCTTCATAAATATTATGAAGGAAAATTTCTTTCAGTGTAGCTACATCATTTTCATAATGAGTTTCATGAAGGCCGTTCCCTATCGAAAATTTCCCACGTAAATTTCTTACAGTTTGCGTTAAGGACTCACTACTTTGGAAGTAAATTTTGAATAATTTTGTTCGAACCTGAAAATAAAAATAAAGTCAAAGTAATCGGTTGTTCAAATTTAAACTTTTAAATGGCCCACCCTATTTTATATGATTTTGTTGCTTCTTTGCCAACCAAAGGGCTGAAATGTTTTAATAATTTATTTTCGCATTTTTGCGACTCACAAACGTTAAATGACTGTTAATACTAAATCAATTCAGATAAAATACAATACAAACGAAAAAACTAAAACAAATGAGCATTGGTTCGGCAGAAGTATTTCTGGGTAATTATACCCAGATAAGTAAAGGGTGTTTTTTATTGGGGTATAGAACTTTAAGTTGGCATCACTTTTTTAACTGGCGGCCATTTTGTCAGCTGTCAAGTGATTAATATTTAGTTTGGTTTGCCATTTCATCATGAACAGGTTGACAAAAGAACAACGCTTGCAAATCGTGCAAATTTATTTCGAAAGTAATGGTTCAGTTCGCGAAGTTCACCGCAAGCTCCGTCCATATTATGGTCGACATAATCGTCCATCAGAGCAATTAATTCGGTTAACCATGGATCGTGTGATTTGACACCATTGGATTATTTTCTTTGGGGATATGTGAAGTCGCTCGTCTACGCCAACAAACCAGAAACGTTAGGGGACTTGGAAGCCAACATTCGTGGCGTTATTGCCAACATACGGCCCCATATGCTCGAAAAAGTGGTTGAAAATTGGACCTGTAGAATTGGCTATATTCGAGCCAGCCGCGGCGGCCACATGCCCGAAATCATATTTAAACATTAATGGCATAAAATTATCCTTCCAATAAAGCCAAATTAATGGACATTAAAACGATTTTCTTGTGTTTACATTGTTGGACATTAAACCACCAACACGCTTACGTAGAGTGCGAACTGAAGAAACTGAAAATATCGCATCTGTATCGGCCAGTGTTAATGATGACCATCAATTATCGATTCGTCGCCGTTCGCAGCAATTGGGCCTCTGTTACTCAAAAACGTGGAAATGCCAAAATTGGACTAAGCGGATGGACCATTTGAGGCGCAGTCAAGGTCAACATTTGCATGAAATAATCTTCAAACATTAAATTATATCGACCGTACTATCGATTCAAATAAAGATTTCATGAATTTTTCTGAATTGTATGTGTTTTTTTAACTTTCCTATAGCTTTTAAAAATCACTCTTTATTTGTATTTTTTCCCTCTGGACCGATTTCGTCCACTTTCAATCCCAACCGATCTACAATCATAAGACACATTTAGGCAAAATTTGAACCTCCTAGCTCATTTCGTTCGGCCGCTATCGTGCTTTCAACAGACAGACGGACATTAGGGCGTACCTTAAAAAAAAAGTTCGCCGAACACCTTCGAATATGAAGTATTATTGAAAGGTAGTTTCAAAAATTTTTTTTTATTTTTTTATGCCGAACGTAGGGGTCGCGCTTTTACATTTTTCTATATAACTTCTGCATTTATAAACGGATTTTAAAGTGTGATACATCGATGTTTTTGTCTCGACGAGGCCGATTTTTGACTTTGAAGTCATTGAGCTCAAGCACCCCCTTCTGGTACTTACCCATCATATCTCCGTTGCTACTACCCTAATGTACCACTCTAATATCAGAAAATTAAAGCTCGCATAAAATCATGAAACTCTTCCTAAGGAAGTATGTCGATTTTCGGCCTCGTCGAGACAAAAACATCGATGTATCACACTTTAAAATCCGTTTATAAATGCAGAAGTTATATAGAAAAATGTAAAAGCGCGACCCCTACGTTCGGCATAAAAAAATAAAAAAAATTTTTTGAAACTACCTTTCAATAATACTTCATATTCGAAGGTGTACGGCGAACTTTTTTTTTACTTGTAACCTGGTACGCTCTAACGGACATGGCTATATCATCTTAGAATTTTACCACGACCCAGAATATATATACTTTATGGGGTCTCCGATGAATATTTCAAGATGTTACAAACGGAATGACAAAGTGAATATCCTGGAGGTGGAGGGTATAAAAATATACTTAAATACTCTAAAATATTAGGGGTTATTATAGGTATTTTTAGTCTTTGTAAGGCAAAACTTTTTCCCTTTGGGCTGATTTCGCCCAGTTTCAATCCCAACTGATCTACGACTATAAGATGCATTTATGGAAAATTTGGACGTCCTAGGTCCTTTCGTTTAGATGCTAGCGTGCTTTCAACAGACGGACGGACGGACATGCCTAGATCGTCTTAGAATTTTATGACGATCAAGAATATATATACTTTATAGGGGCTCAGGTCGATATTTCAAGGTGTTACAAACGGAATGGCATCCTGGACGTATAGGGTATAATTACAAGGAAATAAAAAACAAAATATAGTTTTTAAATGTTGACAATTTTCTATAAATCTAGAAGCATTTAGCTGGAAATACTGTATAAAAATATATATATAAATATATCATACCACAAAAAAAAAATAAATTTTTTCTAAAGTTACTTAGGACAAAATTCTTTAATTTCGATCTACAATTTCATATTTTTTGAAAATCGGGAAATAAAGCTTTATTCTCCACCTAGCAAAGTACAAATTTGAAAACATTATCGGAAAACACAAGCAAAATTTTAGTTCCGTCCATAACATAATTTATAGTTTAATTTTTTGAAAAGAATTTTGAAAACTATAGCCAAACTACGCATTTTTCCAAAAAAAATCTAATAAAAATGTTGTTATCATTTTTTAGTAAGGAATGTAAGCAGGATTAATACACACATATCCATACAAATATGTACGTAGTTAAATACTTTACCATTTTGAGATATATTTGAATATCTCAACCGAACAAGAACTTATATATCGGCGTAACTACAGTGTGACAAAATATTGATCGCACAATATAGATATTAATACAAAGCATACACATGCTATGGAAATTCAAATCGTAAGATCATATATAGATCATTCCATGTCAAACCGAACACCTTTTTTACATCACCATTTCCGATTTCGTTGAAACTTTGTACGACAACTAAACTTTATAAAATATTTGATTCGTAGAAGACGAAAAAAAAACGATTTTTTTTTTTTCAAAATATATGACCAATTGAAAATTGGCAAAATCAAGAAAAACGTGCCGAGGTATAAACATTGCAAATGGTGTAGTGAGAAAACACGTGGGCACAATTCAATGAATGGTGGCTTATTTTGAAGGTAATTACAAGTACTTTTCGCCGGCGTTCTTGGCTATTGACTGTAACTGACAACAATTTTGTGTAATTCTGTATTTTCTTCTTCTTTTGTATTTTTCACTATGAAAACACCAACCTAAAAATTCAGACAAAATATAGGCATATTCCCTGATCGATTCTAAACAAACCCTGAAAATTTCAGTTTGGAGAAATAATGGATTGTATAAAAAAAACATTTACTAAATGTAGTCGCCCAAATTGGTCATATATTTTGAAAAAAATTTCGGTTTTTTTAAATACGTGTAAAATATTTTTTATAGTAGGATATGTTTTGGAAAAATCGTTAAAATCGTGGTCGTATTGTTGTTTACGAAAATCGTTCGGTTTGATATGGAATGAACGATATATGCAGTCAAAATACACTCTATTTGTCATATATATTATGGAAGCTATGACGGCATTTGTGGCTCAATTTCATAATAACCCTTTATCTTTCTTAGGTTGTGTTATAATTGAATAAGAATTGTGCCCGCAATATTCCACGTCACACTGTTTGTGGGGCCTACCTATCAACTCACCTGCGTGCGCGTGTGTGTGTGATGGCACATGTATGTGAAATAGATAATACTGTGTGTCCAAAATGCTTTCCAGGTGACATGAAACAACACTTAAGCTGCTCATATGTACGTCGAACATCCCGTAAGTAAAAGCCCCGTAACGTAACAGCTAAAGTGCGACACTTACGATTGCTCGACTACAAAATACGCACGTTTGTGCATATGAGTGTGTGTGCACACACAGTCAGGTTGGCTGCCACTCGTATGTATCTCTATGAATGCTTGACTGCGTGTGGCATTCATGTGCGACATTAATTGAAAACTGTGGAGACGACTGGGTAGGCCGGAAGGTGGAAAGGTGGAAGACATCATTTTCAGGAAATGTTTTTTTTTTTAGTTTTCCCCATTTTTAGAATACGCACATTAACGCACTACCGAGGCTTCCCAGGGCTGATGTGGGGGGCAGTGTAGAAAGTGTGATGTGTGCTAAAACGTTGCCCAGCGACAGAAAGAGGTGCCGTGGAGATTCTCAAGAAGGACAATGGCGCAAACTTAGTATTTTCAATTGAAATTAACAAGTGGTGTGTATGCCTAATTCGCAAATGGTCTCATAGTATGACTTAGGAGACCTTACAAATGTTCTTAACTATTTTAACTTATCTAAACAATGTATATATACATTTGGAACAAAAATTGTTTTTACTTTGGATTCCTATAAATAAAATACGACAAATCACAAGGAAAATTATTTGGTCGCCTATGCCTGCATCATTCTTTGCGGTTAGATTCATATTTATTGTCAAAAATCAGGATCAGTAAATTTTAAATGGAACATAGGAACATACATGTCAAATATCCAGGCCTCAATATAACAAAAAACTTTCCACAAACTTTCTCAACAAAAATAGACGGCCAATTGGCCAGTTGGATCCCTGCGCAACGTATGAAGCTGTAATTCAACGATCACTACCATTTGGAAACAAATACTACCCATCAAAAAGACAGCACCCAAAGATGTGAAAAAGATGTTCATCTTGTTATTCGGAAGTAGTAAAAATTGGAATCTTCACCAATGAATTTAACATGTAGTTGTTGGAGGGATATCTTTTATTTGGGAAGACTTGAAAGATATTTTCCTTTCAGAGTGGAAATACTAGTTTGTCTTTCTTTAATGGAAAAATATCTATGTAAAAGAAATACAAAATTTCGTTTTTCGGGCACGATAAAAAATAATTTCCTATTAGCTGGCATTGTAATGAACAATATAAGTTCTGGTTGAAGAAATTCTATGGATTGTGCTACTTTTGTAGAAGTAAGAGAAAATCACAAAATGTTCCCTACTTTTAGGTTTTCAATTAAAGCTTTTGCTTAAATCAATTGAATACGACATATGGGCATTTCCATGATGTCGAACATAAGGTCGTACACATTTAAAGTGCCAAAAAGGTGAAAATAAAACGGATTATTATTTTGACCATATGCTTAACTTATAGCTCTTAATTAACAGTATAATTAGTGTTTTAGATAATTTAAAAAAAACAAGGCATTCGCACGTGACCAAAAACAGAAGTCGTTTGCGCGGCTAACAATTCAAACGCCGACAGCGAAACTTGTGGCAATATTTCAATGTGGCTAATGTTGTGCACTGATGTCTCTAAATAATTTTGATTTTATTCAAAAAGTATTAATACTTTTTTTGTAATTTAACATTAAGCCCTGTTGAACGTGACATTGTCTCTGTTGCACTTTACTGCGAAAATTTAGGTAATATATATTTTAATCAACAGAAGCATTCAATCTATTTATTCTCGCATAATAACAGCAAACAACAAAATTTTGTTTTTTAATTTAATGTTTTGAAATTTTAGCTGAACTTCTTTCAACTTTCTCACCGCCGTTTTCAGCTCTCTTTATTTTTTGTCTCCGTCTTTGCTCATCTAGATTTAAATAATTAAAATATAATTTTTACATAAATATATTATTTATGTAAAATATTTTTTATTATTTTTTTTATTTTTCACACTAACGATGTCGAACGTGACCAAATTTAAAGAAGTACCAAGGTCACAAATTTTCTTATTTTCCAATAAGAATTTTTTTATTTTAATTGTATAAAAATCTCTATTTGAACTCAAAATTTGATGATCCTTCTGCATGTACTTTGGACACAGTAGCAACAAATGTTGATTTACCATGTACAGCAAAAAGTTACAGTAAATTGCAGTCGTATAGTGTCGTATCCTTTAATTTTTGACACATTGTACTCCCTAAAAGGGTAATATCTCTATTTAAAAACTTTTAGCAAAACAAAATGTGCAAGATAAATAATCAAACGAGTAAAGTTGCACTTTCTCGACTTTGCATTCCAATATCTCGAGACGGAATATGAATAAATGTAAAATTTGTGTACATTAGTTAAATTTGATTGTTTCCCTATAATAAAACAAAGTGTTTGCAAGAACTTTTAATTTTTTGATCTTCGTGGACCTTTCTGTGGAAATGCCCATATACTTCTACTAGAATAGTCGTAACATTTACATTTACTCATAGATTTTGCCAAACATGATTTGTTTTCTTCATTAGGATGCAATGGCTGGCAACGGCTATTGAAAATTTAAAAATATATTTTAATTTTTAAGTTAATGACAGAAATATATATTTAAAAAGAGGCTATATATTAAACAAATAAAAACAAGGATTTTCAATTTTTCTTATAAAGAGGTTAATAACTTTTACATTTAAATATATATATTATTCACAGAAGCATTGTGCTCTTCTTTAGCTATTAAAAAATGGAAAAAATATTTTTTGCAAATTTTTTCTAAATTTTACGTGTCACAAAGAACCATTTAAAAAAATATATTTTGCCTCAATTTTTGTGAAGGTAATATTCCGATGATTTGTAGCCCTTACCTTACCTACCCTCTTAACGTATACAAAGAAATGATCGAATTTATACTACCAAAATGCTAGTAAAGAGTGATTTTTTTGAGGTTAGGATTTTCATGCATTAGTATTTGACAGATCACGTGGGATTTCAGATATGGTGTCAAAGAGAAAGATGCTCAGTATGCTTTGACATTTCATCATGAATCGTCTTACAAACGAACAACGCTTGCAAATTATTGAATTTTATTATCAAAATGCGTGCTCTGTTAAGAAAGTTCATTGCGCGCTTCCATTTTATGGTCAGTTTAATCGACCCACTGAAGCGGCTATTCGGGCTATTGTGACTAAATTTCGCACCAAATTTACATTGTTGGACATTAAACCACCAACACGCTTACGTAGAGTGCGAACTGAAGAAAATATCGCAGCTGTATCGGCCAGTGTTAATGATGACCACCAATTTTCGATTCGTCGCCGTTCGCACCAATTGGGTCTCTGTTACTCAAAAACGTGGAAATGCCAAAATTGGACTAAGCGGATGGACCACCTAAGACGCAGCCGCGGTCAACATTTAAATGAAATTATCTTCAAGAAGTAAATGTCATGGACCAATCTAACGTTTCAAATAAAGAACCGATGAGATTTTGCAAATTTTATGCGTTTTTTTTTTTAAAAAAGTTATCAAGCTCTAAAAAATCACCCTTTACAAACATTAAAGGCACCATCGACGAAAATTGGAATTTTGCTAAAATTTAAAAAAAAATCCATAAAATTTATCGTGTTGATTTTATGAATGATGCACACAAAAAATATATTTTTAGGTCTCGAACAAATTTTCTTTTTATTTGTTGGTTGCGATTAACGATGATGGGCTCGCCGACTTAACTAGTTTTAGTAAAATGTCTAATAAAAAACGCAGTGAGGTCACTTAATTATTGTAACACGAAAACTGATGCAAATTTTAATGCAACTCAATAGTTTATTCATGTATGATATTTTCATTGCTAACATTCCAATGTATTTTTATACACTCCACGAGAGTATTATGTCTTTGTGCATTTGTTTGTAACACCCAAAAGGAAGGGAGATAGACCCATTGTTAATTATACCGATCGACTTAGAATCACTTTTTGAATCGTTTTAGCGATGTCCGTCTGTCTGTCTGTCCATCTATTCTTGTAATCACGATACAGGTCGCAATTGTAGCCAGAACCAAATGAAACTTTGCACAACGAAGTTTTTCTATTCTCTATTTAATTTGAAGAAAATCGGTTCAGATTTAGATATAGCCCCCATACGAATTTCACTCCCGATTTGACTCTTTTCACTCTAGATACCGCATAATTTCACAGTATTTCTTCAAAATTGGCAAAACATCTTATATTTCAACTAGAAACACCTGTGGTTAAAATGTGTTAGATCGGTTTAGATTTATATATAGCTCCCATACAAACTTCGCTCCCGATTTGAGTCTAGCTCCCGATTTGATTCTGGTCTAGAAACCACATATTTTATCAGATTGTCTTCAAATCTGGCAAAACATCTTATATTTAAACTGGGAACACTTCTGGTGGAAATAGGTCAGATCGGTTCAGATTTATATATAGCCCCCATACAAATTTCGCTCCCGATTTGACTTTTTCTGGTCTAGAAGCCACATATTTTTGCAGATCTTCTTCACATTTAGCAAAATATCTTATATGCCCACTAGAAACACCCATGGTGAATTTAGGTGAGATCGGTTCAGATTTGTATATAGCTCCCATTCAAATTTCGCTCTCGATTTGACTTTTACTGGTCTAGAAACCACATATTTTATCAGATTTTTTTTTTTCACATATTTTATCAGATTGTCTTCAAATTTGGCTAAACATCTTATATTTAAACTAGAAACACTTCTGGTGGAAATAGGTCAGATCGATTCAGATTTATATATAGCTCCCACACAAATTTCACTCCCGATTTGACTTTTTCCACTCTATAAACCACATATTTTAACAGATCTTCTTCAAATCTTGCAAAATATTGTATATATCAACTGGAAATATGTGTAGTGAAAATGGGTTGGATCGGTTCAGATTTATATATAGCTCCCATACAAATTGACTTTTTCAGCTCAAGAAACCACGTTTTTTCACAGCGTTTCTTCAATTTGAACATAACACGTAATACTTGAACTGGAAGAACCTATTGTGTAAGTTGGTCACTTCATTTTTAGATATAGCCCCGATACAAATATTCTTCTTGATTTGACAAATTGGGTCAGGTAATATTAGCCTATGAATAGGAAACATACAAAAATTCTTCCCGTTTTCACTTTTTTACCGAATTGAATTTTATTCGGAGAGAAAGTGGAGTGTATCATATAGTCGGCCCCGCTCGACTTTAGCCTTTCCTTACTTGTTTTAACTGCAACTTCCCGTTAATTACAAAATGTTATTCGAGTTGTATATGAGTCATTCCATGTCAAGCGGTACAGTTTTTGACCTCGATAGCTGCGATTGATTTGAAAGTTTGTGTGGTGTTCTCATAAAAATATTGTTTACGTATTTTTGAAGTAAAAAAATACTACTCTTTCAAAAAGGTGTGTTCATTCAATCGC
Source organism: Polietes domitor (assembly GCA_947397865.1). Classification (NCBI taxonomy): domain Eukaryota; kingdom Metazoa; phylum Arthropoda; class Insecta; order Diptera; family Muscidae; genus Polietes; species Polietes domitor. The sequence continues at coordinate 50,459,007 of OX377621.1, forward strand.
CTGTAACTCCTGAAATATTTTAATGTGTTATACCTTGTTTTGAAGGCTATTTCAATTACTTTTAAAATATTAATTTGGTGTTTTATAGCAGGGTTCGATTTTATAAAGTTTTTGCAATTTTAATTCTTTTATTTTGATTTTCTAAATAATTACACCAATCCATTTTGTTGAAATTTTAAAGTAGTGTGCTTAGGACTATTTTCAAGCGACTGTGTGAGTTTGAAAGAGGTGAAATGATGGCTTCTCTTTTTTATGATGTTTTTTACATCATCAACCAGAATTACAATTTTTTCATTAGTCCATAAAGACAAGGTATAAAAACAATGGGAAATCCAAGAAAAAATAGGTTATGGAAAAATTAAATTTTTTAATTTTTTGTTGTGATATTGAAGCAGTGGGCGAAGAAAGTACCCGGCTTTAGATGGAAATAGTTAAATTTAGTGCAATCTAATCACCCTAAACAATAGCAAAGAAACATTCACTTTGAAATACCAAAATATGATTCTATTCTGATTCTATTCAATAAATAAAATAAATAGATTTCCATTAAATATTTTAAACTTTAAAAATTGAGACATCAATACATTCGTGTGCTGTAATTGGACACAGGACTTTTAATTCATAAAAGGTTCCTAGAGCACTATCATTGCCGCTTATCCGCTAAAAACAAGGGGCGTGAACTAAACATCGTTTTCTTACCCAAAAATTAATTTTCAAATATATCTAAACATATGTTTATTACAGCATTTTGTTACAGCTTCATAATCTTTAGGAAAATTTAGAGTTTCTTATTTATTTGACCATCTTCAACATTTAAAAACATACATGACATTTACATATCATAGGCCATTGAAAAGAGTGTCCCCCCTATCGGACCCACAACTGAAGAGTCCTTAGCAAACACATACATATGTACATATAAACAACTTGAAAATAACATGAATCCTTATTTCAAACAAAGTCATCATCATCTGTGTAGCTCTCTTTCAACTCACTTCACTCCATGCATTACTTGGTATCAACATTGAAGCTGCAACACCTCCACTGAGGAGTTTGCACGAGGACACATAGTCATCGACATCGATAAACAGCTCAAAGTGAGTAAATAGAAAAGTAAATGTATTTGATAAATATATTAAGAAAGCAGGACATCACACAAGCATACTGCTCTGCCCTGCCCTGTCCTGCTCTCAATCGATGTATACTTGACAACATGTGTAACAATTCCCAACACTCACTTTGCTCACCACACTCTGCCACCAGGAATGAATTGACAGCAAAAAACTCTCAATAAATGCGTTTCTAGACAGATCTACGCATTAAAATTGAAAATATGTATTTGTGGTGCGAGTGTGTTTTTTCGGAATCGAAGGCCAGTTTCATTTTAAAAGTACTTTGTTAAACAAAAAAAAAGAAAAAAAACACAATTTGTTACAAACTGCCATTCCATTCGTTTCATTTGAAGGTTTAACAAGCGCTTGGTGGTGGTGGTGCTCTAAATTTAATACTTAAATCAGTATTCAAATTGGATTTGGCGCCAACAAGTGTTTCGTTCGCAATCACCCTCGCCTCGCCACTCATCTCATCATAATCCTTCTCCACTCCACTTCACTTCGAACATGTCCTTTTCTTTTTTTCTGGCTACGTGGACTGGGCAAATGTATTCAGGTTAACACCCACTTACAAATATTGAAAAATGTATGAAATTTATTTACGAAAATCTCACTTTTCTTAAATTCTCGAGAATTTTGGACAGTGAGCGCTTGCTCTACTCCAAAATAAATACATTTCTCCTCATATTACCATAAATTACCCTACAAAGGAGCTGAAGCCAAGCACTGCACAGCACACAATTCAGCTCCGCTGCACTGTCGAGTGCAGTGCTCGGTGTCGTAGTAATATGATCCCGATATGAACACACTTTAAATGCTATGCTTATCATCGCAATTAGCACTCTGCGTTCAGTGTGTTTGGGAAGAATTCAAATAGAAAAATCGGAGGATGTGAACAACATGTGTCACTGTGCGTGCGGTGCGATGCGGCATTGTTTGTTTCGAAAATTAGCTATAAACCACAATACGCAGAATTCGAAAGACATGTGCTCGGAATATATTGGAAATTGAGTTTAATTTGTTTTCTTAAAATATAAAATTGATTTGTAGTCGAATTAATTTTTTTCATGTTAAAATACTTTAAAATAATGCATTGTCCGTCCGCAGTCGGCTCGAAGCAGTAGGTTCCTTTGAGTACAAATAAAATCGCACACTATTCATTGATTGACAGCAGCGTCGCGGATGTGTGGGATGGAAGGGACATTTGTATGGGGTAGATATCAAAACATAAAGCATTAGTTGAAATATGGTGTAATATGTGATGTATAGGGCCGATATTAAAGCAGGGTCATGGTATGACATGATGTCAATAATCTTGTCGGCAACTATTTTAAAATGGGAATAGAGGATAACAATAGTACTAACCAAACAGCCGCAGCTAGAATAATGAAATTCGGTGTATACATCCCTCTGATTGCGTAGACACGTAAAATAAACGGATTTGTCGAAATTCGTACTTTTTAGGGTTAAAATGGAAAAAGGGGATAAAAATATGATATGAAAAGGAAATAGTACCAACCAAATGACCGCAGCTAGAGTCATGAAATTCGGAGTATACATTCGTCTTGCTGCGTAGACACGAAAAATAAAAGATTCTCTTTAAATTCGTACTTTCAACGAATACAATGGGTACAGAGGGATACAAATAGTACCAACTAAACGTCTACAGCTAGAATGATGAAATTCGGTGAGATTTTTGATTTTAGAAAGTCGTACTCTTAAAGGGGTAAACTAGGAAAAAGGGGGTAAAAATGGTACCAACCAAATAGCCTCAGCTGAATTCGGAATTCGGTGTATACATTCCTCTGACCGCATAGACAGCAAAATAAACAGATTTTTCCAAATTCGTACTTATTTACTTTTACGGCAAAAAATTGGTTGAATCATGAAGTGTACGTGAGAATAAAAATAGAAAAGAAATACAGCCAACTATAGCACCCACTATCTACCAATATTTATGGTATTTAAGCTATTTTGAAAATATAAATATAAGTATATTTATTTTTTAAATTAAATTACAGTATTAGTTTTGTTAATTAAATTATTAGTTCGATATATATAGTGTAAACGTATCGGTAGCCTTGCCTTATAAGCGCGGTTTGAAAAAATAAAAATGTTATATTTATTTATAAAAATATTTTTTCAATATTTGTATTTGTTTTGGTTTGGCTATATCAAAAAAGTTTATATTTTTCTGTAATATTACTGCACTTCTACGAAAATCGACAGCCTCTGTGGAATGTAATCCATGGTGGAGGGTATATAAAGTTCGACCCGATCGAACTTAACGCCTTTTTACTTGTTTATTTTTGAATCTAGTAGAGTGTAGTGACTGAACCACTTGTGCCTGTCATTTAAATATTTTATGACGCCATCAATTATGACAGTTAGTTTAGAGTAAAATATTTGTAAAATGACAAATAATTTGTAAAATATTAGTATATCGAGGGTTTATATTCATTCATAAGTGACTATGAACAAAAACATAACTTTTCAGGAGAGCGAAAAAACTGATTTTCTCCCTTATTTTAAGAGTAATTATTAATCATTATTCTACAGTTTAATCTAAAGAGGATTTCTAATTGCTACGATTAAAAAGTTTTCGAATTTTCCTATTATTAGCGGTTTTATGGTACATAGCCACTTCTGCATGTTTACAATTGAGCACTATGAATGTTGAAATAAGCACATAGCCAAATTTTATGAAATCTTGGCAATGTTGTGTACAAAAACGCATTTTCTGTGATGTACACAGCGAATTTAAAGATTCCAGCTTCATCCGTCAGATTGGTACCATTTTTCCAATTTTTTTACAAAAAGTGGATATTGCGGTAGGGCACGGCAAACAAAAAATACCAATTGGATATTTTTGGAAAATTTTCATTTTCGCGGCAAATATGGCTAAAATGATTTTCATGCATGACATTTTTGTTTTTTGATTTTCTCGCTTATTATTATTCTCTGTTTATTAAGAACCAATATCGCTTATAACGTATAAGTAGTCAGTCGCGAAAATCGCTGCAATTGTTGGAAAATCCAAAATTCCAGGATTCTGAAACTTTTCTGACACAAATATTCCCCATGAAGTCAGCAATCACATGTCAAGGAAAAATATTACGCGGGTTTTTTAAAGATACTTTTCACAATTTTTGACTTTACAGCCACCATTTTAGCCTAATTCATTCCTTTTTTCCCGGGAAATAAAAAAGTTCGGGAAAACCCAAGCCCTAGGCAAATGTAAGGAAGCTATATGGATGGTCCTATATGAAACACAACTGAATTCAAATCATCATCATACAAATCGTAACACATTTGTGATCGTTGCAGTATTTTAAAAACATCGCTTATGATAAAGTGTATAAACAAAAAAATTTAACAATCATTTATGATTTAAACCCTCTGTTTTATATTTTCTAAGCTACTTTTATTCGAGTGTCTTGTCCAAGAATCGCTGTAAATTTTCTGATGAAGGTTGTCATTGGCCAGAACGTTTTTTTTTCAACTATTTAACCGTTGGACTAGTATTTGTGGGGTGCCCTCAGCAATAATTTCCATTATTTCCCGGTTACTTTAAAATAAAAAAAGAAATTTGAGAAAATATTCAGTAGTTTTTTTATAGCATTTTCAAAAAAAAAAGTTATTTTGCGGACCCTATATATGTAATTATCACATAAAAGTTGTAATAATTCTTATTTCAATATGAATTATTTTCTATTTCTCATTCAGATTATCTCATAAAATTAACAAATACTTTTTTGTTCTTTAGAATACAGAAATTGTGGGAGGCTGTAGCCCTCACCAGCGGAAATATATTGCTACACCAATGCGGAGACCTAAAAAGTATTTATTGAGTGCACTGAAACATACATAGTCAAAAAAAAATTAAGACAACAGTTTGTTAGGATATATTTTTTTTACTAAAATTCAGATTTCCTTCAACTAGACCTCAATTTTGTTGGAGACTGGTTCTAAACTGTCGCAACATTTGTAGCCATCATAATTACCTTTAATTGGACTAAGCGGATGTGATTACAAATATTAATCGTACCTGCGGCACAAATTTATTAGTAAAAAATTAATCCATTAAAAAATTTAATATCGTTTTCGAGTTTAGAAAGCCAAACCTTTGTATTAAATTTTAATTAAACTTAGATCTAAGATTAAAAAGAAGTTTCATTGCATTAAATGCATATTTCTTAAAGATGAATGAATTGTTTTCGTAAATATCGCCTTCATTTGGTTGAGTCATTTCCTATAGGGAGGACTATTTAAAATTTTAAATTTCAACTACCGATTACTTCGACTTTGAAAGGTAAAGTTTTATGTTCGACATTTGCTAAATGGGACGGTATACGCTCGAACAAAACTGAGAAATATTAAAAACTTACTTCCAAAGTAGTGAGTCTTTAAGGCAAACTGTAAGAAATTTACGTGGAAATTTTTCGAGAAGAGATCGGCCTTCAGTTCAGCCTTCATGAAGCTCATTTTCATCTCGGTGGCTATGTCAATAAGCAAAATTGCCGCATATTGGGTTCAAAGTGACTATTGAGAAGCCAATGCATCCACAACGGGTCACTATTTGGTGTGGATTTTGGGCTGGTGGCATCATTGGAGGAATGTACACTGAATGAAAAACTTACGTAACCGGAACGAAAATGTACGTTGCTGCAACGAATTTGTTCATTGAAAGTCAACTAACGTCGGCGTTCGTTGCTGCAACGAACAATGTTTCGTTGATGCAACGAATCTTGATTTAATGGAAATTATAGTTCTACAACGAATATGTTCGTTGCTGCAACAATGTTTTTTCATTGCTGCAACAACTCTAATTCATTGGTGCAACAACTCTGATTCGTTGCTGCAGCAACTCTTTTTCGTTGCTACAACAACGCGGTTTTCTTGCTGAAACAATGTGGTTTCGAAAGTAATCGTTGTGGCAACGAAACTTTATCTTTGGAGCAATGAACGGCGACGTTAGTTGATTTTCAAGAACAAAATTCATCCCGGCCTCGAACGTTTTTCTTTCAGTATAGATAATTTAGTTCCATGATGACCACCGCCAGTGGACCTCGAAGTGATTATTAGCAACAGCAGCTCAACTACTTAATGCAGAACTCCATCAACGTGAATGAGAATTACTATCGAATACATCCCAAAAACACACACTAGAAAAACACATAATTTGTGTGTCTCCGATTGTTGCACCAACGAATAAATTGTTGCTGCAACGATATCAGCTTCGTTGCTGCAACGAATGAGTTGTTGAGGCAAAGTGTTCCATCCAAACTCCATTAATTTTTATTATTTTTGACAAAATAATATGGATTTGTATAAAAGCAATGTTTATAATCATAAATTTATAGATTTTTTGTATTAATTAATGTTTTCCAATGTAAAAAATGAAAGAGAATATTTTCGTTGCAGGAACGAAACTACGAAAAGTACGAAAAATCGGTTTCATACCATAAACGTTCACATTGTTGCAGCAACGTGTCAGATTATTGTGGGAACGAAATATTTCGTTGATGCAAGGAAATGACAATAACGAATCTGAATCGTTGATGCAACGAACGATTTTTCTTTCAGTGTACTGGATTGATCGGATGAGGTACTGCAGAGCCAGTCATGGTAGTCATATAAATGATATTGTGTTCCATTATTTAATGAAAAAGTCCTTTCCAATAAAACCAGAAATTTTTAAAAAGTAATTTTGTATAGCCGATTCTAATTTAAAGTTACTAGCAATTCTTTTTTCTTCCATACATAAGTATGTATACAAAAGTTCACACAATTTCCCAAAACTAAAAAGTCGCAGCTTTATGTTTCTACTGGAAACCACAATAGAAGTTATTAATATTTATGAAACACTTTCATAGAAATAATGAAGTTGCAATATAAAAAAGGAAAACATTAATAATTTATAATATGGAAAACAATTTTTTTAATATTTGAGAAATTCTCATTAACTTCAAATGGTCCATCCGCTTAGTCCAATTTTGGCATTTCCACGTTTTTGAGTAACAGAGGCCCAATTGCTGCGAACGGCGACGAATCGATAATTGATGGTCATCATTAACACTGACCGATGCATCTGCGATATTTTCTTCAGTTCGCACTCTACGTAAGCGTGTTGGTGGTTTAATGTCCAACAATATAAATTTGGTGCGAAATTTAGTCCCAATAGCCCGAATAGCCGCTTCAGTGGGTCTATTAAACTGACCATAAAATGGAAGCGCTCCATGAACTTTCTTAACAGAGCACGCATTTTGATAATAAAATTCAATAATTTGCAAGCGTTGTTCGTTTGTAAGACGATTCATGGTTAAATGATAGACCAAACTGAAGATGTTTGACAGTGAAACAAAACACGAAACGTGCGTCAGCTGTTTAAACCAGTGTTGCCAAAAAGATAATAGCTAAAAAATCACCCTTTATAACTGCAAATAAGGTTCATGTTCTACGCTTGCTACGTGACCTAATTAAGGCCTTCGCTTCCGACTCTACATTTTGAATGTCGAAAAAATTGCACATATAAGTTGAGCCGAACAGTGAGGGAAGTTACGAAAATTAAATTAAATAGAATTATCTTCATATTGAAAATCTCAGTAAAATACTAGATATATACTGGATTCAATCGCAACACAACAAAGTTTATTAAAAAAGTTCATCATAGATTGAAGTCTATTCATTCCAGAAGACGACGGCTGCTAGGTAATTGCTATTTGAAACGTTGCTATTGTTACTCTGTTAGAGTGACGACAGAAAAGACAATCATAACAATTTTTAGATAGGTTTTCCGTCAATCCAATTAAAGACGAAAAAACCCGAAAAACCTATCAAATTAAATTGTGAAAAGATCTTCAGTTTTGTTGGAGTTTTACTTTTTTTGGCCACCAAATAAGGCAACTTCAGCAACAACAACATTCAATGTAGTGAAGAATAAACGTTATTTTAGCCGAAGTGAAATTGAAAAAAAAAACCGAAAAAAAAACTCTAAAAGTCTTTTACGAACACGTTAAATGTTATGGCCAACGAAAAACAAAACTACTACTACCACTACAACCACAACAAAACTGTGGCCAAGATAAGAAGGCGTGTTCAAAAAATATCGCAACGCAAGATTACAAAATGAAACCACACCTGGGGAGACAACAAGAATTTGGCGTTGTTTTTTTCTGCATGTATTGAAGACAAAAAGGAAGAGAACCACATAAAAATCAAAGAAAGGTGTGAGAAAACAGCAACAACACACACAACTCATTCACACGCAAACACACCCCTCACACCTTACAGAAATTGCAGCAATGGCCTTTAAGAAGGTGGTTAGAACCACCAACAACACATTCGAACTTGTTAAAGCCAAACAAGTACAAAAAGGCCATTATAGGATTTCCAGTCCGACGATGGGAATAGTGCATCGAAATCAGGGGAAATATGCTGGGAATTCGTTGCTTTTCCAAAACAAAACAAAACTCTGGCTTTAGTCGAACTCTCTCACTCTCTTTGGTGGATAGAAGGCGTGGGGAGAGCGAACGAGTGCGTGTGTGTGTTTGTGAAAACAACCCCCTCTAACAAATGCAGTTGTTCGCAACGAGTGCATTTGAAGGAGCAACAGAACAGTAACGAGAACTGCTAACAACGAGTACCCTCACCTAGACGAACGGACGGACGGACGGACGGACGAACATACGTTTGGCTGGCTGCTCCTCCTCCTCCTCTTTGTGTGGATGATGTGCGCTACAATGTACAAGAGAGCAAACATCTACGTGTTTATCTGCTGTCTCTTTCTCGCCTGTGATGAACTCAAGTATGTGGTTGAAACAAATGTTCTGAAACTCGTTTGTTTCAAGTGGTTGTGTTGTGACATTGCGTGTGTTTGAATCATTGAACGAAACGAAACGAAACAGCAACAGCCACCGACACGAGCACACACTCTGACACGCACGCACACACAGGCTGCTGCTCACCTCGTTGTGTGATATTCAAACAAATTTTTTGTTCAAAACGTTGGCCATACAACCAGTTTGTGTTCGAACGTGAATAAGTGCGCATCGGTCCGATACATGAGACAACACGGAACTATTTTGCCCAAGTCTCACAGTCTCAAATAACAGAAATTCTCGTGTTCTCCCGTTACAAGTAGAAAGACAATAAATAGTAGAAGAAAGAAAGAAAAAAAACACGAAAACAACGTCAAACCGGTGTTAATTTCGAAAAGAAAAATACAAAATATGACAATAGAAAGGAATTTTCTTTAAATAAAAATTATAAATTACTTGATTAAGAAAAATAATATTCAAAAAATAACAATAAAACAACAACTTAATTAAGAAAAATAATATTTAAAAAATAACAATAAAACGGAATTTTCTTTAAAAAAAATAATGAAAAAATACATTTAAAAAATTTTATAGAAAAAAAGAAAATTTCCCGAATAATATTAAAAACCCCGTGAAAGTTTGAAAATCTAAAAATAAAAATATTTATTTGTTTTTAAACCAAAACCAAAAAAAAAAACAACTGACTTTAAACCAAAGGAATTTTTACGGTTATATGGTGTCAACTTTAATAAAAAAAAAACAATAACAATTAACCTTTTAAAAATCATTAACAAAACAACTCGTTAAAACCGCAAAAAAATCAAAATCAAATAGAGTCAAAAACCTTATTTGTTGACAATTTGCCGCTGCTTGTTTCAATCATACTCCATTAACAAAGCCAAGCACTCTCGTCAAGCTTTAACTTAACGGTTGTGACAATTTTTCGTAGCCAAAGCCCCCCAGTTAACGATATTGTGTCATCATCACAACAATCACCGAACAAACACCCTCAAACTTCGCCGCCGCCATCGCCATCATCGTTATTGTCGCCTTCGCAACATTGTTATCATTTTGTTCGTGCAATTCTAACTAACCCTACCACGAAACAAAAAAAAACGAAAAACAAGAAAATACGGAAACGTTAACAACAATTGCCGTTAACTTCGTTTATTTCACATCATCTTCTTCTGCACTCCGACCCAGTGTGAATGTTAGACGCTCCGTGATCCTGACGAGCAAAAAATAACTTTACGGATTTTTTTCTTTGTTTCCCGCCTCGCGCAAGTTTTTTATTGGAACTTCTATCTTTGTGCGCACTTTGTATGTTGCCGGTTGTTTGAAATATCCGTTAACAGCAGCAGCAGCATCCTCACCGAGCACTGTTTGACATCCTAAAAGGACTCGTTTTTTGTACGGTGTTGTCGTCTCTCAACCAAAACAAGAAAAAAAAAACAGACAAAAGAAACTCCACACATTGAAAAAGCTGCTTTTGTTGACAATTATTCCGTTCCGAAAGTGGATTTGTTGTATGTGAGTGCAGCTCGTGTGTTTTTTTGGTGACATAAGGAACAACAACAGAAAAAAAGGATTTAATTGTTGTTGGAGCCGTTGTTGTGGCCGTAATAAATAATTAAAACCAGTTTTGCTGTGGCAATCACCACAACCACCACCAACACCATTCTATCAACAAATATGGCTGCTTATACACAGTTTGGATATGGCTCTTATCCGACGGCTAATCAGGTAAGTTGGAGATTTTGCATTAAGCAATTTTTTTTTGGTTAGAAGAGTACGGAATGTGGGAAAACTAAAGAATTTGAAATTCACAAAAACACGTCCAGATACTCCATTAATAGGGCTGTTTTTCTTTAAGCTGGTATAGCAAACTGCGTTAACAAAACCGTTAATAAAAAATCAAATTTTTACTCAAAATAAAAATATTTTTTCACATTTTCGCAAACTACAAAATTAATATTTGTGTCAATAATTTTTTTTAGAAAATATTTTGTGTTGTCTTTCTTGGACTTAGCTCCGTTAACTACAAATTTGACTTACACTGATTAATTATCCAGGCTAAGTCCAGTAGTTTTAACATAAAATTATTGTTTCAACATTTGTTGTCATACATGCATTGATATTGCAGTTGGTGGCAATTTTTAAAAAATATTTTTTTTATTTTGAGTGAAATTTTAACTTTTTATCTATTTTAAATTGATTTCTATTTCAATAGTGGATATTTAAAATACATTCAATCAACACTAGAGTTGGATTTAAATTCAAATTCCCAACTAAATAAAAGGTCTTCTTTAAACGGAGATAATATAAAATTTAATTCTGAGTTCGGATTTAGGACACTCAAGAAAAAAATGCTCACATTGTCGCCGCATAAAATATAAATGTTTGCCTAGAACCAAATTTTCAAAAAAGTTAAATAATTTTGTGTTCACATTTTCGGACTTAACCCCTGCGTAGTTATCAAGGCTAAGTCCATGTTAACATAAAATTATTACTTTTTAAAAATGTTTATTAAACGCATATATATTTGGTTTGTGTTATTTGCCATTAGTAGATTTTTTAGATAAAATATCATAATTTTCAAGAAATGGCTTTGATTGCAGAAAACTAGTCATGGCAGCAATTTTGTTATGTTAACATTTTTAAAACAAAATTAAGCCGCTAAAAATACGTTAAACGCGTATTAAGCGGGCCTGGTTTTAGTGAAATTACTTTTTCTCTTAAAACAACTAAAACTTTAAAATTTTATAGTTGCTTTTATTTATTTTGACAATTTATCGAATAAAACACGCCAATTGCTGTTGACGACAATGTGACATGCGTTTTGACAGTAATGCATTCGAATTCAGATTTTGACGATTTTTACTATTGAAAGATCCAAATTGCTCTCACTTTCTAATCGAACTTCCATCGTTATCAATGAACGAATGAATTCCAGTTTGAAAGTTTAAAAAGTACTAAAGTGACCTGTCCGTTGGCAAATATGTTTGACGAACAAAAGTAAAAGGCACAGTTCACACATGAAATCTCGTCTGGCTAGCTTTTGACCTGTTGTCAAAAGCTAGTCAAACATGTTGGCTTACGATTAAACCATTCGAATTTGAAATGAAACATAATTTTGCATTGGACTGTTCAAACAGTTATCAAATTTTTGCTCCTGAACTTTCAAATAATATTTGAATGGTTTTTTCCGTTGCACGTTTGAAAGTATAGTTTGTAGACTGCAATTTTATTTCTGTTATTTTTTTGTTCTGTACAAAAGATACACACTGACCCTGACTTTGGATTTGAATTTCACTCGTATTTTTCGTTGCCTGTTTAAAACCATGGTTTTGAAGAATTCGCTAATTTTTCTAATTTCTTTGATTAAAAAAGACACTTAAATTTTCTATACTTCCTGCTACGTTTCCCCCCCAAAATATAACTTCTTCACAAATTGGTGGTACATATTCATAATTTTTGATAAAGACAAAATAATATTTAGAAAATATTTTCCTCAATATTTTCCTCAAAGAATTATACAAAGTAACCTGTTTTTTTCCAAAAAAAACCCAAAAATAAATGTTTTTGATACGATTTGGTCCATATATTCACAATTTTTGATAAAAACAAAACAATATTTAGAAAATATTTTCCTCCGGCTGAGCAAAATGAAATACTTCCAATTATAACAAAACATTAAATAGCGGTTGACGACCAGTTATCTAAAAATTTTAATATAGTTTAGCCTAAGGTTTGTCCAAAAAGCAGAATAGTCTTTAGCGACGGCATTAGACATGTACCCAGAACAAAAGACAAACTGATAATGCCAATGAAAAAACTTGTCGTGAATAAGTATTTTTAAAATAATGACGGAACTATTAGGCCAGAGTTGGTAAAACTCAATTATTTTTGCAAATTGCAATTTTTTTAAGTTTAATAGAAAAAAAATCTGTGCAGCAATTTTCTGAATTCTTTAAGTTTGAATTTTGAGTTGTTTCATGTTTAAAGGTTGAAATAAACCACGAAACCACAATTTAAAACCATCTGACAAAAATAGCGAAAATCTACAAATATTTTCTTTCATAAAGTAGCGATATTTTGACCTACAATTACGTTTACATGTTTTTATTTTTTTATATATATTTGCATATGACTGAACTATATAATCTCTGAAAATTATAGGTCTCTACGTCCAAAAAAATAGAATTTATTTACACAATACGAACGTCATAATTAAACGTTTTTTACTTCTCCTGAAAACTTATGAAATTTTGCATTCCAAGAGATGAAATACTGTTTTTCGACAATAATCCAATTTGATATGCCTAACTAGGAATTCATCAATACCCTGGTTTGAAATCTTCTATTTATTGTATTCTATATATCGCCAACTAAATTTTAAAAACTTAATTTTTTTTTTGGAAAAAATTGTCAGTTATGTCCTTTTGTAATTAATGTAACGATATGTACATGTAATATGGCCCCACGCCTGTCTTCGTCACTAGCACTTCCAATTACGGTTGTTCTCTGCATTGGATATGCATTTCTAAAAGTCGACTTTCCGACGGCATAAACGTTCCAAATGTGAGGTCATGTAATTAATTTAATTTCTCAATATAGTCTTCTACTAGGGAAATCTCTGGGGATAGATCTGGAGAATATAGTAGATGAAGAATCAATTTGTAGCGTAATTTATCTAAATTATTTAGATTTGTTTAAGGCGTGATCCCAATCCCAATCTTTTGGTAGGCCTCGTCTTTTTAATTCTTTTAACCTGTAGTTGTTAGTTTTTTCGATGCAGTAAATGTGTCGTAATATTTATCAACATTTTATCACACAAAGAATAATGTTGAATCACTTCACGAAATTAGTTTTTGTCCTTTTTTGGAAAAATCTGAAGTTATTCGTTTTTTACGGTTGTCAAAAAAAATGAATTAAACCAATTTTAATTTACCCTACTAGGAGATTAAATATTACAGAAATTACTTACATTTGGTTGTCTTTGGAACCTTATCTTGGAAACCGGCTGCATATTGAACTGTCTTTGCATTCATTCGATGCAAAATAGGGATCAAAAAACATTTTCGCATTAAAAGTGCTAGTGTAGTGGAATTTGACCTCAAATCCAACATTTGAGCAGGTTTAATAAATTATTTCTTTATCGATTTGAGAATTCTGTAATAAATAATGAAGAACACGATTTAATTTAATATCCTTCCAATAGTATCGAATATAATATGGCTAACATAAGCCATTTAGTTCATGATGTTTTGTTTATTTTTTACTTCTTATGTATTAGATATCAAGCACATTTATCAAATCTAACTTGTACACAAAATGTTAGCTTCCGTGCTAGTTCTCAATTTGAACGACATTGAACAAGTATTTGGTCAATATTAGTAAGATAGTATTTCACACCAATATTTTACCATTAAGGTGCTTGCCACAAAGGTAGGTTGAGGGAAGATCAATGAATTTAGCTACGAATTGTATGTACAATTTTTATGATTTGAAGTTTATAATCAAAGCTAAAGAATACATTTTTAGCTTTAGTGTTGTTTGATTAGTGATCGATTAAATTATTTAACTATATTTTTAAATATTTAAAATTTTCAAAGAAATTCTATTTTCTGACTACTTCTCTCCAAATATATAAGGCAGGAAGTATCATTGGTCGCATTACTTTTTAATAATTCCATAACTAGTCGAAATATAAATAAAAATTTATTTCTATCTATAATATATCTATATATTTAAAAATTATGTACTTTTGTTTAACATAATCCACCCTGTTAAACATAACTTTATAAATTCTAAAATTTCAAAAAATTATTTGTCTGTTAACTTCAACACTTTCTAGTAATTTACATTTCTTGCACCATTACCAACCAACCACTACCACTATCGTCGCTCTGGCTATATGAAAGCATTTAGAATTCCTTACGAATTTATAATACACAATGTCCTGGCATATGTATGTATACCTACCTACCTATCTTCCCCCTTAAGGCATTTCCTTTGATGTACAACGGACTAAATGTTAAATTATATTTCCTCTGCAAACATTTTCGCAAATATGTTTAAACATATTGCATAAGCAAACCAAACCAAGGCATATTCATAAGGATATACATATCACATACTGTACAATAGAGCCTGGCTGCCTGACTGTCCGTACAAAACATCTAAATTATAATTTTACAAAAAGGATACTTAGAGAGAAATTTTGATAAATGCCTTCACATAATATATTTACACATACACATATGTGTATGTATACTTGTAATAAGTTCCTTTGTATATTCATATGTTAATTCGAAGAGGCTAAGGAGGTTAGTGAGGTAAGTTGGTTGAGGGCAGATCAAGGAATTTAGCTACTCATTTGACATATATATCCAAAAACATTTATCAAAGGTTTAAAGTGTACTTTTACACTGAAAATATGTCTCATAAACTTGTGATAAATGTTTTTGGATATGGCTGAGTCTATTGAAATTTCCGCCGGGAAATTATATTTGATCGCTGCCCAAATTGGGTTTGTTCATTATTTTGGAAAAAAATATTTTGCGGCTGTCCAAAAAAATATATAGACCGAACAATGGAGTCTATTGTAATTGACAAAATTGATTGACATATCGGGCGAATGAATAATATTTCATAACTTATACGCCACCGAGATGCCGAAAGGCTCAGCCATTTAAAAGCTCAAAGAATGCCGCAAAAGTTCTTTAACAAAATACGCAAAATTATTTAAATCTAGAAAGTTTTGATTTAGTCCATCTCGTATGATTTACAGATTTTTGGGGGGTTTTCAAAAAGGCTCAAAAGACTGCACTTGGGATTGAATTTGACAGAAAATATGTAAATACCGAACGAATGAGTAATAACATAACTTATACACCACCTCACCACATTTTTAAGCTTTAAGAAGGCCCCAAAGTCTTTTAAGAAAATCCAGAAAATGCTTTAAATCTAGCGAATATCTAGGAAATCCCAATTAAGTGCAGTTCGAAGAATTTTTTCTGACAGTAATTTTGCTGCATTTTTGGCCTCGACAAAAGAGTATGTATTTGACGAAAAGTTATCTATATCGGGCGAATGAGTAATATTTCATAACTTCCACGCCACCGAGAACAACGCAAAAATACATAAAATTCTTTAAAAGAAAAGAACAGGAAATTTTGATTTGGTCCATCTCGTATGATTTACAGATTTTTTGGGGGTTTTCAAAAAGGCTCAAAAGAATGTGCTTGGGATTGTATTTGACAGAAAATATGTACATATCGAACGATGAGTAATATTACCCCCGATAAACATAACTTATACGCCACCCAGGCGGTGATAAATTCTGTCATTTTTAAGCTTTACGAATGCTTTAAATCTAGTGAAATCTAGGAAAACCCAATTAAGTCCAGTTCAAAGGCTTTATTTTTATTTTTTACAGTATTTTGTTGGCTTCATCAAAAGGGAATTAGGGACGTATTTGACAAAAATGATTTATATATCGGGCGAATGAGTAATATTTTCCTTGATCAACACAACTAATACGCCACCGATGATAAGATCAGCCATTTTTAAACCCAACTAACACCGCAAAAGCTCTTTAATAAGCATTGATTCCAGGGAAAAGAACAGGAAAATCCAATTTAATCCCTCTAGTAGGATATTCAGATTTTTTATTTTCGAGTTGATTAGGTTGCCTAGTCGCTGGTAAATGTTCAGATTATTTTTAACATTTCCCTATGGACCAATGGTTTAAGACATTCGACGTTAATTTGATCGGTTATCATTTTATTTCTAAACATACCTCCCTATATTAACATATGTACCAACATAGACACGTACGAACACTTCCACACTCAGTCTCACACACTTGAGTTAAAACGTCTTTTGTTGCCGCTATAACATCACACGCACACAGACAAACCAATGAAAAGTCACTAGCAGGCCGAGTATGATGTTGTAAGTAAGTGTGTTCATGCACGTGTGTGCCTATGAGGTGAGGTGTGGTGTTTGTCCATGAGCTAGGAGGGCCCAAATGTAATTATACATAAAATCAGTTTAAAACGCAGACATTTTACAAAACATGGTCACAAAAGGATATTTAGAACAGTTGGCCATTCGTTGTCGAGCTGCTTGTGGATATATGTATGTCTGAGCCAACCATGTAGTGTAGATAACAGCAGCAGCAGCAACAACAACACTCGCAATAATGTGCTGCTGAAGGTATAAAAGACGTTTTGTATTGTTCACGTTTAGTTTAGTTTAGCTTCCTTCCTTATTTCTTTAAAACCCAACCCCTGCCCCTTCTCCTGACCACGGTAATAACCTAAATTAAGCAACATTTCCTTTATGCATAAATAATTTGAAGATTAGGAAGGACCTAACGGCCTAACGTTGAAATTTAAGCCGCTGGTCTTTATAAACTACAACAACGTTATTAAAAAGTTTAATGTTTAAGAGCGTTCTCTTCCCGTTTCTCTTTACACAAAAAAAGAAACTACAAGGCATTCCTCGCTATTATTGTTGCATGCCTCAAAGAGTGGGCTGACTGGCCGGCCGGCTGGCTGTGTACACAACCACATAAAACTTCAAATATTTCTAGGAATTTCTAGGTACCCAATAATGAAAAATCTCTTTAGAGCGGCCGTAGATCAAAAGGCAATTAGTTCGAAAGCAATAAGAAACAATAACCATGCCGCAATGAAGTGAAAACAAAAACACTTTGCAAATTTATTAATAAGTAAAACAAAAAAAAAAAACTAAAAAATACAACACCACCATCATCGGCGGAAATTGCCTCACTTTTAGCAAATATTTATGAAGCAAAACTTATGAAAACAATAAGTTTTAACATGGAAAAAGTCAAATTGAAAAACGTAAGCACATACATGTATGTAGAAAGGGTTATTGAAAAGATGCTACAGAAACAGAAATATGCAAATTAAGGTTTTCTAGTGGTTTTTGTTTCTAGGAAATTATTTTAACATAAAAATAACAAATTAAAATAACATAAATAAGATTATTAAAACAAAATAATATAAATTTTCAAATAATCGTACAAAACTGAGAGTTTGAAGACTATAAATGTTTTTGGACGTATGTATTTGGTTGCATTACATTCAATTTTCCAAAGATACAAAGCCATTTACCCCAAGCATATGGATGGGCTTCAATGAAAAATAGGAAATTTAACGAATTAAAAAAGCCATTTAACCAAAAGCTAATGACTCATCACTCGAAACGGGACAATTTTGCAAAGTTACATAGCCTTTCAGTCAAAAAACAAACGAAGCAGCAGTATAGGGATGATTGTCATTCAAAATAAGACAATTTGGAGAAGTTACGAAGCCATTCAGCCAAAAGATGGCCGAAGCAGCGGCTTATGGATTACATTTACACAGAGTGAGATAATTGTGAGAAGTTAATATGCCTTTTACACAAAAATGCAATCACTCAAAACGGGACAATTTTGCTAACACTAGAAGCCATTCAGCCAAAAAATTAGCAAAGTCTGCAGTATATTGATGTAATTACAACAACATTTCGAAACAGGACAATTGTACGATGTTACAAAGCCATTTAACCATAAGATGGCCAAAGCAGCAGCATATGGATTGTCTTCAATTAATAGGAGATTATTTTTGGGAAGTTAGAAAGCTATTTCGAAATATAAGTTCAATCGAAGTTCCAACAATCGAAGCCATTCAACCTAAAAATGACCACAGCTGCAATATATGGATGTAATTGACTCGAAAAGAGACAATTATGCGAAATTTCAAAACCATTTGACCAAAAGTTAACACATCTTTACTCCAAAAAGACAAATTTGCGAAGTTACGAAGCCATTTAAGTAAAAATCAGCAACTTCATATGGACGATCATCACTCAAAACAAGAACATTTTGAGAAGCTTGGAAGCCATTCAGACAAGAAAGAAATTCATTTGAAACGGGACTATTTTGCAAATAGTCGAAGCCATTCAGCCAAAAGCTAACCAAAGTTGCTGTCTATGTATGTGAAGGGCTCGAAACGAGGCAATTTTGTAAAGTTAGAAAAGTCATTTAACCGAATGTTTACGCATTTTCCATCCACAAATGACAATTTTGAGAAGCTACGAAGCCATTCAGACAAACAAGAAACCGGACAATTTTACCGATAGGCGAAGCCATTCAGCCAAAAAGTAACCAAAGCTGCAGTTTATGGATATAATGGACTCGAAACTAGATAATGTCAATTTTGAGAAGCTAGGAAGCCATTCAGACAAAAAAGAAATTCATTTGAAACCGGACAATTTTGCCGATAGTCGAAGCCATTCAGCCAAAAACTAACCAAAGCTGCAGTATATGGATATAATGGACTCGAAACTAGATAATTGTGCGAAGTTACAAAGCCATTTAACCGAAAGTTTAGGTATCTTCACTCCAAAAATGACAATATTGCGAAGTCATTTAATCAAAATGCAGCACTCAAAATGAAATAATTTTGGGAAGTTACCAAATCAAAAATTACCGAAGCAGCAACATTTGCATGTACTTGACTCGAAACGAGACAATTTTACGAAAACTCGAAGCCATTTAGCCAAAAAATAATCAAAGCTGCAATATATATTGATGTACTTGACTCAAAATGTGACAATTTTGCGAAATTACAAAGCCATTTAACAAAAAATTAACTTATATTCATTAAAAAAAGACAATTTTGCGAAGTTACGAAACCATTTAGCCATTAAGGAGCATATTTATGAAGCAGTAGCATTTGGATGTACATGACTCGAAATGTGACAATTTTGCCAATAGTATCAACAGTAGAAAATATGGCTCAAAATGCGACAATTTTGCGAAGTTACGAAGTCATTTAAACAAAAACTAATGTAGCCATATAAAAAGGACAAACTTCAATTGAAATGAGACAATTTAACAAAACGACGAAGCCATTCAGCTAAAAGTTGACATGTGTTTATTTTTAACGATTTCTTTACACCGCTTTCGAATATACATCCCAGTTTGCCGGATTTTGGGATTTTTTTTTTGTAGTTTGATGGGTGAAATCCGGAAAAAGTGGATTTGAAATATATATGTCTGAAAGCAGTATTATTCTCTGGATTTTACTCTGTTGATATTGTCATATAATTTTGAGAACCACGAGTTAGTTTATTTATTTATTATTATTATTTTGTATAACCAATCCGTTCATATTGGATAACCCTTTAACCATCATATTCATACAAATGAATGCATTATGCATGTGTGTTCATTGAATTTGAATGGCGTGGCAAAAAACAAGAAACAAATGCATTTCTTTGGCGGTTTGTCTGAGCGAGTTAACAAACAGCAAGCGCCCGCGCCCATCCCTTGTAACATTTTGATTTCCTGTTCCTTTACATGATGCAGTCGGCGGTCGGCAATCGGTATTTGTAGACCGACTGCAGCATGTCTTGGCAACCAATTATTGTTAAACAATTCTTAAGATTGTTATCAAGGCACTGGAAATCATCAGCAGCAGCTACAACATCATCATAATCATAATCAAGTGCTCTGCTGATCGCAATCATCATCATCGTCGTTATGATCGTCGAGCAAGATCAGTTTTTATTTGCTGTTAAACAGTTTATCAAAATGTTATGAGTGAGTGCAGCGAGTAACTCTTCAACTCCTTGTTGCAATTGTCGGCCAGCAGCAGCAATAATTGTAAGCATACAGACATGTGAACGTCTACAGCTCAGCTCAGCTCAACAGAATCATATTCATATGATTTTTACGGCCAACTTTACACCAACTTAAAACCAACCAACTCCGCCAACAACATTCATGCGGCATAGCAGCAACATCACTAAAATGCTGCTAACTAAAATAACAGCAACGGCAATGGCAACAAGAAAAAACTCTCTGAAGCTGTCACTTTACGGTTATTAATTTTATGATTTATGTTGCAGAGCACGAAATCGCGCGCAAAAACATTTTATGAAAGTACTGATGTTGTTGCCGTTGCTGCTGTTGTTGTTGGCTTTTTGCCTTGTTGTGTTTTTGTGTGTTATTATTATTATTGTTATTATTGTTTTAGGCAATAATAACTGGGGCCACAAATGGGGTGACCAGCCCCAAACAATAAATCTTAGGTTAAGCGTGATGAAAGGGAAATTGATAGCCTCTGTAGGAAGAAGAAGACGAATAAATGATGGCTAGAGTAGCACGCTTGGTGTAGTGAGAAATGAGTGCTCAAGAAATAAAGTGTTAAATGGGAAGTAATTGTTTGGCCTTAATGTAGTTTAGGTCAGTTGAGAACAATCACAATCATCGTCTAACATCACATGTCATTTACCAGGTGGTCTCTGGGGGCGAAACAAGTCAATTAAAAAGTTTGTGTTTTATCTTGTTTGAGGTAGAAGAAACAAGGGCTGACTGACGGACGGAAGAGCAAAGGTGATTGATTCAAAATTATGAAAGAAAACCGAAAATTACCTAGAAAATGATATATGATAGTCTATAAACTATATTATTTGCAAAGCAAATATAAAGTATGCATCAGTATATGGATGGTCTTCATTCGAAACGAGACAATTTTGAGAATTTCGAAGCCATTCAGCCATAAAATGGCATATCGATGATCATAATTTTGGGAAGTTAGGAATCCATTTCAAAAATAATTCATCAACGGAGCAGCAAGCTTATGTAGTTTACTCGAAACAGGACAATTTTGCGTATAGTCGAATCCATTCATGGTCTTCATTTGAAACGATACAATTTTGCGAAGTTTCGAAGCATGCAGTTTCGAAGATGGCATATAGATGATCATAATTTTGGGAAGTTAGGAATCCATTTCAAAAATAATTCATCAAAGGAGCAGCATGCGGATGTAGTTCACTCGAAACAGAACAATTTTGGGAATAGTCGAATCCATTCAGCCAAAAATAGCCAATATATGAAATTAATTAACAAGAATCGAGGCAATTTTGCTAAGTTCCATAGCCATTTAACCTAAAGTTGACGCATATTGAACCAAAAAGCAGCATATTATTGCCGATCTATAAGCCATATCATCAAACAACTCATGCTTTACAAGAGATTATTCAATTGTTAAAAACGTCCTTCGACGTCACTTCATTTTTTTAGATTTGGTCGTTCGACGCCAACCTATGTGGGCGGCATATGTCCATGTATAGGATGGGTCACGAAAGTAAATTGCTGCGGCCAACCCCAGATTTGAAGAGTGGATTGTTTAATGAATATCTGCAAAATGTTTCGTGTCTGGGTCAAGCCGCCTGTGAGGTAAAGGCTCTTGAAAATAACAAATTTTCATTTTTTTTTTTTTCATAAAAATCCCAAATTCCCAAAGTGGGGAAAATGTGTTCCAAAATTGGAATTTTTTTTATTAAAATGGTCGTCATGGTTTTTCACCACTTTTATCTGCTTTGATGAATTTTAAGTATTTTTAATGGACTTCATTTCATTTCTAAAATTTGTGTCTAATTTTTTTAATACAGACCCTTGGAAGCACTTTAAATAGAAAATTGTATTCTTGACTTAGAATAACTTATTGGTCGAATTATTGGACGTTTAGATAGATTTTTTGTGATTTTTCAAAGTGAGGACTAAAAACTAATATTTAATGGGAAAATGTTATAAAATGTGTTTTGAAAGATAAATAGAAGGAATCCATACCTTTCGAATGATGCCTAAATGATGAATTTCGGAAGGAAATTGACGCCGCAGCGCTCATTTTTGTTAAAAGAGTTTGCAAATTTTCTCTCTGAAAATCCATCTCCTGCGTTAAATTATTTCACAGAAATGGAGTCAATGACGTCATTTTTTGTCCGATATTCATCATTTGGGCATTATTCGAAAGGCATTGATTACTTTATTTATTCAATGACGACATTTTTTGTTCGATATTCATCATTTGGGCATTATTCGAAAGGCATTGATTCCTTTATTTATTTTTTATAACAACTTTCACAAAGTGTTTGCAAGAAATATGAGTTTTAGCTGCCTCTTTGAAAGAAAAAAAACAGAAAAAAATCAAACTAAACGTCCAATAATATGACCAACGAGTTATGCTAAGGCAAGAATAAAAATTTATAATTAAAGTATGTACTTCCAAAATTCTATTCATTCAGAAAAAAATTTGGACAAAAATGCAAAATAAAAAATTACGCAAAAAACATGATTTTTAGTGGTGTTTTCAGGAGCATTTAGCTCACTGACAGCTTGATTTATAAACAAAATATTTTGCAAATGATCATTAAACAATCCAAACTTTATGTTCGTGGAGTGACTGGAAATTGTTTTGCCATTTGCATGGATTTGCATGCAACCCAGGCTAATGTACATATTAGTAGATTTGGTTCTTCGAGGCCAACTTTTTTTCGGATCCATTATGGATGAATGATGAAGATTTATTTCCCAATGTATTGGCACATCTATATAGGAAATTGAACTGGATTTGTTTTAAATTCATCTCTGGTCACCTCATATCTCTCGACAACAATAGCCGAGCCGAGTAGTTTTAAATGCAGTTGCATTTGGGTACTGCCACAAAAACACTGGGGTTTTTGAATGAATCAAAACGGAATTTAATGACACAAATATTAAACGACGTTAAGGGCAGTCTGTCTGGAGACATAGCAACAACAACAACGGTAGAGTCTAAACCAACAGGCAGCAGCTCTACCCATAAAGGCCAAATTCAATAAAAGTCCAAAATTATGCTGCTCCAAAAAAAATAACTGCAGCTTCCCACTTTTTGTGTTTGGGGTGGAGGTCCAGTGCGTAACAAAGCAAAAGGATGAAAGCAGCTCTCACAGCAAAAAAAAAAAAACAAAAAAGAGCCACAGCCAACACAATATGGTTGCAAGTTCGTCCGTCCGTCCACAAAGGCATATCGTACTGAAGTGGCAGTATTATTATGAATAACACACATATTCTCACATTGGCATTGTTGATGATAACAACAACGAACTTGACTACCTCTCGAGCGGAGTCGACTCCAGTTGGTTGGTGTGGTTGCATGATGATGATGATCATATCCCTGATTATGATGATGTGGATATGCAGCAGCAGGCCCACAATAACTTGGCAGTCTATAGAAAAGTCATAAGCAATAACAGCAACAACAACACCATGGCCCAGCAGTACATGCAAGTAGTTCCCTTTGTTGCTGTTGTTGTTGTTATCATACCATACATGTCATTGTTTATAATTGTTGTATTGGGTATTGTTTTTGGTGCGTTGGTTCATTCTTGGCCTGCGTAGTTATGCATTTTTTTTGCTGTTGCTGTTCCGGCTGCAGCAACTGCTTTAGAGTCTCATCACTTGCTGTTGCAGGAGCTTGAGACTGCCGCAATTGCTGCAGTTGAACAAAAAAGTTTTGCATTAAAAATTCATAAATCAATTATGGAATGTGTGCATGAAAATATTATTAGTTTCGTTGGAACGTTTCTTCTGTTTTTTTCTGCTACTGCTGCAGTGTTTTTGTTCTTGCTGTCATGTGTTTAGGTTTTTACTTGAGGAATGAGGATGGTATGACAAATTTGGTTAATGGGAAAATATGAAAGTTACCTGAGAGAAACTAAAATAATAGGGCTGTTTTTCTTTAAGCCGGGATAACAATCTGCGATAACAAAAACGTTAATAAAAAATTAATTTTTTGCTCAAAATAAAAATTATTTTTTCACATTGTCGCCAACTACAATATAAATATATGTATCAAAAGAAATTTCCAAACAAATATTTTGTGTGGACTTTATTTGACTTAGCCTCGATATCCATCATTTTGACTTACACTGGATAATTAATTATCCAGGCTAAGTCAGAAATTTGTAACACAAAATTATTTTTTCAAAATTTGTTTTCACACACACATTGACAATGCTTTTGGCGACAATTTTAAAAAAGAATTTTTTCTTTTTAGTGAAATTTTAACATTGTATTTAGATTTTTGTTATCGCAGCTTAGTTATCCAGTCTTAAAGAAAAACAGCCATAATAATAATTAATTTTATGTGGAGAAACATGCTTCCACAATTCGTCTCGAAGGACCAAATTTTATAAACCTGAATGGATTAGAGGTCATTTTCTTTCTCAGAGAGGAAAAATGGTCCATGATTCGAGGTGGTTCCCCCAAGAGAAGTATAAGCTTCATAGAGCAAATAATTACACTGACCAACAAATTAAGACTATTTAATTGGAACAGAATAGCGACCCAATAATTCTAATTCTAATTCTTGCTGAATAAACATATAATCCAGCTGGTCTGAAACTTAAACAATAATAATTAATTTTATTAAGAGAAATATGCTTGCACAATTCGGCTCGAAGGACCATATTTTATAAATCTGAATGGATTAGAGGTCATTTTCTTTCCCAGAGAGAAGAAATTATCTATTATTCCAGTTTGTTTCTCCAATTGAAGTATAAACATCCTAGAGCAAATAATAACACTGACCAACAAATTAGGACTATTTAATTGGAACAGAATAGCGACCCTATAATTCTGAAAGGGCATGCTGAGTAGATCATTTTTGCAGAATAAACTTATAGTCCAACTGGTCTCAGTTTCTTTCTACAGTGAATCAAAGTTTTCATTTTTTAGTCGAAGTCAAAAAACGAGCTGTAAGTTAATGTCTGAGAGAATTCTTATTGTCACAACTATATTGTGGAATTTTATGAGGAACATTTTTGTGGAAGATCTTAACCCTCTAGCTCCTCCCTTTGTGGGTTAATTTGACCCTTTCTTCGAGAAAATCAAAAAAGTCCTTTCAAAGGGGACATTTAAGTTTTATTGGTGGCTCGACAGTACCTCATCCGATCAACCCAATAGTTCAGTACAGCCCAAAATCCACACCAAACAGTGACTCGGGTTCTCTGAACCCAATAGTCACGTGTGGGTTCTCTGAACCCCATATACGGCAATTTTGCTTATTGGCATAGCCACCAAGATGAAAATGAGCTTCATCTGAAAACACGAAAAATTGTCACGTATATTTCTTACAGTTTGCATTAAAGACTCTCTATTTTGGAAGTAAGTTTTTAACATTTCCACATTTTTATTGGAGCTATAGCTTCCCATTTTGTAAATGTCAAACCTGAAAATAAAAATGAATGTTATTCTACCTTTCCAAGTCAAAGTAATCGATAGTTTAAATTGAAAATGTTAAATGGCCCACCCTACACTTTACAGCCAACATATATCCACTGTATCATTTTTAAATTCAATTATTCTTCGTATCAAGAGAAACCATAAAATCAAATTTTCACATATGAATGCGAGTAATTGTTGTCGAACTTTTAATTGACGAGGAATTTTCTTGAAAACATCGTTCGAAGGGCCTACTTTTTAGGCTTAACATCAAATTGTTGATAAATTCCCTCACCTACTACTTTTCCCCGACTTTTCACACCCCCATCCCTATTCATTGGCTCCATTTCCGTTCGTCTGCCTTTAGCCTTCTACTCTCTGCTCTGGAACTCTTTTATTGCTCTGGACAAATATTGGCCCAGAGTTGGCGTCATTTCATACCATAGCACTGTGTTAAAGGATTTTTAATAAGGAAAAAGTACACACACAAACAATAACAACAACAACACCAAGTTTTATTGGTGGCTCTGGCGTCTGGCCTTGTTATTAAAAGGAGTACCAAACCACAAACAAAGGATTGTGGACTTTGGCGGTTGTCTGCTGCCTCTTTTGTAATGCGTATAAATTGGATGTCTGTCTGTGGGTCTCTCTGTCTGTCTGTCTGCCTGCCACTGAATGTGTAGTGAGCAGTATGAATGTGACAGTATTATGATTGTTTTGCTTTGGTTTGCATGAATCGCTACGGTTTTGCTCTCTGCAAGCTCTTCTGCAAGGTTCCACATTCTCGTCGCGAAGATGTGGAGACACACGGCCCTGCAGCCGGGTTAAATGTATTTAGTTGGAGTAGGGAGGTGAATGCATGAATGTGGGAATGCAAACAATTCCGTTTACTATGCAATGCGTGAAATATACGCTGGGGATGTCAAAGTATTTATGTTGGGAGTACACTGGTTACTGGATAGTCATGTTGCCGTTCCCGGTGCTACTGCATCGTCTTTAGGCTTTGGTGTTTATTGAATTTGCACAAATATTTATAATTAATATTAATAATTTTTAGGATACATGGCAAATATGGGACGGGAAGCTCACCAGTATTTATTTGATGTGTGTGTGATGGGTACACTGGGAGAAAATATTATATTAACTTCTCTCATATATTTCCAAGTGTCCACTAAGGATAAAGTTCTAAACATAGATCGAAACCCAATCATTTTTATTTGGTTAATCCCCTTTACGAAAAATATATAATATAACTTAAGCACTCTGTACATTAGGATGGGTCACGAAAATAAATCGCTGCGGTCACCCCCCCCCCCAGAAATGAAGATTGGATTGTTTAATGATGATCTGCAAAATATTTCGGCGTTGGGTCAAGCCGTCTATGAGCAAAACGCTCCTAAAAACATCTCTAGAAATCATGTTTTTCGCGTGTAATTTTTTATGTTGAATTTTTGTGCAGAATTTTTTTATGAATTAATAGACCTTTGGAAGCACTTCAAATATAAATTTTTATACTTGTCTTAGAATAACCCATTTGTCGTATTTTTGGTCGTTTAGATTGATTTGTTTGTGGTTTTACTAAGTGACAGCTAAAAACTCATATTATTTGAAAAATTTTTGATTTTTTTTTGATTTTATAGCAGGAATCAATACCATTCGATTGATGCCTTAATGATGAATATCGGAAGAAAAATGACGGCACTGACTCAATTTTTGTGAAATAATTTAATACAAGAACTGGGTTTTCAGAGCCAAAATTTACAAACTCTTTTTACAAAAAAATGAGCGCTGCTGCATCAATTTCCTTCCGATTTACATCATTTAGGCGCCATTCGAAAGGTTTTGACGGCAGCTACTTATACATAAAATACATAAAATACGACAATGTTTAAAGTTGTCACTATGAAAAAATATAAAAAACTATAAAGGTCCAATAATTCGACCAAAAATATACTCTAGGACAATAATCAAAATTTATATTTAAAGTGCGTGCAAGGGTCTATTAATTCATAAACAATTTTTTGGAACCATAAAAAATTACACGAGAAAAACATAATATTAAGGGATGTTTTCAGGAGCATTTAGCTCACAGACGTCTTGATCTAGGGACGAAATATTTTGCAAATCATCATTAATCAATCCAAACTTTATTTTCTTGGGGTGACTGGAAATTATTTTTCCAGTTGTATGGGCCGCGACCCAGTCTACTGTACATAAGTTCCACTTATGATGACTTATCCCCACACAGGATAGCAAATACGTATATGGACAAAGTGTGTATATTTGAGAATGGTTCTCCTCATTTTCGTTATCAAAAGCAGGCTCAAATTAAATTACTTAAGCACTCTATATAGAAGTTCCACTGATGACTTATCCCCACACAGGATACCGAATACTTATATGGACAAATTGTTTATATCTGAGTGTTGTTCTCTTCCCTACCATTAGCAAATGCAGGCTCGAATACAATAACTTAAGTAGTCTATATAGAAGTTCCACTGATGACTTATCCCCACTCAGGATAGCAAATACGTATATGGACAAAGTATGTAAAGCTGAAAGTGGTTCTCCTCATATCCATTATCAAAACTAGGCCATATATAATAAATTAAGCATTATATGCAGAAGTTCCACTGATGACTTATCCCCACACAGGAAACCAAATACTTACAATTACAGAGTGTCTATAGTTGAGGGTGGTTCTACTCCTTTCCATTATCAATACAGGCACAAATAAAATAACTTGAGTCCTCTATACGGAAGTTCCACTAATGGCTTATCCCCACACAGAAAACCAAATACGTATATGCACAAATTGTTGCAAGAGTTTCTCCTTGCTTCCATTACCAAAAAAGAACATTTTACGTCGTAAGAGGAAAAACTTGATCGAAATTGCTGGAATTCGAATGTATTTCATTCAAAAAACATAACCTAAAAAATCAAAATCGATCGATAGTAAGAAGTTAAATTGTCTAATAAGCGCTGACTTCTTAGAGGTTTGTGTTTGAGAGTTTTTTTCTATTTCAATCAAGACATGGAATTTTATTCAAATGTTCTTCTATTGTCATTTTGGGAAGTGAATTGTGCTCACCTTTTCGACTGATTGTTATGATCTGATCCCAAAATGCGGGGAATCCCTCTCTCGGCACATTAAACCTTTTTTTCTCTCCATCAAACCTTCTGTGCTGCAGATATTCAAACCAAAACTATCTGAAACGCCCAATATTTGCCAATAAAAATTGAAATTTCCCAGGCCTGTGTTATTAGCCGCATTAATTGTTGTTATCAAACCAAACGTTTATAAAGCCATAACTACCACACAGAATACATTTATAAATGCGCATAAATTGAACACCCAATATTACCAATTGTTGGCACAATTCCCTCCATACATTTATTTTAGTATTCCAAATTCAAGCACTATATATAGATTATTATGAGAAAACCACATGAAATGTAACCCACTGACAACACGGAGGGGCCCCCAAAAAAATTATCATCGTATCGAATAATCGCGCGCACATCGCACAACTACCCGTTTCTCAATAAGGCTGCGAGCCGTAAGCGTACACGAAAGTGACTCGTTCGTTCGTTTGAACAACCACCAGCAAAGGAGTGGCCATAATATCGACACCTTTTTGGTAATAATAACAGGAATTATATGAGCTAATCTGCAAGGGAAATATGTTTTGGACAACACAAATATTTATGATTTGGAGCAGGGGTGGTGGAAAAGTAGCAGGAATTGTAATACAAGGCAATATCACAATCATGAATGAATTGCCCTTCGGCCCGCAACCACCAAAAGGGGAAATGGGTGGAAGAAAAATCAAGACCATTGAAACAATCAACAAGTGGCATTATAAATATTTTATTTTTATTAAAGCAACAACAAACAACAGCAATTTAGATAGCAGCCGGCCAACAGAACAAAAATTGATACCAGTCCCAATTTTTAGGCCAAGGGAGGAGTAGAAGGTGGATGGAAAACCCGTTCGTTCAGATGGCCAGAGTCATAACTTTTGTGGGAATGGAGAAATACGTAAATAAACCTTTAACAGCTCTTGGGGAGACTTTCAACTCGCATAGGACAGATGTCTGTGTGTGTGTGTGTGTAGGAAACTCGTCGACGTTGTCCCAAAAGCGGAGAGCACTGGGTGACTTCTGCCTTCTGGGTTATTATCAGCACGCAACTTTCTGCGAGCTGTGTTTCGAGAGTTTCGTTGGCCTTTTTACTGCTGCTTGTTTAGTGCAGAGCAGTTTTCATTTCATCTTATGCCTTGGGATTACTTCCTTGGATCGCGCTGACTCGTGCCTTAACGCTGCCTTATGAAAAATCTCTTGGTTGTTGGTGGTTTAGACCAGGAATTTATCGCGTATTTGCGGTGTATAAAAAAATTATGGCAGTTGCGATATGAAGAGCATGTGGCCGGCCGACCATTGGAGGAACAACGGAAAGCGGTAAAACACCGCAAACAACCATAAACACATTAAAACTGATAGTAAATGTGTATGGGTGTGTGTGTTTTCTGCTTAATTTTTGCACAAGAATATAGCTCCAACATTTCAAGGGGTATGTTTGGTTGGGAGCTATTTTTGGCGACATGTGGAACAATTTTTAAATAAACTTTTCTGGGAGTTAATAAAATAATCCTGTAAATATTGAATTTACGTCCCTATACTGAGATAATTCGTTTCCAAAAAATGTTTAAATGGCGCCCAACGGCACTGAAGTTTTATTTTTCATATACATACATTCTGAGTATAGATTTCGAGAGTCCGAAAGAGAACTAGTTACACTTTAAAAATAATCTATTTCGTTGTGAACGAAATTTCTTTATTTAATTGGCGCCCAACCCGGTAATATCATTATTTCTCTTCATTTTGTTTTGTGATTTTTGTATAAATTTTTGTTCATTGGCGCCCAACCTGTGATAATTTTATATTTTTAAAAGAAAGACATTTCAGATTCTGATTTTTAAATATGATAATTGGTTGTTCGCTATTTAATTAAAAATATAATGAATATTAATAAATATTTTCATATTTTTATTTTTTTTTGTGATTTCATTGTGCTCCAAATAATATTATTTTTTTAATTAGAGCCCAGTCTGTGGAAATTTCATATTTTTTAAAAGTATAGCATTTCATATTCTGTTTCATAATATGATAATTGGATGTACGCTATATAATTAAAACTAAAATTATAATGAATAATAATAGATATTTTCATACATTTTTATTTTTTGATTTCATTGTAATCTAAAAATATTATTTTTCAACTGGCGCCCAACCTGTGCTAATTTCATATTTTTTAAAAGAATGACATTTCAAAATCCTACACTAGTGTGACTTACTCTGCTTTATGATATGATAATTAGTTGTTCGCTATATAATTAAAATTATAATGTATATTATTAAATATTTTATTTATTTTTTTGTGATTTCATTGCGATCTAATTAATATTATTTTTTAATTAGCGCCTATCTTTGTTAATTTCGTATTTTTAAAGAATGACATTTCAGATTCTGCTTTATAATGCAATAATTGGTTGTTCGCTATATAATTGAAATGATAATGAATAATAATAAATATTTTCATATTTTTTATTTATTTTTTTGCGATTTCATTGTGATCTAAACATTGATTTTTTAATTGGCACCCAACCTGTTGTAATTTCATATTTTTAAAAGAATGACAATTCAGATTCCGCATTATGATGTGATAATTGTCTGTTAAAATTATAATGAATAATAATAAATATTTTCGTATTTTTTGTGGCAATATTGTTTTTGAGAGCTAGAAGGCTGAAAATTGGTACATATATATTACTGACCACGATAAAGATCAATTTGATGCCGAAATTTGGATTTTCTTTTTGTGAGCGGAATGGGCGCGGCAATAGTGTTCTTTGAGCCATACGCCTGAAAACTGGAATGTATATATTACTGACCACGAGAAAGATCATTTGATGCCGAAATTTGGATTTTCGTTCTGTGGGCCTAGTGGGCGTTTCAAAAGCGTTTTTGAGAGCTAGAAGACTTAAAATTGGTACATGTATATTACTGACCACGAGAATGATAAATATGATACCGAAATTTGGATTTTCGTGTAGTGGGCGTGGCAATAGTGTTTTTAAAGCTAGAAGGATGGAAATTGGAATCGTATATATTACTGACCACGATAATATCAATATGATAAGATCAATATGAAACCTGATTTTAATTTTACCATTTTTTTGCCTGGCGAAGCGGGCGGGGTTCAGCTAGTCAATTTATATTTCTTTTAAATAACTATTTTATGTTCTTGAAAATAAGATTTGAAAATTGGCGCCCAACGAAGGCACCCATTTTTGTTTACACCAGCAAATATTTAATGTCAAGAAAATATAATAGTTGTTGTATAACTTTCTTTTGAATTTTTTTTTTTTGAAAATTTTGTTCAACATTTTTATCTTCAATTTAGAGAGATAACCTAAAGAAAGTATAATATTTAGTTGGTTTTAAATAATTGTATTTAAAATGAAATATGTTTTCAACAGATATTATGGTGAACTATTATACCAGGCTCATCGTTGGACGCCAGTCACGTTATATTATTTCCAAGTTTAGTCCGCACAGTTTTTTACGGAAAATTTCACTTTGACTGCACTTCTCACAAGTATTTTAAATGCAAAATTTTCACTGTGTACCACAACCCACTTGTCCATCTTTAGCTTCGCGATGTAGAAGGAAATTAAACCTGTTGCTTAAAAATATTAAACTGACCAGAATAAAATTGTTGTTCGAATCGGCCCTCAGCAAGAAACTGTCAGAATTCAATGCCAGTTTTGGTTTAAACTCCCGACCATTGTTGATATTTTTTAGAATTAATTTCTGGAAGCTTGGGAAGAAAATAAACCTGTTGCCTTAAATATATTAAAACGACTAGAATAACGTACAGTAGCATGCAATTACTCTTGAAAAAAGAACTAATTTTTTAATAAGCATCTGTATGCTCACAATTCCACTGCAATTAGAAGTTTGGGAAAGCGTCATAATAATATGATTTTGTGAAATAAGCTCATACATTATATGCCATAAGCCATAAGGTGGTTCAAAGTCGTTGCAATCTTACAGAAATTCCCACCGAAAAAAAGATTTCGATATTATGACTTAACCGCTCCTACAAACAAGCTTATCCTCCACGCAGAACCTCATGGGAAAAATTGGTGTGCGTTCGTAACATTTGCCAAAGCTTAGCACAAAATAACGTATCATTATAACGCGCGAGTCTTAAGATAATTTTTGGCCAGGCCATGAATGTCGTCAGTCGGCGGTGCTCTGCGAAACCATCGCACAATCATTAAGCTTTTATGAAATGCCTAATTAAGATTAGATTTATTGTAAAAACATAAATACGAGCCAAAAGAAGAAGAAATTAGCCACAATCATAAATATATATGCACGTATATGTATTGTATATGAACAGTAGTAGTAGTTTTTTAATAACTGGCAAAAAACACGATGATGATGAAGATGAAAACAAAAGAAAACAAATATTGACTTCCGGTCTTTAGCCAGGAGAGAACGAACGAATAGGAGATGATGATGATGATGACGAAAATATCTTTGGCCATTTTGGCCATAAACTTCATGTTCAAATCGGAGTAACCATCATTTCAAAAATAAACAAAACCCCAAACAAACCAGCCACAAAAAAATGTGTCCCAATGTGTGTAATTTGATATGAGTAGTATTGTGGCTGTTTAAATAACTACAACAAAAAAATCTTATGGTTTTTTAATGTCATCACCATATAATTTGCATATTTCTTGGCCGGTCCATTCGCATTTCTGGCTGGCTGACTGTCTCTCCCTTTTTTGGTGATTCGACACACTACTACTTATAATCATCACTTTAAGATCTTCTTTATATGGCACGAACTGAAGTGAGTTCGTTCGTTCGTTCGTTGGCTTTTTTCTCTTGTTGTCCAGGACACATATTTCATTGGCTTAACGATCATCAATGAGAGCTTGTGTTTTTATTGAGTTGGCTGAAGGCTGAACTGTCCACCAAAAAAAGAGAGGGTATGAGAAGTGCGTTTGGCTGATGGCTTGCAGATAAATTTCTGCCATATGGAAGAAATTTGTTGCCAAAGAAAACATTCAGGATGGTAGGCTCTACAAAAGCCCTAAGAATCGAAGGGTGTTTCCATTATATTTTGAGGTAGGAATCCTAGTGGAGTTCTGGAACTGTTCTTCGGACTTTAAAGGAGACTCATAACAAAAGGAAAACCTAATATTGAATAAAACATTTAAAATTGTAAATACTGTTTTTATTCTGAGATCAAAACAGAAATCACTCCTCGAAACTAGTAATGAAATTTTGTCGCTTCTAAAGGATTATGTCTTTATTCTGAGGTAGTCATTGCCAAAATGTCCCCAAAAAATATAGGTAAACTAGTGCATCGTATGATTAGCTCAAAATGTATGAGATCAAGGATAGAATGAGATCTCCTGTCAGTTGCGAGAATAATCAGGAAGTCTTTCGATTTCAAAATTGTTCTTCAAATCAGCCTCGGGCTGCCATAATTCAATATCAGCTTTGGTTTAAACTCCGGGCCAATTTCTGAAGTGTGAATCTGTTCCTACAATTTTTATGTTGATTGCGTTAGTCTTCCCAATCAATCCTGTGCAAGATTCTGTCAGAATTCAATCTCAATTTTGGTTTAAACTCCGGGCCGTTATTTATATTTTGTAAAATTAATTTCTGGAGTAATGCCAATGTGAATTCTGATGAAGGTGATAAAAAAGAATATACGTCGGTGGTGTTGTGAAAGTGTACACATTGGGGTCATTTTAGAGCGGGGGGTCAATATTACCCCCTTTTGCACATTTTTACGATGAATCGGTATAGGAAACCTAGCGATCCTTAGATTTTAAGTATAGGATGTGTTCAGCAATATTAATTAGAACATTACGAAGAACATTTTAACCCTCTAGCTCCCTAAAATAGGGGTCTTTTAGGGCCCTTTTGTGCAAAAGGAAAAAAACACCCATAAAACAGGTGTTTAAGGGTTAAAAATGATCTAGAAAAATATTTGCCGTAAAATTCTACTATAATAACTATGTAGAACACCACGAGCAACACTTTTGTGATACATTTTAACCCTCAAGCTCCCCAATATAGGGGTCTTTTTGGTCCCTTTTGTGCAAAGGGTAAAAACACCCCTAAAACAGGTGCTTAAGGGGTCAAAATATTCTAGAAAAATATTTGCCATAAAATTCTACTATAAGTCTCTGAATATGCCGAAACTGAAAACCCAATTTAAAAGCCAGAAATAAGCAAAAACTTAAAAATCATTTTTTAAGCTTAATTTCGTACTTTTTTCGAAATGGTACTAAACTACCCCAGAAAACAACATTTTAGGTGGTTGCTGTGATTGGAAAAAATATTCTACGTCAAATTTCACTATAAGTCACAGAAAAAAGGAAACCTATAGTTATAATATATATAAATAAAATATCAGTAGCAATTTGGGTATTTAAAGAAGAAGTTATTAACATTTAATATTTTTTCTCTTCTTTAAACTGTCCCACAAAACTAGATTTTAAGGAGTTGGTATGAATGGACAAAATATTCTACATCAAATTCCACAACTAGTCACCAAACAAAGGAAAGCTGTATATATAATATATATAAATAAAATATCAGTATCAATTTGGGGTTTTACCTCTTTTATCAAAAAACTTTTTTTCGAAAAAGTTTCATTGTTTCCACAATTTGTAATTTTTATTTTGAGGTTCATAGTTTTCTCACATTCTGAGCTACAAATTACCCTTCGAATTATTTATATATAAGCAAGCCATTGGAGGTAAGCACTTACTCGCTAGCTTACCAAGAAGTGGACAAATAAAGACTTACCCTCACACTAAGCAATAGTTTTCAACTACCAAAAACTACTTCTTTATGGCATTATAAATAAATAATTATTTATTAATCAAATGTAATCGGGAGGGTAATGATATATATCATTACCTGGTATTGAGAAATATAATGACATGTAATTGTTATTTTTTTGGGGTTGTATGAGAGCCAACGATTTTTCAGAAGAGCAAAATCACAAAGTCTTGCGAATGGATTTCCATTCACAATTGTTTTTTTTTAAACCTGGGAGTCTAGACATATAATAATTTTCATTTGATATTTCTACTAATGTTTTCCACGTGGAAATGAACTGATGAAATTTTATTTAAAAGCTTTTTTTCCATTAGAAAACAAAAAGTTGAGGTTTGTCTGTTACACTAAGCGCATGCGTAGCCCATGTGCTTGACCTTATTCTGCCTCTCTCCCCATCTTTCGGTTTCCCAACCATCAAAAAGCCAAGGCTCACTTTATAGTAACCACATATTCTTTTGGTTGGCCGGCAGGAGGGACACCGAATATTTTTTTTTTTCAAAATAAAGAAAGAATTCTTAAAAACTTAACCCTTTTTCCAAGTAAAACTATCAGATATTTAAATAAAAATAAACGATGATGATGATGAAGAGGAAGAAGAGGAGTTGGAGGCAAAGAAAAAGAGGAACAATCTTTACCCACTTCACGAGACATACGAACGAACGTATGTATGTTTGTATGGCAGAATATACGCGCATTGATACACTAAACTTCACAATCGGAAATCTGAACGAGTGATAAATTGAAAATTAATGAAGTGAAAATAGATGGAACGGATCGCAAATTGCGCCAAAGCCAATAAAATATTTTGACATTTGGAGTTATCGTCTTAATCTGCTTCAGTGACTTTAAAAGAAAAGAAAAACAACAACAGCACACCAAGGCAGATGGAAGGACGGACAGAAAGACGTTTGTACACTACGAAACCTAAAACAAGGAGGGTTGCTTGGTTTAGGTAACAACAGCGTTCATATGGGCCTTTTTTGCTGCTGCCGGTGCTGGGAACACCGTGTGGTTGTTGTTGTTTTGTTTTTGGCTGTTTTGTGTGTGCCTTCGTTTTGAAGGTAAACATACTTGACCAAGTTAAGACACCGTGTACAACCGATACCTGTTTGAAAAATTCCGCCTTTTGCTCTGTCTGTAGACCGACCTAAGCTCTTTGGCTCTTTGCTCTCTCAACCATCATCATCATCATTTTTGTTGTTGTTGCCGTTGTCTGTCTGCCTGCCTTCTCAACTGATCCATATACATAATATTTATGTGCGTTTTTTTGTTTTGTTTTCATTCCAGTTACTTGGCGGTAATGTTGGCCAAACATCATCATCATCAATTATGTCACACAATGCTCCCTCACCTCTGTCGGGAGGATCACATGAAAACTCACTAAGTCCCTCGGGAGGTTCTTCCTCGTCGTCCGCCTCATCGGCCGGCAATGGTCCTTTAAGTCCCGGAGCCATGTCACAAACATCTACCAACAATGCGGGAAGTGTGCCGCCACAATCCGGCCCAGCTGCAGCACTAACGGCCAGCACAGCCAATGTCGCAGATGTTTCCCAAACACCGGGCTCCAGCACAAATCTTTCGCTCACAGCGGGCTCCATGGGTGGAGGGAGTGCAGGCGGTTGCTGCGAAAATGGCAGGCCCATTATGACAGATCCTGTATCGGGGCAGACAGTGTGCTCTTGCCAGTATGATTCGGCTCGTCTGGCGCTGTCCAGCTACTCGCGAATGCCCACAGCCGGTGTGGGAGTATATGGCACAGCATATCCTTCGACGGAACAGAATCCCTATCCCAGCATTGGCGTGGACAGTTCGGCGTTTTATACACCTTTGGTAAGTACGCAAAAATTATTTTATATAAGAAGCCTAATTAGAATAGTGGTATAGCTAAAAAAGTAAATCAGGCAGTAAATCGCATCATTTTGTTTGGCAACCCTAGTTCTAGGAATCAAAATCTAAAATACTTTCTATCAATGTCGTTTATTACGTGTGCCTGTCTTATGGCGTTTAATTATAAAAGCTTATGTGGACTTTTCATGGCCATTTTCCGAACAATTGTAAAGACGCCATGTCGATGACATTCGTGTCCGCCTGTTCGTCTGTCGGTCTGGGCGTATTTGAAATTTTACTTAATTACGTTGTTACTGTCAAATTGTTAATTGGATTAGTTGTGCGTATCTGTGTGTGTGTGTGAGTTAAACACAGAGCCTAATACACCAGACTCACACCCATTCCTAGGCAGCGACAGAGACAATGAGGCTTAAAGCCTGTTTTGGCCGTGTTGTTGTGGTTATCATTATTAGTGTGTACTCATTAAGATAGCCTGCGATTGTTGTTGTTGCTGTTTGTTGTTGTTGCGTTTATAGAAATCCTTTTATAAAATGCAAATTGACAGTGTGCTTAGATAGAAAATCATGTTTGGTAGTAACACACGCTGGAAATCGCACAAGAGAGCGGACTGAACTGAACTGAACAAGCTAATTTAATCATTTGAATGGCTGGTTGGTCTTTAGTTAAGCTGAAAGTCATTTTGGGTTTATAGTTTTGCAATTAGCAGCAAATGAGTGGAAAAAAGATAAAAAGTGAAAATGGAAATAGGACATGCGAACATGGAAGTGCAGGAAGGAGACACATTTCAAATGATGGATGACAACACATTGACTACGAGTAATGAGGTATTCTGAATATAATTGAATAATTGAATAATTGAATAATTAAATAATTGAATAATTGAATAATTGAATAATTGAA
Source organism: Polietes domitor (assembly GCA_947397865.1). NCBI lineage: Eukaryota > Metazoa > Arthropoda > Insecta > Diptera > Muscidae > Polietes > Polietes domitor. The sequence goes on from OX377621.1 coordinate 50,497,700, forward strand.
TAATTGAATAATTGAACAATTGAATAATTGTATAATTGTATAATTGTATAATTGAATAATTGAATAATTGAATAATTGAATAATTGAATAATTGAATAATTGAATAATTGAATAATTGAATAATTGAATAATTGAATAATTGAATAATTGAATAATTGAATAATTGAATAATTGAATAATTGAATAATTGAATAATTGAATAATTGAATAATTGAATAATTGAATAATTGAATAATTGAATAATTGAATAATTGAATAATTGAATAATTGAATAATTGAATAATTGAATAATTGAATAATTGAATAATTGAATAATTGAATAATTGAATAATTGAATAATTGAATAATTGAATAATTGAATAATTGAATAATTGAATAATTGAATAATTGAATAATTGAATAATTGAATAATTGAATAATTGAATAATTGAATAATTGAATAATTGAATAATTGAATAATTGAATAATTGAATAATTGAATAATTGAATAATTGAATAATTGAATAATTGAATAATTGAATAATTGAATAATTGAATAATTGAATAATTGAATAATTGAATAATTGAATAATTGAATAATTGAATAATTGAATAATTGAATAATTGAATAATTGAATAATTGAATAATTGAATAATTGAATAATTGAATAATTGAATAATTGAATAATTGAATAATTGAATAATTGAATAATTGAATAATTGAATAATTGAATAATTGAATAATTGAATAATTGAATAATTGAATAATTGAATAATTGAATAATTGAATAATTGAATAATTGAATAATTGAATAATTGAATAATTGAATAATTGAATAATTGAATAATTGAATAATTGAATAATTGAATAATTGAATAATTGAATAATTGAATAATTGAATAATTGAATAATTGAATAATTGAATAATTGAATAATTGAATAATTGAATAATTGAATAATTGAATAATTGAATAATTGAATAATTGAATAATTGAATAATTGAATAATTGAATAATTGAATAATTGAATGATTGAATAATTGAATAATTGAATAATTGAATAATTGAATAATTGAATAATTGAATAATTGAATAATTGAATAATTGAATAATTGAATAATTGAATAATTGAATAATTGAATAATTGAATAATTGAATAATTGAATAATTGAATAATTGAATAATTGAATAATTGAATAATTGAATAATTGAATAATTGAATAATTGAATAATTGAATAATTGAATAATTGAATAATTGAATAATTGAATAATTGAATAATTGAATAATTGAATAATTGAATAATTGAATAATTGAATAATTGAATAATTGAATAATTGAATAATTGAATAATTGAATAATTGAATAATTGAATAATTGAATAATTGAATAATTGAATAATTGAATAATTGAATAATTGAATAATTGAATAATTGAATAATTGAATAATTGAATAATTGAATAATTGAATAATTGAATAATTGAATAATTGAATAATTGAATAATTGAATAATTGAATAATTGAATAATTGAATAATTGAATAATTGAATAATTGAATAATTGAATAATTGAATAATTGAATAATTGAATAATTGAATAATTGAATAATTGAATAATTGAATAATTGAATAATTGAATAATTGAATAATTGAATAATTGAATAATTGAATAATTGAATAATTGAATAATTGAATAATTGAATAATTGAATAATTGAATAATTGAATAATTGAATAATTGAATAATTGAATAATTGAATAATTGAATAATTGAATAATTGAATAATTGAATAATTGAATAATTGAATAATTGAATAATTGAATAATTGAATAATTGAATAATTGAATAATTGAATAATTGAATAATTGAATAATTGAATAATTGAATAATTGAATAATTGAATAATTGAATAATTGAATAATTGAATAATTGAATAATTGAATAATTGAATAATTGAATAATTGAATAATTGAATAATTGAATAATTGAATAATTGAATAATTGAATAATTGAATAATTGAATAATTGAATAATTGAATAATTGAATAATTGAATAATTGAATAATTGAATAATTGAATAATTGAATAATTGAATAATTGAATAATTGAATAATTGAATAATTGAATAATTGAATAATTGAATAATTGAATAATTGAATAATTGAATAATTGAATAATTGAATAATTGAATAATTGAATAATTGAATAATTGAATAATTGAATAATTGAATAATTGAATAATTGAATAATTGAATAATTGAATAATTGAATAATTGAATAATTGAATAATTGAATAATTGAATAATTGAATAATTGAAATTTGGGTATTTCCTTTAAAATATTTAATATTTTTCCTCCTCCTATTTTACCAATTTTAAAAATACAATTTTCACTTCTCTTTCTTTTGCAATATTGTTTGCTCTGCTCTTCGAAGTAAGTCTGTCTGTCGGGTTGCCTTGTTGTATTACCCCTATCTTCGGTTACCAATTCTCGATTGTTTTACATAAAACCTTTTAATTTTATTACTATTGGAAATGTTTAACACATGTACGAACATCTCTATAAAAGTTATGTTATTGTTGTCGTTTTTCTTCACTTTTTTATTTCAATACCACACCAACAGCAACAGAAAAAAACAATAACAATAACAACCACACCACCAACAACAACACGACTAACTATAGTTAGTCATTGACGATTACATACAAACGGAAAGAGGGCAAAAAATAGCAGCGACAACTTCCCAACGCTGTACGACAGTGTGTTGCAAGTGAACTGAAAAATATCTGCGAGTGAACAGAACAGAAAAAGACGACACCTCCTTCTTTTTTTGGTATTGGCAGCGGCAACTATAACCAGCCAGCCATTACGGAATGGAATGGAATGTGTTTTATTTAGAATTTATTTAAAAATATTCAACCATTGTTTTGGGCCGTCACAACCAACACCCATCCCACCAACAACAACAAACACTAGAGCTTTTGTGTTGTCACGTCAACACGCCGAGGTTGTGTAATAATAACGCGACTCTATGATAGCCGGGTATCATGCACCCCCCAGTTGGCCTGGCCTGTGCTCAGATGTCTTCTGCCTCTTATACTCTGACGTACATTTGAAACTGACGAATATTGAGGCCTCGACATAGAATCACATGGCAAAACTATGAGGGACAGACAGGTGGGTGGTGTGGGACTTTTTATTGAATTTCAATTATTTTTGCCTTAGATAAAAATGTGTATAAAAGTAAAAGCTTTTTAATTAAATATTAAAAAAATGTTGTAGTTTATTTTTTATGTTTTTTGTTTTGTGTGGCAAACATTTTATTGATTTTTTTAGAGAAGTTTTATTATGTGATGTGATGCCTGAATTAAAATAAATGATAGTTTGATAGTGAGGGATGTTTTGGAGGGTTTAAACTAGAGTGTAAACACTGAAATGGATGGGAGAAAATGGATCCTCAATCAAGCCTTCTTTCCTGGTTCTACATGAAAACATGAAATGATTGCAAACATTTAAGCTTATCAAACTGTTGAAAATTTTTATTCCACTTTAAGAAATTTATCATTTAAAGTAAGCCAATGCAACACTTTCATTGACATAATGAAAGTATCTTTATATTTATGAAAAATTATCAAAGCTTTATTTGTATTAATTTATTTATATTTTAATCATTCCTTTCCCTTCTCTTTCTGTTCTTGCAGGGTAACCCCTATAGCCTCAAAGAATCGACCACCGGCTCAGAGATGACGGCGGCCGCCTGGTCCACAGCGGGTTTGCAGCCAACAACCGGTTATTATTCATACGATCCAACATTTGCATATGGGTAAGTCACCACACATTATTCAAATTTAAAAACAAATGATTTATTTTTTATTTATGTGAGTGTGTGTGGTTCAACATAAACGACTTAAGAATCTTAAAACTGATTTTAACGACATCACAATAACATCAAAAAAAAAATAAAGTCCCAATGTTGTTGTGTGGTTGCTGTTAACAAAAATGAAATAAATCTTATCAATTTTTCATTTAAATACACAACAAATCTTTCAACACCTCATAAATAAACTGAACTTAAGTCCGGCAGACGGAAAAAAGTGCACTTTCAATGATTTATTTTCATTTATCAGTAACGGCGAGAATTGAAGTGGCAGCAGCAGCGGCAGCGTATTGAATAAGAAGTTGTTACACAAAATTGTTATAGATTCGATTTATTTTCAGTTTCAAATCGTTTCCTAAGTAAATCAAACTTTTACGACATCAAACAACTTTTGTGTTATTTTTTGTCTATGGCCATCCAGCCAATCCACACCAGCCACCGCCAGCAATTCATGGAGTTTTAATGTTATTGAATAAAATTGCTCCCCTTGGGCCATTGTCTGTTGCTGCTGCTGCTTTAGCATCATACAATAATGTCAGCAATTGCACAAGCGGGCAATCTTGCTTCACGTTAAGTTTCAGTAGCATTATCTTTCGCCCAACAACAACAGCTTCTTGCTGCTTTGCCCTGCAAGTCTTCGCCATTATCTGGATGGACTGGCTTTGGCTGGTGCTACCACTCAAACCAAGCAAAGATATGAAACGGACCAACAACCACTTTATATCGTTGGAGTTTTTCACACTTTCCTTCCGCCACGGAGGCACTGAGCTCAACAAGTGTTTCGTGTGTTTGTGTTAAGTGAGTGAGTGAGGAAGGAAATCTTAAAGATAAGCCACACAAAAAATCTTTCATAACTCTGGCACACACCCACTTTGCGCAGACACAAGAGTTTAGTTGAAAGGAAAATAAAGGAATTTCCTCTTGCTTCTAAACCACTTAAGATTAAATGTGTTTTCTTAGGGAGCCACACACTTCTTCCTTATTAAATTCTTTTAAAAAATATATTTAATTTTTTTATTTCTTTTTATTTAATATTTTTCCAGTTATGGTGCCTCGTATGACTTGGCCTCTCGCCGCAAAAATGCCACCCGCGAATCAACGGCCACTTTGAAGGCCTGGCTAAATGAACACAAAAAGAATCCCTATCCCACGAAGGGGGAGAAAATCATGTTGGCCATCATCACCAAGATGACGCTGACACAGGTCTCCACTTGGTTTGCCAATGCCCGACGTCGCTTGAAGAAGGAGAACAAAATGACCTGGGAGCCCAAGAACCGCACCGAAGATGATGACGATGATGCCATGTTGTCGGACGATGAGAAGGAGCTGGAGAAGAGTGACAGCGCCATGAATAAATTGGGTGGAAGTTCAAGCGGGCCGACTATGGGTGGCCTATATGGCGCTCCACAAATGCATAAAGGTGAGTTTAAAAGAGATTTATATATATTTATTTGCAGAAGTAACTGATACACGATCCCTTCGAAGATAGACGGCTGGGCCTAAATATTAAGGGCGACAAAGACATTAGAAAGATATATAAATGTTTAGAGATGGAGAGAGTTGGGATAATATATAAACGGGCAGACTTTCAGATTGATGAATTGAGGGATGTTCCTCCTCTAAAACCAAATTACCCATTGAAAATGACCTAGATACTGGCAGATAGATGGAAGAAAAAGGTAGGAAGAAAAAAATTACCAGACAGGAAAATTTATATGTGAACGTGAAGACATCTTCTGAGAGAAAATATTTCAGAAAAGTCTGAAATTTTTGTTCGAAGCCTCAAAAGGAAATTTCCATTCCCAAATTATTCTACTGACAGTGACATGACAAAGACTAAGCCTAATTATTCCTGGTAAACCATTAAAAGAATTATCAGATAGACATCCAGATCTGATTGACTAATAAACCCTCCGCGAGAATGTACAAATCGAAAGCCAGACATTACATCCATTATAACTACCCTAAAAACTGGCAGAAAGATGGAGGATGAAGAACGAGAGAAGCAGACAGATATTCTACGAAACCCTTACAATGACTCCAATAGAATACACGGAGAATTAGACAAACATTCAGAGAAAAACTTAAAAAGCCTTCAACAAAAGATTGAGGGAATCAAATGGTCATTCAGGGAAAGCCTTATAAAGATTCCAACAGAAGGCACAACTTGCAAGACAGACTATTGTTGGCAGTACAAATTGAACATAACTTCCATAAAGTCTTAGAGAATAATACAAATATCTAAGGAAAACATTATAGAGTTTCCATTAGCAGACGAAATAATCCGACAGACATTCATGGATAACCTTACAAAGGCTCCTAAAGAAGATACAAATCGAAAGACAGATTAAGTCCCAATTGAAAACGACTCCCATAGTAACTTCACTACAGTAGATAGAGGATGACGACCGAGTGAATACAACAGTCATTCAGGTAAAGCCTTCAATAGAATACTGAGAGAATCGGAGAGATACAAATAGAAAGTTAGTTTATCATTCAACATAAAATCCGCGCTAACTTCTCCACAGACGGGCAGACAGAAGAAGTGTGTGTGAGGCCAAGAGAATCAGACAAACATTCAGGGAAAACCTTATAAAGCCTTCAGTTGAAAACTTATAGTAGAAGAGACATTCATGAAAAGCATTATAAAGTCTCCAAAAGAAGATGCAATTCCAAAGTCATATTATTATTGAGTGTTCCCACACACTACAACATCCATGGTAACTTTAGACAGGCTGACAGATGGAGGAAGAATTCTAAGAGATTCCAATAGATGTTCAGGTAGAACCTTATTGAAGGAAATTATTATAAATCCTCCAATAGATGATAGACGGAATATTATTGAATATTGGTGATTGAAAATTACTCCTAGAATGAAGATATGCTCCACGGACATAACTATAAAAGTTCGCGTTTCTCGTTTTGTCTTTGGAAGAAGACCACATTCCCAAAGAGGTCAGCTATTCAGTAATCTTTCCTCTCTCCACAACATTGATATGTTCCACGGGCATAGCTAACCTTGCACATTAAGTATGAACCAGTGTTTGGTTGGCAGCCATAATTCTTCTCTCCACAACATAGCTTCATTTACAGTTTAAATATGGGCTAGTGTTTGAGGATCTCGGCCAGCTAGCCCTTTTGATTTTGGAGGAAGAAAAACACATTCTCAAAATAGATCAGCTATTCAGCAATCTTTCCTCTCTCCACAACATTAAACACGCTCCCCGGACATAGCTTACTTTACAGCTTAAATAGGGACTAGTGATTGAACCTCAAGGCCAGCTAGCTTTTTGACTTTGGAAGCAACATAGCTAAACCTATTAAGAGCTTTAAAAGAAACAATCAAAAGTTGTGTGCAAATTTAAAACCTTAAAATCTCCTAAAACTTTCCAATTAAAAATTAAATCTGCTAATAAAGCCTTAAATCTTCGTCACGATGTAAAGACTTTGACAAGCTTTTTTCTAAATCTTCTGGTCAAAATAATCTCTAACAATTTTCTCGAAAAATCGACCTAATGCAAGATTTATGTTCGGCCAGTAATCTCTTGAGACTTTCACAAAATTTCTTTAAAATCGAAATGCATAATTCAAACCTAAACTAAATTCCGTTTTCAATTGCTCTTAATCATGTTACACCAAATTAAAGCAAAATCCCTCCCTGAAATTAACAATTAAATTCAACAGCAGAAAAATAAATTTCCTAACTGTCCACCCACCGTCGTTGCCTTTGGACCACCCCCCCCCCAACGGCATTAAGACTAAACGAAAAGTCACCACCTTTGAATGGCAAATGAAAAAGTGGTCCATAAGTTAGTGTTACGCCGGCAGAAAACCGGAAGTTGACAGCACTTAACTTAAGGCACACTCACAACACGAAAGCTTTGCAGCACTTGACTAAGAAGGAATTAAGCACTACACTAGGAGGAAGGGTGGGGGTATAACAGTACTACAAGAATGGGGTCGGATGTTATCAGATTTAAGATTTTAAATAAAAAAAAAAAAAAAACAAATTATACTCGTATCTCTAATTTCCTTTGGATTTTTCTTCCTCCTCTTCTCATTTCCAGAACATGACCAACTGAAGAGCAATGACCACAGCAGCAATGTCAACAAACACAGCGATTTAAAACATGAGGATGACGATGATCGCAAACCAGAAAATTTAACAGCCGCAAGACAACTGGAAAATTACAATACCGCATCGTTATATGGCGGCGGCAGCAGCAGCGCTGCTTCTGTGGCTAGTAGCGTTGGTACTGGTGGTGGTCATCATCCCAATGCCTATCATCCTTATCAGGCCCACAATCCGCATGCTCACTCGCAAAGCCTTTACTACCAGCAACAACAGCAGCAGCAACAACAGCATCAGCAGCAACAACAACTGCTGCAGCAGCAACAACATGCCGCTCTGGCCTATGCTAGTCGAGATGAGTGCGGCATACCGATACCGGCCACAAAACCAAAAATATGGAGTGTAGCCGACACGGTAGCTAATAAAACACCACCGCCCTCCGCCCCCGGCCATCACAGTGCGGCGGCGGCCTACATGAATAATGGCCAACAACCAGCGCAACAACAACAATCAATGCCACCTCAGGCCGCATACTATTCCTCCAATAACTTAGCCATGAACAATCAAATCACCAACAACTCACCCCTCTCGATGATGAGTAATTACGTGAATGCTTCACCCTATGCCCGTCTGCCGGCGGCCGGTTATGCGGGGGCCTCAGCGGGCAATTATCCACAAATGAACACGTCCGGCTCACCTGTCGCCCAAATGATGCATATGTCGGCGCAACAGCAACAACAACAGCAGCAGCAGTACAGCAGCGGCGCCCAGAACCTCCACCAGAATCAGGGCCGTTTGGGGTTTCCTGAAATCCAACCGGACACACCACCCCAGACACCGCCTAACATGAAACATGCGAATGGTATGAATGGCGGCCTCATGGGCAACACACCGCCCAGTTCGCTGGCCTATGTGGCCGGTGGCAATGGCAGCAGCTTGAACACATCCTATGGCAGTGATGTGTCGACGGCTTCAAGAGCGGGCTTGGAAATGCAATAATCGATGCAATGCTAATGATTACGGGTTAAGATACTCTCGTGTTTCGTTTTCGTTTTTCCTACAGATAGGTCATCCTATTCCTAAAGGGTTAAGTGCAACTTTAGTATTAATTAAGCTTAGGTTAGGGGCTTTATTACCTACTCTTATATAGCTTTCCTAGATTAATGGCGAAGTTTGAATTGAATGATTTTTGGTTTTCCTTCGAAACAAAAAATCCTTCATTAGTGAAATTTAACATTTAATATTGACCTTGAAAAAGTTTAAGATCGAAAGACAATGTTGAAATATGGAATGCCCCACGAGATGAGAAGGGGTAAAAATCTAAAAAGGATATAGGCACTTAGAGGTTTTCAAACATTTTGAGAACTCTATTCAAAACTCATTGTAAAGTCTACAGAAAGCTCAGAGTTCAGATGAAAACTTTTCATGTGGAAACTTGAAGCTATGACAGCAAACCCATAATTAGTGGACAGCAATATTCGATAAACCATAATCAGTCTAAAATTTGAAAGCTCGTAATACTAGTGACTAATTATATTTGAATTCATATCAAAGCTTTATGAAGAAACAAACTGTTTTACAATACTCATATAGGGGCGGAGCTCAAAGCTTTTGTGCAGCTTAAAGCTAAGTTATGATTGGTTAAAAATAATCTTGGAATCATTCTTTATAATAATTCTCGTAATAATACCATTTTAAGACATCTTAAGTCAAGCGAAAACTTTATGTAGACACACAATTTTTCCTATACTAACTTCTAGACAGAAGCACAATATTTGAAAATTCATAATCAGCCTAAAATTTATTTGGAGTTACGAGACAATCGAATTTCTAGAATCTCTGAGACCTGATAAAAGCTTTTATAGAAGAGAGTTGTTATGATTCAGTTTTTATACTATTGAGCTTTTAACAAAGCCTATTACACACACCATTAAAAGCTTCATAATTGTTAGTCCGCAAATAATGAAAATATAACATCATTCTGTAGAAGCCATTAAAGCTTTAAAGACTTTAGAAGCTTTATGCTTAAGCGACAGAAGTTTGGCCGGATGATCTCTCCTGAATTATAAAAACAGTACTAGTAATATGGTAGCGTTTAGTTTTGATCATGCCAATGATTTAAGCTTGTCAAAATATTAGCTTTTGGCGAAAAACTATATTTAACTAGGAAATGAGTTTCTTTCAATATTTTCTAAAGATTATGGAGAAGTTTTGTATTCCAAGTATATTAAAGCTTTTCCTAGCGACTAGCTTTTTATTTAAATTTTTTCTGGGTAACTTTTAATTGATAATTGATATACTTTTATTTATAGCTTTTTAAATAGTATCTCAAACTTTTTAAGTTTTCCTTTTAAATCTGACGCTAGATTTGCTGTCACTAAAGCATGGTTATTAGGCGGAAAAGCTTTTTATTGAGCTTTCGAAAAAGCTTTAATTTTCTGAGTTTACTAAGTTTTTGTTATCATTTTTAAATAGTTTCCCAAGCTTTTTAAGTTTTTCTTTTAAATCTTGCACTATATCTGTATACAATTTGGTGTCACAAAGCATGGCGATTATGGGGAAAAGCTTTTTTATTGAGATTTCGAAAGTTAGTGATAAAAGCTTTTTATTGAACTTTAGAAAAAGCTTAACTTTGCTGAGTCTAGTTACATTTTGTTACTATTTATTACTTTATAACTGCAAAAACTGTCTCTAGATGGCGTAACTAGTCTCCATATTGTGGCCAAAGTCTGCTTAGGACATTTAACCACGAGTATAATCATTGACTTAATATTTCTTGAAGAATAATTGCTTTCGATTTGACTCTTTTTACAGTAGTCTTTACAGTGATCCCTCGTTAATGGTTGGTTTCTACGATCACACTACCTAACATTACCCTTTCCCATTATGGGACATTCCATACAACACTTTGAAATACAACCAAAAGCTGCAATAGCATTTTTAAGTGCATCTCTCCAATTATAACCACTTAAAGAAGGATTTTCATGAAATTTGTATTAAGAAGATTATGAATTGTAAATAGTTATTATATGTAGACATATAAAAAAACGTTTGTTAAGCTTACAACTGAAAAAAAAACAAGAATGAAAAAAAATATATAAAAAATTTACGACTTTTTCTCCACTCATCATCATTACCCCTTTCGGCAAAATGTAATTAAACCAAACACAAAACACAAAGAAAACACTTAAACATAAAAAACATATGCTCGAACATGTTTCAGAAGAGCAAGCAACCACAACAACAACAACAACGAAAACAGCAAAGCTGTCGCAGCAGCAGAACAACGCTTATTATTTGCTTTTATTAGCCAGCAAATTTATATTTAATTAATTGCATTACTCGTTACTTACAGACGGGAAAAACTGCAGGTGATCGTTAACACTCACAGAAATTATACAAAAACCAACAACAACAACAAAAAGAAAACGCCGGCTAACAAAAAAGACAGAGACGCAGATAAGCCATACACAAAAATTATTTAACACTTACAGACAGACGGACAGGCAGGCAGGCAGACGGACAAACGGATAATTGTGTAAAATAAACGCAAAACAACTTAAGACGTATTACCACTTTTTCGCGCTTAATCACCAAAAAACAGAAAATAAATAAATAAATGTTTTTCCAAATGAAAAATATACAAACATACGGGTACTCGAAGTCGTGTGTACACTTAAACTTTTTAGAACGAATGTACGAATCAGTCCGTCCGTCTGTCTGTCCATCCATTCGAATACATCGCTTGACTAATATATCTTTTTGTATAATTTATTGTATCGCCGTAAAAATCTACTTGAAAAAAAGACACTAAATTTTTGAGCTATAAAAAATAAACACTCACACTTTTCGGTTTCTCACTCCGGACGGTTTAAAGTTTCCTACAACTTAATGCCAGACAAACAGACGGACGGAACGGGGACGGGGACGACAGACAGCCGAAACGATACGTATGTAAGTTCACATGACATCGCATCGCATGGCATGGCATCGCATCACATCACATCGCGTCACATCACAACACCGAAATTACTAATTAAGCACTTTGCAAATAAGCGAATGAACGGCGGCGGGAATGAAGAATTAGTGACTGAATGAATTAATGCATACGACAAACAAATTATTATATATATATATATATATAAATATTATATGATTAATTAGTCATTAAAATATTTATAATTATTTTTTGCCACTTCTTACCACTTCACATCACAACTCAGTCTTTCTCTGCCCCCCACCCCACATACATATATGTAAGTAAGACACAAGTATATATATAAAAAAAAAAAACAAAACAAAAAACCCATTAAAAAACTGTGATAATAAAATTTATATAAGCAACTAACTACTATATTATAAAAAACAGTAAATAAATGTATGTATGACTCTATATATAACGAACGAAAAAAACTCCTGTATGTAATTGTTAATTAAACATTAATCATTTCGAAAAAGTACATTTAAATTAAATAAAAGGCAAAACCTAATAAAAAATCTTGAATCCATTTATAGTAAATACGCTAAATATTAATACACATTATGTAAAGTTATACTATTATTATTATTATTATATAATTATTAATTGGAAGAAACAAACAAACTCTTTATAAATAAATAAATTATAAAAATGACAGCAATATAACAATAATCAAGTTGTGGTTTTATTTCAAATTTTATTTTCAATACGAAACATGATGATCTTCCAAATGTTCATATAATAAATTATGTGAAGGGAAATAATTTAAGGTGAAGTAAGCGAAAAAAGCACAATTTGCAAATCGGCGACATGAAAAATCGCCCAAAAAATAATGAAAAATGATCCAAATCAAAAATGCCCAAAATGTAACATTAAATTATGCACAAGTGAAAAATTCAAAATCGACCGAAAAATTGGGTAATTTTACATATGGACTCTCCTAGTGGCCCGGACGCGACATTCGTACGCCAAGAACAAGAAAGAAACTGAAAAAGTCGATCAGCCCTTTTAGTGTTCTAAAGCGCTTAAAGAGTACTACATTTTAAAAATATACCGTCAGAATTTAGTACAAATTATAAACAGTTTTATATTGAAACGGACGCTCCAAGAAACAGAAGTACTGTTGAAGCTCTTATAGAAATATACAAAGTTCAGCAATATTTTTATAACTTTATTTTTCTATACACTCACAAATAAGTATGCCACGGATTAAGTAAATATGTACCAAAACTGAGGAAAATTGAACTTCGTATAGCGCTAAGGCAATAATTTCTCACATCAAGTACAAACTTTTCTTCGAAAATAAGACATGCTTTGAACTTGATTCCAGTTCAACCTTTCCTCAAAGCAAGTACAATTTACTCAAACTGAGGTAACATTTTCTTCAAATCAAGTAAATCTTTAAAATCCGAGGTAAATTTTTAAGAAAATTTACTCAAATCAAGTAAATTTATACGCAAACTGAGGAAAATATTCCAATTTTTTTCCTCAAACCAGGTAAATTGTTACTCAAACTAAGTAAATTTGTAGTCTTGCCAAGTAAATTTAAACTCAATCTGAGGAAAATTTTCGGAAATTTGTCCTCAACCTGATTAATTTTTTTCTTAAACCAAGTAAATTTGTATTCACGCCTGACTACTCTCTACTGATAATTGAAATAATTTTTTTTCGCTTCAGAGTATGCAACACTCACATGAAAACATGGTATAGTTCTCAAACGTTTCATCTTACTCATACCATAAAGAGTTGAGATATTTCACCATGACTGCTGCGGAGGCTAAGTAGGCGCCTTCGCAGTGATTGTTTAGAGTAATATTTGAAGTACTTATGAAGAAAGTCTCGGCTAACGAACGAGAATTGCTTTTTAGACTACTATTCATGTATTTTTCTAAACACAAGTTCATTTATAAAGAGTGATTTTTTTGAGGTTAGGATTTTCATGCATTAGTATTTGACAGATCACGTGGGATTTCAGACATGGTGTCAAAGAGAAAGATGCTCAGTATGCTTTGACATTTCATCATGAATCGTCTTACAAACGAACAACGCTTGCAAATTATTGAATTTTATTATCAAAATGCGTGCTCTGTTAAGAAAGTTCATTGCGCGCTTCCATTTTATGGTCAGTTTAATCGACCCACTGAAGCGGCTATTCGGGCTATTGTGACTAAATTTCGCACCAAATTTACATTGTTGGACATTAAACCACCAACACGCTTACGTAGAGTGCGAACTGAAGAAAATATCGCAGCTGTATCGGCCAGTGTTAATGATGACCACCAATTTTCGATTCGTCGCCGTTCGCACCAATTGCGTCTCTGTTACTCAAAAACGTGGAAATGCCAAAATTGGACTAAGCGGATGGACCACCTAAGACGCAGCCGCGGTCAACATTTAAATGAAATTATCTTCAAAAAGTAAATGTCATGGACCAATCTAACGTTTCAAATAAAGAACCGATGAGATTTTGCAAATTTTATGCGTTTTTTTAAAAAAAAAAGTTATCAAGCTCTTAAAAAATCACCCTTTACTTGAATATATGAGGAACATGGCATACATTTAATTGCATACATTTAATTGCATGTATTTACTTTATTTGAAGTAATAAACACATATCTTCCACACAAGTATGAATATTCTTAATTGTAAGAAGTTTTTACTAGATCCAATAAAATGTTTTTAAGTAAATTTACTACCCTATTTTGAGTATATGTACTATTTCTTTTGGCTTTGAAATACGGAAGGTGTACTCATATCTATGTAATTTTCCTTCTCGTAAGGAAATTTTACCTAAACTGGAGTAAGACTGTTAAACTAAAATGGAGTATGGATTTTACTCAGATTTAAGAATGCTATTTTTCTGAGTGTATATATATGTAAATGAAGGTCAGAGGATATATTTTGTTCGTAGATTTATGAAATATGGGAATTATCTCTTAGATTTTATTAATTAGGTACAGCAGAAATACGGACGCGTCAAAACGTCATTTTTGCAGATTTGAATATTTGAAATATTACCAATCGATGGTTTTTGATCGATTTTTCGTAATGAAAATAACAAAAATGACAAATATGAAATATCGACCGATAATTATGAAAAAGGGCGCTACGAAATAACCCACAAACAATAAAAACAAATAATACACAACAAATAATAATTAAAAAAATAAATTGAGTATATTTGATTTGTACGGGGATATTGCCCTGGCTCAAAACCATTTGGCATCTATATTTCATAGAATGGAAATTTATTTCCAACTGGAATGGTCATAGTTTTTATGATATGCTTCATAACATACAACTATATTTTTAGTGTGTCGACTTTATTCGGTTGAATGCTATTAATTCTCATTTGTACTCTGTTAACTCTTACATAAGTAGGAACCCTGATTTGGGTCAAAGACATATTCATTGCAAAGACTCTCACACTGATGGTGTGTGTTGATTGGTTAGTGAACGAGTCAGGCCTTTTTTGCCTTATTATTTATATTGGAAAATTCAGTATAAATTATTACTATTTATGAAACTCTTTCATAAAAGTAAAGAAATTCTTCATAAAATCTAATCATAAATATTAAATTATAAAATTATTAAATCATATAAATTATGAACTTCTAAGATAGTTTCTAAGAAATGTTTCATAAACTCTATTACACTTTTCATTGAATTGTGTTTTATGAAAAAAAACATTTCATATAATTTATAAAACACATTTTATGAAATGTTTCTTTGGCGACTTGAAAATTTTCACTGAGGTTAAGACAAAATCATAAATATTATAAAGATAATTATTTCAGTGTATTTATGAAAGCATTTTCGAAAAACCATTTAATTTGGCAAATTTTTCATATTAGATTTTTTGAAATACCACCCAATAGACGATATGATTGATGAAAGAAAAATAACGGAAATGTTAAATATCAAATATCACCCAATAGTAGTTATAAAAACAATATTTTTTGGTTGAATTTTCATTTGAGTTATCGCCCAATTCTCGGGAAGATGACCAAAAATTATTTTTTTCTGCAGTCTGGCAGTCCATATTACATTTTAAACTGAAACGATTGATAGGTGCATTTTTTTCTTTTTCTCACCCTTAAAAAACTACAGAGTTCCAAAGAATACAATTTTTAACAAAATATTTTTCATACTTATTCCCACCCTATGACACAGTATAAATGCAAAATCAATGAGTAGAAATACTTTAAATTTCAAGGTTCTATCTGTTTTAGTTTAGTATTAACAACCAATTAAAATGTTTTCTCTTAAAAGGCAAGATCTGAATAAACTAGAGAAACTATGAACTAATACAGCTAGAAGCATGCTATTTGAAGTATTGAATATATATAATTTGACACTAATACATTTATCATAGGCTGCGAACAAGTATTTAAAATTCTTTGATGAAAAATTGTATCCTTTGGAACTTTGTAGTCCTGTGAAGGGGCTACAAAGTGATTAGATTGAGGCAATACATTGATGTGCGATATGAAATCAGAGAACTGATTACAACTTTTATCAAATCAGCACAAAAACAACCGAAACTACAATATTATATGAAGAAGTTGGACATCAAATGGCTTCGAAATACCGATGGTTTAGAATCATTTGGGTGTCAAGTAAATACAACATCAAAACCTCTTATGTGGAAGTATACGTACATAAAATTGTATTAAAGAAACGGAATTATATCGGATATTGTACCTACGCTCAGGTAGCAGAGTTGATTTAGGCATAATAAATATTAGTGTGGCTATTGATGATGCAGAATTGTTGTAAGCTGAATTAATACAATTAAAAGTTTTCTATTATAAACGTATTTCAAACTCCTCCAATTTATAAGATTACCTGTTTCCTGAAATGTTTCGCTTTTTGACATCCCCACTTTTGGGTTATTGAGATCGATGGCGAGTCTTACTCTCGACTACTGCAGCCACATTTTCATCAAGGAGCACCGTACAACGACGCACAGTGGCTCAGAATCAAAATCCATCGGCCAAAATTCAATAACTTTTCTTCTAGTAGACATTTTTGAGTTCTGTAAAAACCCAAAAATAGATAAGGATCCAAGGATTATTATGAGATATAAATTAAAGGAACTAAAAAACGGACGTTTTGCACTAAATTTATCCTATCTTCCAAGGCTGCAATTTCTTGCAGGTAAAAGTTACCCTACAACAACGGGGAACCCTCAACGTTTCCAAATATGTATACATTTCGTTAAAGGCTTTTGAAGGAAAAAAGTTGTGTTGGTCCAAAGTCAGACATTTGTTCAAAAAGTATATTTTTTTAAATATTTATTACAAACGAACTATATTTGGCACAAACATAGCTTTGAGGTCATAATAAAGCTAATAAGCGACAATTTCTAATAAAAATTGAGTGCAAAATCTCTTAAAATGTGTGAGAAACAGTGCGACAGTAAAGTAAAAAAACAAATAAATTACGTTTTTTCAATTTTTAAAATCTGAAAAAAAGTGAAAATCTGTAATACAAAAAATAAATAAATTTTTCTCTACCCATTATGAACAAATACGTAAAAATATGTTAAAAAAATAAACACAAAAAAATTAATTTTCTTTAAAATCGAAAAATTCTAAAAGTAGTCAACTTTAGGCCGATTTTTAAAATATATCCGATTTCCCGATTTTTAATGTTAATATCAAAATAATCTTTGCGTCCTTGTCTAATTTTGGTTTTTTACAGAACTAAAAAATGTCTACTAGAATAAAAGTTATTGGCCGATGGATTTTGATTCTGAACCACTGTGCGACGGGGACGTGATAGCAGTCCACACGCATGCCAGGCTCACGAAGTTTCGGTGAAGATTTTGAGCGGTAAAGAGTTGTAACTGCCAAAATAACATGTGATGTAAAAACACTAGATTGACCACCCTATAAGAGTTTAAGTCAGACGTGTCCGTCTATATGAGAACCGATACTATGCGGTGTCTGCAGAATTTTATCCGACTTGTATTAATTGTAAATCCGAAGATAATTCACATGTGCATCAGCATGTGTTGCTCTGCTCACTAGTGTTCTACTGTATGATACAGGGTATCAGAAATATGTATCTGCAGATATACCAACAGAATTTTGTCCAAAGGTCAACGTTGGGTTAATTGATAATTTCACGATAATTTGAGATATTCTGTAATTTACTCTCGAAAATCTAGTTCCAGTTCTGAGGTGTGTCTGCTTATTATTACCCTCCACCATAGGATTCAGTGTATATTGATGTTATCATTCCATTTGCAACACCTTGAAATATTCATCGGAGACCCCATAAAGTATATTCTAGATCGTGGTGAAAATCTAAGATGATCAAATCCGCCTGTCCGTCAGTTGAAAGCGTGCTAATTTGCGAACAAAATGAACTACAGGGTTCGAATTTTCCACATATGCGTCTAATGGTTGTAGATCACTTGGGATTGAAAATGGTACAGCGGGAAAAAATGCTAACATGGATTTTTTTTCGAACGGTCCCAACGCCTCTCACTCCCGCCCCTTCCGACCGAGAGGGTCACGTCCCCATAACGTAGGGACAACGTACACCCCACAGTCTGAACCATGGCGGTTAAGCTGTAGAGGGTGGACACCGGCTACAGATCAAATATCAACAGCCGGTATAAAAAAAATATTATTAAACAAAATATTAGTAGTATCACATGGTTATTCTTAATAATGGTTATTCTTAAAGTTAGAAACTAAAAATATTAAAGTAAACATATCATAACAAACTAAACATCCAAGCAGGAGAAAATCCTGGACTTTATTATATCGATTCCTAATCCAAAATCTATGATGAATTGGAATCAATACACATTGTACGAATGGGCTCTGTGGAAGCATAATTCGTACGCTGAAAAGCAATATGAAGGAATTGATAGTATCTAGAAGGTCTAAATGGCACGTTAAACTTAATCCTAGAAATAATATAGTCAGAAGAGAAATCACCATTTATAACGGTGTTTAACATAACACGTCTGCTTTTTAAGGATGGCAAGTCGATCAACTTCAATCTACTAGTATAAGGGGGAAGAACAAAATCACTATTCCAATGTAAGTATCTTAATGAAAATATCAAAAATTGTTTCTGAACTGACTCAATCCTGTCAATATAGATACCATACTGAGGAAGCCACTCTACGGAACCATATTCCAGAATAGGCCTGACAAGCGATTTAAGTAGCTGATTCGTCACGTAAGGATCAGAGAACTCCTTAGCCCATCGCTTAATGAAACCAAGAACACCATATGCTTTGTTAACCATAGTAATAATATGATTGTTAAAATTCAGTTTGGATTCCATTAGAATAGCAAGGTCTACAAAAGTATCAACTAACTCTAAATCAGCTCCTCTAATATTATACCTGACAAATCTCGGGTTCGATCTTTAGAAACGCATATGTTCGCATTTCCTTAGATTCAGTTCCATGCAATTTATGTCACACCAAAACTATCCAAGTCATTCTGCAATGGATGAGAAAATTCTGGCCAATCATAAGAAAAAAGTATTTTTACATCATCTGCATACATTAGAAGTTTAGAGTTAATAATAGACTCTGGAAGGTCATTCATGAATAATAAGAATAAAACAGGCCCTAGATGACTACCCTGAGGGACTCCCGATGGAATCAGAATTCGTTTAGAATAAGAATATCCAAATTTAACCATCTGTGAGCGATTCGAAATATATCCACTTCAAGAAGTCAGAGCTAAAACCAATGCGATCTAATTTATATACCAAAAGTTCATGATTCATTTTATCAAATGCTTTACTAAAATCCGTATAGATGACATCAGTCTGATTACCCTGAACAAATTGATCAACAACGAAGAAGTAAACTGAATCAAATTTGTAACAGTAGAAAAGCTCATACAAAATCCATGTTGGTATGGACTCAATATAGAAGAACCCTATGAGATACCACCTCAGTAACTAATTTCTCAAATAGCTTCGGAATATCACTCAACTTAGCTATCCCTCTATAGTTTGACACGTCAATTAGACTGCCAGACTTATGGAGGGGGTCAATGAATGAACTCCTCCAAGCCAAAGGGAAATATCCTAATCTCAATGAAGTATTGAATAACAATGTTAGCGGAATATCCAAACCACTAGCACAGAATTTCAAAATTATACTTGGCACCCCATCTGAGCCAACACTATTCGTGCATCTGAGATTATTCAAATTGGACAAAACCAAGGGTAAATCCATTACAGGGATTTCCAGTTGACTCAATGCAGAGATATTAAAATGATATGTGTCATTCGATCGATAAGATCATTCAGAATAAGTCGTTGCAAAAAACTTCGCAAAACAATCAGCAATCGCCTGATCTTCACAAAATTCTAAACCATCCATTCTAATCCTAGTTGGCTTAGTTGCGGATCTTCGGAGATTCACGAAGTCGTAAAATGATCTGGGGATCTTCCTAAAATCATTCTTTAGTTTCTCCAAGTAGATCCTATAATGTCTCTGAGACTCAATGCTACATCTCGACCTAGCAACGGAGTATTTGTTATAGTCAGAATTTAAACCAGTCCTTTTAAATTTCCTAAAAAGTCTACTTCTCGAATTCTTCATACTAGACAACTCACGTGAAAACCAAGGTAGTCTTCTAGAGTGCCCAACACGCATTTTCGGTACTGATCGTGACATGAAGTCATTTAAAATTTGATAAAATCTATCCACAACAATGTCAAGATCAGTATAGTGACAACAGCTACATACAGAATTCCAATCAACATCCTGAATAAGAGAATTTAGCATAACAAAGTTGGTTCTCTTGAAACAATAAATGGTACGCTTATAATATCATTTATGTTTTGAGTATTTTTTTAATTTCCGCCTTAAAATAACTTAAAAATATTTACGAATATTTCCCTTATTACGAATCAAAAAGTTGGTATTGAAAAATCCATCCTTTGGGACAAAACTGGATACAAATAGTACCAATTAAACGACAACAGATATAAACATGAAATTCGGTTTCTACATTCTTCTAATTGTGTTGACTTGTAAAGAGTGATTTTTTTGAGGTTAGGATTTTCATGCATTAGTATTTGACAGATCACGTGGGATTTCAGACATGGTGTCAAAGAGAAAGATGCTCAGTATGCTTTGACATTTCATCATGAATAGACTTACTAACGAGCAACGCTTGCAAATCATTGAATTTTATTACCAAAATCAGTGTTCGGTTCGAAATTTTTTATCGACAAATTTTGTTCAGCGATGAGGCTCATTTCTGGTTGAATGGCTACGTAAATAAACAAAATTGCCGCATTTGGAGTGAAGAACAACCAGAAGCCGTTCAAGAACTGCCCATGCATCCCGAAAAATGCACTGTTTGGTGTGGTTTGTACGCTGGTGGAATCATTGGACCGTATTTTTTCAAAGATGCTGTTGGACGCAACGTTACGGTGAATGGCGATCGCTATCGTTCGATGCTAACAAACTTTTTGTTGCCAAAAATGGAAGAACTGAACTTGGTTGACATGTGGTTTCAACAAGATGGCGCTACATGCCACACAGCTCGCGATTCTATGGCCATTTTGAGGGAAAACTTCGGAGAACAATTCATCTCAAGAAATGGACCGGTAAGTTGGCCACCAAGATCATGCGATTTGACGCCTTTAGACTATTTTTTGTGGGGCTACGTCAAGTCTAAAGTCTACAGAAATAAGCCAGCAACTATTCCAGCTTTGGAAGACAACATTTCCGAAGAAATTCGGGCTATTCCGGCCGAAATGCTCGAAAAAGTTGCCCAAAATTGGACTTTCCGAATGGACCACCTAAGACGCAGCCGCGGTCAACATTTAAATGAAATTATCTTCAAAAAGTAAATGTCATGGACCAATCTAACGTTTCAAATAAAGAACCGATTAGATTTTGCAAATTTTATGCGTTTTTTTTTTAAAAAAAGTTATCAAGCTCTTAAAAAATCACCCTTTAAAATAAATGTAACATCCAAACTGCTGTATGTAGAATATTCAAATGCTGTCACTATGACTGAGTAGTACCGAAAAATGAAGAAATATTGTAATAAATTCGAAATTCGTTTTTTAAGAATATATAAATTTGGTGAACACGTCGCTCTGACTGCATAGACACGAAAAATAAAGAGATCTTTTGATATTCGTATTTTCGAGATGAGTACACTATTATTTTTTTTTTTAATTTTGATGGATGAATGATGGATTCTATTTATTGCGTTTTTTTTCAAAATATTTTAATGCAAACATTTAAAAAAATCATTTTTTAGGCCGGCAAAAATATAAATAATTTCAAAATTCAGAGCATCCAACCTGTCAGTCAAACACCGTACAATTCTATGGTCCTTGTTGTCCCAACCCAGTAAAATAAATCGTAACAAATTTAAAAATGACATTTAATCACTCACTTGCTCCATACGGATGACGTAGGGAAAGTCGCTTACCCCGAAAAGATTCATAGATTGTGATTTCTATTTTCAACAATAAATCAATCCCCTCTCTCTCTTACACAGGGTCACACGTAATCATACCCTTCGTCAAAGAAAAATCAGTTAATTTTCCGATTCAAATTCAAATTCAAACTATTAGACCTAAAAGACAATTTAATTGATTCTTAGAATTTCGTTATAATTTGACAAATTTTCCAACTCTTTTTCCATGGATATTGAATCCTTGGACTTCGTGAGATTTTCTCATCCAGGCCGTTGGCCTGCCCTTCCTTGTCCGCTATGTCACAACACACAGATTTGGTCCGTTCGTCCGTCTGTCCGTACAGGTACTCGAGGAAATGTTGACATTTTCAATGAATCATTGAGTGGAATGTGCTTCTTTTGGGGTTTTGTGACAGTTTTCCCTTTTTCCCTCGACCTCTCTCTGTGTACTTGAAATTAATTGAAAATCATTAATATGATCTCGAACGAGATGAAGGAACCAACTCTAAATGTGTGAGGATGAAAAAAGGGATGAAAAAGTAAAAAATACACACACACACCCAGTCACACATTTAACGCTGAGAGCGAAGATGAAGAAAAAACCACATGAGCGTTTCGAAAACAAAAACCCACGGTAGGATGTCTGCCGTTGACTGTGCCCATTGACTGCAGGTTGAGTTATTAATGATGGTCATTTTTTCCCAGTGATCATCAGGTGGACTTTAGCAAATACTAAAGTGATTTTTTAAGATGTTTCAGAGATATAAAAATTTTAAACGCTGTCGTGCTACAGCGGGTGGCATACACCGAATTGTACCACTAGCCAGTGAGTGGATGTGTAAAATGCAAAGGATATGAAGAGTAGGAGTTTTTGAATGGATCCTTGCATTTTTTAAATCGTACAATCATATCTTGATTCAGTACAATCATATCTTGATGAGAATACAAAGTTCTATCTCCAAGATGTTCAGCTAAATTGCCACATCCAATTTCTGATTGCAATAAATACAATTCCTGTACACATATGCAATGTTAAGAAACGTAAACAGTGTCCAAGACAAAATATTCTCCTCGTATCACATGAATACAGGGGTGTTAGTTTATTTTTGACCTCGACGCCAAAAATGTTTGTTTTCCCTCTATGTATAAAAACATGCTTCGTCCTCCTTTATCGAAAGTAGGAAGGTGAGATTAGGTAACTTGACTATCTTCGCGATCTGCCCACCTGCTTTGCGCTAGCGCCAGTTATAGCCAGAGTTCGTAACAACATTGTGTCGCAATCACTTCGCATCTTCTGCAATAAATAACTAACTTCCAGCTCCTTGTAGTACAGTTCATATACCCCACCCTACCATCATGTTTTGAGGCTGTCGGTACAGAATTGAGATAACGACTTCTATAGGGTGGGCCATGTATTTTTTTGAATTAGAATCGGCTATAAAAGAAAAAGTACTGATTATTTTTAAAATTTCTGGTTTTATTGGAAAGGTTGAACTTTGCCATTTAATAATGGAACACAATGTCATTCATATGACTACCAGAACTGGCTCGGCAGTACCTCATCCGATTAACCCAATTTTTCAGTACATGGTCCAATGATGCCGCCATCCCAAAATCTACACCAATCAGTAACTCGTTGTAGATGTATTGGCTTCTCAATAGTCTACACGTCCTCTGAACCCCATATGCGTCAATTTTGCTTATTGACATAGCCAACGAGATGAAAATGAGCTTCATCTGAAAACACAATTTTCATTAAAATTCTTCATCTCCTGTTAAACAATCATCAGCCCATTGGGCAAACCGAAAACGCATCGTCCAATTTTGCAAATGTCAAACATAAAATTTAAAATGGCCCACCCTGTACTAAGAATTCCGCCCACCCAGTCATCCCTAACTGGCACGTGTATGCTAGTTCTTGTCAAACGGAGCCACCCGCATGGTGTGGTCCACTTATGCCACGGTGATGGCCGGTGACGTGAAATTCTCATATGACTTATATGTCGCTGGAAGGGATGGATAATTAAGTTTTAGCTGCCCTATACTTTACACATCGATAAGATATTAAGCGCTGATTTTTGTGTCTCGAATTAGAGCAATTACTAGGATGTAATAATGGCATGTCTAGTTAAAAAATAAAATGCCGGGATATGAACATGGTACTCTTTTCATGGCAGTCGCATGCTCTACCCAATTCACCACAGAAAGTGATGCGATATGTCCGTGTATGTACGATTTTTTTATTTGGCTTCTTTTATTGCAACCGAGGCATGCAGAGATTCGCCTCTATCCATATTTTTGGGCTCTGCATGACTCTATTTCACCCGATTCATGCAGAGTTTCAGCAATGTTTACTTTATAGCACCTCAGTAACTTTACAACGGCTGCACTGCTTCCAAAATCTAGCTAATTTTTTGCTGGGGAAGCTTGCTATTAAGGAAGACGGCGTAATAATTCGCACTGTCCGAAAAAAAACCAGCCCTGAGCAATTTATTGTCGGAGGGATTGTGTTAGGTATTTTCTTCTCGCAAAGAGAACCAACACAGTTTTGGACGAATACATACCAGTATTATACTATGTGAAAAAAATTTTGTAAGTTAATGTCTGAGAGAATTCTTATTGTCAGAATTATATTGTGGAATTATACGAGGATAATTTTTGTGCAGATTTTAACCCTCTAGCTCCTCTCTTTATGGGTCATTTTGATGCATTTTTCGGGAAAATCAAAGAAAAGTCCTCTCGAAAAGCTCATTTAAGGATTAAAATGTTCCATGAAAAAAATTGACGGAAAATTTCAGTGGGTGTATTCAAGTTATAAATAAAGTTTTCCACGCTTAATTCGTCCTTGTTTTTTGGAAACTCGATCTTTTTCGACAAAAAAATGTGGGTATGCCATTTTCGCGGGAGATATCGCTAAAATGATTTTCATGCATGACTAATTTTTTGCATGTGTGTTAAGAACCAATGTCGCTTCTAACATATATGTAGTCAGTCGCGAAAAGTGTTGCAAAAATCCGAAATACACGATTGCAATTGCATTTATTTTAGCTACAATACTGAAATTTTGTGTGAGTACATCTACCATCAATGTGCGTAGTTGTGCCAAAAATGGGTGGTATTGGAAAAGTAGGCGTGGCACCTCCCATACGAAGTTGAAACCTATTATCGAATATATTCAGTTCTATGACAGCTACAATACTAAAATTTTGTGTGAGTGCATCCAGCATCAATATGCGTAGTTGTGCCAAAAATGGGTGGTATTGAAAAAGTGGGCGTGGTACCTCCCATACGAAGTTGAAACCTATTATCGAATATATTCAGTTCTATGACAGCTACAATACTAAAATTTTGTGTGAGTGCATCCAGCATCAATATGCGTAGTTGTGCCAAAAATGGGTGGTATTGAAAAAGTGGGCGTGGCACCTACCATACGAAGTTAAAAGTTAAGTTTTCGAATAAATTCAGTTTTCCCATAGTTAACTTATTATCGAGTATATTCAGTTCTTGTGAGTAATTGTGCTTACAATGGGCGGTATTGGAAAAGTGGGCGTTAAAATTTCCATACGAAGTTAAAACCTATTATCGAATATAGACACCTACAGTGCTGAAATTTTGTGTGAGTAGATCCAGTGTAAAGAGTTGTGCAAAGATGGGCGTGTCCCTTCCCATACGAAATTAAAACAGGTTTTATAGTATATTCGACACCGAGATGGACGGAAAGTGGCCGTGACCCTTCCCATACGAAAAGAAAAGCCTGTGTTACAGTATAATCGACACCGATACTACTAAATTGTTCTGTAAGTTAATTTTTTTTGTAACCTGCTTATACATTATACAAATGTACGAGATGTGAAAGATGGGGAAATTCTGATTTAAATTTTGTAAAACTACACGGTTTTTTTGGAATTTCTTAGCACAATATTAAAAAAAAATGTTGCAAAAAAGAAATTTACATTCGTCAAATGCCGACATAGGTCAAGAAAACGGAAATTATATAAAATTGTTTAGTTTTTGTGTTGTTTGATTAGTGAACGATTTTATTGATTTTCTATGTGTTTTGGATGTAGTATATTCGAATTTCAGCTATTCGATTAAGTAATTTCTTCTTACGGTTGAAGTTCTTTGTTTTGATAATGGATAGGAGGAGAATCACGCTCAACCAAAAATCTATTTGAGTTATGACATTTCTTCCTTTATTCGCCGTAAACTGACGTTCTGTTCTTCAATGTTCTCCATGGAAGTACCTTGATTATAATTGATACATATATCACGATAAAATCCAATATGAAAGCTGATTTTAATTTTACTGTTTGTTTTTTTTGAAGAGGGCGGGGGTTCTCTAGTATTTGATTTTTCATCTTCTTTTTCTTATATGAAAACACGAACCGATTCTAAACAAACTCTGTAAATTTTAATGTGAAGAAATTATAAGTCATATTTAAATATTTACTGCATATGTGCCAGTTAGTATAGTGGTCTATGTCACACTTTATCCGTTTTGTGATATGGAATGGTTTATATTTGAGTCAATTGAAAAATATTTTGTCATCGAAGCACAACATTTTTTATTAGAATATATTACTACTATATGGAACGTTTATAAAAAAATCGACAACGATGGTACTTCTATGGGAAGGGACTTTCAATCTTCTCAAAATTGAAAACAATAAAAAAACAAAATATTTTATTTCACTTCAGAAAAGTAATATTTCCGTATCAACAATGAAATAAAGCAAAAGATATTATATTACATAAATAAATATATATATATATGTATATATATATATATATACATATCTATATATATATATATATATATATACATATCTATATATATATTTACAGGTTGTTCGTCTGGAAACTTTATAGTGAAATTATTATTTACTTTTCAAATAATTTCATTTGGTATTTTATTCAAATTATCTGAATCACTTAAAGTGGACATTATAAATAAAAAAGTTTGTTACGTTATAGGACATTCTAAAGTCGTCTAAGACGTTCCCCCAAACAGCCAACATACATTGTATAGTTTTTAAAGATTATGTAAGATCACATCCCAAGGATTGATGAGATTGAATGTTAAGGATACGATATGTGATCTTAGGCAATGTCCAGTGCAAGTACAATAATAAAAAAATCTCTTAACTGTACTAGTGAGTGTGTGTGTGAATGTTTTTGAAATTTTAGAGATTCCGACAATGTGATAACTGCTGCTCAAGATACTCTTCCGTCCGTGTCTGATATGCTCAACACACAAGTATCAATGTTCTCGAGCAACACAAAAAAAGAAATAGCCCCTGTTAAAAAGGGGTTTATTACTACTCTCACGTACACGTAAATGTCCGCATCCATATCCATATGCACTGCATCGCTCACTTCTATCTGTAAATGTGTCTGTCTCTGTACAAAATACACTGAGGAAAAAGTGAATAGTGTTAAAGGGTGATTTTTTAAAAGCTATAGGAAAGTTTTTCAAAAAAAAAACACATAAAATTCAGAAAAATGCATGAAATCTTTATTTATGAATCGATAGTACGGTCCATATAATTTAATGTTTGAAGATTATTTCATGCAAATGTTGACCTTGACTGCGCCTCAAATGGTCCATTCGCTTAGTCCAATTTTGGCATACTCTTTCCAACATTTCGGCCGGTATCTCACGAATAAATGCTTCAATGTTGTCTTCCAATGCGTCAATTGAAGCGGGGTTGTCTGTATAAACATGAGCTTTAACATAGCCCCACAAAAAATAGTCTAAAGGCGTTAAATCGCACGATCTAGGTCCCGAACGTGAAATAAAATGTTCACCGAACTCGCCTCTCAATAAATCCATTGTTGCGCGTGCTGTGTGGCATGTGGCACCGTCTTGTTGAAACCACATGTCATGCAAGTCAAGCTCTTGCATTTTGGGCCAAAAAAAAGTTGGATATCATCTCACGGTAGCGCTCACCATTCACAGTTACGTTACGACTCGCATCATCTTTGAAGAAGTACGGTCCAATGATGCCACCAGCCCATAAACCGCACCAAACTGTGTCTTTTTCTGGATGCATTGGTAGCTCTTGCAATGCTTCTGGCTGATATTCACTCCAAATTTGACAATTCTGCCTATTTACGTACCCATTGAGCCAAAAATTAGCTTCGTCGCTGAACACAAAAAAGCGCGCGATGAACTTTCTTAACAGAGCACGCATTTTGATAATAAACTTCAATAATTTGCAAGCGTTGTTCGTTTGTAAGACGACTCATGGTTAAATTATAGACCAAACTGAAGATGTTTGACAGTGAAACAAAACACGAAACGTGCGTCAGCTGTTTAAACCAGTGTTGCCAAAATGATAATAGCTAAAAAATCACCCTTTATAAACTCATTTCACAAAACCTTTCGTGGAAATAAAGTTGGATAACAAAAATTCAGATTTTTGTCCAAAATCGATTTTTTCCCAGTGTGTCTGTTCGAGTGTGGCGTTTAGTTTTTGTAGTCCCTGTGTGTGTGTATGTATGTGATTGAGTTTATGTTGTTGTGATCTGTTCTGTGGCCCGGCTTCCTTAAAAGGCCAGAAAATTATAAGTTGTCATTTTTTAACTGTCATATGTGTCGGCTACTGGTTTTCTTTCTGTCTTTCTGGCCAAACAGCCAGCCGAGTTAAGTCAATTTGGAGTGCCTCTGTTCGGTTCACTGTGTTTTTTTCCCTTCTGTTGGTTTGGTTTTCGATGGGTTTCTTAGGAATTACAGACAATTTCCTATAACAACAAACACTCCTCCTTTTTTGTGTAAAGGCCAGAGTGCTGTTGCTGTAGCCGCTACTGATCTCGTTTATTTTATGAGTTTTTATCTAAAAGAAACCAAAAATATTAATTCTCGGTATTAATAACCACAAACCGCCATGAGACGAGAGGTAGGGAGAGGCACGGCCACAAGCAGTCGATATTCACAGCCACAGTGAAAAATATCATATAATTTGTCATCTTACGCGGGGCTCTTATGACGGCCCAAAATTGAAGGGCGGAAGGTTAATCGTTATATTATCACGTTCTTCACTCACGCACTCACTCTCTCTCTGTCTCTCCCCCATGTGGGCCAAAATCTCAATTTGTGATATCTATTAACTGGTCCTAATAATGTTATGATTTCTATGGAATTTGAAATTGGTTACAGCTCCTGAAAATGAGAAACAATTTCGAGTTATGGTTATTAGTTGTCCAACTGGGACGAGCATCCGAAAACCCACTGTGCTGTTGTGCGTGTAAAGATGTAAATTGAATAGATCGGTGTTTCTGTTTTGGGGTGATTTCGTTTTGGTTTTCATAGGAAATCTATCTTTCACTTCTGGAGTGCTGGGGTTTCATAATAAGTAAAAGATGTCATGGTTTATTAATTACTTTATAATGAAGATCATTATGATGGCCGTGCTACTGCTGTGATTTCGACCCGGCGATAAACTCAATTCATTGGAAAACAAAGAGAGTAGAAATTTGTGGTTTGTCTAATTCATAGGCACCAAAATACAATTTGTTTGACATTCATTAATAACTCTGAAGATGAAAATTAATTTAAATTTTAGTCTGATACGTTAAAAGTAGGAATCTGTTTTTGGGGAAACGAAAGCACGTCGAGTACTTCGAGGGTGGTCCCACCGATAGGCAATGCTTATTCCATGGCACAATCAATTTGTCTAATATCAAGTTTTCATATGGATCTAAAGTTAGACGTTTGAAGACAACACTAAGGTAGCTATTATAAGATTGAATAGTGGTAATGATGATGGTATTCATAAAAGTCCAAGAAGTTTTGCAAAGTAACAAAATGTCTTTCATAGTCCCTAAAAAGATAAAGAATCACCCTCGTATATTAAAAATTATATTTAATTAATTATATTTGTAGCGGATCAATACCGATGTCGCTGGTACCAAATGGGGCGAGTGAAGGTTGTACCTATCATTGCTGTCACTGGAAAAGCCAAAGCTGTTATTACCATGGAGCTTTTCCGATAGACAAGAGTGTTTATACTCTGTGTATGTACTCTGTGTACTCTCGACGATCTGTTCAGTAGTACTTTGCTTTCCGTTGAGGTTAAAATCATATATATACTATATTCGAAAAAAATACATTTTGATGACGCTTCTACATGGTCAGAGGAATTTACATACTAAATTTCATGATTCTAGCTGTAATCCTAAAGATGGTACCATTTCTATCCCTTTTTGTCCCGTTCTCCCCTTAAAAGTAAAAATTTCGAAAAATCGATTTGGATTTGTTCTTCTACGTTGTCAGAGGAATTGACACACCAAATTTCACGACTATAGGTGCAATACATAAATTAGTACCATTGTTATTCCTTTTTGTCCCTCGTAACCCTTAAAAGTACAAATTTCGAAAAATCCAATTTTACTGCGCTGGGTCAGAAGAACTTACACATCAAATTTCAAGATTCTAGTTGCAATACTTTAGTTGGTACCATTTTTATCCCGCGCAATCCTTAAAGGTGCAAAACGCATTTATATTGCGCTTCTATGTGGTGAGAGGAATTTACATACCAAATTTCACGATTCTAGCTACAATACTTTAGCGGGTACCATTTTTATCCCTTTTTGTCCGTTCACCCCTTATAAGTACAAATTTCGAAAAATCAATTTATTTTGCAAGTCTACGTTGTCAAAGGAATGTAAATCCGATTTTCACGATTCTAAGTGCAATTCTTAAATTGGTACCATTTTTATCCCTTTTTGTCTCTTTCCTCCCTTAAAAGTACAAATTTCGAAAAATCCCTATCTGTAGCTCTTCTGCATGGTCAGTGCACGGAACACACCGAATTTCAATATTGAATATCCAATATGTTTTGCGTTCTCAGTAGAATGTACACACCTAATTTCTCGATTTTAGCTGCAGCAGTTTGTAAAGTACGAAAAAAGTGATCTTATTATCCGCATCTACGCAGTCAGACGAATTTCATGATTCCAGCAACAGCCGCTTGATCGGTGCCAAATTTAATTCCATTTAGATCCTGAACGTGGTACGAATATCGAAAGATCTCTTTATTTTTCGTGTCTAAGCAGTCAGAGCAATGTACACAGCGAATTTCACCATTTTAGCTGTATCCCTTTGGTCGGTACCTTTTATATCCAAAGGTACCTTTTATTTACAAAGACACACGAGGTACAGTGAAGACGGGACATACCGTCTATTATCTTTTTGGCAACACTGGTTTAAACAGCTGACGCACGTTTCGTGTTTTGTTTTTAACCATGAATCGTCTTACAAACGAACAACGCTTGCAAATTATTGAATTTTATTATCAAAATGCGTGCTCTGTTAAGAAAGGTCATCGCGCGCTTCCATTTTATGGTCAGTTTAATCGACCCACTGAAGCGGCTATTCGGGCTATTGTGACTAAATTTCGCACCAAATTTACATTGTTGGACATTAAACCACCAACACGCTTACGTAGAGTGCGAACTGAAGAAAATATCGCAGCTGTATCGGCCAGTGTTAATGATGACCATCAATTATCGATTCGTAGCAATTGGGCCTCTGTTACTCAAAAACGTGGAAATGCCAAAATTGGACTAAGCGGATGGACCATTTGAGGCGCAGTCAAAGTCAACATTTGCATGAAATAACCTTCAAACATTAAATTATATGGACCGTATGTACTTTCGATTCAAATAAAGATTTCATGCATTTTTCTAAATTTTATGAGTTCTTTTTTTGAAAAACTTTCCTATAGCTTTTAAAAAATCACCCTTTTGCTTCCTTCCGCTTTCATTTTCATACTTAAAAGCAGATTGTTGGACAAATGTCAAATCTACAAGCCAAATGACATTTTAATTTCCCGCATGTCATCCATTATGGTTAATGTTGAATAATTTCACATTAAATTGGCAATGAAATAAATTATTTAGCTACCAGGCCACTTACACGCACGCTCACGCACATTTATGTGGCTAGGTACTCTCAATAGAATCAAATGCAATTGACCGTTGGAAAATCGAAATTGAAATTGATTGTCGCAAAACATTAGAGATTATATTTGCAACCAGAGGAGATCGACCAACTAGATATGCAGATACATAGTATATATGTTGAGATGGTTGTGTGTGTGTGGCCTAAACATGTGTACAAATGAATGTAAATACACGGATACAGACACACACTCACGCGTACATACATATATGATTATTGGTATCGGTGAGTGGTGGCGAGTGTGTAAAACTACAAGTGTCGAAGTAATTTCGCTACATGACGATACATGTAAATTTAATGACTTTTGCGAAAAGAGTGGCAACAACTTGACACAAATGATTTGCACAAAAACAGCACAAAATTGCATACATTTCATGTGAACGAACGGCTGAAATGCACTGTCCCCCCTCTCTTACACTCTCTTCATATGTGTGTGTGTGAGTGCCTGCTAAGTGGGAATATTTTGCAAACTGTCCAGGTCGATGCAAGCAAGTTGTCTATCCGAGTTTGCCACAAGGCAATTTTGGTATACTCCAAAAATTGCTGAATGCAATCTTCAACATACAATATAAAATTGTTGCGTTACCGACCGACTGACTCATTGATTAGCACACAAACCATAAGGCTGAAGACGGGTCATAAAATATAGAAGGAAGTTCCTCAAAATGCCACTAAAAGAGATAAACTTGGAACCGACAACCCAACATCAAAAGCTAAAAATATATAATTGGAGAAGTAAATTTTCCTTACTATGCAGAAAATGGAAATTTGTATTTTTTGGGGTAGAAATGGGACAAAACGGGATAAAAATGGTACAAATCAACGATATGCAGTTAGGATAGTAAAATTCAGAGGGATATATAACCCTCTGACTACGTCGAAGCACAGCATAAATGGATTTTTCGGAAATTTTACATTTACGGGCAAACGGGACAAAAAGGGATAAAAATAGTACTAACCAAAGTATTGCGGCTATAATCATGAAATTCGGTGTGTATATTCCTTTGACAACGCAGCAGCACAAAATAAATGGATTCTTTGGAATTTGTACTTTTAAGTGGGTAGGGTAACAAAAAGGGATACAAATTGTATAGCGAAATTCGGTAAGTGCATGATTTTTTTTCCACGAGAGTATTATGTCTTTGTGCATTTGTATGTAACACCCAAAAGGAAGGGAGGTAGACCCATTGTTAATTATACCTATCGGCTTAGAATCACTTTCTGACTCGATTTAGCAATGTCAGTCTGTCTGTCTGTCCGTCTGTCCATCTATTGTTGTAATCACGATACAGGTCGCAATTGTAGCCGGAACCAAATGAAACTTTGCACAACGAAGATTTTCGGGACAAGGACGAACGCTATTTAATTTGAAGAAAATCGGTTCAGATTTAGATATAGCCCCCATACGAATTTCACTCCCGATTTGACCCTTTCCTCTCTAGAAACCACATATTTCAACAGATTTTCCACAAAATTGGCAAAACATCTTATAGTTCAACTAGAAACATCTGTGGTAAAAATGTGTTATATCGGTTCAGATTTATATATTGCTCCCATTCAAATTTCGCTCCAATTTGACTTTTTCTGCTCTAGAAACCACATATTTTAACAGATCTTCTTCAAGTCTTGCAAAATATCTTATATTTCAATTAGAAACGCCCACGGTGAAAATGGGTCACATCGGTTCAGATTTACATATAGCTCTCATACAAATTTCGTTCCCCCAGAAACCGCGTATTTTCAGAGAATTTCTTAAAATTGAGCATAACACGTTATACTTCAACTGGAAGAACTTATTGTGAAAGTTAGTCACTTCATTTCATGTTTGGATATAGCCCCGAAACAAATATTATTCTCGATTTGACAAATTGGACCAGGTCATATTAACCTGTGATGAGGAAACATACAAAAATTTTTCCCGTTTTCACTTTTTTACCGAGTTGAATTGTATTCGGATAGAAAGTGGAGTGTATCATATAGTCGGCCCCGCCCGACTTTAGCCTTTCCTTACTTGTTTTAATTAAAAAAGGGATGAAATGAAGTTGGTACCAACATAAATTGTAGATGTCCAAGGTAAAATGTTTTTTCGTAATTAATACTTTTAAGAGGGATGTGGGAAAAAGGGATTAAAATGGTACCAAAAATGTGGTGGTGCTAGAATCATGAAAATTGATAAATGTAGTCCTTTTAGCTTGTAGATATAAAACATGAATGGAATTTTCAAAAAATTGTACTTTTAATGGAAAAGGGATAATACAGTACTCTAGCTAAAATCGTGATATTCGGCGCATAAATTCGTTCTACCACACAGATATAAAATATAAATGGATTTTACGAAATTTATACTTTTAATTAAAAATGGGGAAAAAGGGATAAAAATGGTACTACAAAATATTAAAGCTGAATTCCTCGTATAATGTAGTTGTGAATTGTAACATGATTTATTTCATAATTTGTATGTTTTTTAGTACGGGACTCAGAAAAAAAGGGACAAAAATAGTACCAAGTTAAGTATTGAAGCTAAAGGGTGATTTTTTTTAAAGCTATAGGAAAGTTTTTCAAAACAAAAAAACATAAAATTCAGTAAAATGCATTGTATTTGAATCTATAGTACGGTCCATATAATTTAATGTTTGAAGATTATTTCATGCAAATGTTGACCTTGACTGCGCCTCAAATGGTCCATCCGCTTAGTCCAATTTTGGCATTTCCACGTTTTTTAGTAACAGAAGCCCAATTGCTGCGAACGGCGACGAATCGATAATTGATGGTCATCATTAACACTGGCCGATACAGCTGCGATATTTTCTTCTAATGTCCAATGATGAAAATTTGGTGCGAAATTTAGTCACAATAGCCCGAATAGCCGCTTCAGTGGGTCGATTAAACTGACAATAAATGAACTTTCTTAACTTTTCTTTCTAAACTGAAGATGTTTGACAGTGAAACAAAACACGAAACGTGAGTCAGCTGTTTAAACCAGTGTTGCCAAAAAGATAATAGCTAAAAAATCACCCTTTAGAATCGTGAAATTCGGTGTACATACCCTCCTGACACGTAGACAGGGAAAATAAACGGATTTTCGAAATTTCTACTTTTAAAGGGGAAAAGGGCCAAATAGGGAAAAAAATATTAGAGAATTCCTGATATATGATTTAATATAATTTATACTTAAAAAGGAGAGGACCCAATAGGGTAAAGATGGCACCAAACAAATTAGTACAACTAGAATCGAGAAATTCTGTGTGCACTTTCCTTTAGACATGTAGTGGCACGATAAAAATGAGTTTTTCGAAATTTCTACGAGCTACGTAAAGGAATTTTCAAAATATAGGGTGGGCCATATACATTTTAAATTTGAACTACCGATTACTTTGACTTTGAAAGGTAGAATAACATTCATTTTTATTTTCAGTTCTATGTTTGACATTTGCAAAATGGGAAGCGATTCGCTCGAACAGAATTGGGAAATATTAAAAACTTACTTCCAAAGTAGTAAGTCTTTAACGCAAACTGTAAGAAATTTACATGGGAAAGAATAAAGAACATTCCTATTAAGCATATTCTAAAAGATTTTGCCAATACCGCGGCTAAATTTTGCTGTATATGCATTTAAAGTTCATAAATGCTAAATAGTTGAAAATTCCATCATAATAGAGGTTATTTTATTAGGATGTATCTCGGAAACCATGTATCGTATTAGAATTTTGTTTAGTTCGCAGAAAGAGGGAGCTCTTGACATGTTCTTTTACATTTAAAAAATTGTAATTCCGTTTTCCCTTTCCTTTTCAGACAGTGGTTTACCTGTAGGTTGTATTTATTAAGGGTGTGAAGATAAATTCGTCCCACACCCAAGGAACAAACCAATTTCGCTTGTGGAACGTATTTAAAAATATTTTTTTCGTAAAAAAAAACAATAAAAATAAAAGGAATTGTGCAATATTTGTTTAGCAATATTATAGCTCCAATAATTTGAATGCATCGAATCGGTCAGTTTCCCAAGAGCTATATAAAATAGGTCATATTAGCCCAATGTATTGATGTGACATAGAAGAGGCGATATCTCGAAAACTAGAATACATGAATCGGGTATTCCAAAGGCAATTATTTAGCCCTTGGTAAGTAGAATATTTTCCAAAAAAGAGTTGGTCCATATACCTATATATCTCCCATCTCAAACGGAATTTGGACCAACTCTTTATCGGAAAATATTCTACTTACCAAGGGCTAAATAATTGCCTTTGGAATACCCGATTCATGTATTCTAGTTTTCGAGATATCGACTCTTCAATGTCACATCAATACATGGGCTAAAATGGCCAATTTTGTATAGTTTTTGGACTTTTGACTGATTCGATGCATTCAAATAATTGGAACGGAAAATATTGTTAAAAATTAAATACATAATTCCTTTTATTTTTTTATCATTTTTAGTGTTTTATGAAAAAATATTTTTTAAATACCTTCCACAAGCTAAATTGGTTTGTGTCTTGGGTGTGGGACGTATTTAACTAACGAATTTATCTTCACACCCTTGTATTTATTTAGTATCGTTAATTTTCTACAGCATAAAACTATATTCTCGACGCGGACCGATGCCTCGGCATTTATAAATATTGTTAAGCAATTTTTTTATTTATTAATTTTAAAAATAATATTCTGCTTATAGCTGCCAACATCGATTTAATTACTGAAATGGTAAAACCTTCTAAGCCAAATATTAAGCAATACTTTTCTCGGTGTTCTCTGTTAATGTATTTAGGAAAATTTATGTAAAGCACACTCCAGGGATGTAAGGTTTTATCGCATTTGAGCGCTTGCAAATATTGAGCCGATATATTATTCGTAAGTTACTTAAAGTTATAATACTCGTTTGTCATCGATTAAAAAATAAAATAATTTTTATCAAAGATTTCGAAAATGGTAAAAAATAAATTTTTTATGTGGGCGTTGGGCATGACACTGACAATTTCCATTTAATTGTGAACTCAAAAGAAATCACTCGTAATGACGTATATATATATTAAAATATGAAATTTATGACGTTTTTATTTTATGTTACATGTGAGGTAGTTGTGGTTGTGGGCGGATTTAAGCAAAAACTTGTTTTTGATCTAATTTGACGACATAAAGGATGTGTGCGAAAATTCAAGGTCCTAGCTCTAATCCTTATAATTTTGGCCGCATCTTCTATGAAAATATTCCACTGTGCGTCGTGACTATTGAGAAGCAAATACTTACACAACGAATTAATGTTTGTTGTGGACTTTGGTCTGGTGGCATGTTTGGCCATGTACTGATCAATTGAGTTGATAGGATGAGGTACCGCCGAGCCAGTCGTGGCAGTCATATGAATGATATTGTGTTCCATTCTTTAATGACAAAGTTCAACCTTTCCAATAAAACAAGAAATTAAAAAAAAAAACAATCAGTACTTTTTCTTTTATAGCCGATTCTAATTTAAAGTTTTAAATGGCCCACCCTGTATTTAATTTTAGAAGAGAACCAGAACCAGATCATTTTAGAAACAAAAAGATATTTGTATAGAAGCTAAATGATGTGAACATTTTCCGCTTGTTAAGTCGAGGACTTCTTCTAGTAGTATTTAAGACAAAGTACATTGAGGTAATTTGACTTGATTTGTTGAAATATAACACATTTTTCAAAAATGAAACTCTCAGTCTTGCAACCAAAAACATAACTCTTTTATCCTTCTAGTATATTAACATTTAATCAAGCTTTAGGTCAAATTTTACAACTTTCCGTTTTCAAACCTGGACAGTACAACAAAACTTACCCAATTTGTATGTATGAATGGATATAAAAACTTCACCGAAAATTATGAATCCTGCAAAAAGAAGCACAAACTAACGAGAGGAGGCAAACACTGTTTTTACGATGCGGTGACAAAACAAAAAACTTAAAACAACAAACAACTGCCATAATTAACAAGTCATAAACACTACTGTTGGTAAGTATGCATACATACACACAACTTGAAAATATGTAGATTTGTGAGAGTGTGCGGTTGTGTACTGACTGGGTAAAATTCGTTGGTAAAAACTGTCATAAAATTGGCAATAAAAAGCATAAATATCTCAACTACTAATTGCCAGCATATCGCCACTGCTCGTACTGCAAGTTGCTGTTGCTGTTGCCGTTGCTGCAGCGGCAGTCATTTTGTGGAGCATCACTTTTACTCGTTGACACAAGTGTCAACATACATGGCAGGCATGTGTGTGTATTTGAGTGAACAAACATATACATTTACACTACTCGCAGTGAAATTAATTGCGTGTGTGTGTGCAAACTCTTGCCACAAAATTTAGAATGTTGCACTACTGAATGTCTGCAGTAGTGAGCAGAGTTCGTCCAAACAACAACACCACAAAGGAACACAATGAAATGTTGGAATTGTGAAATTATGATAATCATAATTTTGTGACATTTAACTGACAAGTGTTCATTAAAAAAGAACATCAACCAAAGAACAACAAAAACAACGATAAAATGAGCTCAAGCTTCGACATCAAGAAATAAATGACAGACATTACCGAACACATTACGATGCACATTGGCTACTGGATGTGAAGTCATTGCAACAGTAAACATTGAGGGAACTCATTTCAACCAATTTCACTTTAGGAAAGTTGGCAATATTGTGGAACGTGTATCAGCTGAATTGTGTTTATACAAATTTTTCTTTACACTCAGAAAAAAGGTGTTAAAGGTTTTAAATTCAGTTTATAATCATTTGATTCACGTTCCTGTAAAAATCACAGTAATCCATATCAAATTTTTCAAGTACGTAGATATAACACGATTCCCTTAGTGTTGTGAGATTTTTTTAAAGGTTTCAATTTTTTATAGCAATTGAACGGTCCGAAATTGGTCACATCTGTCGAACGACGTTATTATCAACTGCACTCAGTTTGCCTTAGCAGAAATGAAAGAATAATGACCAGAGGGAAAATTTTTTTCCTAGCAAGGACTGAAAATACCCCCAATATTTAGATTATTTAAGCAAATTTATTGAAATTCCAGCATTATATGCACATGCAATTTGTTCCATTCATTCCTCTTTCAGAAATTACATGAAATACTTAGCGGGTAAACTGGGAAAAAAGGGGATAAAAATGGTACCAATGATACTACAACAGCTAAAAATATGCAATTTGGGATGTACATACCTCTAATTGCGTAAACACGTAAAGTAGATAAACGATAAATATAGTACCAAACAAATGGCTGCAGTTAGAATAGTGATATTCAGTGTGTGTATTGCCAAAAGTATTCATTTCCCCCATTTTGCGCTTACACCAATAGGGTGGACCATTTACAATTTTAAATTTGAACTACCGATTACTTTGACTTTTTATTTTCAGGTTAATGTTTAACATTTACAAAATGGGACGCGTCCGATGCGTTTTCTCTACGCCCGGTGGCTATGCCAATAATTAAGAGAACCCACACGTTACTATTGTAAAGTATATACATCCACAACGAGTCACTGTTTGGTGTGTATTTTGGGCTGGCGGAATCATTGGGTCATTTTTCTTGGAAAAGTAGCCGCAGTTAGGGTAAGCGTTACCGTGCCATGATCAACGAAGTTTGTGTATCCAAAAATTCAAGAGATGGTATGGACGACATTTGGTTTTAACAAGACATGTCACACAGCCAACACAACCATCGATATTTAACGCACTGTTTTTGAATCTCGAATAATCAGCCAAAATTGTGATGTCCATTGGCCGCCTCGGCACTGTGATTTGAGCCCTTTGGATTATTTTCTTTGGGGTGATTAAGGATAAATGTTAAGGAAACTATCCAGAGACAATTGAAGCATAACATCAAAGCTGCCATTGAAGAAATTAAAGAGAGAGAAAAATTTTGGTTGATCGGATGAGGTACTGTCGAGCCAGTCGCGGTTGGCATATGGATAATATTGGGTCCCATTATTAAATGACAAAGTTCAACCTTTCCAACAAAACCAGAAATTTGAAAAAATAATCAGTACTTTTTCTTTTATAGCCGATTCTAATTTAAAATATTACAAGGCATATCTTGATTTCACTCTTACGGATCGACTACAGCTAACTTTTAGTGGTCTTAAAGTGAATGCACAAATTGTATGTTCTACTCATAATTTATACTTAGTGATACAGGCAGGCTTGCCAGATGATTTTTTCTTTGTCCCCAAAATTGTCAAGAAAAATCCCCAATTATCCCCAAACATAAAAAAGTTGTTTAATTTCAAAGAATTCCACATGTTATGAAAGATATTTTGATCCGTCAACAATCTTGGTATATTTTGATCATCTTTATCCCCTAAATAGTCATGACAAATAACCAATTATAAAAAAGTTCTTTTATTTTAAATAATTCTACCAAAACTAAAAGAATTTATGAATTATTTGGTGATTCATCAACAATCTGGAAATATTTTCTACGTCGTGAATATGCTCTTTATTTAAAATTGAAGTATTTTTCGTTCTAGACAATTAAACAGTGGTCAAGGAAAAATGTACTAAAATTATTTAGTTTTTTTAAATAATTGTTATCAATTGCAACGATGCATACATCAATTATTATAAATTTGATACTAAAAATTAATCTAAAAAATTACTCATTTTAAGTAATTTAAATAACTAAATAAAATTAATTTTGAGAAAATTTTATTTGATTTGAGTAAATACGTAAATAATTTTAGTACATTTTTTCTTGAAAAATTTTTGGTTGTATAGAATATATAGCTTATCCACAGACAAAGTCGTATTCACCTATTGATTACACTGTCCTATAATTAAGACTTTTAGATTGGAACAGAATAGCGACAATTCGAGTAGAATAAACTCATAGTCCACCTGGTCTGGTCGAAGGAGCAAAAAATGTTGTAAGTTTATATCTGAGAGTTCTTATTGTCAGAACTATATTGTGGCATTTTATGACGATCATTTTTGTGGAAGATCTTAACTAGCTCCTGAGTCAAATTGACTTTTTGACCTTTTTTCGAGAAGATATTTTTTTTTTCAAAAAGAACATTTAAGGATTAAAATGTTCTACAAAAAATGTTCTATTTGGTGATAGTGGGTGCATTTTCAGCTACAGCCATTTGGTTGCTTGTATTTCCCATCCTATTTTATTTCCTAAAGTATTAATTTTGATAATTCATTACCTCTCACGTACACAGTGCAAGATAAACTTAACTTCATGATTCTACCCATTTTTGCCGGTCATTTGGTTGGTACAATTTGTATCCCCTTTTTCCATTTTAACCTCCCCATTTTACCCCTTAAAAGTACGAATTTGATTAGAGGAATGTGCACACCGAATTTCGTGTTTGTCGTTTGATAGGAACCATTTTTATCCCCTTTTTGTCCAATTTCACCCCCTACAAATAAGAATCACTTCATGGTGCACGTTTTTGCTATAAGGGGAATGCGCATAGCAAATATCAAGCAAATATAAACAGACATATTAAAAAAACATGCTTAAATACTCTAAAATATTAGAGGTTATTATGGGTATTTTATGTCCTTGTGAGGGAAACAAATTTCCGTTTAGACCGATTTCGCCCAGCTGCAATTCCAATCAATCTACGACTATAAGACACATTTATGAAAATGTTGGACGTCCGAGCGCCTGTAGATGCTAGGGTGTTTCAACAGACGGACGAACGGACATGTCTAGGTTGTCTTAGAATTTTATGACGATCAAGAATATATATACTTTATAGGGTCTCAGGGCGATATTTCAAGGGGTTACAAACGGAATGATAAAAACGTAGATACCCCGATCCTGGAGAATGTGTTCATTCGATCACTTTAACTTCTTAAATACTTGACGGATTTATTGTACTGCACTTTGTTTTGAAAGCACTTCCAATTACTTAATATTGAAGTAGAATGGTGTAGCGGCGTTATATTTTTTAAAGTTTTTACAATTTTATTTATTTTATTTTGATTTTCGAATTGATTAATTATTAATAATCAATGATAAATTAATGATTTTTAAAGTAGTGTTCTTAGATGTATTTTTTAGTAAAGGGTGTTTTTTTATTGGGGTATAGAACTTTAAGTTGGCATCACTTTTTTAACTGGCGGCCATTTTGTCAGCTGTCAAGTGATTAATATTTAGATTGGTTTGCCATTTCATCTTGAACAGGTTGACAAAAGAACAACGCTTGCAAATCGTGCAAATTTATTTCGAAAGTAATGGTTCAGTTCGCAAAGTTCACCGCTCCGTCCATTTTATGGTCGACATAATCGTCCATCAGAGCAATTAATTCGGTTAACCATGGATCGTTTTCGCACTACGTTTACTCTATGTGATAATACGCATCCGCAGAGACGTCGAACAGTGCGCACCGAAGAAACAATTGCCGCTGTAGAGCAAAGTGTTGAAGAGGACCCGAATGAATCGATTCGCCACCGTGCACAGCAATTGGAGAAAGTGGTTGAAAATTGGACCTGTAGAATTGGCTATATTCGAGCCAGCCGCGGCGGCCACATGCCCGAAATCATATTTAAACATTAATGGCATAAAATTATCCTTCCAATAAAGCCAAATTGATGGACATTAAAACGATTTTCTTGTGTTTTATTTCAATTCGAAGTTCTATACCTCAATAAAAAACACCCTTTATCTGTGTGAGTTTGGTATTTTTTACGATTTTTTTCATTTTTTTTTTTGCAAAATCAACGAAATTTCAGTAACAAATATTCAGAATGATATTCTTTCATTAATTTATTGACACAAGGTATACAAAAATCAAAACAATCGCAGCTATCGAGGTCAAAAATCGTACCGCTTGACATTTAATGACTCAAATTGCATTTATTACGAAGAGGGCTCAAAAGCATATATTTTTGATTGAAATTTATACGCATCAAAATCCCCATATTGAAACGAAGATGCCATTCATTATCTGTGGCAACAAGTGTTGATTTTTTTGCTTGTTAATATTTTACACAAAATCACAAGACAGACATAAACATGAATATACATAAATATGCACCATAATCACTCTATTGTTTGTTGTTTTCATATTCTTCATGTTGTATTGTCTCTGTATCGTCAATAAAATTATTATTAAAATAAACTCTCAGCCTTGATCATATACACGCGCTAACGCAAAAAAAAGGCAAACGCACACCTCATTTCCTCAATTCTAATTGAAATTATTCTCATTAACAGTCACCGGAAGTGTTTGTTTCAAGAATTAATGAATGCATTAATTCGCAGTAATCTCTCTCTTTTTTTTTGCTGCTGTCCTGTAATCTTTAACATC
The DNA here is from genome assembly GCA_947397865.1 of Polietes domitor. NCBI lineage: Eukaryota > Metazoa > Arthropoda > Insecta > Diptera > Muscidae > Polietes > Polietes domitor. The sequence continues at coordinate 50,541,293 of OX377621.1, forward strand.
ATTCACTCGGCCGGCTGTGAACGTGTGTGAGTGGTGAATTTTCATTCATAAACAGAGGTAGGAAAAAAGCGAAAAACAGAAAAAAAAAACAACCAAAAAAAGTTTTTGAAACTAAAACATTTTGTCAACATTTTTGGCAATTAAAGTGTACATGTGTACATTTGTTAAACTCATACATACACATGCCTGATGTTGATGCTGATGCTCATGCCCATAACGCCGCCAACAGACAGACAAGGCAGCAACATCGGCAACGACATCAACATTTTTGACAACCATTCATTTAATTTTATACCATTTCATTCATATCTCTTCGCAGCTATCTGCTGCTGTTACGTTTGTTGCAGTTGTTGCTGATGATGTTGTTGTGGATGTTGTTGCTGTTGTTATACTGCATGTGGTGATTATTTGTTGTTGTTTTTACCATGGTTGTCTCTTGTTTTGGCCAATGTTGACGATGTTTAGCTTGAAATTGTTCCGCTTAACTTTAGCCCATCCATGTCTGTTTGTGTATGTTTCGGGACGTTTTTGGATTTGAATTGTGTTCTGGTTATGACTTATTTCCATCTGCACACACTGCAACGCTTTACTCGGAATGACTTGGAGCCAAACGTCGCACGATGCCCTGCCGATGTGTTGTTGTTGTTGCTGTTGATTCTGATAATGACGTTGTGACTCTGACACTTAAAACTCAAACTCAAACTACGAACAACAAACAACGACGAATTATGATGATGTTGTTTGTCGTTACATGTTTTGTTTATTTACCAACATCTCTCAATGGTTGTCATAATTACACCGAATTGTTACGAATAATATCCGGATCAGTTCCAGCAATAAAAAAACAAAACTAACAACGCCAGTCCAGAAAAAAGGATGTAGCTGCAGCAAGAAACAACCTTAGGCACATGGATGCAAAAGTTTGCGTTTTTAAACTTTTCGAACAATTTACATAGTTTGGCCTATGTAATGATATCACTCGGTACTATTTGAGCAATTTTCCGGATCCTGCACTAAAATAATAAGTATGAAAATCCCTTTCCTTTTAAATGATCACATCAATTAGGCATGTTTTCAGAAAATTTCTCCGAAAAAATAACAATAGGAAATATTTTTTTATTTTAGTTTTTTCGTTTGTATTTTTTGGTCTGTAATCAATATTTGATTTGCAGTGGGATATTGTCCTGGCTCAAGACCATTTTGCATCTATATTTAATAGAATACAAATTTATTTACATCTTACTTACATATGAAACTCAATGAGATGCTTGTATGATGGCATGTGTACTTTATTATTTGGTGCGATTTTTTAAACGCATATTCGGCATGTGAGGTGTGCTTCTCGTTCGTTTGTGAGAATCATTTCCTTAAAGAGGCCGGGTTTGATGTTGAAAAGTCGCTGCGAAGCCACTTGACAAAACCTTTGACAGGGTGGAAATCATGATAGTGGTAGTCATGCCATTTGTAAATAAATGTGCATTCTATTAAATATAAATGGTCTTGAGCCAGGATAATATCCCAATTCAAATCAATGGGAAATATTTTTAGTTGGAAATACTTCAGGCGACTCTAAATTAACTAAGTAAAGAAAACAAGTAAAAAGACGTTAAGTTCGGCCGGGCCGAATCTTATATACCCTCCACCACGGAGTGTATTCCTCAGTATTACCAGTAGATTAGAGGATGTCGACTTTGCAAAGAAGTGAAGTAACATATTTTGAAAATTATGATATTTTAAATGAGCATTACTATATTTGTTTACTATTTCAAACTATAAGGTATACTTATGCGCACTGTTTTAAAGAAATTTCATTGCTTCATTATTATAATATTAATAGTCTACTACTATATATAACACTGCAATTGTAATCACAAAGTGAAATTTAGAGCAAATTTTTAAAAAGTGCTCCCTCTCTTTAAATGCACTCTAAAAATTGGGTGTATTGTCTGTCGTCATTTGGGAGAAATTTTTCCTCAGGGACGATTTCTCCCATATGATTGATTGACATGATGCTAGATACATCCGTTTGCTTGGTACCAATTTTTCCCGTTTTGATCATAAAAGTACGAGTATCGAAAGGTATTTTTATTTTTCGTGTCTACTCTGTCACAGCAATCTACACACCGAAATTCACTATTCTAACTGCAACCCTTTGATTGGTACCATTTTTATCCCTTTCGCCTAAAATACAAATTTCGAAAAAATCCTTTATATTTCGCGTCTACGCAGTCAGATAAATGCATATTCATGCAATTTCATGATGTTAACTTCAGCGGTTTTGTTGGTACCATTTTTATCCCTCTTTTCCAATTTTATCCCTTAAATGTATATATAATATATACATATATAATGTATATATATATATATACACCGAATTTCATGTTTCTAGCTGTTGTTGTATCCTTGGTACTATTTTTATCCCTTTTGTTCCATTTCACCCACTAAATCTTTTTTGTACTTTCTGGTTATTACACGTTACTAGAGGAAGGTACAAAACAAATTTCAAGTGTATAAAAATCAGAAATTTTGAAAAAAATTGCTTAAATAATGTAAATATTAGGAGTATTTTCAGTCCCTGTTAGGGAAACATTTTTCCCTCTGGGCCGATTTCGCCGACTTTCAATCCCAACCGGTCTGCAACCATAAGACACATTTACGGAAAATTTCAACATCCTAGCTCATTTCATTCGGAAGCTAGCGTGCTTTCAACAGAGAGACAGACGGATAGATGGACATGGGTAAATCGTCTTAGAATTTTACCAGGATACAGAATATAAAGGGTGATTTTTTAAAAGCTATAGGACAGTTAAAAAAAAAAACACATAAAATTCAGAAAAATGCATGAAATCTTTATTTGAATCGATAGTACGGTCCATATAATTTAATGTTTGAAGATTATTTCATGCAAATGTTGACCTTGACTGCGCCTCAAATGGTCCATGCGCTTAGTCCAATTTTGGCATTTCCACGTTTTTGAGTAACAGAGGCCCAATTGCTGCGAACGGCGATGAATCGATAATTGATAATTGAGCTGCGATATTTTCTTCAGTTCGCACTCTACGTAAGCGTGTTGGTGGTTTAATGTCCAACAATGTAAATTTGGTGCGAAATTTAGTCACAATAGCCCGAATAGCCGCTTCAGTGGGTCGATTAAACTGACCATAAAATGGAAGCGCACGCATTTTGATAATAAAATTCAATAATTTGCAAGCGCTGTTCGTTTGTAAAACGATTCATGGTTAAATTATAGACCAAACTGAAAATGTTTGACAGTGAAACAAAACACGAAACGTGCGTCAGCTGTTAAAACCAGTGTTGCCAAAAAGATAATAGCTAAAGAATCACCCTTTATATACTTTATGGGGTCTCCGATGAATATTTCAAGGTGTTGCAAACGGAATGACAAGTGAATATACCCCCATCCTGAAGGTGGAGGTTATAAAAATCAACAAATAAGTAATTCATATTTGACTAACAAGCAAAAAATAAAATTTTAAACATCACAATCAGAATAAAAAAGTGAACCCTATAATGAATTAAAATGAACCAAGATTTAGGAAAATTCTAGTTCAATTTTCCTCAAACCAAGTAAATATTTACTCAAACTGTGAAAAATTCCAGTAATTTTTTCTAAAAACTATGTACATTTTTTACTAAATCTAAGTAAAATTTTGCTGAAATTTTCCTAAATCTAAGTAAATTTTTCCTAAAACCAAGTACATTTTTACTAAATTTATGTAAAATTTTCCTAAAACTAGGTAAATTTTTAATCAAACGAAGTAAATTTTTACAAAATCTTATTTTGCTGAAATTTTCCTAAAAGTAAGTAAATTATTTACTAAAATCAAGTATATATTTACTTAAACTGAGGACAACTGAAGCAATAATTGTATTAATACTTTAATGTACGTGCAATGTCATTCGATTGACGTAAAATTAAAAAAAACGTTACTACTATTTAGTTTTTCTACTGATGTTGATCATTTATGGCTAGACTTCAAGTCTAGTTATGGAAATAAAAATATTTTTAGTTGCTTAATAATACGACTTTTGGTTAAAAACCCATATTTTCCCATATCGAGTGTGTTTCCAATTAACTTTGTGCAGACCCTGTCGTTTTCCGATGGGGATCAAATTTTTTAGTGGAGGTTTGTAGGTTAAATGAAAACTTTTTCGGCCCAGGAATGTAGGTCGCAGCAACTTTCAGATTTTTCCTCGTAAACGACCTAATGTATATCCTCCCCGATTTAACTATTTCTGTCACAGAAACCAAATTTTTAAATCAATTCTGATTCGCTCAACCTGTCTCTTAGTAGCCAAGCTTCACTTTTGTCTCTTAGATCTATCCGCATGAGACCTACAACAGTATGCCGGTACATAGAGGGGCTAGACTATAGTAGGGATTTTGATGCGAACAAACGAGCAGACAAGTTGGCGTTTATGAAATATACTTTTTACGGAGCTAATAGGGTCTGCCAAAAGTAATTCCTTCACCACATAGAACGAACTAATCACAAATGGAAGAATTTTGAATCCTATGAAATATCCAGACAAACCTGACCTCAAACCAAGTGGAAACCATGCGCGGCAATTGAAGCAGCTATTCAATGATCAATGACGAAGCTGCGGGAAGAAAAGGCAGTCGCCAAATAGTCATAGAGCAGAGGTGTTTTCTAGATGAATTACAATTTTTTGGGTGTCTAGTTGTTATTGCCGCTACTGCATGTCCTTACAAAGTGTATCACCTCAGCGATGTAAAATTTTGAAAGTACATTTGTGCCAGTTAGAATGATAGTGGTCTAAGTCTCACTTTATCCGTTACTTAAAACACTATAACGGACATTTTTGTGGAACATTTTAACGCACTAGCTTCTCAATATGTGTGTCTTTTTGGGTTTTTACTACAAAAATATTCGCCATAAAGTTCTACTATACGTCTCTGAAGACACCAGAATTCAAAACCCAACTTAAATAAATTTCCTAATTAGTGAAAAAGTTAAAATTCATTTTACGGTTAGGTTATACTAAAATTCCGTCGAATATGCTTCCAGTATTTGCACTATAATTTTAAAAATATGCATATCAAAGCTAAGAAAAATTAATATCTATATGTAAAAGATCTAATGATAAATGTTGAAGTTATGACCCTCTTTGTGAACGCGCCAGAATTATTTAAAAAATATGATTTTCTTTTTTGGTCAAATAGGGCGAAAACTCGTTTCGAATAAATAATAAAAGACTGTTTTGTTAGTTTTTGTTATAGCTGGGATCCTAACGAAAAAAGCAAGACCTAACTGAAGAAAATCTAATGATAAATTAAAAAGTTATGGCCCTTCTTGTACAAGTACTTGTGGTCTTCATGTATGACTAAATTAATTTAAGCAAAAACTCGATTGTTTGGCAGGCCCTCACTTCTATAACTACTTTTAAATTTATTTAGAGATTTTCTTCTTCTTTGTTAACAACACATTTGAAATATTTTTCATTTCACAAATAGAAATCCAGTCAAATGTACCACAAAAGGTATTAAAATTTGCCTAAACTTATGCAATAGTTAGTATATAATATTGACTATTTAAAGTATGCAGTGTTTTCTAACAAATATAGAGTCCGCCAAATAACTTTTTTTGAAAAATGCTGTAAAAAAACTACTGAATATTTTCTCAAATTTCTTTTTTTATTTGAAAGTACATCCTTCCGGTTAATAATGGAAAATAATTTCATTCAATTGGCTGCTGAGGGCACCCCACAAATAATAGTCCAACGGTTGAATAGTTGAAAAAAACGCTAGATGGCGGACCCTATATATTTGAAATAATTTTCAAATATATATAAAAGTATTCAAATATGCCTAAACATATGCAGTAGCTTGTATAAAATATTGATTGCTTAAAGTATGCAGAGATTTCTAATAAAAAATAATAATTTTGTTAGTAAAAGTTAATTGAAACTCTTTTCAGAAATATTTATTTATTTTTCTAGACCCTTATACACGAAATCCCATTTATGGCCACACAAATCAGGGCGTCTTTAAAAATATGCTTTGATGGCAATATATTTGAACTATTTTTCATTTCTCAAAACACATAAAACTATCGAAATTTGCCTAAACATTTGCAATAATTTTTATTTAGTAATGACTTCTTAATATATGCAGAGATTACTAAAAAATTGCCATTTGTGGCAAGTCAAAAAAAAATAATAAATTTATTAGTTAAAGTTAATTGAAACTTGTTTCAGAAATATTTATTAATTTTTGTGGACCCTTAAATATGAACTCTTTTAAGAAAGATTTTCGTTTATTAAAGGTATCCATTTCATGGCCGTATAAAACAAAGATTCCTTAAAAAATTCTGTATTAGCAACATATTTGAAATATTTTTCATTACACATAAGTCCAGCCAAAAACATTTACAACTATCGAAATTTGCCTAAACATATGCAATAATTTGTATGTAATATTGATTACTTGAAGTATGGTTTATGTTTGAGTCAATTGAAAAATATTTTTCCACCATAGCACACACTTTTTTCTTAGATTATCCTTCTACTCTACCAAACTTTTTTAAATAAATAGAAAAATTCTAAACCGATCCAATTTTTACACCAAATAGTTACAGTATAAAAAAGTTATACGCGCCAAATTTCATTAATATCGGTTTGAGAACTAGGGGATTTAGGGCGATTTAATCTTACCTGCCTTTTTTTTTTTTTTTTTTTTTTTATTATTATTAGTCTATAGATACAAATATCCTTACAGACTAAAAGACTAATATACATATATACACTTATGAATTACTTAATTTTTAGGTATTTAAATACAAAATAATTTTTCTTTTAATAGAGTTTTTATTTTCCGATAATTCAATGATGTGGTAGTATTTATTAAATTGAACACATAAGCGGCGGAACGGATCATTATTAGCGTAATTTGTGCGGAAGTAATCAATGTGAATCAACTGAAAATTTCTAGTAGGTCTATGAGGTATATTTATAAACATTCTGTTCATGATAAAATTTGAATCAATGTTGCCCTGTAAAACATTCATCAGGAAAGTAATGTTCAGCATAGTACGACGACTTCTCAAAGATGGTAATTTAATAAGATTAAGTCTATACTCATATGACGGCAGTGTACGGGGGTTCCACCCACGTCCACGTAGACAAAATAAGAGGAATTGTTTTTGCACAGATTCAATAATGTTACTATGAATAGTGTAAGATGGATCCCATATAACAGAACCATACTCAAGTATACAGCGAACCAAAGAGGTATATAATTGCTTAGTGACTGAAAGATCAGAAAACTCCTTACTCCAACGCTTCATAAAACCAAGAGCACTATAAGCTTTGTTTACTATCATTGAAATGTGAAGTCGAAAGTTCAGACGTTGATCTAGTAAGATTCCGAGGTCCAGAAAAGTATCTACAGTATCAAGTTCTTGATCACCAAGGAAATAATTGGTTCTAGGATGTTTAACTCTAGAAAATGCTATATGTTTACATTTCAAAATATTTAGTTCCATTAAATTTACTTTAATTAAAATATATGTATATATAAAATATATAAAGTTTGTAGTTTGTTACGCATAATAAAATTCTCAGCAAGATTTGAGCTGGTTTTTCTGCAATCCAAATTTATTCCGAATGATCTAAGCGCAATGTTCTTTCCTTCACCGCTGCGGCGATCCCAAACAATACTCACTTAGGAAACGCATAATTTTCACAAGGCGCCATCAACATAAATCTCTTTCGGAGGAATACTCACTCGTACGATACCATGCTCAACAGACATAAATCTAATGCAATCCGATTTAAACATAATTCATTCACTGAATACGAAACAGCCAAGTCAAGTCAAGTCAAAACAATGCCAATGGAAACAATAACGAAGAAAAAATTATGACAAAATAATGTGTTAAGCAGACGTCAACACCTCATGCGCCACAACCACCACAATTCCACCAGTCCAGTCGAAACAACAGCATCGGTGGTATGGGCCATCTTCATCTCTCGAAGACATCTCAACAATGAAATATGCAACTGTTTGAGGGAAAGGATTGCTCCACGTCCCACCATTAGGCGGCCACTATGCATGCCAGTGGTCGCTAGTTAGGCCCGAGGAGTAGAACAAAGGACTGCAACATACCACATACTATGATAAGGGTCTAAACAACATACAACCTTTGGCTTCATTTCGTCCGTGTTGTTATTGTTGTTGTTGTTCGTGGCTACGGATGGTGGTGGTGTTGCCGTGGTTGCATAAGGTTGATTTGGCTTTGGCCGTATTTGATCTGATCGAACATCAAAATAAATCAACTTAAAATTAACCTGACTTATGCCCAGTCATATTCATAGCGGGATATTGAAGTAGAATTGTCGGTCGTCCGAACAAATGAAACTGAAGATGCCACCACGGCCCAGGTACGGTGGTAAGGTGGACGAAGATGCGTGGCAGATACCTAGTTGTTCTTGCTGCGATATGCATAGAAAGCAGTGGTCTGCGGTGGCGATGATGATGATGGTAGTGGTGGTAGTGAATCTGGCAGTAGTGGAATTACGACCTGTGATCATGAGGAGGTATGGTAAAACATGGCCTACTCGACGTGAGTTTAAAATGCTATAATTGTGGTGTGTGTGTGTCTCAAACGCAAAGAGTGAATGGTGGTATGAAATGTTGAGTTAAAGCTTAAAGGAAAATAAGGCCAGGAAATAAGCAGATTCTTGACAGAAGTTGTGTCTATTTCACTGGCTTGCAATCATTTTGTTCAAGGACTGTGTTTAACTCTTTCTTATGTTTTGTGCCCTAAACTCAGACGCGATATTAAAAAAAAGGTGTTTAAATCATTTTTGCTGGTGCGAAAAGGCCATAGGAAAATCAAAACCGAAGAAAACAAAGCTTATTTGCTAATTATGTTCTATAGAAATATATAAAAATTCCACAATTTCTGGAACGGGGAAATAATACCAAATATTTTTTTTGTAGAAAAATAGCCATCATTCCTTCATTTCGATCACGGATACGAAGGAAAAAACATTTGCCGCTGTGTGCGAGCATAATATTTAATTATTAATTTACTTAATGAAGCTTAGTAAGGACTATCAAAAACAGGGTCTGTTGAAATATTAAGGAAACTTAACAAAATCTCACGTATAAAATTAATTTATCGCCCTGAAAATAATTTTTTCACGCAATCTTAATGAAGTTTATTGTTTTTGTAGTCTGTATATTGCGTCAAAAAGTAGGCAGATCGATATTTGATATATATAAATATACAGTATGAACTGGATGATTGCAACTAATTACAGACTTATTGAAATTTTAATAGCCTTTCGTTTGGATTGATTCAGATTTATTGACATAATATTGCAAAGACTTGAGAGTAATACGATGAAGCTCTAAAAATCTAAAAATAACTTTTTTAACATTTCTGGCGATATATCGTGAAATAGAGGTGGTTAGGGAATACCAAGTCGATTTTCGATATACTGACATATTAAAAATAAATTATAGTTTGCGGCTTCAACTATGGAAAATATAAGCTATCAAAAAGACCTAAAACTTCAACTTTTACTTTTGACAATGATGATTTTCGCAATGATATTCGTTTCGCCGGAAACAATTCTTATAAATATCGGTGCTAAGAGAAAAACAACGCTTTTAACAATATGCAGCAGACAATACTAATTTTTCTTAAATCTGAGTAAAATCCATAATCCTATTTAGTTTAACAATTTTAGTCCAGTTTGTACTTGATATGAGAAATTATTGCCTAAGCGCTTTACAAAGGGTAACGTATGGAAGAGTGACTTAAGGCCCTAAGTATGTTTGGACCAAATCCGTTTCATGACTTTTTAAGGTGTTTGAGTCATGTCCTTCTGTCCGTCCGTCTGTCTGGCTGGCTGGTGTACACGATAACTCTCGAAAGGAGTTAAGGAATCGATTCAAACTTTGCACATCGCAATAATTTTCCCAAACTTAGTTTAAGTTCGAAGATGGGGGAAATTGCCACGCCCCTACTGGTACCTCCCACACAAATGACTCATATTTCTATGTTAATTTAAAACCAATATAACTTCCACGCGGATAATCGTAATCAGCTATATTTTGGTATTTCATAATGCTTTTATAATCACTTTAAGTGTACTAAATATGACGGGTTTTGCCACGCCCCTTCCAGTACCTCCCACACAAATCACGCAAAACTACGTAAAATTAAAGCTGTTATAACTTCTATACTGATGATCGGAATACAGTGAAATTTGATATTTAGCAATGTTTTTTAGTGGTTACATTCGCATGGAATATGGGCGAAATTGTCATACCTCTTCTGGTACCTCCCACACAAAGTGGCATAAACTTTGGTTACAATAAAACCGACATAGCATCCATACGGGTAGTCAAAATCATTTGAAACTTGATATTTAAGAAATGTTTTTATAACCACTTTAAACCTAAAAAATATTTACGCTTTAGCCACGCGCCTTCTTGTACCTACCCCACACAATTGTATCTATCCTAGGTAATATTAAATCCTTCATAACGTCTATACTCCATGCACCAGTATAAAAGTTATGACAACTATGGCCTGATATTTGATAATGTGTTTACAATTGTTTAAGAAATGTGGAAGCTGGGAGCATGTGACACGAACCTCCTAGCAACTTCCACACAAATTATCCTGCCCTACATAAAATTGTATTCCTTATAACTTCCGCATATATGTTCTCTGAGAGTGAGGGTATATATAAGTCGGTTTAGCCGACTGAAGTTTACTTACTTGTTTTCCTCAGTTTTATTTTACCAAAATTTACTTAATCCATGACATACTTTTTCGGAGTGCACACTAGTTAATTTAGAATTTTATAGCCAATCGAATAATTCAAATAATTTAAAAAATCGTACAAGTAATGAAATTGCAACGTTAAAATTACAAAACCAACCTCGCCATAAATATTATTTCTTTCTTGTACCTCAAATATTTCTTAAACTAATTGAGGTACACGCACGCAAGTATATTTTTACACGAATACTTGCATTTGTTTGCAACACCCAGAATGAAGCGGGATGGACCCCTTATTTATTATAGAGTTTTAGAATTACTTTTTGAATCGATTTAGCCATGTGCGTCCATATATTCTTGTAATCAAAATACAGCTCACAATTTTTGTCCGATCGAAATGAAACTTTGCACAACGAATCTGTCGGGATCTAAAGTGAAAATGGTTCATATCCGTCCACGTTTTGATATAGTTTGAAATAAAAATCCTTGATATTGAGAACCTGACTTAAGCCTTTCCATAATTGAAGTATTTCTTAAACACACAAGTGTAAGCACATTTTTGTAGATATTCATGAGCACTATCACAGTGAAAACATCTTTGTAGTCAGTACATGATTCACCCAGCATGCCAGCATTTCGTCAAGATATCTTACTCCGTTCAGAAGTTACAGAATTAAAAAACAATTTAATTGCACTGTACTCCGAAGAAAATTGGAATTCTAAGAAAAACGTATCCGTACGTACCTCAATGTATGCAAAAAAATACATTTCTAGGTCCTGGACACATTTCTTTAATTTTTTGTTTTAGAATGTTTATATGAAGACTGATTGTCGGCGTAAAGTTCAATTTATTATGAAAAGTTAATTATTTTTATAGTTTTTGTTGTAACTCTTACTCAGGTTCGAGATCATTTGTTGTCTTAAACAGAAAACAAAGTGTGTGACATTTACTTGGTTCGGATCGACGATCGTTTCAAGGGACGCTACTCCCCCTTATCAATGCCCAGTGCAATGCAACTTTCACCATAGGTGTTCCTAGTTTAAATATAAGATGTTTTGCCAAATCTGAAGACAATCTGATACAATATGTGGTTTATAGAGTGGAAAAAGTGAAATCGGGAGTGAAATTTGTATGGGAGCTATATATAAATCTGAACCGATCTAACACATTTTTACCACAGGTGTTTCTAGTTGAAATATAAGATGTTTTGCCAATTTTGAAGGAAATCATATACTTAAAGAGACCGGGTATGTTGTTGAAAAGTCGCTGCGAAGCCACTTGATCCAGTTCAAATCACAATATCCCAGTTCAAATCAAATATTGATTACGGACCAAAAAATACAAACGAAAAAAAAACTAAATATTGTTCGACATTGGAAACGTGTTGTTCTTGCAAGTAGTGCTCAATTTTTACTAACCCTAAACTGCAAGCAGTCCAATTTTCTTAAAATTTTGCGTGAAGGACACCCTATACAATTAGCGTCCAGCAATATCTCAATCATTAACCGTTTATTTACTGAACTTATCATATCACATACCCCAACTACCTTTTCGTATATTGGCTTAAACGTTTATGGCTGTGTTAGAAAGTCATACAGAATAAAGTTAACTCATTCGTTGAATGAGTGAGTGGTTCAAGTCGTCGCCATGCTCGCTTTGGAGCACCACTCAGTTGTCTCATCAAGTGCATGCAAATCACAAGCTGGGATCGCGATTATAACATAGACCACTATATGTTCTGATCCTCTCCTAGGTACCAGCACCAGTATGAGTGTGTGTGTGATTTTTTGGCTCAACAAAAAACAAAAACAAGACAACAGCAACAACATAAGCATCAGCAACAGCAATGGTTGCTCATGTAGCATAAATGAATGGATTTATTTCAGTTGCTTGCCTAAAAACAGAAGGGGGCCCAATCCATCGCACAAGCCTTGGTTGGTTTGTTGTTCTGTTTCGACGGCGGCTTCGACTGCTGATGTTGATGCTGAGATGCTGCTGTTGTTGTTGCTGCCAGAGACGACAACTTCAATTGATTAAAAATTTTAATTATGTTTTATAAACATAGCACTAGTCAGGCCAAAGGAGTTTAGGCCAGGAATGGTTGGTTGGCGCTGCAAGCCGAACGAGCGAGCGAGCACCAACATTGGCTACGCGAACTACGAGGCTGCCAGCGTGCGTTGTCTGGAGGGAGATTTTCATTGGATTGGATTTGACTGTGGCCATGGCTTATGGGCTATGGTTGTGGCTAAAGCTTGGTTAGTCGTCTACTCGTATTTACGCCCACCTGAGGTATTGTTAGTTTTGAAAATTAAGACAGTTAACATGATTTATGATTTTCACAAGGAAAACTGTGTAGACGCAGTGATCCCGAATGAGTTGAGTTAAATGTTCGAGATCGATACAACTGTGAATTTAAAGTTTTTAAACTTCAACTTTCTAATCTTAACAAATTTGTCTAGCCATAAATCTTTTCGGTGGAAGCCACAGTAACAACAGCAGCAGCGGCAGCAGTAACATTTCAGGGACGTCCATCAACTTAACACAGGCAGGCATATACGATCTACTCGTATATGAGAAGAAGAAGCAGGAACTGTTTTACTGTTTATGATGATCATGAACTTTTCAATATAATTTCGGGGTTACGTTAGTAAAACTGCAACAAGGCAGTCGGAAGCCAGAGATTGGTTTGTTTGCAATGATCTGCTGATGACAGGCTCTCTAGGCAGATTCAAATGGAGACCCAAAAATTTTGGATTCAGTTTATAGCATTGATTTTTTGATCCTGATAAATTTATTGATTCTGTTAAAGATAGTTTGACTATTTATATCATATATTTTCTTCAGATTCCAAAAATCTCCATACAAACTATAATTGCAAATATAAATAATTGGAACATAGAAAAATTACAAGGTTCGACCAACGGAAACCGGTAGAGTGAACTAGGAGAACTGTTGGCTTTAGCGCAAACAATCAACCCCCAATCACCCCTCCTTTGTGGGGTGCATTATACAGAGGAAGTCGATTTTCGTTAAAGTGCAGTAACATTACAGGAAAATTTTACATTTATTAATAAAGGGTGATTTTATAAATATATAGGAAAGTTTTTAAAAAAAAAAAACACATAAAATTCAGAAAAATGCGTGAAATCTTTATTTGAATCGATAATACGGTCCATATAATTTAATGTTTGAAGATTATTTCATGCAAATGTTGACCCTGACCGCGCCTAAATGGTCCATCCGCTTAGTCCAATTTTGGCATTTCCACGTTTTTGAGTAACAGAGGCCCAAATGCTGCGAACGGCGACGAATAGATAATTGATGGTCATCATTAACACTGGTCGATACAGCTGCGATATTTTCTTCAGTTAGCACTCTACGTAAGCGTGTTGGTGGTTTAATGTCCAACAATGTAAATTTGGTGCGAAATTTAGTCACAATAGCCCGAATAGCCGCTTCAGTGGGTCGATTAAAATGACCATAAAATGGAAGCGCGCGATGAACTTTCTTAACAGAGCACGCATTTTGATAATAAAATTCAATAATTTGCAAGCGTTGTTCGTTTGTAAGACGATTCATGGTTAAATTATAGACCAAACTGAAGATGTTTGACAGTGAAACAAAACACGAAACGTGCGTCAGCTGTTTAAACCAGTGTTGCCAAAAAGATAATAGCTAAAAAATCACCCTTTATAACCTTAAATATTGAAAAAAAAAATTATTAACAAATATAAAATTTTAATTAATAAGACAAAGCCAATATGTTTAAAATATAGCTATACATTAGGATGGGTCACAAAAATCAATTGTTACGGTCAATCCAGAGAATGTGTAATGATGATTTGCAAAATATTTCGTCGCTGTGAGCTAAACGCTCCGAAAATATCTCTAAAAATCATGTTTTCCAGTGTAATATATTTTTTTGAATTAATAAAAATTTTTATTCTTGCCTTAGAATAATTCATTGGTCGGATTATTGCGGGCTTAGATTGATTTTTTTAAGTTTTGCAGAGAAACAACTAAAAACTCATATTTTATGGAAACATGAATTTCGATGAATATCGGTCGGTAAGTGACTTCACATGCTCAATTTTTGTGAAATAATTTAATACAGGAGATGGTTTTCCAACACAAAATTTTCAAGCTTTTATTTGATTTGAACTGGGATATTGTCTTGGCTCAAGACCATGTTGCATATATATTTAATAGAATTTATTACTTGGCTGCAGACTACCACGATCATGATTTCGACCATGTCAAAAGTCTTTTCAAGTGGCTTCGTAGCGACTTTTCAATATCAAACCCGGTCTCTTTAAGGAAATGATTCTCACATACAAACGAGAAGCACAACTGTTTAAAAAATCGCAGCAAGTAATAAAGTACACATGCCATCTTACAAGCATCTCATTGAGTTGCATATGTAAGTATGTGTATATGTAGGTATAGTTACCCAGCAATACTTCTGCCGTGCCAACGCTCATTTGTTTTAGTTTTTTCGTTTGTATTTTTTTGGTCTGTAATCAATATTTGATTTCATGTGGGGTATTGTCCTGGCTCAAGACCATTTTGCATCTATATTTAATAGAATGCAAATTTATATATTTATTTGTATATTTGCAATCATCATCAAACAATTCAAACACTATTTTCGTGGTGTGAATGGAAATTGTTTTCCCATTTGTATGGACCGCTACGCAGCCTAATGTACATATATCGAAATAATTCAAAAAGTAAATATTAGGCAGCAATCTTCAAAAAAACGTAAATATCCTTAATATTGGGGAACAGTGGGTGCATTTTTAGCTACAGCCGTTTGATTGGTTTTCCATCCTATTTTAATTCCAAAAGCATAAATGTTGAAAATCCATTTATTCCTCACGTACACAACCTAACCTACTGAATGATTCTACTCATTTTTATTTTAAAAACAACATCAATGAGAGGAATGTATACACCGAATTCCATGATTCGAACTTCGGCAATTTTGTTGGTACCTTTTGTATCCCTCTGTTCCCATTATATCCTTTGAAAAAAAATTTAGAAAAAACTTTTTATTTTTCGTGTATACGCAGGAATATATACTCCGACTCATGACTCTAGCTGCGGCAATTTGATTCGTACAATTTGTATCCCCTTTTTCCATTTTACCCCTTAAAGGTACGATTTTTGAAAAATCCCTTTATGTCTACGAAGTCAGAGGAATGTATACACAGAATTTCATCGTTCTAGCTGTAGCCGTTTGGTTGGTACCATTTTAGTCGCTTTGTTCCCTTGAAAGTACGAATTTGGAAAATCCTTTTCGTTTTTCGTGCCTACGCAATCAGAGGAATGTATACACCGAATTTCATTATTCTGGGTGCATTCATTATTCTGGTACCATTTTTATCCTTGTATTCCCATTTATCCCCTTAAAAGTACTAATTTTGAAAAAAATATTTTTATATTATATGTCTACCCAATTAGAGGAATGGACACTCAGAGTTTCGTGTTTCTAGCTGTTGTCGTACCATTTTTATTCCTTATTGTCCCATTTCACCCCCTTCAAATATAAATGACTTTATGGTGTACGTTTATGCACATTCCAAATATCAAGTAAAAATAAGCAGACATATTCAAAAAATATGCTGAAATTCTCTAAATATTAGGGTATTTTCAGTCCTTGTAAGGGAAGAAATTTTCACTGCGGACCAATTTCGCCCATTTGCAATCCCAACCGATCTACAACTATAAGACATAATCATGCAAAATTTGGACGCCCTAGCTCCTTTCGTTTAGGTGCTAGCATGCTTTCAACAAACTATCAGACGGACGGACATGGCGATCGTCTTAGAATTGTATGACGATCATTAAATATATACTTTCTCTCAGGGCCTCAGGTCGATATTTCAAGCTGTTAGAAACAGAATGACAAACTTGGTATACCCCCTTCCTGTGGTAGAGGGTGTCTACGCTGGGCACCCTAATTAAGTATAAATTTAGGTATGAATTGTACATGAAATACAACATTGTATTATATCGAAGAATTGTGAAGAAAACGAAAAGAAAATGGAAAATAACAAACTATCAAACTAATATTAATTACTTCCCGAATAAAACCCGAAGGTACTTTTTTAATAAAACACTCCGCTCTATTTCGAATTTGTTGTTTTTTTACATAAAATTTGGATAAACTATTTTATTTTACTCCCCGTAAATTCAGAGGGTATAAAAATAGATTTTTTTGCAAAAAATATTGAAGTTTATTTTTGAAAAAAAAAATCTCTTTAATTTTCAGAAATTTTCTCAGCAAATTGCTGCACACAGTGGTTTCACCTCATTAACGCTAAAAAGAACCATTAGAAGTGACCTTTCAAAGCGTATGTCCTTCTCGGATTCACATGTTTGTGTGAGCATTCCTTTCAAAACAATTCAAATCCAAATTCATTCCGAAAATAGTCTGCATAACATTGAAATCCATATAACATATTTATAGATTACATGGATTTCATCAAAATTGAAAAATTCACATTTCTCTCACAATCGCTTTATATCCATTAAATATTATTTGAAATGTGTTTGTACGAAAAACATCTAAAAGCCAAACAAAATTATCCACTTCCACGTTAACCCCAAATTATAAAAATACTTTTGGGGGGAAAATGTATAAATCTTTTTACACGTTTTCAACAAAAATTACGGTCTAATGAACGAATCCATTTATCACTGCATCCACAAAGATCATCATCATCTGCATGCCACAGACAGAAGACCCAAAACATCGGAGCATAACAGAGATCACTAAACATCTGCCCATAAAGTGAGGCAACACCGACACTAAACTAAACTAAATTTAGAACATGTTTCCCCTTTTTACACGGGATCATGGCAACAACATGTTGTTGATGTTTTATGAGGCAATTATGTGCACTACACACACAGCTAGTCAGCCAGCCAGCGCCGAAGCGGACAACACTTGAGTTAACATGTAAATTAAATTCTCTTGACATATTGCTGTCAATTTTTCGGCTTTTGATCGATTCTTGTCAACGACGGCAGGGTGTTTTAACAGTTGTCATCCGAAGATCAAGTCAGCGGAAAGTGTTTCCAAATGTCGCCGCACGAACATCTTCTTCTGTTGTGCATTGATGTAGTGGAGTTGAGTTTGGGAGTTGGGGGAGGTTGTGTTACAGGAACAATTAAATTGAGAAAACAATGTGGGAAGCGTGAGATTTTTCGATGAGAATATATAAGGGTTTTTGTATGTCGAACATGTTGTTGTTACAAATTCAATTACATCCTCAACTAACGCTTTAAGGGGCAGCCAGAAAATTTATCTCTCGTTTTATAGTTGAGGGTATGAAAGGTCAAGCTATTATTGTACTGAAAATCCGCTAATGTTGCACAATATTGCACTGCCCAACAAATTAAGAATTTTTGATTGGAACAGAATCATTTTCTGAAAGGTCATGTTGAGTAGATCATTTTTGTGGAACAAATTTATAGTCCAGCTGGTCTGAGTTTCTTTTTCAAAGTCAAAGTTTTCTTTTTTGTCGAAGGGATCATTATAATAAGGGCAAAAATGTTGTAAGTTAATGTCTGAGAGAATTCTTACTGTCAGAACTATATTGCGGATGGATTATGAGGACCCTTTTTGTGGAAGATCGTAACCATCTAGCTCCCCTCTTTATGAGTCAATTAGACCCTTTTTCGAGTGGGCATCACCTAAGACACCAAAGTTGTAAATTAAGCTCTTTACGCTTAAATAGCAAAATAACACAAACAATACTAGGATTAAATCCGTCCATGTTTTTTTGGAGAATTTACCTATTTTTTCAAAAACGGAGTATTTCGTTAGAGCACGATAAACAAAAATACAAATTAAATATTTTTGCAAAATTTTAATTTTCGCGGGAGATATGGCAAAAATGATTTGTATGCGTGACAATTTTGTTTTGTAATTTTCTCGCAATGGACTTGGAAGATTTTGTTGAAAAAAAGTTGCGGTTGCAATTGCATTTTCTCTATCTCGATTTTGAAGCTAATCTGTCACAAATATTCCGTATTTACTCAGCAATCATGTGTCAAAAAATATTTTGGTACATTCTACGATTAAATGATTTCCAAAAACAAACCATCGACGATATAATAAGACATACTAAGATGAAAAACCATAAAAATGACAAAGAGAAGGAGGAGAAAATTTACAAACCGCTGACGTATATACGAGGATTTTCTGAAAGGTTCAAAAATGCTGACGTTTATTACAAAGACAACTTTCAATTGGCTCTCAAAACAAATATTACCGTTAATAATTTATTCAGTAAAACTAAATCTAAGATCAAAAAAGAAGACAAGTCTAATGTAGTTTATAGGATACCATGTAATGGCGACAAGTCCACCATATGCCAAATGGTATATGTTGGTACTACCAAGACGAAACTAAAAACCAGACTTTCTTCACACAAATCGGACCAAAAAGCAACTGACAAGCCAATAGAGCAAAAAACAGCTCTTGTGGCCCATTGTACTCTGACAGTCCATACGCCAAACTTCAAAGACGTAAAAATATTAGCAGAGGAGAGAAATTATAAGCGAAGATTTACTCATGAAGTATTGAACATTATTGACGTTCCCACTGAGAAGAGAATGAATTTTAAAACAGACACAGAGAATTGCGCGAAAGCTAATCGACATATAATACAAAAATGCAGCCGACAAAGAGAGACTTTTAGTTGACCACAATTTGTGCAGACAACAGGACGACGTCTATTAAGTTTTAACGTAATTATTATTGAATTTTTCGTGATATTGATAGTGAATATTTGTTATAAATTGTATATATCTTTGTTTAGTGTTTATCCCCTGAAAATAAAATAGAAATAAATAATAAACAACACCACCAGTTTTTTCATGGCCTCAAGCTGAACCAATCAATAAGAAAATTTAACAAACAAAAAGGTCAACGATACATAAACAAATCGGTATTATTTAAATGATAAAAGTTACGCGGGTTTTTCTAAAGGTAGTTTTCACAATTTTTGACTTTACATATATCCTATTTCACTCTTCGGTGAAACCAGATGTACTACGTTCAACGTCAAACTCGAAGGCTTCATCTGAAGAATCCCACAGATATCCATATGATTTTGATATGTATTCTGATCGTAAATTATTTCGGAATTATCAACTCGAAATGTCCTGAACCCATGGTTCCAATATGGTCTCATTTCTAGAGATATTTAAATACATTTTTTATCCCTAAAATCCACATCCAAAAAGTACTGTCCAGTATCGAACCGATTAAAATTGTTCTAATTATTAGACTAATAATATAATTTTTGTTGTGAGTTGTTCCACACCCACCAAATACAGGGTGGGCCATTTAAAATTTTAAATTTGATCTACCGATTACTTTGACTTTGAAAGGTAAAGGAATAACATCAATTTTTATTTTTATTTTCAGGTTTATGTTTGACATTTGCAAAATGGGACGCTATACGCTCGAAAAAAATTGGGAAATATTAAAAACTTACTTTCAAAGTAGCGAGTCTTAAATCCAAACTGTATGAAATTTACGTGGAAAATGTTCGATAAGAGATCCAGTTCAGTTCAGCCATCATGAAGCTCATTTTCATCTCGGTGGCTATGTCAATAAGCAAAATTGACGCATATGGGGTTGAGAGAACCCACACGTGACTATTAAGAAGCTAATGCAGCCACAACGAGTCACTGTTTGGTGTGGATTTTGGCCTGGCGGCATCAGTGGACCATTTTTGTTCGACAATGAGCAAGGAGCAGCCGTTACACACAGTCAACGCAACCATCGATATTTTACGCACTGGTTTCGAAAATCGAATAACCAGCCGAAATTGTGATGTCAATCGGCCGCCTCGAAGCTGTGATTTGAGACATTTGAATTATTTTCTATGGGAAGCCATTAAGGATTAATGTTATGCAAACCAATTGAACAAACCAATTGACAATTGAAGGGTTGAAACATGAAATCGAGAGATTCGAGCCGGAACAATCGAAAATGTACTGAAATTTTGGCATATGTTCACTTAAGGGTAATTATGATAGCTACATATATATTATTGCGAGTTTCACTTTCAGGTAGAAAAAGTGTTTTAGGAAAAGTCTAAAAATGCCAAAAAAAATTGATTTATGCGAAAAAACTGTTTTTGGTTCGATTTAATTCACATTTTTATATTTATACTTTACTGAAAATTTACTAATTAATCAAGCTAGATGTGTGGGATATTTTCTTTTCATTTATTCAATATTACGTACCTCGTTACTATTAAAAAACATTTCATCAAATCGAAAGAAAATATCCTAGACATCGACTTTGATTAATTAATAAATTTTCAGTAAAATATCGAACAAAAAGTTGAATACTTAGAATAACAACACAACTATTTTTATACTTTATTATATTATTTTTATACTTTCACATATTGACGTTATTTCCTTCGTTAGAATGTTAGGTATTAAAGAAATATTTTTTCTATTTTTTAAGATTTTTCTCGTGTCAGCAAAAAATGGGATTTTCAAAAACAAAAAATCATTTTTTCTACATATTTAGAGACTGAAAGGGAAATTTATTCCGAAATGAGAGTACAAATATTAGAGGTACCTTTGGTAAAAATTGGAATTTTGAGAAAAAAATAAATAAAAAATATCGATAAAAATGTTTTATGCGGATTTTATGAATCAGTATGAATCGATGACTTTTTAGATCTCGTAAATTGTTAATTTTGTGTTTAATACCGACACTAAAAATGGTTTTTGTTTTTTCATTTCTCTACTTTTTTGGAGACTAAACTTGCTTTTATGTGAAAGTAACATTTTAATAATTGATTTAAAATTTAAATATTAAAGGTAACTTCGACAAAAATTTCAATTTTAGTACATAAACTTTATCCATATATATTTTTTTATTTTATGGATCGGTATGCCTATGTGAAATGGAATTTATGCCTATCAAATAGGTTAAATTTAATATTTTATGGCACCATTCTGACCCCATTCCACTGACATGGCAGACATCACCAGTCCGCTGTCGTGACACCCAAGAGTGACACTTCTCAACAAGCGCCACGACCTCCCGCAATCTACGAACAATATATCAATAATTGGCCGCCACATAAAAATAAAACAATTCAATTATTCATCTCAATTCCAGTGAATAGCTGGGCCAGAGTGTCAGCCAAAGTCAGAGTCTGAGTTTGATTTGATTTGTTTTAATTTAATGTGAGTGTCTTGGCTTTCCGTGGAAACGAACCCGGCGAGATGTCCGACTTTTTTGATGACCATGTTTACGCTCAAATCGTTAACGCGCTTTCAATGTTCTGATCGAAAACGTGGCATAGCTAATTTGGAATGACGTTTTTTCGTCTTTCATTCGTTTTTGTGAGTATTGGAGGGGCTGTAATTGTTGCGTATAACTCGGTGGTGAGTGTGCGCATGCGCATACCTCCTTCAAACAAACAGACAAACAAACAAAAAATCGACAAAACAGCAGTTGGTGGCTTCTTCGGGATTTATTCAAAGCACATGGAATCGTGACTTGAGACGCACGCTTGCGCCAAGCTATGTCAGTGTGGCCATAGCTATGTGCATGAGTATATATCGCGAGCTATGGCTCTGATATGTTCAAATTATTTTCAAATAACACACATTTAAATCACGCTGACATGTCAGTGGATATCTGTCCGTCCCATCCCGCTCCGTTTCGTACCGTCCCGTCCCAACCAACCGTCTGTCTGTCTGTTCCGAGTATCTAGTGTGAAGATTTATGTGAAATTTTAAAAATGTGACAGGGGCCTCTTTTTAATTCGGTTGACGTTGCCACGGTGGGTACTTTTCGTGTGCTCCCTTCTTTTATTTTTTGTTTTTTTTTTTCAGTCATTTTTGTCGGTTGTGGAATCTGTGGCGAGATTGATTGAATGCCTTTAAACAAAAGGTGGCACCTAAACTAATTCAAACAGACAATACGCTCTGCTCCGGGCCACACAACAACAAAAAAACAAAACACATGCATCTGTAGCGCTACAGATATGAAATTGTCTCATTCAAATTTTTGAATATTCCACTGAATAATTCTCCTCACACATATTATTAATGTCAAATCATAAAACTCATAAAACATAAAGTGTAACTTAATTAATTTGAAGCACAAGCAGGAACAGCAGCAGCAACAACAACCACAATGACGACCAACCAAATCAAGATATCTATTTCGGGGCAACTGAAACAGTTTTGGGTGGTTTCTTTTGAATTATATCATAATTCTATTTAAGAAATGGCTTCTGTTTTTTTTGTGAGTTGTTAATTTCTACCACGAAAAAAACTACAAAAACAAATGGCAGCACAGAGCGCACACTGTAGACAAACATCCAAAAGATATTTTTAAGCAATTTTTACGCATTTTCTTGTAGTTGTAAGTATGCGATGTTTATCACACACTTTTTGTCTGTCTCTCAGTTTTTTCCGACGGAACACAGTGGTTACGAGTTGAAAATTTGTAATAATGTAAAATAAGATCAAATAAAGTTCATGAGACAGATCCAGCAGAAACTCTCATCACCTATAAATGTCATCTCTTGTAATATCATTTAGCACGAATTACCCTTCGATTTATTTTTTATATATTCCACCAATGTATGGAAGTGAGAACTTACTTAAGTCATTCCAAAAAGTAAAAAAAATATTTATCTAGGCTTATGATTGTGATTTAGTTAGTAATTAATACGAATTGTCATTGCTTATTAATTGAAGAGAAATTATATATCCTTACCTGGTATTGCAAATGGTAATGTGTATTCGGACTCATCCTTTGTATAATGATCGATGACACAAAAGTTCGCAAATATAGTATGCAATGATTGCGGCTACCCTAAAAATGAAAAAAGAATGGAATTGCTATAATTTACTGGTGTTATCTATATAAAGCAGAAATTAGGTTTTAGTTTTCTAAAGGGTGTTTTTTATTGAGGTATAGAACTTCGAATTAAAATAAAACACAAGAAAATCGTTTTAATGTCCATCAATTTGGCTTTATTGGAAGGATAATTTTATGCCATTAATGTTTAAATAATCCAATGGTGTCAAATCACACGATCTTGGTGGCCAATTGACAGGTCCATTCCGCGAAATTATGCGCTCATCGAATGTTTCCTTCAATAATTCCAATTGCTGTGCACGGTGGCGAATCGATTCATTCGGGTCCTCTTCAACACTTTGCTCTACAGCGGCAATTGTTTCTTCGGTGCGCACTGTTCGACGTCTCTGCGGATGCGTATTATCACATACAGTAAACGTAGTGCGAAACCGATCCATGGTTAACCGAATTAATTGCTCTGATGGACGATTATGTCGGCCATAAAATGGACGGAGCTTGCGGTGAACTTCGCGAACTGAACCATTACTTTCGAAATAAATTTGCACGATTTGCAAGCGTTGTTCTTTTGTCAACCTGTTCATGATGAAATGGCAAACCAAACTAAATATTAATCACTTGACAGCTGACAAAATGGCCGCCAGTTAAAAAAGTGATGCCAACTTAAAGTTCTATACCCCAATAAAAAACAGCCTTTATATGGTTCGGATAATATAATTCATGTCTGTTCTATCACACTTACCAATTTAAGGTGATCTGGTATAGGATGGTTCAAAGAAATCACGAGTTCAAAGAAATTCAATTCAAACATATTGAGAGTGAATGTTTCCACATGGACCGATAGTAGATTATTAAAGAAAATATGTAGCACCTAGCTCGCTTCATTTAAAAAAATTTACAGCGTTTTCCAACAAGTGGTGTTATTTTGGTATTCAAAGAAAAATGTAATTTTTGAGATAAATGATCGGATGCATATTTCATAATAAAGAGGAAGGTGTGCCGTTAATAATGAAAAACAGCATCAGCCAAATGGCCACAACGACCGCGCTTACAGGACCATATCCTTTTCATGAAATTTTTCATAACCAAATCGCAAAGTGGATGCCGTATGTCCTCGATAGCCTCACGAATTCTATCTTTGAGGTCTTGAATCGACGCTGGGCTGTTGGCGTAGACCTTATCTTTCACGTGGCCCTATTAAGGAAGAAGTCGCAAGGTGTTAAAACACAAGATCTCGGTGGCCAACTGTGATCACCTCTTCGAGAGATAACACGGCCCGGAAACTTTTCCCGTAAAAGAGCAATGGTTTCGTTGCTTGTGTGGCACGTAACACCGTCTTGTTGAAAGTAAACGTTGTGCAGATCAAAGTAAGGTCAATTACCCCGCCAGACCATAAACCGCACCAAACAGTCACACGATGAGGAGGGAGAGGCTTCTCAGCAATAACTCTTGGGTTTTCCGAGCCCCAGATGCGACAATTTTGATTGTTGACGTAGCCACCGAGGTGGAAATGGGCCTCATTAGTCAAGATGATTTTTCGATGGAATTCCGGATCATTTTCATTCATGAATTTTAATAATTTCAATGCGTTGTTGAAGCGTGTATCGTTCCATTTTTATATACTCCAAAAGGAAGCGAGATAGACCCATTGTTAATTATACCGATCGACTTATTTAGAATCACTTTTTGAATCGATTTATCAATGTCCGTCTGTCTGTCTGTCCATCAATTTTTGTTATCACGATACAGGTCAAAATTGAAGACAGAACCAAAAGAAACTTTGCACAACGAAGTTTTTCGGTACAAGGACGAACGCTATTTAATTTGAAATAAATCGGTTCAGATTTAGATATAGCCACCATACGAATTTCACTCCCGATTTGACTTTTTCACTCTTGAAACCACATATTTCACTTGATTTGCTTCAAATTACCTTGCATTACCTTATAATTCTACTAGAAAAATCTGTGTTGAAAATGGATTAAATCGGTTCAGATTTAGATGTAGCATACAAATTTCGCACCCGGTTTGACTTTTTTCGCTCTAGAAACCACATATTGTATCAGATTGTCTTCAGATTTGGCAAAACATCTTATATTTAAACTAGGAACACCTATGGTGAAAATAATTCTGATCGGTCCAGATTTATATATAGCTGCCATTAAAATTTTGCTCCGGATTTGACTTTTTCTGCTCTAGATGCCACATATTTTAACAGATCCTCATCAAATTAGGCGAAATATCTTATATGTGTTCTATAAACAGCCTTGGCGCAAATGGGTCAGATCGGTTCAGATTTATATATAGCTCCAACTTAAATGTCACTCCCGATTTCACTTTTTCCTCTCTATAAACCTCACAATTTCACAGATCTTCTTCAAATCTTTCAAAATATCTCATATTTCAACTGGAAACACCCATGGTGAAAATGGGTCATCGGTTCAGATTTACATATAGCTCCCATACAAATTTCGGATAGACTTTTTCCGCACCAGAAAGCACGAAATTTCACAAAATGAGCTTAACACGTTATATTTGAACTGGATGAACTTATTGTGAAAGTTATTCCCTATATTCCATGTTTGGATATAGCACCGATATAAGTATTTCCGATTTGACAAATTGGACCAGGTAATATTAGCCTAATATTAGGAAACATACAAAAATTCTTCCCGTTTTCACTTTTTTACCGAGTTGAATTTTATTCGGATGGAAAGTGGAGTGTATCATATAGTCGGCCCCGCCCGACTTTAGCCTTTCCTTACTTGTTTAGATTTGTCTAGGAAATAATAGGAAATTTCGATAACTTTCTAATCGGAGGAATTAGTAATCCTCCTAGATTAAACTGTAGAAGATTGATTCATAATTACTATTAAAATTAAGGAGTAAAACAGTTTTTTCGCTCTCCTGAATAGTTGTGCTTTTGTTTTCATAGCCACTTATGGATATAAGCCCTCGATAAGGAGTAGAGTGTGACAAGTCTGCCACGTCCGACTTTGCTTTCCTTACTTCTCGACGGTTGCAGAAATTTTAGTTGAAACAAAATATAAATGAATGCCATTAGTGTTAAATTTTGGTAGCGCCCGACTCGGATGGGGTGCAGTCTGAAAGTCTGATTTAAGAAGTCCAATTTCAAGCAACGGCAGTCCTATCTCGGCAATAGTTCGTAAAAAGACTTTAAAAAATATCCATGAAAATTCTTAATAAGGGTGATTTTTTAGCTATTATCTTTTTGGCAACACTGGTTTAAACAGCTGACGCACGTTTCGTGTTTTGTTTCACTGTCAAACATCTTCAGTTTGGTCTATAATTTAACCATGAATCGTCTTACAAACGAACAACGCTTGCATATTATTGAATTTTATTATCAAAATGCGTGCTCTGTTAAGAAAGGTCATCGCGCGCTTCCATTTTATGGTCAGTTTAATCGACCCACTGAAGCGGCTATTTGGGCTATTGTGACTAAATTTCGCACCAAATTTACATTGTTGGAATTTAAACCACCAACACGCTTACGTAGAGTGCGAACTGAAGAAAATATCGCAGCTGTATCGGCCAGTGTTAATGATGACCATCAATTATCGATTCGTTTTTCATAGTTTCATAAATTACATATGTAAACATTTAAACAGAAACCCTTATTTCACATTATTTATAATATAATAATACAATTATTGTAATTCAGATCTTGTACAAAATAAAATTGCTTTTGAGGGTGCATAATTAGAAAAAAATAATTCTGTTTGTAACCACTGTGCGTTTAGTTTCATAGAAGTTTCAGTTCTTACTCACTCGCATTTTTTAATCATTTCTGTGTGCCCCTCAAATTGCTGTGTTAGTATCTCTTTTTGGTGGGGTGAAGTTTCTCTTTCTTTAAATGAATTTATGACTAATTTTCAAACTCAAACCCATTTTAAAAGTTAATAATTTATTTGTTGGCCTATTGTCAGTTGAAGTGTTACCTTTGGTTGGTTGATTCTCATTTCTAAGTGAGCCATTTATCGTGGAATATATGAGGTGTGTTAAACTAAATGGAAATGTTTATGTCATTTAAGATAACAACAAGAATAAGGTCGGTAACACATTCGACGGAAAGGAGGGGTTTGTGGAAATATGAGTGAATTCACAATATCGTTGGAAAGAAATTTGTATTCTATGAAGTGGTACGAGATCCTGCATTTTGTTCAGATTTAAGAAAAAATCGCCGCATTACAAGGTGGAAAGGGCCATGGGAAGAAAACGTTGGTTGAAGAATAATTTTGGTTTTCATTTTTCTGAGATGAAGTCAATTAAACTTGTATAAACTGAATATATTTTGGTTCTGAGTCTTATAATGGAATGTTTCATAACCTTATAATGGAATAGAGGAGAAAATCAATGTCGAAGGCTACGCAAAATAGTCGATTTGTGGGTTTCGAACTTAAAAAGGGGTATGTTTTTGAAAAGTCGCTGCGAAGCCACCTGAGGAAACCTTTCACAGGATGGAAATAATGATAGTGATAGCCTGCAGCCAAGTAATAAATGACAACATGCCATTAGTAAATAAGTTTGCATTCTATAAAATATAGATTCAAAATGGTCTTGAGCCAGGACAATATCCCAGTTCAAATCTAATTTCCAAAAATGTAAAAATATATATGCCCTGGAACCTAGACAAAAGGTGTGTAAGCGCATACAAATCTACCGTCCAACTTGAGGTTCGATTCTGGAACTGTGAAGACTTTTTAGAGAAAAAACCTATTCCCAATCTCGTCCCAACTCTCTCTCTGAAGTTTGTTATCGTACCCGGTTTGTATTTGTAGAGATTTCGATGTCCCATCGTGTCCTTGTTTCCTGTCAGTATCTTGCAAATGCACTTTGTTCGCCATCGAAGAACACTTGCCGATCTTGTCCCTACCAACGTTGTCGTCTTCTGCTTATTAAAAGGAAGTCATTGTCATTTAATTAATTACTTAATTCCGTCTTCTTTGTCCTCTCTTGACTTCGACCACTTAGAAGACATCATCCCTCTCTCCCTCCCACCCTCGCTTGCTTTGTGTGCAAAATTAACCCAAAACCATAATCACCAGACAATATCCCCGAAATGGTATCATTTCCAAATTGAAACATATTGCTTTTGACACAACACCATCATGCACACACAAACACACTCCTCCGCCGCCCCTGGGGCGAGGCAAAGCGGGCGAGTGCCTGAGACCAAGACTCCAGTTTGATGTAATTTATTGAAAGGCATTTGTAGTTAATAATGCAATCCTTGCAAATGTTTGGTTTTCTTACTGCTGGTGATTTATTCGCAAACTGTGTGGACTCTGTGCTATAGCTGTAGCTGTGGCTACAGCAGAGCTATGTGTGTACGTGTGTGTCCTTGCTAGTGCAAGAAGGATTGTGTTGCAGCAAGTCTTTTGTTGATTTTGTAATTGTTAAAAACTCCTTTAAGATGTTGTCCTTGCTAACAACAGAAAGACCGACAGCCAGCCAGACAGACAGACGTAGATTTTTGCTTTATTACGTACAAGTTTGGTCCTTTTAGATGCTTGTTCTCGCCAGGATGTTCTCGTACGTATGTATGTTTGCATGTACATATGTATGTCTAGATGATGTTGACTTATTTACAGATAAGTACAAATTTACGTCGTTGTCATTTTGATTTAAATACTGTTAAATTGTTACAAATACTTTGGGGTTTATATTACTAATAGGTTTTACTTAAAACTCATATTTATTATTTTAGAAATTTGTATTTAAAGAGAAAAAAATCTTAAAAAGTCATACAAAAAAGGGATATTTATTGCAGTTTATAAAATGAGATTTCAAAGAGGAGATTGTTGGGACTATGAATTTCATACCAAGTAATTATATCGAATCGGATTAAGTACTAAGGAATAACGAACTGTAATCTCAGAAGACATCCCTGAAAATTATTTAAATCCGATACTCTCTATAAAATAAAATTCAATTTAAGTACAAAGGCATTACCCAGATATATGTTGCAGTCATCTGAACTTCTCTTATATCTTTATGAAAAATAATACTGTATTAACTTATAAGATTTTGTCATCTTGCTGTACGGTACAATGAATAATAATAAATAAATAAAACATTTATAATCGTCGTTCATCGTCATTGTCCTAAGAAGTTAAGCCACTTCTTGACGGTAACACTAATAAAAAAATTGTCCGAGATATAACAAATTATTTTTTGTGTGCATTGATGCATACTGATTCATAAAATCAACACAAATATTTTAATAAAGTTCCAAATTGCGTCCTTTAATATTTGTACGCTTATGTTATCAGTTTTATCAATCTCTGCTTTTGTATAATATTTGTTGAACCCTCTTTTGGTGGATATAGAAAGGTAATTTGGAAACTATGGAAACACTCGTATGTATAATTTTTATCATTTTCTATCCAGTTTCGAGAATAGGAATAGTTTGATTAATAGGAATTAAAAAACACTACTGAAAATTGGTAAAATTCGACCCAATTCTATATGATAAATTGAAATATAACACACGAAGGGACTATCTAGATATACACTGCAAACTCTTAAAAGCGAGCCTTAAAACTCATCGCCAATCGCATGTGATTCACTTCTGAATGATAATTGGGCGATAGTTTTCCTACATAAACCATATACAGTTGCGGTCAAAATAATAGCAGAGCAACACAGCTTAATATACATTTTCATATATTTATTTGTGTGATAATTTGTTTATTGCTCCTTCTGCATTAAGTGCTGCGTTATGAGATTACAAACACAAAATAATTGTTTATTTGGTGATATGATTTTAATTACTTAAGAAATTTCACATTTTTTGGATTAAAAAAATCTCATGAAAATGGAATTTTATCTCAATTTTTCAATTCGATTTGATGTTGTAAGTAAGATATTATGAAATTTACACTACTTGTGAAATATTACTGTATTATTTTTCTTCATAAGTAGGGCGAGGAGAGCATTGTGGAGAAGAAAATCGAGTTCATATGAAAAGGTTAAAATCTGAAGGAAAATCATATAGTGAAGTTCGACTTTTATTCCAGTGTTCTATTAAAATGAACAGAAATTCGATATTATAAGAAGAAAAATCAAAAACTCGTGAAAAAATCCGTTTATATCACCTACAACCATTCGCCGAATAATAATGTCTAGTACAAAAAACCCACTTACGCCCGCCACCGAAATAAAAGACAATGTCTGTCCATATTTGAGAGTCTAAAATGTTCGTAGAATACTAAGAAAAAATAATCTGTAAGCCAGAAGTCCGAAAAAAGTCCCACTTATAAACGCACGTTTTATGGTCAGTTGAATCAAAAATTGTTTTGTATGGTGGCACAGTCCCTCTATACGCCCACAGAACACGGAGTACATCTCCAGATATAGTACCAAAACATTAAAATAGGGAGGATCAAGCGTAATGTCTTGGGCGTTTTTTTATATTATGGAGTTGGTTCAATACATTGGACCAGAACTACCATGGACTCTGCCCAGTACATCAAAATACTGCATAATATTATGCTTACGTATTAGGGTTTGCAACCCGGGATTTCCCGCGGGAAAATTCCCGGGAATACACACATTTTTCATTTCTCGTATCCCGGGAAATTCGTACGGGAATCCCACGGGAATTCAGTAAAACATTTTACACATTTCTTCGCATATTTTTTCCATCATTTCCACAATAAAATTAAAAATGTTGTATAAAAATTTAGATCACGTCGTATGTCAGTTGCAGTTGGATGATAAAATATTTTTAAGCTGCGTTCGGACATAGACTTAAAATCCATTTTTTCGGATTTTTCCTGTCAAGCTCCATATGGTCATCTCCCAAAAAAATTAAAGCAGACCACTAATAGCCTTTAACTTTATTTTTTCCCCTATTTCGACAACTTTTTTATTATGAAACTTGAAGTTAACTTGTTCTCTTTTATTTTTATTAAAATTTGAAGTGTTATACGAAAACTACTAAATTTTTTTACTACGAGTGGAAATTTTTGTCCCGTCCGTTTTGTCGTGTCCGTATTTCTGCTGTACCTAATTAAAAAAATTTAAGAGATAATTCTCATATTTCATAAATCTACGGACAAAATATATCATCTCGCCTTCCTTTACATGTATATATGGAAAAACAAAGTTCTCAAAAAATCGGTGAACTTTGTAAAGAGTGATTTTTTTGAGGTTAGGATTTTCATGCATTAGTATTTGACAGATCACGTGGGATTTCAGACATGGTGTCAAAGAGAAAGATGCTCAGTATGCTTTGACATTTCATCATGAATCGTCTTACAAACGAACAACGCTTGCAAATTATTGAATTTTATTATCAAAATGCGTGCTCTGTTAAGAAAGTTCATTGCGCGCTTCCATTTTATGGTCAGTTTAATCGACCCACTGAAGCGGCTATTCGGGCTATTGTGACTAAATTTCGCACCAAATTTACATTGTTGGACATTAAACCACCAACACGCTTACGTAGAGTGCGAACTGAAGAAAATATCGCAGCTGTATCGGCCAGTGTTAATGATGACCACCAATTTTCGATTCGTCGCCGTTCGCACCAATTGGGTCTCTGTTACTCATAAACGTGGAAATGCCAAAATTGGACTAAGCGGATGGACCACCTAAGACGCAGCCGCGGTCAACATTTAAATGAAATTATCTTCAAAAAGTAAATGTCATGGATCAATCTAACGTTTCAAATAAAGAACCGATGAGATTTTGCAAATTTTATGCGTTTTTTTAAAAAAAAAAAAGTTATCAAGCTCTTAAAAAATCACCCTGTATATTTCTATAAGACCTTGAAATATACTTCTGTTTTTTGTCGCGTCGGTTTCGATGTAAATTTGTTTATAATTTTACAAACTAATATATTTTTAAAATGTAGTACTCTTTAAGTTTCAGTTTCTTCATCCGGGCCACTGGGAGATGTCCATATGAAAAATTTTAAATACGGGAAAAGTAGATTTTGGGCGTATATCCGAATGCCAAAAATAAAGAGTTTAAAGTTTTCGAAGCGACAGGACAAAGAACAAACATTTCATTTGATGCTCTACTTACTATTAATGTGAACGTCTTCTCCAATAAAATAAGAAATGTCTATTCTTTAATTAATTTTGAAACTTGAAAAAATGTTTAAATTGATCTCACATTGCGCTTTATTATTATATGAATTCTGTAACAGGTTCGTTGTGAAATATATATTTATTTTACTTTAATCAAATGTGAATGTTTCAAAATAAGAAATACGCTTAACTCATGGTAAACAGTATGTTGACGATTTCCCGTGCTGTCCCGGGAAATTAGCGCTGCTATTTTTTTGACTGGTCTCATTTTTGACATTAATGGTTCTAAAGGCCTAATCTCAAAATTACAAAAACTTAATTTTTTATTTAAAGCCAGATTAAGAATGGCACAATACCACCTTTCAATCACCGTAAAAACTTTTAGGATTTTCGAAGTAAAACTAATAGTTTTCTTTATCGAAATTTTTTCTCGTCGCTGCTATTTGTTTGACCGCAGCTGTACATTGTCATTGTCCTTTAATCGCGTCACCTCATCGACGATGGGTCATTATGAGTGTAAAATACACTAATCGAGATGCATATTTTTTTCATAATGAAATAAACTCACTAAAAACAAATAATTTCTATTCCTATTGACCTTCAACTACTCAAAAACTTCTTGAAATTCTTAATTGTTAACAGAATACTTACATGAGTAACCAAAATGACACTCATGCATCCATTTTATGCAACGTAAATGTAATGTCGTAAAACTATAAACTAATAACAACTACCCACAATTCCTTAAGAGAGTACGTTGAAAGGAGCTGCAGAAGAGAGCGAAAGTGTTGTAAGTAAGTGTGAAGTTGTGTAAAAACACTTGTTCTTGGCTTCGTTCTTTATTTTTTATTAAAAATAATATAAAATCTCTTGAACATTTTCTGTTATAATTTATTAAACGATAAAATATTTACTGAAATTCTCATGTGTACATGCTGACATTGTGGCTAAAGTCGAAGTCAATGAGAAATGCCAGTATAATGTTTAATGTTGTGGAGGGAAGAAAATAATGCACATTCGTACAAAATTTTAAATAAGGTATTGAAGGCGACCAAATGATCAGATATACAAGCCGATCGATTTTAAGCCGACAAGTCGCCGCATGTTTCCGCACGACCCATTTTGAACAGAGCCGCCGCCGCCGATAATTATGGTTCGGCTTCTAACTCTGCAAATGATCCAGAGATAAGGAGTGCTCCAAAATGACATACCGGCCTCAGGTTAAAAGGAGTAGGATGTGAACCAGCAGAGCGTATAAAACGCTAATGGATGAAAGGGTCTAAAAACTAAAGTATCCGTTTTTTTAGAGGTTGAATTTTCCGATAATAACACTATGCCAAAAAATAATAATTATGTGTTCGACGAGCTAAAAATGTACTTTTTGTATGCTTTGAGGCAAGAGAAATAATCGTAAAAATCCCAAAAGGTTCTGGGGTAGTGGGTAAAATGGAGGAAAAGCATAAAGGATTTGATTCTGTATAAGTATAAACCGCAATAGTTATGCATGTGTCAAAATATTAGAAATATCTCAAGAATTTTATATAACTGTATGTATGTCTGTATGTTAATTTACTACTAGATATTGCGTATTACTTATTATTTGCGAAAATATAAAATATAACTCACCTCACGTTAGGATATATCGTCCGTTTCGCACAGTAACACATCAGCAGCACACAAATCATCACTTATTCTTTAGTTTGTCTATTTCACCACTTGTTTATTGTTTTTCACACGCATTCTATTTCAGTTTCTTATACTCTGTCTCTCCTGCACACACATTTTCAATTGACCACCCCATAAACCCCCGCGCACATCACTAACAACACACACACACTTGTTGTTTTTCACTGAGAAACACACCACGATCGTTCTCCGTGTCTAACAAATGCGAAAAAACGGAGACACATCAAAGGAATTTGTGAACAATTGAAACACTTTTTATCTCAAATTATCGCGGATTTTCCGCTAACTTTTTATGTTATTTATTCCATTAATCGATAAACATTAGTCTGATGCAAACTTTATTACAATTGAAGAGTTTTAAAACCCATTAAATAAACGAAAATGGACAACACCTCAATTCACAACCGAATCGATGGAAACTAATGCGCGAACTGTCGAAAAAGGGAGAGGAAAAGGGTTACCATCCTTTTATTAAAACAAACAAACATGATGGTGAATTGCGAGTTATGGGGGCTGTGGGGTTTTTTGGTTGCCACGAGGATAATGGGGAATAAGTTTTACTTTTCTAATTCCTTACATGTTTTTTTGTAGAAAAAGAAGACATATTTTAAGGTTGCGAGGGAATTTGCATTCTTTTGTCGAATTGAGTAAAATTATTCAGTGGTATAATTGAAGTTGTAATCCTACATTATTATTAACGGTCACTTTGTCCAACAGAACATTCAGTTTTCTTGTAGAATAGCTGGGATTCTAAAGAAAAAACAAGTTAGAAGAAGAAATGTAGAAAATTCGAACCCTTATTGGGACCACGAATGAAAACTCTCCGAAAGAATAATGGAAATGGCTCAAAAAACATTGAATAATGGAACCATCATATGAACCATCAACCAACTAAATTGAGACTTTTTTCATAATTTTATTTCATATTTAGTTTTTGGGTGACTTTTCATTATGATATTTCACAATTTAAATATGAACAAGTAAGGAAAGGCTAAAGTCGGGTGGGGCCGACTATATGATACACTCCACTTTCCAACCGAATACAATTCAACTCGGTAAAAAAGTGAAAACGGGAAGAATTTTTGCATGTTTCCAAATCATAGGTTAATATAACCTGGTTCGGTTTGTCAAATCGATAAGAATATTTGTATCGGGGTTATATCCAAACATGGAAAAATGTGACTAACTTTCACAATAAGTTCTTACAGTTCAAATATAAGGTGTTATGCTCACTTTGAAGCAATTCGGTGAAAATTCGTGGTTTCTGGGGCGGAAAAATTTAAACCGGGAGCGAAATTTGTATGGGAGCTATATATAACTCTGAACCGATCTAACACATTTTTACCGCAGGTGTTTCTAGTTGAAATATAAGATGTTTTGCCAATTTTGAAGAAAATATCTTTAAATATATGGTATCTAGAGTGAAAATAGTCAAATCGGGAGCGAAATTTTTATGGGAGCTATATATAAATCTGAACCGATCTAACACATTTTTACCGCAGGTGTTTCTAGTTGAAATATAAGATGTTTTGCCAATTTTGAAGAAAATATCATTTAATATATGGTATCTAGAGTGAAAATAGTCAAATCGGGAGCGAAATTTTTATGGGAGCTATATATAAATCTGAACCGATCTCACCTATGTTTACCACAGGCGTTTCTAGTTGAAATATAAGATGGTTTGCCAATTTTGAAGAAATCCGTTGTTATATGTGGTATCTAGAGTGAAAAGGGTCAAATGGGGAGTGAAATTCGTATGGGGGCTATATCTAAATCTGAACCGATTTTCTTCAAATTAAATAGCGTTCGTTCTTATCCCAAAAAACTTCGTTGTGCAAAGTTTCATTTGGTTCTGTCCACAATTGCGACCTGTATCGTGATTACAAAAATAGATGGACGGACAGACAGACAGACATTGATAAATCGATTCAAAAATTGGTTCTAAGTCGATCGGTATAATTAACAATGGGTCTATCTCTCTTCCTTTTGGGTGTTACAAACAAATGCACAAAGACATAATACTCTCATGGAGTGTATAAAAATTGTCGAAATTGGACGACTACTCTACATAGCCGGCTTTGGGCATACCTACTTCAGAGGAGAACATATTCAAGCCCGAAGATTTTTATACCCTCCACCTCCAGGATGGGGTATACTAACTTTGTCATTCCGTTTGTAACACCTTGAAATATCGATGAATTCTAAGACGATCTAACCATGTCCGTCGGTCTGTTGAAAGAACGGTAGCGTTTAAACGAAATTTTCCATAAATGCGTCGTACATCGGCTGGGATTGTAACTGGGAGCAATCGGTTCTAAGCGCAAAAATTTCACCCTGAAAATACCCATAAAAACTACTAATACTATGGTTAAATTATAAGGGCCGATGTTGAATGTGAACCACAGCTAAACGTCAAGTTTTTTCTGCATTTCATTTGACATTTCTCAATTTCAGACTAACTCAATTTGAACCAAGGAAATATACACAATCGAGCAACGCGTTAAAGTTATTCAGGCTTATTATGAAAATGGGCATTCAAATCAAAATGCATATCGTGCACTTCGTAATTTTTTCCGTCAATTTGATGAGACAGATTTTCACCTCAGTGGATTCGCCAATATGCAGAATTCCCGCATTTGGGCGAATGTTTGGTGCAGTTTATGGGCTGGCGGCATCAACGGGACGTATTTTTTCCAAAATGTCAGACAGTTACTGTGAATGGTCTTGGCTATCGTGGGATGATAACGAACATTTTATGGCCTGAATTGAAAGATATGGATGTGGACGATATTTGGTTTCAACAGGACAGTGCTCCTTGCCACACAGCTAACGAATCGATGGGCTCTTTTGCGCGACATATTCAATGACCGTGTTATCTCACGTGGTGGCGATGTCAATTGGCCGCCAAGATCATATTAATTGACACTGTTGGACTTCTTTCGTTGGGGTTATTTGAAAGAAAAGGTGTACGTCGATAAGCCAGCAACAATCCAAGAGCACATTAACGGCATAGAACCTCAATTATGCCCCAGCGTCATCGAAAATTTGGACCATCGGATGGAGGTGTGCGGCCGCCATTTGGCCGATATTTTGTTTCATACATAATTGAACCATTCCAATCTTATCATAATAAAAATAAATGACAAAAATTTCCTAAATAATTCGTGTTTTATTCAAAATCGACATCGGCCCTTAAAATTTAAACACCCTTTATATAGTATTTGATATTTTTACAATTATTTACAAATCCGGCGCTATGCAAAATGTCCTTCCATATACCCTTTGAGAGTGATGTAAGTCAGCTTAACCAACCGAAACTTTCTTACTTGTTTTTAAACCATATATAGATTGTCAACCTCCTTTAATCGCATTAACAACTACTAAGAATTTAGTCTGCCGCTGTCAAACTGACTGGAATTTGCATAACAAATTAAATAAATATTTATTCTATCCATATAAGAGTGAGGTGGTTTCGAAGACGTATATGGAAAGAGACGCTGCGAAATATGTGAATTTATAGGACTGAATAAACATGTATTGAATGCCGATAAAGCCAAATTGTTGAGATTTCGACCCTATTTGTAAAATAATAGACATTTTAGTGTTTTTGTTGATGGTAAGGAGATTTCTGAGAGTGAATCAATAAAATATCTTCAAAATAATTTATCATGATGTTTTCACATTCAAAGCCTGAAGAAAAAAGTAGCTTCTGTTTTAGGATTACTTAACAAGTTTAAAAATACATTTAATGTAAGAACCAAACTAATGTTATACCAGTCTTTGATACATAGTCATTTAAACTACTTGCCTATAATATATGCCGGTAGGAAAAGTAATGAGCTAAAATCTTTACAAAGAACGCAGAATAAAGCAATAAAAACTGTTTTTAACCTACCATTACGGTTTCCTACAATATGGTTGTATAGAGACGTTTCACAAACAATATTGCCCATTTACGGACTTTTTAAGTTGCAATTACTTCTATATGTTTTCAAATCTGTAAATAATATAGGCCACCATACCGTTAATTTTATAAGGAATCAAACTAGCTTTAACACTAGGAACAATATGAACCTTAGAACTGTCAGATGTCGATTAGAAGTAACAAAACAACGCGTTGTATATATGGGTAGTCTTGAATTTAATTGTCTCCCTCAAGATATTAAAAGTACAAACATAATTTCAGCTTTTAAGAGGAAAATAAAAGAGTATTTGATTCATGACTTAGAAGTACTTCTCACGTAGTATAAGATACAATGCAATGTACATACACATACACATTGAAATGTTTATTATACTATTTGCCAGCTCGCCTCTATAATGTCCAAGTGACGCTGAGGCAAATTTTATATTGTTGTATATATAATATACTAATTAAATGAATTGAATTATTGCCAGTGTAGTAGCAACATATTAGAACCGACATTTGTCAAAATCAACTCATAGTTTTCGTCGACCCATGAGACTAATTGAGATGCCTTCGTCCTAAACAACATATTTCTATTCCTATTGACCTTCCAATAATTCAAAGAATTATGTGCTCTTAATACATATATAGAAAATATCTTGAAAATAATCGTAATTGTTAACAGAACACTTACATGTGTAAACAAAAGGACACTCATGTATCCACTTTATACAACACTCCGTCGTAACGTCGTAAAAATATAAATTAATAACAACTATCGATAATTCCTTAGGAGAGTGTCTGCAAAAGAGCAGCACAAGAGAGCGAAAGTGTTGTAAATAAGTGTGAATTTGTGTAAAATCACTTGTTGTTGTTGTTGTCGCTGTCGTTGTTGTCCTTGTTCTTTGCAATACTTTGTTTTGTATTAAAAACTAATAAAAAATCTCTGGAAATTTTTCTGTTATAATTTATTAAACGATAGTTTATTTACAGAAATCCTCCTATGGAAATTTTACAAATCTCAACTATTAATAGTGCATGCTGAGATTGTGCTTAATGTCGAAGTCAACTAGGGAAACCCAGCATAACATTTGGGACATAATAGATGACATACATAATATGAATTGCGACGCATTTGAAATAAAAGATATTTTTGGAGGCTATTAAACAGATGCAATGTAAATTTCTCAGGCGACCTCAAGTTGAAAGGAGGATGTGGTGCGAATGTAGAAAGCATGAACCACCAAGAGATGAAAGAGTTTGCTAGGATCCAGATGTATCAAATGTTTTTTAGAGGTTTCATGCTCGAGGAAAACTCAACAGAATCTGGATAAATAAACACTCTTGTACAAATTGATTTACTTTGAAACTAAGAAACCCAACTTAATTTTTATTGAAGGCTTTTGCCAGACAAATAGTTTCACTTGGATTTTCCCAAGAATTCTTACAAAGTATTTCGAATGTCTGCGTTTGTATGCACCTTTGGAAATCGTTCTAAAAGCCATGAAGAAAGTATAAAATATTGTAGCAATAGCAACAACAACAGGAACAACAACAGCATGTAGAAATGAGTAAATACTCGTTTTATAATGGACATGTGTACATAATTTTTAGTACGAGCAGAGTACTACCAAAGTAGTTAACAAACATGTCCAATACAACACAACGTTACAATATAATTGCTGTACGAGAGGAGATGCACTCTCGCAACACTGACACACACACACACACATTTACAGGAAAAAGTGTCCTTTGCGAACATTGTTGCAAAGAAAATG
Organism: Polietes domitor; assembly: GCA_947397865.1. NCBI lineage: Eukaryota > Metazoa > Arthropoda > Insecta > Diptera > Muscidae > Polietes > Polietes domitor. The sequence goes on from OX377621.1 coordinate 50,581,391, forward strand.
GATAAAGTTTTGCAAACTAACAACCAATCCCTATCCCCTAGTCACCCCTCAAAAAAGTGCCATATGCAGGCAGCGTACAGTGAAGGCGTGGCGTGGCTAAAAGCGTCTAACAATTTCAAATGGCTTGTAATTTTTAAAATGCAAAACTAGTTTCACTGCCTTCACTGTGTTAGCTCCACTATCGTACAGTGGGATCAGACAAATAAAAAACGTGATAATAATTGGGTATATCGGAGATTACATAAGATATTAGAATAAAATACGGGGTGTGAGGGATTTGCAGAGGTTATATGAGTGTCTCAAGTACTAAAACAGATTCATCATTATCAATCTATAGAGTGGACTTATTTTTTTCCATTCCGTCTTAAGGTATCAGAAACAAAATTTTTGGGAAATTGGACCGCCAAAATGGCGATTGCCTTAATATTGCTGAATAAAGTTGCGGGTAATGCAACTATTTTTATTAATACCGATTATAACTCAGGTTATAAATCGGTCGGTTTTAGGAAAAAAATATATCCGACTTTATATTTCCTATTCGTTGATTTTGATCGTTTCAGGTCGAGAATTCTAAGGAATTGGGACCGCCGACTCACACTATTTTAAATCCAAGCATTCGTGGGAATTTTGGGATAGACTCACAAACCTTTTCATTTCCTTTTTTGTTCCTTAGGGAATAAGTATGCTTTGTTTCCTTAGGGAATGGTTTGAAGTTGAGAATACTTGACCGATTAATGGGAATTTAAACAATATTGGAAATTTCGTTTCAATCACTTACATCAATAATGTTTATTAGGGATGAAAAGGGTTACTTCCTTAGTTGAGCTTCTGATGATGAAAGAGACCGAGCCAATCACCTTAGCTTTCGTGACAGCTCGGTTTTAATACAATGGAAACTTGAAAAGAGGACTGGTAACTAATTGCCAGATTTGATTAAAAATAGGGGTTTAATTCTATTACAATTTACAAGGTCGTAATATTCAAGTGACCGTTAAAATAATAAAATAATTCAAATGACTTATGTTAAAACTCATTATTTAATTATAATTAGTTGTTAGTGTAATAAACAATTCAAGTTGACTTTCTTACTTATTATATAGTTGAGTCGGAAAGTTGTTGCAATTATCGTCAACAATTGCTTTATAAAGGAGAAAAACGTTATTTTAAATGCTAAAAAATTATAGCTATTTATTATTACTTGGGTAATTGACTTTAAAAATGCGTTTTTATGAATGTATAAAATTGGGTCACTATAATCAACATCTTACGTCAAGATCGGATGATAAAATTTTATATCTTCAAGTGTTGGAATCGCCATAGATGAGACAAAATAAATCATACATTAGTTCTTAAAAAATTGACTTTGAGAATTTTCCGCCACATGAACAGAGTAGAGAGAAAGATAAAGCTCTTAAAGTTGTTCAATAATAAAAGTATATACACTGAAGACCTGATTTGCGTCGTTAATGGGGAACGAAGAAATGCGACGCAATCCGAAACGACGCAAATCGAATTACTTTTTTCGGTATAAATATTGATTGGGTCAACAACTTAAATATTTAGTAAAAAAATAGATTTTTGATAAGAAAGTCAATTTATTTCATTTCATTTTATTTTATTTATTTGTAATTGACATGCCATTTCAACAAATATTTTTAATTATTATAAAAAATAAGAAAATATAAATTTACATAAAAACATAACAAAAATTCATTCTTGGGGCTTTGTCAACATAGTTGTCTAAGGTTTGTTCAATTTTTATAGATTCCTTTTGTGCATAGATTTTCTTACAACAACTAATTGCGTTATCGACCGATGCTACTACGCCTGAGCTACGATTATCGTCGGGATCATTATCAGCAAATACATAAATTGCCTGTGAAATCAAATGCAATTTTTTGTCTTCTATTGCAACATCAGTTATTATAATGTCTTCCTCTAAAGCATGTTGAACATCAATGGCTAATAAACTTTCATTATCAAGCTCCTCTTCGTGAGATAAAAACAGTTCATTAATGTCATCTTCCTCCATTCCATCGAAGTCCGCTTCTCTGACTAAATCAACCAACTCCCTATAAAAATTTTGAACGTCATTAACACCACCTACATCTCTATTAATGAATTCTGGCCATAATTGCCGCCAACTTCCATTCATAGAAGATGCTCATTACAAGATATATTTATGAATGCAATAGCCATCATTATGCTGTAATTTTTCCAAAAGTCTTTCATGGATAGTTTATCATTTCTGTCGGTTGATTCAAGAAGTTGACGAAAAGGATGCCGTAGGTAATAGATTTTAAAGTTGGATATGACGCCTTGATCCATAGGTTGTATTAGGGATGTTGTGTTAGGCGGCATAAAAACAACTTTTACATGATTGAACAAGTCTTCTGAAAAAATTGGATGTCCTGGTTCATTATCGACTAACAAAAGCATTTTGAAGTCAATGTTTTGAGTAGAACAGTAATGTTTGAATTCTGGAACAGCACAATTTTCCAAACAATCTTTAAACAAGGTTTCAGTCATCCAAGCCTTCTTTTTTGGCACGCCAGTGTACAGGAAGATGAAATTTTTTAACATTTTTCATTGCTCTAGGATATTCAGATTGGTAAATCAGAAAAGGCTTAAATTTAAAATCTCCTTCTGTGTTTCCTTCCAAAAGGAGTGTAAGTCGATCCTTGGCAGCTTTAAATCCAAGATATGATTTCTTAGTTTTTGACAGATATGTTCTTGATGGTAACCTTTTCCAAAAAAGTCCTGTTTCGTCAGCATTCAAAACATGCTTAGCAGAATACCCTCCATTTTCGATTATGACTTTCAGTTGAAGCTTAAACTTTTCTGATGCTAGCTGATTCTCCTTTTAATGCCACATTATGTAGATTCCCTCGTGTTCTAAACCGGTTGAACCAAACGTTGCTAGCTTCAAATTCTTCTGAATTTTCATTGCTTCCGGATGAAGAATTTTCTTTAAGGTCGTTATATCTGTGGTCACAACCCTTAACAGCCTAACTCGAGTTAGGACACAATTGAGTTATTAGCACCATCGTATTCAGCGTATCTAAATTTATTTGCTCTAAATTTTTCATGTTTGTATCTCTTCTAGGAAGGCAATTAATCCTAAAAAACCTAATAGCTTAAGTTATTTTTCTAAATTCAAGTCAATTTAGGATTACAACAAATATAAACATTATTTTTTCATCATTGCCTAAATCAACTTAAGTCGTTAATCCAAAAAAACAAAGAAACAATTTTATTTTCCTAACTTGAGTTAAGCTCTTATTCTGAAAAATGTTGACATAGAATAATAATTTATGTCAATTTAGGCGCACTTAAAGTTTTTTATTTAATCTGGAATAATAGCCTAACTCAACTTGAACTTTTTGACTTTCTTTCCTTCAACAATTCATAAGAGCCTAAGTGTCTTTTTCGATAATATCTTTTGACTGCGAGAATAAACAACTATTTTTTGTTAACAACTAAGTAAAGAAATTCGTTTCCTTGGAATCTGTAGCAAAGTTTTCCAAAAAACACCTTCTCCTGATTTTCAGTGAAGATTCAAAACTTTAAACTCCTGTACTGAAAATATTGAAAAACAGACTTAGGCTGTTATGGGTTGTGACCACAGATATATGGGAAGTGTTTTGCTTTTAATCACCCCCTCTTTGCTCAGTGGCATTCTTCGGTTATTTTGATTTTGTATCCATATAGAAAGAAGGGACTCCATTTTAACCAATAATGAATTTCTTACTTTTGTAACTTGTTTACATTGGAATGGTGTGGCAATTTCAACAAATTGGGTTATTTTAGAACTGTCTCTGTTGCAAATTGTTGTTACTATTATTGGTGGTAACCCAAGTGTTCTTCCTATGTCAACAGCTTTTTCTCCCGATTTAAAACGTTTTAATACATCAATGGGATGAAAAACAAGAAATAAATTTTTCTATTTGTGGCATGGCATCGGACTTTAGAATGGACAATGGCATATCAAAATATTGCTGTACTGATCTTTATTATCTTATTATTCTTGCATATTATTGGAGTTAGTTATTGTTGCAACAATTATTTTGTTACAAGAGAGCACTCTCTCAATGAAACGACTTTGCAGTCCTTTTGATAATCATTGAATGTAAGTTAAGCTTTGGACTCTTTATAAAGTGTGATTTTTTAAAAGCTATAGGAAAGTTAAAAAAAAAAAAAAAAAACATAAAATTCAGAAAAATGCATGAAATCTTTATTTGAATCGATAGTACGGTCCATATAATTTAATGTTTGAAGATTATTTCATGCAAATGTTGACCTTGACTGCGCCTCAAATGGTCCATCCGCTTAGTCTAATTTTGGCATTTCCACGTTTTTGAGCAACAGAGGCCCAATTGCTGCGAACGGCGACGAATCGATAATTGATGGTCATCATTACCACTGGCCGATACTGCTGCGATATTTTCTTCAGTTCGCACTCTACGTAAGCGTGTTGGTGGTTTAATGTCCAACAATGTAAATTAGGTGCGAAATTTAGTCACAATAGCCCGAAAAGCCGCTTCAGTGAGTCGATTAAACTGACCATAATGGAACCGCGCGATGAACTTTCTTAACAGAGCACGCATTTTGGTAATAATATTCAATAATTTGCTAGCGTTGTTCGTTTGTAAGACGATTCAGTGAAACAAAACACGAAACGTGCGTCAGCTGTTTAAACCAGTATTGCCAAAAAGATAATAGCTAAAAAATCACCCTTTACTAATCAAATGGCTGCAACTAAAAACATATATATATATATATATATTTAATTCTAATACAATTTCGCCACTGAATTGATTACTTCCGCTCTAGAAATAGCATATTTGAACAGATTTTTTTCAAATTTGCCAAACCAGCTTATATTTCAACGAAAGTGGACCACATCGTTTCAGATTTTTAAATAACTCCCATAAAAAATAAAATATATATAAATATATATATATCTGAAACGATCTGGTCCATTTTCACCAGAGCTGTTTCTAGTTGAAATATAAGTTATTTAGCCAAATTTAGTCAAATCGGCGGAGACTCTCGCTTTGGAGAATCAGTTATGGTCCAGGACAATATCAAATCAAATATTAAACGAAAAAATTAAAAAAAATCCATAAACAAATTTTTGTGTTGATTTTTCGAATCTTCCTTCCTTTATATATATTTTTTGAATTATTTTTGTTTCGACACACTGTGCGTCCCACTAGACACTTTTGGTCTTTGGTCATAATGGATGAGCCTAAATTGTATGCGAGAACAACATGGACGCGAACAAGGAACGAGTTGTGTTTTATTTGTACGCTGCAGAGGGGTGGCGGAGGGGTATGCATGTATATTGGACACTGGCCTTCTCTATTTGCCATTCTATGTGTTTCTTCACGTTTGTTGTTGGAGTTTTCCTGTTCGGTGCAAAAAGGATCGCGTTGAAAACATGTGTTAAATCATCATTTAACACAAACGGGGCAACAAAACAGCACCAACTACAACTCCAGCAACAGCCAGAGCAATATGCATTAAAAAATGCATGTTCTTACATGCTTTCAACATTTATTCAAACATGGCCAAGAAGCAGTGTGCCCTGGTCATATGTTTGTATGTTTGAGAAACGGAAACTCGTCTAGGACCTACAATGTATGGGTCTGTGTGAGAGCTATTTGGTGTTCTCTTAAGGGGTGAGGGTGAGTCATGGCGAAATTGTTTCCGCCATCACAAAGGTGGTCTTTAGTGCAGATTTTTTGTTTGTAATTTTAGAGACAATAGATGAATGAAGAGTATAACTATTTAAACGTATTTTTCTGACGGATATGGTGGAACATGTGTTGCGACAAGACATCTTAAGATTCACCAGAGAAAGAGAGAGTCCATGTGTCAACGCTTTAGATCATTCCGCTCATAGGGAAGTTGTCAAAATGTTTCCTCTATGAAAATTGTAAAACAGTCAATTTATCACTTCATTGCACCCGTCTTGTCTCAGAGTCTAGGTCTAGAGGTCCACAATATAACTTGTTTCTCCAATCAAAAACATGCAAAGATATTAGAAGAATTTGGTTTTGGAATTTCTTTGAATTCTGACAGCATGGAAAAACGAGGGAGGTGTAATAATGGTAGCTCAAGCATTCACACAAAATTTCGGGAGAGTGATATCGAAATTTTTGACTGTCCCTTCATATGTATATTAGGATGGGACACGAAAATAAATTTTTGCGGTCACCACCCACAAATGAAGATTGGAATATTTAATGATGATCTACAAATTATATCGTCACTGTTTCAAGCCACCTGTGAGCTAAACGCTCCTGAAAACAGCTGTAAAAGTCGTGTTTTTCACGAGTAATTTTTTATATTGTATTTTAGTCGACATTTTTTCTGAATTAATAGACGCTTGGAAACACTTTAAATGTAAAATTTTATTCTTGACTTAGAATAATTTATTGATCGTATTATAGAACGTTTATATTGATATTTTGTGGTTTTTCAAGGCGACAGCCTAAAGCTCATATTTATTGGAATCATTTTGTAAGTGGTGCTACGAAGCATAAATAGAAGAAATCAATACCTTTCGAATGATGCCTAAATGATGATTATCGGACGAAAACTGAGGTCACTGAATCCATTTTTATACCCTCCACCTCCAGGATATTCACTTTGTCATTCCGTTTGTAACACCTTGAAATATTCATCGGAGACCCCATAAAGTATATGTATTCTGTACCCTGGTAACATTCCAAGACGATTTAGCCATGTCCGTCTGTTTTTTTGAACTTGAAATTTGTTTCGTACCTTCCTCTAGTAACGTGCAATCACCAAAACGTAGAAAAAAGATTTAGTGGTGAGATGGGACAAAAGGGATAAAAATGGTACCAATGGACAACAGCTAGAAACATGAAATTCGGTGTGTACACCCCTATAATTACGTACACACGTAAAATATACAGATTTTTCGAAATTTGTACTTTTAAGGGATAAAATTAGAAAAGAGGGATAAAAATGGTACCAACCAAACCGCTGAAGTTAAAATCATGAAATTCGGTGTATGCATTTATCTGACTGCGTAAACGCGAATCATAAAGGATTTTTTTCGAAATTTTTACTTTTAGGCGGCAAATGGGGCGAAGGGAATAGTGAAATTCGGTCTGTACATTGCTGTGACTGCGTAGACACGAAAAATAAAGATATCTTTCGATATTCGTACCTTTAGGATCAAAACGGGATAAAATTCGTACCCAGCAAACGGATTTAACTAGAATCAAGAAACTAAATGCGTTCATTCCAATATGGGAGAAATCGACCCTGAGGAAAAATGTTTATCCCTAATGACGACTGACAATACACCTAATATTTAGAGTATATTGCTCCTTCATGTTCACTTTGCGATTACTATTGCAGTATTATATAGGGTCCGCCAAATAACTTTTTTTGAAAATGCTATAAAAAAACTACTAAATATTTTCTCAAAATTTCTTTTTTTATTTGAAAGTACAATCCTTCTGGTTAATAATGGAAAATAATTTCATTCAAATGGCTGCTGAAGACACCCCACAAATAATAGTCCAACGGTTGAATAGTTGAAAAAAAACGTTAGATGGCGGACCATATAATTAGCACATTCACCACATGTAACTTTATAAAGCAAATATTTCAACTTCTTTTTATGTTTTTTGACCGGTATTTTTTCTAAAATATTACGTACGATAAGATGACCATTTAACGTTGTTTTTGTTCGGTTCTTATGCTGCATTTTAGTTTTATGCAATTTAAAGTACAAATAATACGAAAAGTGATTGGACAGTAATTTAGCACAAATTAAAAAATCTTTAATCAAATCGGAAAAAACTGAACTAACCAATACATTTTATTATAAACTTAATATTTGGTTAGGTAATAGCTGTACATCTTCTGGACATACTCTCCACTAGAGACATAAAAGACTCCATTGTAGTAGCATATCAGGAATTTTGAGTTTCATTCAAGAAATCAGGCAAATTTTTGGGTTTAATTGCTAAATTAAATGTTGTTAAAGTCCATTCCATAGATTCTCAATAGGATTGAGATCCGGTGACTGTGCTGGACCATTTATAAAAATCTATTCTGTTCAGCTCCAAACAGCTCTTCACTTTCGTTAAGTGTGTTTTGGTCGGTTGTCGTACATAAAACGCCACTTAATTCGCATGTTTTTATCTGAATATGTTATCATAGTATCAACAAGTAGATTTTTGTAAATATACTGATACGTCAGTGCATAGATTTTGTGTATGGGACCAACACCGTGTCCAGAAAACGCAGTACACACCATCAGATTTTCGCCAACAAGCTTTACCGTCTCAGATTTGTACTTTGGGTTGTGCTGCATGTTTGGAGGGCACACTCCGTATTGTTTCCTATTAGATCCGAACCGACAAATATTCGGTTCGCCAATCCAGGCGATATTTTCCCAAAAATCTTGGATTTTTCTAAATGCTCCTGAGCAAATTAAATTTGACACTGTAAGTCATATTTTGATACGTCTGGCTTACGTTGAACAATGCATCCAAGTATTTTTTTTTTTCATTGGTTCTACTTCTTATGGTTCTTGAGGAAATGCTAATGTCAACTTTTGCCGAAATATCTCTCTGAATCACAGTTGAGCTCTTAAGTGGATCTGCTACACAGGTTCTATAAATTAAAAAATCTGATTTATTGCTTGTTTTTCCCGGCGAAGGACATTGTGCGATATTTTTGAAGCTCCCATAAGTGCCAATATGGCTTAGTATATTGCACACAATCTGTCTGGATCAATTTATAATGTTTGCAATATCCCCAGCGGTACTTCCACTGTCGTTCAATTGCATAATAACCTGACGATGCACCATTTTCCTTTAGCAATGTCTAATTATAAATTTTGTTAAAGAATAACTTCCATTTGAGTAAAAATTACCCATACATACCAATTAATTAATTTAAACGCAAAAAGAAGCAGAAAATAACAACTTTTACACAGATTGCGAATTACTTGCAAATACATGAGAAAAAAAGGAAAGTTTAAAAAAACACATACAATTCAGAAAAATGCATGAAATCTTTATTTGAATCGATAGCACGGTCCATATAATTTAATGTTTGAAGATTATTTCATGCAAATGTTGACCTTGACTGCGCCTCAAATGGTCCATCCGCTGAGTCCAATTTTGGCATTTCCACGTTTTTGAGTAACAGAGGCCCAATTGCTGCGAACGGTGACGAATCGATAATTGATGGTCATCATTAACACTGGCCGATACAGCTGCGATATTTTCTTCAGTTCGCACTCTACGTAAGCGTGTTGGTGGTTTAATGTTCAACAATGTAAATTTGGTGCGAAATTTAGTCACATTAGCCCGAATAGCCGCTTCAGTGGGTCGATTAAACTGACCATAAAATGGAAGCGCGCGATGAACTTTCTTAACAGAGCACGCATTTTGATAATAAAATTCAATAATTTGCAAGCGTTGTTCGTTTGTAAGTCGATTCATGGTTAAATTGTAGACCAAACTGAAGATGTTTGACAGTGAAACAAAACACGAAACGTGCGTCAGCTGTTTAAACCAGTGTTGCCAAAAAGATAATAGGTAAAAAATCATCCTTTAGTTTTCTGAGCCAAAACTCTTTTTACAAAAATGAGCGCAGTGGCCTCAATTTCGTTCCGATGTTCATCATTTAGGCATCATTCGTAAGGTATTGACTGCAGCAATTTATTGATTATTAAATACCAAGTACGAAAAAGTTTTCAGTTATCAAAAAATACAATAGAAGTGCTTTATTTCAGAAAACAATCAAATACCCAACACAAAGAAGTTACACGGGAAACATGATTTTTAGGGGTATTTTCAGGAGCATTTAGCTCACAGACGGCTTGATCTAGTAACGAAATGTTTTGCAAATCATAATTAAACAATCTAAACTTTATTTTCGTGTGGTGACTGGAAATTGTTTTTCATTTGTATTCACCGCGCCCCAACCTAATGTATATGTGTCTCGGGTGTTTCTTTTGTGGTTCAAAATTCAGGTCAGGTCTGCCATCGTTATTATCAATTGTGCCATTATCCAAACCTACAGCTCCACCCTCGTTTATTTATATTATTTTTATGCACATCGTTCAATAGCGTTTGGAAAGTACTCACGTTTTAACAATTAAAACCACGCACATGTCCATTGTTCGTCAGTCCTTTAATTTTTATGCACTCGCTTCGCTCTCCACATTTACAGCGTGAGTGCCTTCCACATAAAAATGCGGCATGAACTTGCCGCATTAATTGCCATCTCCTTGAGATGTATTTTGACAATAGATTTGTCACTTCTGGAGCAGTCATGTGACATGAATTCGTCAAATGCATCTTCAACTTTATTGAAGTGCCAAAGAAATAAATCTTCACAATGTGTCACTTTCAATGTAAAATCACAGGAAAAGGCCAAAAGGGTGTACTCCTCAGCAAGTAAATCGCGCAACAACATACAAATGTTTTAATGTAAATTGGTTGTTATACTTAAATGTGTACATATGTACATACTTACAATTCGAAGTTAATGAACCCAACAGCTGGCTATTTAAATTGGAAAATGTGTCTGTGTAAAGCAAAATGTGTCTGTGTGGCAAGTTGATAGATGGCAATTTGTCACATTCTCATTTCATCGATGTGATTGAATATCGTTGTACGAAATATTTTTAACTTACACAAAAGATGTTTCACATAAGCACCATTCGGATGTGACATTCAAATAATATTGATATAAGAAATATTCCACTACACTATACAACAGCCTTTTTCAGGTAATTTAAATATGAAACCAACAATATAAAAGCGAAAAGATTTCTCTGTTTTTTTGTTTTCTAAAAATAGTTTGACTAAATAGCCAATAAGTCGAACTAGTGGGTAAAATATGTACAAATAAAAACAAAGAAAACGTTTTTGCAAAAATCTTCTTCTAATCAAATAAAACAAATACAAATGTCTATCTTAGCCACATACATATTTGAAACACATTATATTTGGGATGAAATCAAATAATTATTTATTAGAAACATTGTTTTTTGTACATAAATTAAAATAGTTTTGTAACGACCAGCTCACCAGACCCTATTCCCAATAAATATTGGGGGATAGTGGAAGCATTTTCAGCTACAATCGTTTGGTTGGTTGTATTTCCATTCTATTTTAATTCCAAAAGTACGAATTTTGATAATGCAGGTACACAACACAAGATAACCTAACTTCATGATTGTACCCATGTTTGCAGTAAAAGTAAAAAAGTACGAATTTGAAAAAGTCGTTTTTTCGAGTCTATGCAGTCAGAGGAATCTATGCACTGAATTCCATAATTCTAGTTGCGGTCATTTGGTTGGTACCTTTTTTATCCCCTTTTTCTCATTTGACCACCCCTCATTTGACGAGACCGATTTTTTTGTCTTTGAAGTCATTGAACTCAAGCACCCCCTTCTGGTACTTACCCATCATATCTCAGTTGCTACTACCCTAATGTACCACTCTAATATCAGAAAATTAAAGCTCGCATAAAATCATGAAACTCTTCCTAAGGAAGTATGTCGATTTTCAAAAAAATCGTCCTCGTCGAGACAAAAACATCGATGTATCACACTTTAAAATCCGTTTATAAATGCAGAAGTTATATAGAAAAATGTAAAAGCGCGACCCCTACGTTCAATAATACTTCATATTCGAAGGTGTACGGCGAACTTTTTTTTACTTGTAACCTGGTACGCTCTAATGTACACACCGAATTTAATAATTCTGTAGCCTTTTAGTGGGTACCATTTTTATCCCTCTGTTCCCCCTTGTATCCCTTGAAAGTACGAATTTGGAAAAACCTTATTATTTTTCTATATAAGGGGAATGTGCATACCAAATGTCAAGCAAATATAAACAGACATATTCAAATAATATGCTTAAATACTTAAAATGTTAGGGGGTATTTTCAGTCTTTGTGAGGGAAAATGTTTTCCCTCTGGACCGATTTCGCCCGCTTTCAATCCCAACCGATCTACAACTATAAGACACATTTATGTCAAATTTAAACGTCCTAGCTCATTTCGTTTAGAATCTCGCTAGCTTTCAACAGACGGATGGACATGGCTACATCTTATCTTAGAATTTTATAACGATCAAGAATATATATACTTTATATGGTCCCAGGTCGATATTTCAAGATTTTACAAACGGAATGACAAAGTTATTATACCCCCATCCTGGAGGTGGAGGGTATAAAAATTGAATGCAATTATGCGGGTCGTTTGATAGTATTAGTTCAATAATAATTAAGTTAATGCTGAAAAAAGACTAACTATAAACATACAGTAGAACTTCGACCGTGGTGCTCGGGACCGGGCTAATCACGGATAACCGAAAATCACGGTTAAAAGAGGTAAAATTTTACATTATATTATATAAATTACATTATATAAATTTTATTATTTTTATTTATTTTTGACAAAAACATGTAAATCTGCGTCTATAAATAACTTATCATATCTCTAGGAATACATACATTTATTTAAAAAAATCTTTTATGGAAGTCTGTCTTATGCTTTTAGCTTTTGATTGTTCTTTCAGCAAATGAGTATGTATGCGATATATTTGCATTTTATCTGGTTCTGAAATACTTGGACAATTAAAGTTTTCTAAAAAACCTAACAAAATACTACTAGCCTCTATTGCCTGAGCCAATGTAGGCGTTTCGTCCGCATTTCCTCCATCTGATTCCTCGGAATTTGAATCAAGCTCATCTTCTTGGCTTTTGGTAACCATGTCTACGATTTCGTCTTCAGATATAATAGCAAACGGAGCGACATCAGAGTCGCACACCATCCACTTTTCGACAGCATCAATCGTACATCCAGACGGTATGGTTATATCTGTTTGTATCTCAACAAGGCTATTTGGAGCATCTTCATTATGAGATAGTAAGTTATTCCAAACTCTTTTTAAAACTTGTGGAGTTACAGAGTCCCACGAAGCTGCGGCTGCCCACAAAGCTGTCTTAATATTCAAAGATTTAACGAACTCACGTCTGTCATTAGCACCAACAAGTTTTTGAACGATCAGTTTACGGTAGTGACATTTGAAGCTCCGAATTACTCCCTGATCCATAGGCTGAATCAAGGACGTGCAATTTGGTGGGAGATATTTTACTGTAACGTTTTCAGATATCATAGCATTTACATCTGGGTGTGCTGGACAGTTGTCTAATAGTAAAAGTATTTTACAGTTATTTTTGAGACCGATGCGCCGTTGATGTTCTTTGCTTCTGGTACAAAATTTTGATTAAACCACTCCAGAAATAGCTGTTGTGTTACCCAAGCTTTCTTATTAGATTTATAAATCACAGGATGGTGTTCAACGTTTTTTAAAGCTCTTGGATGGGCACTTTTTCCTATTATCATCAATTTACACTTGTGAGTTCCTGCAGCATTCCTTGTACCCTTCAATAGAATATTCATTACCACTAGCCAAAGAACTCTGAGGCACACAACTCCAAAATAGACTGGCTTCGTCTGCATTGTAGATCTGTTCAGTTGTAAGTTGTTCGTTTTTAATGATTTCATCCAAGTCGTCCACAAACATCGTAGCAGACTCATAATCAGCACACTCCTTTTGTCCTGTAGATTTCAGTCGACGGATTCCATGACGTTTTTTTTGAATTTATCCAACCAACCAAATAAATAAGTGCACTCTGAATTCATGTTTAACTTCAAATGGAACATTTTTGCCTTTCCGACAATCATTTCGCCTGAAGTTCAGAAGCAAATTTCAGTTTAAGTTCATACAATATCTCGATTTCAGTTAACTTACCTGAAATTGGAGTTCCCTTAAATCTTTCTTGCCGAAACCATTCATATGTTGCGAAATTAACTTTGGGATTTTCGGATGTTTTTAGTGTATATCTGTGTTTAAGGCCAAGCATTGAATCAGTATCGGAGCAAAATTTTAAAATCCGATCTTTGTTTTTTATTAAATCGGATACAGTTTGAATGCCAACTCCATATTTTTCAGGCAACATTTTTAAATGTACTTTACGTTTTGAGTATTCATTAATCAGCTCCATTTTTTCTTTAATTGAAAGAACCTTTCTTGCTCTTTTCGCGGATTTAGTTTTTGACGGTGGCATGATGTAAGGAAAACTAGTCTTGACAGATCAAATTTCACACTGATGAATGAATATGACATTTGATATGAAAATTACACTTTCATGAAAAAGGAGAATCACCGAATTTTAATATGAGAAATGTGTGTGTATTATACGAAAAAACAAACAAGCAGTCACATGAACAAGTGCATCACGGATAATAGAGGTAAATCACGGTTAATAGAGGTAAAAAAATCAACCACTCACCTTCACGGTTAATAGATAATCACGGTTAATAGAGTCACGGTTAATCGAAGTTCAACTGTATATTAATATTTACGTTATGTCAGTAGTTTTGCGAACTAAACTCGAAAACGATAATAACACCGTGTAACAAATGCTGCAATTCTGAAGACACAAAACATAGAAAAACTATATACTTAGTTTTTTATTGTCTGGTCGAGCTCGTGTTTAAAAGAACTGGACTTTTTTGAATGTTATTATTATTCAAAATTTGTTTGTAATTTTTCTGCTAGTCCTAGAAACGCGAAAGGGGACTCTTCGAACAATCTAAATAATTTTTGTGGTTTTATGAAATGAACACAAAAATCTTCATTCAAATTGTAAGCTTTAATAACCCTTCAAGGGTATATATTTTCGGAAAAATATTGTATGGGCCTTACCGTTCTACTATACATATCCAAATGCCATCTTTCTATGTTAATTTGTTTAGTTTTTAGAGCTACTTTGAATATATGTGGGATTCGCTGGAAAACGGATCAAATTTAAAAAAAAATTCTCTCGATTTTTTGCATATTTTTGAAGTTTATGTTTTTTCAAAAAAAAATTCTTGACAAAAAATTAAAAAATATTATATTTATTTTTTATGAACTACCACTCTCGATTTTAATTATTTTTTCTCTAGAAATAATCCTATCGGGAAGCACATTTTCTAAAGAAATATTATTTTTCACATATATTTTTTGTACAATACTTCAACAGTTACCTCTAAAGGTAAATATTATCACGGTGATCATTTTTAAATTAAAAATGAGCGTAATCGATGCAGAGGCAAAATGTTTTCATTTACATCGATGGGAAGTACGCCTAATATTTCCAATATTTTTGATAATTTCTGCTTTGTATTTACTTGATATTTTCTAAGTTCTATATATAGAAGTGATTTATACTTTTAAGGGGTGAAAAGGGGTACAAATGGTACCAGTAAAACTACTTCACTTAAAAGAGATTTCTCGAAATCCGTACAAAAGTACAGGACCAAATGTTGAAAAAGGGATAAAATTGTACCAATCATACCACTGCAATTAGAATAACAAAAATCGGTGTATACTTCGCTCTGGCAAACACCAAAAATAATAATATTTCGATATTCGTAGTAGTTGAAGCTAAAATTCGCAACATAAAGGAATTTTTGAAAATTTATAATTTTGGGGAGAAACGGCTACAGCTAGGATCATACAATTCGCTTTCTGACTTAGTAAAATAAAAGACTAGCCAATTTTTACCATTAGTGGACAAAATGAGGTAAACGAGATAATACTGGTGCCAAGCAAACGTCTGTAGCTAGAATCGTAAAATTCGGTGTGTACATTCCATTGTGAATGCGAAAGATAACACTACTCAACAAATTGAAAAAAATTTCATGTACTCCGGATGCGATAATTTTTTCTGTGTAGATAACTTTGACATGAGCTCGAAAAACGCAATAAAATTTTTTTTTTCGTTTGGTTTTTTTTATTTTTTTTTTCTTTTAATTTTAAAAATTTTTTTTTTGGTTAATTTGTTTCGTCCGGCATAACTCGGGAACCACTAGCCCGATTTAATTGAATTAAATTTTAAAAAATTTAAAATTACAATTCCCTTAATCTGTTCATATATTGTTTTCCTATACAAGCAACAGTTTCCAAGTTAAAAATGAATATATAAAGGAAAAAACTTATTTTTTGCCTAAAGATTTAATTTTTTTTTTTTAAATCCATAAAAAATCCAAAATGAAAAAAATGTCAAATCTTATTACTTTTACGTAAAGTCACATAACCTATGAGCAAAATGAGACAAAGATCATGAAAATCGATGCACGCGTTTCGCTTTTATTCGCAATTGAGTAAAGGTATGAATTTCAAAAATTTGCTCGACATATACACAACTTTGTCTATGGTAAGGTTTTTTCTTTTTTTTGATTCTCAGAATTAACAAAACGGAATAAACAAAGGGTTATTTAATTTTTACGATTGCGTAAGCAAAGTAATAAACGCTAATAAATGTGCGTGAACAATTAAAAGGAAAAAAGGAAAGGGGACTTTTTTAATTATTTGGGTTTTCCGTTGGCTACCTGTATGATTTTTTTACAGAAATGCAACCCACATTTAAGGGTGGTCATTATTCGGAAAATTTAAGACTCACACATGGTGAAACAGGTATGTAGCCACCGTAAAAAAATATACACCCATTTATAAGTACCTGTCAGTAAAATACTAAACAATACACAGTATAAATAGGTCTTCATTGATCGATTTTACTCATTCAACAAGTGTCGACGAACGCGATAGTTAAAATGAGCAAACGTTCGCGAGGATTTGAATGCAATACCAATCCAAGTAATTTTTGTTACATGTGCGGAGAATACGTTTCTGAAAAAAACAAGCGTTGTTTTTCACCTAAATTGAGAGATTCATTTGAAGAGAGCTTCAATTTAAAGGTCTCAAACATAGATGAGCGGTGGACACCAAGTGCTCTATGTCCAAGGTGCTACGTACAGCTAGCTGACTCAAGTTAAGTGTAGATTACGAAATTCAAGAACATATATAACTTATTATTGAAATTCTTTCAGACGACAGCCGAGAATCATCATGCCAATGCTTTGGAGAGCTCCGCTTTGCCATGTAACAGATTGCTACTTCTGTCTTAGCAAAAAAACAGGCGTGGGAAAAAATATACGATGGACTTACGCTGCTGTTTCAACAGTGAATTTTCCAGTGCCATTTTGCGAAGAACCAGTGGACCCGCAACCGTCCGTTTCAAGATGGGCATCTAATAATGAGGCGATACATCCAACATCAGATCCGGAGACAGTAGAAACCACATCAGAATGCGAGTCAACATATACATTGCATGGAGGTCAACGCTTATGTTCCCAAGCAGAACTGAACGATTGGGTTAGAGAATTGAAACTCTCCAAGGAAGATGCAGAGTTGCATGCATCGCGCATGCAACAGTTCGGTTTCTTGGCTCCTGGTGTGGTGACAACAATCTACAGGAAGCGTCATGAACCATACGCAAGGTACTACACAAAAAAGACAACATCTGTTTTTGTAAGGACATTCCCGGATTATTTGGTGAACTCGGGTACTCTTACGATCCAGGAGAGTGGCGTCTTTTCATCGACAGCAACAAGCAGAGCCTTAAAGCAATTTTACTGCACAACGGCAACGAGAAACCTTCGATTCCAATTGCTCATGCCGTTGACACCAAGGAAACATACGAAGTCATGGACAATCTACTAAAGTGGATTCACAAAGTACTGTTGTTTTCTCTGCCTTTGGGACAGCCGCGATCGTCAACATCATTACACCAGGAGGAGTTGGACAGAAAGAGTTAACTTCATCCCCGGCAGCGACAACGTGAAATATACACCACTCATAAAAAAGGAAAATGTTTTTCTCCCACCTCTTCACATAAAGCTGGGACTCATAAAAAACTTCGTGAAAGCTATCAACAAAGATGGCGAAGCGTTCGCCTATTTAAAAACCATTTTTCCTCACCTTTCATCGGCAAAGATTAAGGACCAACAGTTTGAGCACATTTTATCACCAAATGAAGCTGCAGCTTGGAACTCATTTCGGCAAATTGTTTCCGGATTTCTTGGAAACAACAAAAGCTCAAATTACAGAGAGATCGTCGAACAACTACTCCAAAATTATAAAAAAATTAGAGCAAATATGTCGCTTAAGATACATTTTCTACACTCGCACTTGGACTTCTTTCCGGACAACCTGGGCGATGTGAGTGACGAGCATGGTGAGCGTTTTCATCAGCAAATGAAAGAAATTGAGCACCGATACCAAGGATTTTGGAACGAAGCTATGATGGGGGACTATATCTGTTTCCTGATAAGAGAAACAGACCCACAACAATATAAAAGAAAGACAAAAGCACATAATTATTTTTAATTTGAAGGTTTTTATTTTTGTGTTTAGATATTTTTTTTTAACTTTTTTATAATTAATTAATGTTGATATCCTTAGGATAATTTCTTGTACATATATCGAATTGTTTTTTAATTTAAAGTCATATATTTTTGTCACCCAACAAATTTTAATTTTTTTTGTAATAAAAAAGAAAAAACCTTACCATAGACAAAGTTCTGCATATGTCGAGCAAATTTTTGAAATTCATACCTTTACTCAATTGCGAATAAAAGCGAAACGCGTGCATCGATTTTCATGATCTTTGTCTCATTTTGCTCATAGGTTATGTGACTTTACGTAAAAGTAATAAGATTTGACATTTTTTTTCATTTTGGATTTTTTATGGATTTAAAAAAAAAAAAAAAAAATTAAATCTTTAGGCAAAAAATAAGTTTTTTCCTTTATATATTCATTTTTAACTTGGAAACTGTTGCTTGTATAGGAAAACAATATATGAACAGATTAAGGGAATTGTAATTTTAAATTTTTTAAAATTTAATTCAATTAAATCGGGCTAGTGGTTCCCGAGTTATGCCGGACGAAACAAATTAACCAAAAAAAATTTTTAAAATTAAAAAAAAAAATAAAACAAAAACCAAACGAAAAAAAAATTTTATTGCGTTTTTCGAGCTCATGTCAAGGTTATCTACACAGAAAAAATTATCGCATCCCGAGTACATTTTGACTGTTGACTAGTGTAATTGATTTTCAAAATGCATACTTATAGGATAAAAATGGAATGACATTCGATGATTCTTTGACTGTGTGGAAGTTTGGTATTGAAAATGAGCGGGACAGGTCTGAAGGAAAAACTTTTCTTCATTCTTCTATAGTCAATGACTATTAAGCAATAAAAAACATATTTGTAGGCACGTCCTATAAGTGGGCAGTATTAGCGGCAGATTAGAGGATGTCACGCATAAGTGCTGCACACTATTAGAACGATTATAATATATTTTTTAATAGCGATATTTGTTAAATAAATTTTGATGTTTCATTATTATAATTATAATAAATTAAAATTAATTAATTATGAGACTACAAATGTTACAAAAATCTCCTGCACGTAAAATCAGTGGTTTAGTGGTAGTCGTCTTTAAAAAAATTAAAAAACGTGGTTTTTGAAAAAATCGTTTTTTTTTTCTTTTGACGATTTACCGAGTTAAACTAAATTTTATCACAAAAATAAAATTATATCTGAGAATCGCAAGGCAAATCAAAAATTGTCTAAAATCGACACATCCTAGTGTTGGAGGGCATTTAAGATACGACCCAGGCGAACTCTAGGATCAAAATCTAGGAATGACGGTAATTTATCTATAAAAATCACATTTTTGGAATTTATTTTAGAAATTGTGTGGTATCAGAGAAATGTTTTTGTAAACAATCCAAGAATTTTCAATCTGCATAACGTCAAGATATCGTTTTCCGTTGAAAAGTTCTAAAGAAGTAATTCCATAAAAAACTGATTTGGAACTACTACGAGTTTTTTAGGAACAATCACCAAAATTTGTTAAACTATTTTTTGGCGACTGTTTCTATGACAACCATAATTAACATTTATTTAAACTAAAAGGGGAGAAAATCGACCATATACTCCCAAAATGATCGTACAAATATTAAAAGTTCCTTCGACGAAAATTAGCATTTAAATATTTTTTTTTAATTATTCTAAAATAAAACTTTTGTGTTGATTCTTAAAATCAATTTGTAGATACTTCACTTAAATTATTGCTAATATAAATGTATCTATATGTATGCGAATAATGGACCTATTCTGGTCTAAATGTGAATGCTTATGTTGATTTTTTTTTAGAAAAAAAAAAAACAAATCTAATTCGAAATTATTCCTTTTGTACTTATTTAAATTTATACAATTATTTTTTTAAGAATTAAACAAAAAATATTATATACTTGTTGCAGTTGCTCAAATCTCATCCCTTATTTAAAAATTTACTTCCTGAGTCAACAATCGTCGCCGTTAAAATCAAAACATTATATTTGTCATTTGCTAAAACTTCATCTTAGCCTTGAATGATAAGCCACAAAAACATACACGTTAACAAATTTGAAATGCAACTGACTTTAATATAATTTCTAATACTATCAATCAGTGGAATTTCATTGACCAACACTTTTCGAATAAATCCTTAACGAATCATATAGGGACATATCAATCATACGACCAACATCAGTCGTGCGCTTGATGGCTTCACAGAAATATTTTTTATGGATGAATTCATCAGGCCACGAACACGGTCTTCAAGCAGCACATTTGGTGGGTGCATTAGTCATTTGTTAACAATTTTTCAAAAATCAAATTAAAATTTGATTAAGCCGCGCAGGCAATGTGCCATTCATTTTTGCCTTCGATTTTTCTTGCCTTCTGGTGAATGTACGCTTTAATGCCCCCATATCCCCAAGCCCCCGCTCCAAACTGTCCCATCGATCAGCCACCAAAAGAATAAGCGCCTCAAGAAACCCCAAAGTTGAAGCCCAAACCCAAACGAACGAAAGAAAAAAATGGTGACAATGACACTTGTCAAATCTCTTGCTGTGTTTTCAACTATTCCACTTATTTCAACTCCAGCTTTAGCAGATTAAAAATGTTTCGGTTAATGCGGGTTTACGGAGACAACGGCCAACAGCCAACGGACGGCCACGAAGAAAACTAGAATTGATAGCCTGCAGGTCTAAGCAGAGCAGAGTGAACAACGGAACTTGTATGAAATCCCCAACGACGAAATGAAACGAAATCAAACAAAAAGGTTAACAATACCAAAAACAATAAATAAATTGATATTGAAATAAATGCGAGAGACTGGCCGGGACGGGCCTGGCCAGCAACCTTTAACTGATGACTGACTGACTGACTGAGCCAGTGAATGAATGACTGACGGACTGTGGCAATTGCCGCCACACCTTCGACACCATGGCGATGACGATTTAAGCCATTACACTTTTTCACGGTAAACTGTCAAATTGTGGTCCTTAGACCATCTATCAAATAATTTCAAGAATTTCTGTGGCCCCACATACCCCACAGCCACAATAGTAAAACAGAGTTATTGTTCCACAAATTGGAATAATTTCGTATCAATTTAATTTGATTTGTTTGTTTGTTTGTGCCGGAGACAAATCATGCATTTGGACCACCATCAAGTTGAGAGAGGCGTCCTAGGCAGCCTGCCTTTCCCTGGCCTTGCTTGCCCAGTAGAAGATGTTGTCTTTAGACGCACTTTTCAGATTTATCGGTTGGTGCGTTCGTTCATCCTTACATTGGTCTTATCTTCAGTTGTGCATGTGTGTGAGTGTGTGTGAGTTTTGTATTTTACACCATTCAACCTCGGAGTCAACTCGCCTCACATTAACATGCGCGCATGCGCAACATGCTGCAGCCAGCCAGCAATCGTTGTCGCCGTGAAGAGCTCCGAAAATAAAATAAAATTGCACATCATTTCCATAATGGCGTCACTGGGATTTCATTCATTACACAGCCCATTGGCTGCACCAGCACTCGGTTGGTCATTCAGAATGAGCCGTTGCTTGGGCAGAAGGAAAGGAAGTCCATGAAATATAAGACCAAATAAAAAACTCATTTGCGCACAAATTTACTTTGAATTGCCTGAAATGACCATCATTTCAGCGTTTTTTTTCCTCTTTCGCTTTTAGCGTTTTAACTGTTCCCAGACATGATATAAATTCTTACAATTTATATGAGAGTACGACCGAGTACGAGCATGTTCCAAATGAAAATGTGTGGCGTTTCGTTGTTGGTTAGCGTTTCGCTTGTGAATATCTTCCAAGCAATCTAGATGTGGCGCATGCTCAGTACATGTGAAGAAATTTGTATAGCGTTTGGGAAAATAGAAAAAGTTTGATTTAGAAAATATATGCAACTCATTAGCTTTTGATCAAGCAGTTGCACTTTGCATTTTGTTCAAGCAGTTTAAGAACAATACATACACAAACTTTCAAAACAATTACAGCTATCGAGATTACAATTACAGCAAAAACCGTACCGCTTAACATAGAATGACTCACATATAGACGTAGAATATAGATATTAAAATTAATCTTAAAAATTAATGAAGTTCGTTAAAAAGTTCACTAACAAACTTGTCCCATATTTGAAAATAAATTTAAATCATTATATCAGAAATGTAAATTCTTTACTTTGTAAATAGTTTCAGGAATCAAAAATATTTTGATTGAAAATTCAAGCCCGAGAGCAATTATTTTTTTAGTTTTGTATTTATCCAATATTTCGTCTCTCTTTGATTAACATACGCAGGGTACTACAAATTGGGCAGATAAAACTTAAAATAGCTAAATTATATGTATTTGGTACGATATTAGAATGAATTCTTTACTTTCTAAAATATGTTTAGTACAATTAAAACCACATAGAAGAGGATCTCTGAAAAGGAATATTTGGTCAGAAAATGAGGCACGTGTATTCAAAATATTAGTTAAATTGAAATTGTGATTTTTATTTTTATAAATTTTTGATTTGTTATTATATTTCCTATTTTCTTGAAGATATTAATAGTTGACCTAATTTATAGATTGGTTCAAGGTCCTTGATGAGTAAAAAGACGTAGCATTTTTTAATTTCATTTATTAATGCGCAATATTTCGACTTACATTTTGAAAACAATAACCAAAATATTAATATTTAATTTTATTACCAATATTATAGTCAAACCTGGATAAGTGCGACCTGCATAAGTGGGAATCCTATATAAGTGGGACATTTGTGATGATCCCTATACGCTTCACACAAAAAACCTCTTTAAATGAGATTGATTTTTTCAGGATTTACCTCTATAAGTGGGATATTTTACTCGTTTACCTCTAAGAGTTGGATTTTTATACACTCCACGAGAGTATTATGTCTTTGTGCATTTGTTTGTAACACCCAAAAGGAAGGGAGATAGACCCATTGTCAATTATACCGATCGGCTTAGAATCACTTTCTGAGTCGATTTAGCAATGTCCGTCTGTCTGTCCATCTGTTTTTATTTTGGCGATTTTCAAAAAAAAAAGATTCATAAAATCAAATTAATTCCACAAAATACATACTCGGTTAATTCGGATGTCATAATCAGATTCCCTGAAATCTTTCGATTTTTTTAATAATAAAGAGTGATTTTTTTGAGGTTAGGATTTTCATGCATTAGTATTTGACAGATCATGGGGTTTCAGACATGGTGTCAAAGAGAAAGATGCTCAGTATGCTTTGACATTTCATCATGAATCGTCTTACAAACGAACAACGCTTGCAAATTATTGAATTTTATTATCAAAATGCGTGCTCTGTTAAGAAAGTTCATTGCGCGCTTCCATTTTATGGTCAGTTTAATCGACCCACTGAAGCGGCTATTCGGGCTATTGTGACTAAATTTCGCACCAAATTTACATTGTTGGACATTAAACCACCAACACGCTTACGTAGAGTGCGAACTGAAGAAAATATCGCAGCTGTATCGGCCAGTGTTAATGATGACCACCAATTTTCGATTCGTCGCCGTTCGCACCAATTGGGTCTCTGTTACTCAAAAACGTGGAAATGCCAAAATTGGACTAAGCGGATGGACCACCTAAGACGCAGCCGCGGTCAACATTTAAATGAAATTATCTTCAAAAAGTAAATGTCATGGACCAATCTAACGTTTCAAATAAAGAACCGATGAGATTTTGCAAATTTTATGCGTTTTTTTTTTAAAAAAAGTTATCAAGCTCTTAAAAAATCACCCTTTATATCAACCCATCATAACTTTTCGTCTTGCATCTATTATTCCCAAAATATCAGTTTAGAACAGTTGTGAACACCGTAAAAACAACAAATTATGTATTGCTATAATAGAAATTAATTTTGAAAAACAGCTATAATTTGTAGAGAATAAAATAAGATAAAGTAATATAAAATATAGAAAAAAAACATAATAAGTTTGACATGAAGTTCAAAGATTATGCGTATTTTTTGACTCTTTGAAATACAAGAACCTTTTGGCTTATCGCAAAGTTCATCAGCCTCATATTACCTACAAGGACAAGTACTGCTGCGGTCACCCCTGGAAATTAATTCTAGTTTATTTAATGATGATCTGCAAAATATTTCGTCCTTTGGTCAAACCGTCTGTGAGCTAAACGCTCCTAAAAAGTGGCATATTATAAACACCGAAAAGAGGCATTTTTTGGAATATGAAAAACCGGTTGATACCGACATAAAAAACCCGGGTTTTCCGGTTTTACAAAAAACTGCGATTTAAAAAACCAGACGGTCGGTCTCAGCTAAAAAAAATCGGTTGACCCGGTTTTCGGTCTCGAGTTTGATCTCTCTATCAGTGGCCGTGTTATCTCACGTGGTGGCGATGTCAATTGGCCGCCAAGATCATGTGATTTCACACCGTTCGACTTCATTCTTTGGGGTTATTTGAAAGAAAAGGTGTACGTCGATAAGCCAGCAACAATTCAAGAGCTAAAGGATGAGATAATTCGGCACATTAAAGGCATAGAACCTCAATTATGCCTCAGCGTCATCGAAAATTTGGACCATCGGATGGAGGTGTGCCGCCGAGGTCGCAGCGGCCATTTGACCCATATTTTGTTCCATACATAATTGAACCATACCAATATTATCATAATAAAAATAAATGACAAAAAATTCCTAAATAATTTGTGTTTTATTGAAAATCAACGTCGGCCCTTAAGATTTAACCACTCTTTATTATCGTCTTGTCTTGGAATACAGATTGAACTGTTGATTTTAATCATCAATTTCAAGAGATTCGATATTTCACCAACATATTTGTTATCACTTCCGCGGTTTACAACTAATTTTCGAACATTTGCTAAAACTAACAAACTACGAAGTCCAAAACGTAGAGCAAAAATATAATTTAAAATCTTACTTTTCCGCTATTATCCTGCAGAAATCAATAAAATGAAGCATAACATGTAGGTCGTATGTAGACTTTTGTCAATGCATTTTTGTGGTTTTTAATGAATATTTTTACAACAATAGTTTAACAATAGTGGTTTAGAAACAATCTCCAAAAAAATATTTAAAACAAGTAAGGAAAGGCTAAAGTCGGGCGGGGCCGACTATATAATACCCTACACCACTCCCTGCGTATGTACCTCGCTGTGATTACTAAACCCAGGTATTTCATGGGAGCAATTTTATGTAGTTCATACAAATTATATAAATTATATTCATATAATTTATATGCTATAAATTCATCTTTAGTCAAATTTAACGAATGTGGTAAATAATATGATAATTGATCCAATTGTCTGACAGACAAATACAAATTATACAGTAGTTAACAAAAGTCATACCAAAGTATGGACATATGGGCATCACCCAAACAATTCTCATTGCAATTCAATTCGGTAAAAAATTGAAATCGGGAAGGATTTTTGCATCCTGTAAATGTATGTGTTTGACAAAAAATGTTAAATCGGAAAGGACATTTGTATGGGGGTATATTGAAACCTGGAAGATTTGACCCGCTTTCACAATGTCTGTTTCTTGGTGAAATATAATATGTAAAGTTTGGCCAAAATAGGTTAAACATTCGGGAGCAACATTTGTATGAGGGCTATATCTAAATCTGAACTGATCTTTCCCAATTTTTGTATACGCGTTTCTAGTTGGATTATAAGATGTTGTACCAAAATTAAAGAAAATCGGGTACAATATGTGGTTTCTAGAGCGGAAAATGTCAAATCGGGAGCGACATTTGTATGGGGGCTATATCTAAATCTGAACCGATCTTACCCAATTTTTGTATACGTGTTTGTATTTGGATTATAAGATGTTCTGCCAAATTTAAAGAAAATCGGGTACAATATGTCGTTTCTAGAGCGGAAAATGTCAAATCGGGAGCGACATTTGTATGGGGGCTATATCTAAATCTGAACCGATTTCCTCCAAATTCAATACCGATGGTCCTTGGCCAGAAAAAATAACTTCTGCCAAGTTTCATGACAATCGGACAACAATTGCGACCTGTAGAGTGCGAACAAGCTTAGATGGACAGCAGACGGACAGACTGACAGACGGACAGACGGACAGCGGACAGACAGACATCGTTAAATCGACTCAGCTGGTGATTCTAAGCCGATCGGTATACTTAAAGGTGGGTCTAGCTCGATTATTTCTTGGTGTTACAAACATTTGGCGCGAAACTAACTTATAATACCCTAGACCACGAAGTGGTGTAGGGTATAAAAAGTAAAGAATAGAAGAAAAGAAAAATATATTTTCAATAGCTAAGATTCTAATGAAAAACACAATTTCTACAAATATCAACATCTTTACCTTTGTAGAAACAAGAAAGAATTTTTAAAAAGATTTCTTACAAAAAAATCATAATCTTTTTTAAATGATGAAAATTTATGAATAATACACGTGTTTTTTAAGTTAGTTTATTATATAGTCCACCGTAGGATGGGGGTTTACTAAGTTTGTCATTCCATTTGTAACACATTGAAATATCGATCTGCGACCCTATCACAGAAAAAAGTGAAACTCAAATCAATTACGAAATTCGCCAGTTCAAGTATTTTTATATTTAACTTTCAGCCAATGAAAAAAATTGTTAATTCAAGTACACAAATTATAGGTGAGTAATTGAATCAATTTCAATAAAATGTGTAATCAACATGAGTATGAAGTTAATTATCATTTCACATTTTTTTCAAGTAGATGTGTAATCCACTTAAGTGTGGAGATAATCAATATTTATTATTTGTTTTCAATTAAACGTATAATCGACTTGCGTGAGAAAATGATCAACATTTTAAAGTTGTTTTCAATTAAAGGTGTAATCAACTTGAGTGATAATGTGATCAATATATTTTTGTTTTTGCTATTAAATGTGTAATTAGCTTGAGCACTAAGTTAATTAAGTTTTTATACAATTCTCAATTGAATGTGTATTCAATTCGATTAAACGTGTAATTAAATCCAGGGAACCCAAAACCCGATTAAAATACCAAAAAAGAGTAGTATTAAGTTTTTATTGATAAAAAGAATAATACTTCAATTTTATAAATTTTCATGGAAAAATATGAATAATTGTAGAATATATTTTTTTGAAATTTTGTATAATTATTACAAATTAATATTTGGTTTGAAGCAATAACTAATTCATATTACTTAGTCACTGAACATTACGACTCAAAATTTCAGATTTAATTATTGAAACTTTAGATTTTTTTGTCTTTAAAAAATTATAGAAAATTTCCGATTCTTCGGGGTACTGCAAGTTGAATACATAAAATATTCTAAATAAAATATCTACAGCAATTAAAATTGTTAGAAATGGGTATTTTATACCATCAAAGAAAATAAATATGGACTGTATATTAGTAGTGTCACCGACTATTAGTAATTTTGGTCGAATATTTCTATTTTGAAGTTTTAAAAGTTTAATTTTAGCATCTAATTCATCCTTTGTGTCGGATATAATGGCCGACACAAAGATGAGAATCCATAACAGTATGTTTCTTTCTATAAATAAAATATTGCAAAAGTTTTCGATTCTGTAAAGCAAAAAAAAAAACATTTAATTAATAAAATTATGTTTATTATGTTTATTGAGTTATTTACCTGAATTATCAGCTAATTTAGGATGCCCCAACTTTTTTCAAAACATATGCACTTGAAATTTTAGTGTTTAAAAAAAGAAATATTTGATTTTCAAAAGCGAACCATCTAGTTTATATATCTTTTGCCACTGGAAATTTTAGGAAGAAGTCAATTTTAATCTGAAATATGAAATAAATTGTATTTAAAATTATTAAATCAATGAATCCTTACCAAATGCATACCTGACGGTTTTGTAAAGGGTCCGTCATCTAACGTTTTTTTTTCAACTATTCAACCGTTGGACTATTATTTGTGGGATGCCCTCAGCAGCCATTTGAATGACATTATTTTCCATTATTAACGGAAGGATTGTACTTTCAAATAAAAAAAGAAATTTGAGAAAATATTCAGTAGATTTTTTTATAGCATTTTCAAAAAAAAAAAGTTATTTGTCGGACCCTATATATTCTGGCCACAGCTCCAGATATCTTTTGTGGATTTCGATTCCTTGATTTGTTGGAACCGATAAAAGTTCCACTTACATTTATTTGTTAATAATACACTAATTGTAAACAATTTATCTTTTTCACATGACCCGTCAAACAAACGACAACAATTTGATATGCACTCTTTAAAGAACGAAATATAACTAAAGAAAAATTTTTGTTTGTTGTTGTGTGTGGCTCCGCTCTGCTGCTGTAGCAAAAGAAAACAATGTGTATACATCTTTTTAATTACCGTTGATCAGCTTTCAAAAAATACCATTGTAGTTTTGGTTTGCCTTAGTTTTAGAGTTTTAGAAGAGTATATTTTGAACAAACGTGTAATTGTTCCAAGTGAGAAAAGTAATTGACAAATTTTGGCAATAGTTTGTTCAGTTGAGTACCACAGTAATTAACCCAAGTGACAAAGTAATTGGTTTATTTTTTTATTCAAACATCGATATAATTGCCGATTTTCGGCAATATTTTGTTCAGTTGAGTATCCAAGTAATTGAACCAATTAAAAAGTAATTGGTTTCTATTTTGGTGTTTGCATATCGCCTTAATTGATCATTTTTTCTGTGATAAAGTACATATAATTTTGATCGACATAAAATTTTAAAATTTCTAACAAAAATTCAAAATAAAATTTTCTAACCGTCTCCATCTTAACGAATGGAGCCAAATTATCCAACGTCAATACGGTTGGGATTAAAAATGGGCGAAAACGATCCAGAGGAAAACAATTTTCCCTAACAAGGACCATAAACTGATTCATACTTTCAGGGGGTGAAATGGGGCAAAACGGGATAAAATTGGTACCAATCAAACTACAATAGATAGTAACATGGAATTTGGTGTGTACATCCCTTAAACCGCATAAACACGTAAAATAGAGAGAGAGAAATTCGGTGTGTATATTCTTCTGACTCTGTAAACGTGCAAAATAAATAAAATTTCCAAAACATTTTACTTTTTGAGGGAAATCGGGAGAAAGGGGACACAAATGGTACAAATAAAACGACTGCATGTGGAATAATGGAAATAAAATTGGTAACGACCAAATAGATGCAGCTAGAATCATAAAGTTTGGTGTGTACATTCTTCTGAGTATGTAGACATATAAATATAATTATTTGGTCCCCGAAAAAATATATCTTCATGCAGAAGCCGTGAAGGCGTGTTTAATTCATTGTTGCTTTGTACCGAGTGGTCGGTTAGATTAATTTAAAAACTGGTAACGATATATCTATGGTATAAATTATAATTTTATTATGGTCTTTAAACAAACCAAATTCGACCTGGGTTTTCTTTAAGTGCACTGGATTAAGCTTATGTCAGAAGCTATTTTATTCCGGATGCAGATAAATCTTAAAGTTGAATATTTTTATAAAAGGCCAAGAACCAAAGAAAACAAAACGCAAAAACGGACAACTAAGCAAGTGCGGTCAGGCATCATCATGATCATCATCATCACCGTCATCGTCAGCATCAGATTTGGAGTTTGTTCTTTTTTATTTGCAGCCCCTTGTGTTGCTGGTGGTTTGTACTCGCTTTGGGTTTGGTTGCTGGCAGGCAGGCAGGCAGACTGGCTTTCATTCATTCATTCAACAAAACAAACAACATTTTCACAAGTTGACAACAACGATGCTCGATCAACAAATCAAGATAAGACTGGAAATGGAGGAGTGAGTTAAGCTTTACTTGAGCCAACAAAACCAAAAAAAACACACAAACATAAACTTAATTGACCAACTTGCCAACATTGAAGTCAGTTGTCCGGCTAAGCACGCCCGATACTGTTGGGGGAGGGGAGGGGGTGTGGAAAGTGATGCTGGTGGTGGTGGCGGCCAACAGGATAAATGGTTATAAATTGCCTAAACACGCGCTTCAACTGCAAATCTCAAGAAATGGTCAAGGCGCTCAAAAACCAAACCAAAAAAAAATAAAATGAAAAACGAAAAATTAAGAATTGATTATGGAAATTGAACTACCAACCGGTGCTATTTTAATTCAGAGATCTTTAGCGAGGTTTGCGTGTTTGGCTCGAACACAAAATGTTGCAGCGAACGACAAACAGGAGCCACCACATTCAAATGTATGCGATACGACTCGTCCGTTCATGTGATGGCATGAAATGATGTCCTGTCCGGACGGCCGACCAGCCAGCCAGCCAACCGGCCTTCTGTGCTTCTTGTCCACAGCCATGTCCATGTCCCGCGAGGATAGGATAGGACAGCGTTGGAGCGATGGATGCGTTAGCGATGGACAACGCGCTCGGTTGTTGCTGTTGTTTTTTTGTTGCTCGTTTTTGTCTAGACACTTTTTGCGGTTATAGAAACACGCGTCCTGTTTTTTGATAATTTTTTCCCTCTCCAGCCCAGCTCCGTTGCTGGGACATGAATGTGTATGTTTTAAATGTATGATGGCGTTGTTGCTGTTGCTGCTGCTGCTGTTATTTGTGGTTATAGGCCTGTTTTACATATTAAAATAATAAATGGAAAAAGAGCTAAAAGCAGCAACAACTCGGCAACAACTCCATACTTCCATTGACCGGTCGATTAATGTGCTGAACTGAACGTTGAACAGTAAATACCGCAAAATCGATTTAATTTAATTTTTTTTCGTATTCCATCGCAAAAAACGGCCATAATTTTCATTTGAACCTTATTTTGTGTGTGTGTGTGTGTGGTGAGGTCTGCCCCTCCACGCACTCACCTCACCTCGTCCTCGTCCACGTCGGATTGGTTTGGTTTCGGGGCATACCATGTCGTCGCCAAAATGAAGACCACTTTTGTGTCATTTTGTGGTAACATTTGAATAAATAAATTAATTAGTTTTGCACGCACTGCAGCATTATCGTCATACCGCCAGTACTCCAGTGCGGTGCCGGAGACGGAGGCGATGTTGCCGGGGGAATATGCGATGCAGCGTAAAATTATGCAGTACTTAAGTGCAGTGAAATGTGCGTGAAGGTGTGTGAGTGTGTGTGTCCGGAGACTTGAACATGTACGGTTAAATGGTCTGACAGGCTGCTCAGTTTTAAGAGCTTTAAATTATTCAATGTTTATTGAGAGAAAATTTTAAAAAGTGGATATTCAAGAAATTTGGAAAGGGTTGACAAAACATTGACAATGTGCTCCAAATACATATTTTTTTATTAATTAGACTGTCCAATAGCATTCTTGGAACAGAGCAGCGACCCTATAATTCTGAAAGGGCATGTTGAGTAGACCATTTTTGTAGAATAAACTTATAGTCCAACTGCTCTGAGTTTCTTTTTACAGTGGGTCAAAATGAAACAATGTTGTATGTTAATGTCTTGGAGAATTCTTATTGTCAGAATTATATTGTGGAATTTTATGAGGATCATTCTTGTGGAAGATATTAACTCTCTAACGCCTCTCTTTATGGGTCAATTTGACACTTTTTCGAGAAAATCCAATTACTCTACTAAACATTTTTCAATTTTCTAACTAATTTTTTTCGCACGTATAGTATCCCTACGAGAAAATGAATTGTCCCAGGACAAATCCCAGAACTGTATGAAAGGGACCGGTCCTTTTAACATTGTTTGTCATTGGAGGGGGCAAGTGTATATTCAAATCGTTGTAATTCGCAATCGGTTTAACCGATTTTAATGTCATATACCTTGTTTGAAAGGTCTTCAGGAGTACTTGAAAAGTATTTTTAATCTATGACAAGTTCGGATTACAAACATCCAACTATTTTTTTAAATTAATTACATCATCCCAAGGCACTCTAAAATCAAGATAACGTGCTTGAAAATCTGCAAATTTTATGCAGCAGTGGTTTAAATCCAACATAACTTTATGAATATAAAAGAAATATTGGAAACAACACAGATAGCTTCCCTTCTACTTAGTTTTTAGGAAAATTTGTTTTGAGAAAATATAATTTATAAAAAAAGTAATTTATATAAAAAGAGTAAAAGAGTGCAATGTGTTATTTTATTCCAGTTTCAGCGATGAAATGCAATTCGGATTTCGTAATTGCAATTTTCTTCCAATATTTAGCATTTAATTTTCTACAGGTGTATATACATTGAGCTTTACTTCATTAATTAATTCTTGAGTTTTTCGTGAATGATAATGGCGATTTTTTGGGATTTTTTATTGCTTGCTTCACACCTTCTTCGAGAAGAATTCGTGGATTGATATCATATTTAGTTCAACAGAGACTTCCACATGTTCGAGGGGTATTAGGAAATGATCTCGCTATTTGATCTCACTCTCCCACTCTTTCTATGGCCTCAGCTCACAAGAGTCGTACGGTCAATTGCCAATGTGCAATGATTTTACAGTCGCTCTACTTGAAGTGTCTTTTTGTATGCTTAACTCTTCCAGTTGTGTATACTTCTCCAATCTTGCTAATCTTAGTGAGTCGAGTATTTGAGAGTCTCTTCAAATCCTGGATGTTATTTCTATATTATTTCATTGTATTTAAAACAGTGTTGGTTTTAAATAAAGTTGGAACAGAAAAGGGACCCCATAATTCTGAGATGACATGTTCAGCAGACCATTTTTACATTATAAACTTATAGTCCAGTTTATTTTTACCGTGGATCAAAGTTTTTATTTTTGGTCGAATGGAGCATTATGCTAAGTGCTAAAAATGTTGTAAGTTAGTGTCTGAGAGAAGAGTAGTCAGAACTATATACTGGAATTTTATGAGGATCAGTTTTGTGGAAAGTCATAACCCTCTAGCACCTTTCTTTATGGGCAAATTTGACCCTTTTTTTGCGAGAAAATCAAAAAAATCCTTTCAAAAAGGACATCTAAGAATTAATATGTTCTACGAAAAAAATTGGAGGGGTCACCAAAGCCACCAAAGATTAAATAGCAAAATTAAACGCCAACTTATACAACCATTTTTTTGGAAGATCGATCTTTTTCAATAAAACATTTGGTTATTTCGGTAACACACGGTAAATAAAAAATACAAATTGGATATTTTTGCAAAGTTTTAATTAACTTGGGTAATTGTCACGTCATATATCATATTCACATCATTACTCCAGGCCCCATTTGGTTTTAGATAGGTACTTCCTTACAGGAATACAACTTTTACATGTCAGTTTTTACTGGTTGCATCACATTGCTATAAGCCTGGTGTAGCTTCAATCATGTATACCATGAATTTTATATCCATTTTTACATGGGCTTGTGCGCTACAAATTTATGCACACTTCATTAGCTAGCACACTATTAGCAGCTAAAGTTTATAAAACAATATATACTTGTTTTCCCATACAAATGGAAAAACACTTTCCCGTCACCCCACGAAAATAAAGTTTAGATATTTAATGATGATTTGCAAAATATTTGTATATATGTTCCTAGATCAAGCCGTCCATGAGATAAACGCTCTACCACTAAAGTCATGTTTTTTCTTTTATTTTTTTTTTAAGCAGCATTTTCGTTAAACATTTTTCTTTTGAAATAATAGATCCTTGGAAGAACTTTAAATATAAATTTTGATTTTTGTCTTATAGTGTTAGTATATTATAAAAAATAAATAGCGCTAATCAATGCCTTTTAAAAGATGCCTAAATGATGAACATCGGATGGAAATTGACGCCGCAGCGTTCATTTTTGTAAAAAGAGTTTGAACAATTTCTGAAAACCATCTCCTGAAGTCAGATATTCAGATGAAGTTCGATATTCATCATTTAGGCACTATTCGAAAGGAATCGATTCCCTATAGTTACTTTTCATAACACAAATGTTTCCAAGAAATACGAGTTTTTACCACAAAAAAAAAAAAAAAAAAAAAAAAAACAATATAAACGTCCAATAATACAACCAACTCTAAGACAAGAATACATGTTTTTATTTAAAGTGCTTCCAATTTGAACAAATTGAAACATAAAAAAGTACACGGGAAAAACATGATTTTTAGAAGTGTTTTCAGGAGCGTTTAGCTCACAGATGGCTTGACTCACCGACGAAATATTTTGCAGATCATCATTGAACAATACAATCTTCATTTCTGGGGGTTGGCAGCAGCAATTTATTTTCAACAATACTTCATTACAACTGAGTCATTTGAATATTGAGTATTCTGAGATACAAAACTAAAAGTCGAATCACAGTCTCCACAAAAATAACTAGTTTGTTTTCTATTAAATTCCACTAGATGATTTGTAAAATTTTTAAAAAATTCTTAATTTTGGCGCAGCCTTGGTTTTATTGCAACCGAAGCACGCTGCGATCCATTCCTATTGAAACTTTTCTGCATGACTTTATTGCATCCGTGTCATGCAGAATTTCAGCAATGTTACTTTATTGCATCCTCAGTAGCTCTACAACTGGTTCAATGCTTCCATAAATATAGATAATTTTTGATGGGAAGATTCGGGAAACTCTTCATGATTATTTTCTTATCAAATGCTGTAATTTTTCTTTTCGATTAACAATCGAACCGTTTTAATACAATTTTGCTCTATTAGTAACAGTGGGAAATATTTTCAAGATGTCCTAAATAGTCCTTCAAAAACAATGGACTTTATGATGAATATTGTACCTTCCCCTTTGCTTGTGTCCTTTCAGTCCTGCGAAACTTTCGAAGCTGCCCCAAGTGCACTGCTATGCACTTATTTATTTATGTGATTTATTTATTTATTTATGTGCTATTTATTTATGTGAAGATGGTGTGGCCAGTCACAAATTACTCCCGCTAAAACTGCTGCATACATATAGGCTTAATTGAGTTTGTGCCTCTCCCGACCGAGGTTCCCCAATTGCTTGCTGTTGCATGTTTATGCAGTTTAAAATGTGTTCGTTTTTTTCTCTCGGTTAGCGCGTTTTACCAATGCACTGCAGTGCACTGCACTACTACACGTTTAAACATGGCCATGTCCATGCAAGTATGTGTCACTGTGTGTGTGTTTGAAAGCATGTTTGAATGTGGTTGTGTGCTGCATGCAGCCCCAAATGAATTATAGCTGTTGTTGGCGATTTTATTGCCGCAACGCGGTCATAAACTATGGTAAATTATAGAGGTTTGTTGTTTTGGCCATTTTGTTGTCATGTTGTTACGCATCCAAATAAAAACTCCAACCGAACCAATTCCATTTGTGTGTGTGAGTGTGTGTGTGTGCAACGAACCATGGCGGCAGTGGTGGGTCAGTCCCCAAGCCTGCTCCCCCACCCACTGCGCCACCCGCCACAACAAAACGCACCCACCCGAGGTCCACCTTTTGGCATGGTTCCGGCCAAACCAAATAACGTTTAACCAAGCGGTAACTGAAATGAACAAACAAACAAACGAATCGCATTGCAGTCGATGGCAGGCATGCAATGCATTTGGCATTAGGTTCCATTTTTCCGCATTCATAGATTTTTTCCCCACAATCCACACTAGGTTGCCATAGCTCCACTGCACTGCTGCCCTGTCCTCTTGGCTGGGCTGGCATAGCGACCACCACCACAGAAACATGGGACAGACGGACGGACAGGCATCATACGAGAGAGTACCAGCTAATAAACAAACGATGCAGAAGGGAATGGAAGCGATGTTTTTAACATGTGTTTTTGTTTGGGTTTAACCCTCAATTTAACAATTTGTGCGGTTTGTATTTATTGCCAAAAAATAGTGGCATTTTAGCTTTAAAATAAATTTTTATTTAGTTCGCTCATTCTGCTGTGCACTTGGTGGCAGCGACCATTCATTTGGATGCAATGCATCTTCTTTGTGCAGAGTCAATTATGTTGTTATTTCTCGTGGTGGTGGTGGTGGCGGCATTGTGGCAGTGTTGTTGTTTGCCCGGTGTGTGGCTGCCCCATTCATTTCATTTTTGCGTAAAATTAATTTTTATTGCCTGAATTTATTAAAATGAAATTTATTGTTACATTTGGTAGGAATAATGGACGGGTAGGGAAATTGGTATTGGTTTAGTACACGCAAATATTTTGAATAATTGAGTAATTGAATAATTGTTTTGAGTAACGCTCACACAGATATTGCACTTGTGTATGAAGCAAAATATTTGGATATTTTCACACAATTGTTCAGCAAGACCCAGTTCTAAAAAATTCTGAACAGCGAGTGCTTAATATCCACCGCTGCACTCTCACCAAATGATAATTTACGCTCTTTGTTCTCCCAACTCTCTTAAAAATTTGTTCTTAAACGATTTTCGTTTGTAATAAACGAAAATCAGAAAATTTTGTCATAAAAGAACATTCGTGCACGTTTACGTTAAATACTAGATAATGATGGCCCGAGATGCATTGCTTTGGCGGAACAAATTGACGACTTCAAGTTTTGTACAGTGGATGATGGTTTGTGGAGATGCTAGATTCAGGCAACTGAATCTATAAATTAGTTAGTCATCGAATACAAGCAGAAGAATTGGTCGGAGCACCTGAAGCAGTGCAACTTGAGTTCCGGAATTAGTAAATTGTGGACAACGATTTAGTCGCTCTCGAACCCCACCAAACAGGATAATCACATGGTGACAGGCAAACAAATGATCCGAAGCGGTGCTCGAGTTATTCAGGTGAGTGACAAAGCGAAAAGGACTATCATGCGTCGCACAGTGATTCAGAATCGAAATCCATCGGCCAAAATGCAATAACTTTTGTTCTAGTAGACATTTTTAAGTTCTGAAAGAACTTAAATTAGACAACGACCCAAGGATTATTTTGAGATATTTGCTTTAAAAATCGGGAAATCGGATATATTTTCGAAATCGACCCAAAGTAGACTACTTTTCGTATTTTTCGATTTTAAGAAAATTAAAATTTTTATTTTCCGGTTTTTATGTTTTTTTTAACATTTTCTTACGTATTTGTTCATAATGTGGAGAATTTTTTTTTTGTATTACAGATTTTCAATTTTTTCTGATTTTAAAAATTGAAAAAAAAACGAAATTTCTTTATTTTTGACTTTGTCGAACTATTTCTCACACATTTTAAGAGATTTTGCACTCAAATTTTTTATTAGAAATTGTTATTTCTGAGCTTTATTATGACGTCAAAGCTATGTTTGTGCCAAATGTAGTTTGTTTGCAATAAATATTTTTAAAAATATCCTTCTTGAACAAATTTCTGAATTTGAACCAACACAATTTTCTCCTTCAAAAGCCTTAACCGAAATATATAAGTTATGTGCGAAATAATAGGGACAGTGACATTCAAGATCGATATTGCATGCGAAAGCAAGTAAAATGAGAGAATGATCGATAGTTTACAACAACTTTTTATTGCTTACACATTGCAAAAACAAATCCCGTTATGAAATTGTCAAATATGTACTATCATTTCATAGGAAGTTATTATTGTTTCAAAAAGTCTTGTGTTTGGTTGTGCATAATAATAGGGACAGCAAGCCAATTCGCTTAAATAAGGTAGAAAATCCTATCAAAACTTATATTAAAAGTAATTAAAAAGGAGCAATTAATTCGTATAAAGGTAAAAGCAATGGTTTATGCTGAGAATTTTAATTTCATTACTATTTTTGCACTTGTAACCTAGGCAGATATGGGCAGATCGAATCACTGTGACCCAGTAACACGAAAAACTATTCAGAAATTGTATAACTCAGGAAAATCTTATAGAAAAGTGGCTGAGTTGCTTGGAGTTTCGAAAACTCTGGTAGAAAATGCTGTGAAGTGGGTAGACAAGCCAGAATCACGTGGCAGAAAACCAAAAATTACATCGGTGGTGAGACGAAACATAGTGCGATGTGTAACAAAAAATCCATTTGCGTCGTCAAAACAAATCAAAAACGATTTAAATATTGATTGTGATACTTCAACTATTCGAAAAGTTCTTATTCATGAAAATCTAAGAGCTCAAAGTGCTAGAAAAGTCCCAATGTTGTCAAAAAAGAATATTCAAGAAAGGTTGATTTTCGCTGAAAAGCATGTCGTATGGCCTAAAGAAAAATGGCGTAATATTCTTTGGTCTGATGAAACAAAAATCAATTTGTTAAACTCAGATCGGGGTTTACATCACGTAAGAAGACCAGCTAACGCAGCAAACAACCCCAAGTACACCATTAAAACCGTCAAACATGGTGGTGGTAACATCATGGTTTGGGGATCGTTTTCGTATAATGGTGTGGGCCCCTTGTATCGTATACAAGGAATCATGAAAGCTACAAATTACGTAGAAATTCTTCAAAATAATATGCTTCCATACGCTGAAGACAATATGCCAATTAGATGGATATTCCAACAGGATAAGGACCCTAAACACACGGCAAAATACACACAAAAGTGGTTTAAGGACAATAATATTAGTGTTTTGGAGTGGCCACCGCAGTCGCCGGATCTAAATCCGATTGAAAATTTGTGGAATGTCGTAAAAACTTCAATTAGAGGAAAATGTCCGTCCAACTCTGATGAACTTTGGCAACTCATTCAGGCTTCTTGGTACGCTATACCAGTTTCAGTCTGTCAAAACTTAGTCGACTCCATGCCTAGACGTTGTCAAGCTATCTTACAAAACAAAGGATCATCAACTTAGTATTAACGCATTAAAACACGCTTATCTAACCTTCGTAGAAGAAATCTAGTCTTGCTTTTTTGTTTTTACCTTTTTTTTTGTACAAGAACCAAAATGTCCTTATTTTTTTCACATGATAAATTTACATTTTATGTTCAAATAGTAAATAAATAAAAAATAAAACCACAATGAATTTTAAAACACATAAAGACCGTTTTTATATGGCATAAACATTAAACTAGGTGCTTAAAACCAAGGGCTGCATGCAAATTTTACATTGTTTTTGCCAAATTTCCATCTTTACTGCTACTGTCCCTATTATTTCGCACATAACTGTACATATTTGGAAAGCTTGTAAGGTAAATTTTGCCCGCCCAGAATTGCGCTCTTGGAAGATATGATACATTTAGTGCAAAAAGTCAGTTTTTTCTTCTCAACTTCTGAAAAGTGGGTACGCAGCAAAAAGATGAGTAAAGGAAATTTCCGCATGCTTAATTTTGTAACCATCGGAGTTCATCTGAAAAACGTAAAAATCTGTAATACAAAAAATTATTTTTTTTTCTTCGCATTATGAACAAATACGTAAAAATGTGTTCAAAAAACATAAAAACAAAAAAATAAATAATATTTTTTTTTTAATTTTCTCTAAAATCGAAAAATACGAAAATTAGTCAACTTTGGGCAGATTTCTAAAGTATATCCGATTTCGCGATATTTAATGCTAATACCTCAAAATAATCCTTGGGTCCTTGTCTAATTAAATTTTTTTACAGAACTCAAAAACGTCTATATAAATCATTTGCACAAGTCACACCTATTTGCGATAAGATGAGAAGTATGAACAAAGTCCTCAAGTCGCTAGCCGGTAGGACTTGGGGAGCTGAAAAATAAACCTTGTTGACCGGACCGTGGCGAACTATGCGGAGGCAGTGTGGTTTGCGAATGTGAGTGATACGCAGTAGAGGAATATAAAAACCTGTCAAAATGCCGCCCCGAGAACAGCAACACTCTGTCCCACCAGGATCGCCTGCACGAAGAGGGGTCATTACCGTATGTAGGCATAACTTTATGTAGTACTTGCCCAGTCAGGTAAGCCATCCAGGATCTAGAGAGAGAGGTCCAGAGGTATAAGAGAGAACCCCTAGATTAATGTGCATATGAGGCAGCTATGAACGATATTCAAAGAAATGTAGTCGCAGCAGGAGTCAATCCTCCAGAATTTGAATCTCAGGAGAAGGAATTGCCGCGACAAACCAGATCGTTTCTGGCATAGCTGATCTGAATGGGGTAACCGCCTCAAATCATTCCGCATGTAGCCAGGGCCCACACGACACCAATCAGCTGGTCCTCAGAGACAAACGTGGAGACAAACGAAAGAGAATAAGATTAACAAGTAAAAAGACGTTAAGTTCGGTCGGGCTGAACTTTATACACCCTCCATCATGGATTGCATTCCACAGAGGTTATCGATTTTCGTAGAAGTGCAGTAAAATTACTGGAAATATTGATTACAGACCAAAAAAAAAAATGCAAACGAAAAAACTAAAACAAATGAGCGTTGGCACGGCAGAAGTATTGCTGGGTAACTATACCTGCATATACACATACTTACATATGCAACTCAATGAGATGCTTGTAAGATGGCATGTGTACTTTATTACTTGGTGCGATTTTTTAAACGCAAATTCGGCAAGTGAGTTGTGATTCTCGTTCGTTTGTGAGAATCATCTCCTTATAGAGGCCGGGTTTGATGTTGAAAAGTCGCTGTGAAGCCACTTGAAAAGACTTTTGACATGGTCGAAATCATGATCGTGGTAGTAAATAAATTTGCATTCTATTAAATATAGAAGCAAAATGGTCTTGAGCCAGGACAATATCCCAGTTCAAATCAAATTACTGGAAAATGTTAGTTTTTTTTTTAATAAAATAATTTTATAAATAAATAAAAAACTAATTTATTTTAATTTATATTGCAATTATACTCCAAGTCAATTCAAAAGTAAATATAAGGCAGCTATACCCTTTTCCCCATTTTACCCTTTAACCCTTGTCTACGCAAGAAGTACACACTAAATTTCATCATACTAGTTCCAGCCGTTTAGTTGGTACCATTTTTATCCCTCTGTTCCCATTGTATCCCTTGAAAGTACAAATTTGGAAAAACCTTTTTATTTTTCGTGTCTACGCAATCAGAAGAATGTATACTCCGAATTTCATGACTCTAGCTGCGGTCAGTTGGTTGGCACAATTCGTATCCCCATTTTGACCCCTAAACGTACGAATTGCGAAAAATTGATTTATTTTACGTCTTTACACAATCAGAGGAATTCATTATTTTAGGTGCAGCCGTTTGGTTGGTACCAATTTTATACCTCTATTCCCATTTTACCCCTTAAAAGTACGAATTTGGAAAAAATAATTTTATATTATATATCTACTCAATTAG
The DNA here is from genome assembly GCA_947397865.1 of Polietes domitor. Classification (NCBI taxonomy): domain Eukaryota; kingdom Metazoa; phylum Arthropoda; class Insecta; order Diptera; family Muscidae; genus Polietes; species Polietes domitor. Next base: position 50,622,712 of record OX377621.1, read on the forward strand.
TGGAATGTACATGCTGAATTTCGTGTTTCTAGCTGTTTTCGTTTGATAGGTACCATTTTTATCCCTTTTTGCCCCTTTTCACCCCCTACGAATGACAATCACTTTATGGTGCAGGTTTCTGCTGTAGGAGGAATGCACATACCCAATATCAAGTAAATATAAGCATGATTAAATTCTCGAACTTAGGGGTATTTTCAGTCCTTGTGAGGGAAATGTTTTCCCTTTGGACCGATTTCGCTCAATTGCAATCCCAACCGATCTACGACTATAAGACGTATTCATGCTAAATTTGGACGTCCTAGCTCCTATCGTTTCTATGCTAGTGTGCTTTCAACAGACGGGCGGTCGTGGCCAGATCGTCTTAGAATTTTATGACGACCAAGAATATATATATATACTTTATAGGGCCCCAGGTAGATATTTCAAGGTCTTTCAAACGGAATGACAATGTTAGTATACCCCCATCCTGGAGGATGGAGTGTATAAAAATGTACAACATAGACACAGACATATATATTAAAAATTATTATATTAAATCTTTTCATTTGCGGGAAATGTTTCAACTGTTATGGTAAAAGTAGATCGTTTGAGACAAACAAACTATGCTAGCTATAAACGACCTCCAAACGGCTTTGTTCTTAGTGTGTGCAATATTTAATATAAGTTATTAACTATTACCACTCAATTTCGATACGCAGATGAATATTACTATCCAATCCGTATGATTTCTGGGGAACCTCTACTGTCTGCCCCTTTTACATTTCATGCAGAAACTTTTGGGCCAAACATTTCAATACTCATATTAGCGTTAACCAAATTACGCCATTAAAGTATATGTTCTTGTTTTTCGCTTTTAATTATGATGATTTAAATCCTTTTGCTCTTGCTCTCCCTTTGTCTCTCTCCATCCGGCTGAATTCTTTGACTGTTCTTCATTAGATTTCGGTTTTTTTCTTTGGCGGGGAGTTGAATATGACTTGAAGAAGAACATTAGGATTTAACATGTTTAACATAATCAACATATTCGGGTTATAGTAATTAGCAAATTTTCACCATTAAAACCCGTAAGAGAAAGCACACACTCGCACACTCGTATGAATGTACATAGGGCCATAAAAATTATGCGTATAAAGAGTACTTGTACTTTATTAACATATACATATGTATGGATGTATGTAGAGACACGAGTTTATACTAGCTAGGGTCGAAAAAGAATTAGAACGGTTCGGAGGAAAGTATGGAATTAAATATTTTGATTTTTTATGAAAAGTGTGTTTTTTCTCTAGTACTAAAATTAACATGTTTTCTCTATTTTATTATATTTTCCTTTGGTTTCCATTGGAGTTTCTTTTAAAAATCGACCCCGCCTAATGTGCGTGTACATGTGTAGCATGTACTACACATACGTGTGCCACAAGTTCACAAAAAGGGGGTGGTGGTGTTATGTGTATTAAGATTTTTTGTTGTTGCCATTCTGCTGCTCTGCTTTGTTGTTTTTTTTTTGTTGCTGCTCTTTGGTTCAAGCCATGTTCCATAACAAGTTTTTTTAATGACATCAAGTCTCTTATGGAACAGCAGCTAATGATACCCTTTATGCCCATAAAAGTCATTTGAATATGAGTGACTGTTTGCCCGTGTGTGTGTGTGAATGTGTGTATTTGAAAATATTCTCCGAATTAATGGAAACGATTGCATGTGTGTGAGTGCAAATGTTAATTATGAAAATTAATAAATTTTATAACTAATGGTTTTAATATGCTAAAAAGATACATAACGTTTTAATACTGACAACACCAACAACAACCAACAGCAAATGTTTTTTTGAAAAACGAAAAAAACTCATGTTCCTTTGCTGTTGCTGGTAAAACGAGCCAACGACGACGACGAATGTATGCTTTTAATTACCCCCAAAAAAGTATTACAAGAAACATTGCTTTCATATCCATTTCAGCGTCAGCGTATCATCGCATCGCATCATCGTCATATGCGAATGTGAACAAAAACGTTTTGGTTTAAAAGCAACTCATCTCACCTGTTTGGCCACGCCTTTGGCGTCAATGCAATTGTAGGGGAATGTATTCGCTAAGAGCCACTCTAGCTTAGACCAGCTCAATGACAGCTAATATTAGGAAGATCACTCTACGCGAAATGATGCACAGTGGTTTCGAATGTAAGTAACACAGATAGATAGCAAGGTTCTGATAACGAATGCTGATAGAGAGGGTAAAAAATGAATATTTGTATATATGCATTTTGAAAGTTTACATATGCAGGTCATTTTATATTTTTAATATTTCCCACTTTTGCCCATTCTTATGATGAATCGCTATAGGAATCCTTGTGATCCTTACATTTTAAGTATAAGATGCGTTCAGCAATATTACTTAACACACTACGAGGAATATTTTTGTGGAACGTTTTAACCCTCTAGCTGCTCAATGTAGGGGTCTTTTTGGTCCCTCTTGTGAAAAGGGTAAAAAAAACATTAAAACATGGGTTTAACGGCTCAAAATGTTCTACAAAAATATGTGCCGTAAAATTCTACTATAGGATGGACCATGTAACATTTTAAATTCGAATTCTCGATTACTTTGCCTTTCAAAGGGGTTATTCTACCTTTCAACGTCAAAGTTCATTTTTATTTTCAGGTTTATGTTTGACATTTGCAAAATGGGACGCTTTACGCTCGAACAAAATTGGGAAATATTAAAAATCTACTTCCAAAGTAGTGAGACTTTAACGCAAACTGTAAGAAATTTACGTGGAAAATTATTGTGTTATTGTGTTATCATTTTCATCTCGGTGGCTATGCCAATAAGCAAAATTGCCGCATATGGGGTACAGAGAACCCACAAGTGACTATTGAGAAGTCAATGCATCCGCAACGAGTCACAGTTTGGTGTAGATTTTGGATTCGCGGCATCATCAAAATTCGGTTGATCGGATGAGGTACTGCCGAACCAGTCGTGGTAATCATATGAATGATATTGTGTTCCATTATTGAATGACAAAGTCTTTGCAACAAAACCAGAAATTTGAAAAAACAATCAGTAATTTTTTACAGGTGATTCTAATTTAAAATTTTTAATGGCCCATCCTATATAAGCCCTTCATTCTCTAATAGCTGACATAGGCTGGATAGCAGTATAGAATTATCAAATGATAAAAGAAAATTTTAAAAAAATTTTAAATACCCAAATTTGTACTAATTTTTTATTTTGTTTGGAGGCTTATAATGAAATTAGACGTAGAATAATTGTTCCCTTCACACCACCCCCTAAAATTCAGTTTTGGGGAACAGTTTAGCTTCAATTTGTAAAAAGCACAAAATAAACTCCAAAATTAACTTTATGTTTTGACGTATTTTTGGCATTTAGGTTAAGTTTTGAGTTTTGGTGTATTCCGAGACTTCTATTAGAATTGTCCGGCAAATATTTTTGTACCCAGTTTGGGGGTATACTAACTTTGTCACTCCGTTTGTAACACCTTGAAATATCGACCTGAGACCCTATACAGTATATATATTCTTGATCGTCATAAAATTCTAAGACGATCTAGCCATATCCGTCCGTCCGTCTGTTGAAAGCACAATAGAATCTAAACAAAAGGAGCTAGGAGGTCACAATTTTGCATAAATACGTCTTATAGTCGTAGATCGGTTGGGATTGAAACTGGACGAAATCGGCCCAAAGGGAAAAATTTTCCCTCACAAGTACTGAAAAAACATAAAACATAATAATCCCTAATATTTTTTTCAAAATGTCTGCTTGTACTTACTTGATATTGGGTATGCGCATTCCCGATAACAAAAACGTGCACAATAAAACGATTTTTATTCGTAGGGGGTGAAATGGGGAAAAAGGGATAAAAATGGTACATATCAAACGGCAACAGCTAGAAACACGAAAGTCGCTATGTACATTCCTCTAATTGAGTAGGTACATAATATGAAATTATTTTTTTTAAATTCGTACTATTAAGGGATAAAATAAAGAATAGAGAATATATTAGAGAATAGAATAGAGCATAAAAATGGTACCAATCAAACGGCAGCACCTAGAATAATGAAATTCGGTGTATACATTCATCTGATTGCGTAGACACGTGAAATAGAAGGATTTTTCGAAATTCGTTCAAATGGGAAAAAAGGGATAAAAATAGTACCGAATGTTCGCAGCTAGAGTCATGAAATTCAGTGTATACATAAGGGGATAAAAATAGTACCAGCCAAATGACCGTAGCTAGAGTCATGAAATTCGGAGTATAAATTCCGTAGACAAGAAAAATAAAAGTTTTTTCCAAATTCGTACTTTCAAGGGATACAATGGGTACAGAGGGATAACAATAGTACCAACTTAACGGCTACAGCTAGAATGATGAAATTCGGTGTGTACATCCATATAATTGCGGGGAGATTTTAGAAAGTCGTTCTCTTAAGGGGGTAAAATAGGAAAAATCGACTGCCTCTATGAAATGCAATCCATGGTGGAGGGTATATAAAGTTCGGCCCGGCCGAACTTAGCGTCGTTTTTACTAGTTTTAGAAAATGTTGACCCGTTAAACAGCTGTTTTAGACGTCCTTTTTAACCTTTGCACAAAAGGGACCATAAAGACGCCTAACGTGAGCAGCTAGAAGGTTAAAAGGTTCAACAAAAATGTTCTTCGTATTGTTTCAAGTAATATTGCTGAACATATCCTATACTTAAAATGTAAGGATCACAAGGTTTCCTATGCCGATTTGTCATAAAAATGAATTAGGGGTGTATTTTTTACCCATTTGTAAAAAAGGGACCAAAAAGACCCCTATATTGAGAAGCTAGAGGGTTAAAATCTCCCACAAAAATGTTATTCGTATCGTTTGAAATAATATTGCTGAGCACATCTATATCATATACCTAAAATGCAAGGATCACAAGATTTCCTCCCATACCGCCTCTAAAATGACCTCCATAAGTAAACTTCCAAAATGCCGATAAACGTATATTCTCTTTTTACTCCTTCTAAAGGGTGATTTTTTAGCTATTATTTTTTGGCAACACTGGTTTAAACAGCTGACGCACGTTTCGTGTTTTGTTTCACTGTCAAACATCTTCAGTTTGGTCTATAATTTAACCATGAATCGTCTTACAAACGTACAACGCTTGCAAATTATTGAATTTTATTATCAAAATGCGTGCTCTGTTAAGAAAGTTCATTTCAGCGACGAAGCTCATTTTTGGCTCAATGGGTACGTAAATAGGCAGAATTGTCGATTTTGGAGTGAATATCAGCAAGAAGCATTGCAAGAGCTACCAATGCATCCAGAAAAAGTCACAGTTTGGTGCGGTTTATGGGCTGGTGGCATCATTGGACCGTACTTCTTCAAAGATGATGCGAATCGTAACGTAACTGTGAATGGTGAGCGCTACCGTGAGATGATATCCAACTTTTTTTGCCCAAAATGCAAGAGCTTGACTTGCATGACATATGGTTTCAACAAGACGGTGCCACATGCCACACAGCACGCGCAACAATGGACTTATTGAGAGGCGAGTTCGGTGAACATTTTATTTCACGTTTGGGACCGGTCAATTGGCCGCCTAGATCGTGCGATTTAACGCCTTTAGATTATTTTTTGTGGGGCTATGTTAAAGCTCATATCTATACAGACAAGCCCGCTTCAATTGACGTATTGGAAGACAACATTGAAGCATTTATTCGTGAGATACCGGCCAAAATGTTGGAAAGATTTGAGGCGCAGTCAAGGTCAACATTTGCATGAAATAAACTTCAAACATTAAATTATATGGACCGTACTATCGATTCAAATAATTATTTCATGCATTTTTCTGAATATTATGTGTTTTTTTTTTGAAAAACTTTCCTATAGCTTTTAAAAAATCACCCTTTATAAGAATCCTTTGTCAGAACCTTGTTATTTTTAAAAATTTCCTGTTTCACAACGAGAATCTATTTGCCCCTACTTTTTCTCCATTTGGGCGAATTTTATCATCATCTGGTTCTAAACTGAACCGGCACACAACTGTAGGCCCCTACTAAGGCAAAACTATTTCCGATGAAAAATAACAATTTATTAATATAAAAACTAATATTAGATCTTTTGAGACCTAACAATTATCCACTTGATTGCATTTTCTTCGTCACGAGTGTAACCACTGTGCGATCATCTATCGATATACCTGTGTGAGTTCATGCTTATAACAAGGCCATGATTAATGATCCGTATGTTGTTTATATAGAGCCTGTCAATAGTTTAATTTCCAATCGAAGGTTTATCATATTCTGTCAGTTTGTTAGTTTTTTTCTTTCTCAACATTTCGTTTGTGGTTACGACCCTGAACGACTGACTGACTAAGTAACTCAATGAACGACTGAGTGAGCGCCTGCCGGCACGCCCGCCTGCCTGCTTGCCTGCCTGACTAGAGTTCCTTGGTGTGTTGCTATGATTGTGCAGTTTTTTTTATTTTTTGAGGGGAGATTTCGAGTTATGAAGGGATTTAATAGATATTTTGTAGCTTTCACCGTTGTTTTTGTTAGTAATTCATCAATTCATGAGATATGTTAAAACTAACGTGAGAAATACTAAAAAAAACACACAGATGATTTTTTGAATTTTGAAATGTGAACGGGTTGAGGTCATACTGTGTGTGTGGCATAGAGGCAGACAGACGGACAGACAGTGCTTACAGCATCCACACAAGTCTCCAAGAAAGATGAAGTTCGTTTCAATGAAATCAAATGATTGAACGTCATTCGAATGATTGAGAAGCTAATGCAGATCTAGGGTAAATGAAATCATCGGATTGGATTGGATTTAATACAGTGGTCTACATTGATAACACGGTGGATCAGAAGAAAAAACTTACAAGGTTCTGACCACGGAATATGATAGAGGGGGTAAAAAAACAATATACGTGTATCGGCGTTTTGAAAGTATTCGTATTGTGGTCATTTTAGAGGGGGGTCAATATTTCCCCCATTTCCCTCATTCTTATAATGAATCGCCATAGGAAACCTTGTGATCCTTACATTCTAAGTATAGAATGCGTTCAGCAATATTACTTAAAATACTGCCAGGAATATTTTTGTTGAACATTTTAACCCTCTAGCTCCTTAATGTACGGGTCTTTTTGGTCCCTTTTGTGAAAAGGGGTATAAACACCCCTAAAACCGAGGTTTAACGGGTCAAAATGTTCTACAAAAATATTTGCCCCAAAATTCTACTATAAGTCTATGAATACACCAAAACTCGAAATTCAACTTAAATTTTAGAAATAAGTCAAAACTTAAAATTAATTTTGGGGCTATTTTCGTACTTTTTCCGAATTTGTGCTAAACCGAATTTAAGGGGAGTGCACAGTGGTAACTTACGGTCAAAACCCTATAACTTTTTTATTTAACATCATAAAATTCTGAAATTAGGCATTTTGATACTTGACGTTACTCCTGATTTAAAAAAATGGGCGGGCGACGACCACTTTTTCAATAACTATAACTATAACTTTTTATTTACTATAAGAAAATTCTGAAATTTTAGTTTTTTCGTTTGCATTTTTTTGGTCTGTAATCAATATTTGATTTGAACTGGGATATTGTCCTGGCTCAAGACCATTTTGCATCTATATTTAATAGAATGCAAATTTATTTACAAATGGCATGGTGAAATTTATCTCATTAAGTTGCATATGTAAGTATGTGTATATGCAGGTATAGTTACCCAGCAATACTTCTGCCGTGCCAACGCTCATTTGTTTTAGTTTTTTCGTTTGCATTTTTTGGTCTGTAATCAATATTTGATTTGAACTGGGATATTGTCCTGGCTCAAGACCATCAGAAGTATTGTTGGGTAACTATACCTGCATATACACATACTTACATATGCAACTCAATGAGATGCTTGTAAGATGGTATGTGTACTTTATTCTTGGTGCGATTTTTTAAACGCAACTTCGGCAAGTGAGGTGTGCTTCTCGTTCGTTTGTGAGAATCATCTCCTTATAGAGGCCGGGTTTTATGTTGAAAAGTCGCTGCGAAGCCACTTGAAAAGACTTTTGACATGGTCGAAATCATGATCGTGGTAGTCCGCATGCCATTTGTAAATAAATTTGCATTCTATTAAATATAAATGCAAAATGGTCTTGAGCCAGGATAATATCCCAGTTCAAATCAAAATTCTGAAATTTTACATTTTTATATGTGACATTATTTCTGATTTGAGGATATTTCCTTTTGTAATAATATGGGTCACTTAAAATGGCTCTAATGAAAATATTGCAAAAAACTGCAACTTAAGATTAATAGTACTAACTTATGATCCCAGGGACTACTAAATGGTGTATAGTCACAGCCTCTTCGCCCTTCTGCTTTTATAGTTTTTCTGCAATCAATGTTGGATATTTTTATTTTTTTTTGGAACATCTAAAACACAAGTAACTACGTACGCGAATTTCACAAACACTATACACGAATGAGGATTACAGCCCAAATTTTCAGAAAATGCTTAATTCCGCATAAAAAAGTTGACACAGAATGGCCTTCTACTTTTTGGAAGTTGTAAATAAAGGTTTTTTGTTAGAATATATGCAAACTAGAATTTTGAAGTTGGAACCAATGTGAAAACTATATTAGAAAATACATTTTTAAATATAGAATGGTGTTATTTCAATAGTTATCTTTCATTTGTCATCAAAATTTATTAAAAATTTTGACTTTTGGGCGTTTGTTACATTTGTGGTGTAAATGTAAAAAATAATCTACGTCAAATTTCGCTATAAGTCACCGAACAAAATAAAGCTGTATATATATATATATAATATCTTTACCAATTTGGGATTTAAAAAAGAAATTATTTATTAATTTTATCTTTTCATAAAGGGTGTGCCGTTTTAAAAGTTAAAGGCTATAAAAAAGTACTGATTTTTTTTCAAATTTGTGGTTATTTTGGACAGGTTGAACTTTGTCATAAATGGATCACAATATTAAACATATGACTACCACAACTGGCTCGGCAGTACCTCATCCGATCAACCCAATTTTGTGGATGTGGATGCACTGGCTTCTCAATAGTCACATGTGGGTTCTCTGAACCCCATATGCGGCATTTTTGCTTATTGACATCGCCACCGAGATGAAAATTTGCCTCAGGAGGGTTGAACTGAGGTCGATTTCTTCTCGAAATTTTTCCACGTAAATTTCTTACAATTTGCGTTAAAGATTCACTACATTGGAAGCAATTTTAAAATGTATGTTATTCTACCTTTCAAGGTCAAAGTAAACGGTAGTTCAAATTTACAATTTTAAATGGCCCACCTTATATTATAATCTGAGTGGATTTGCAACACTGGCACTTACACCGTTTTATCGAAAAGTTTGAAGGAATGATTAACTATTGTTTTATAATAAACAACACCATACGACAATTTAAAAAAATCGGATGATATACGTATGGAACAATAGGCAAAATTGAGTTAATTCGTTTTTAGTTGTTCATTTGCTGCAAAGATTAGAAGGATAAAATTTTCCAAAAAGTATTAAAAATTAGCTTAGGATTAACAACCATTTCAATTTCCCTCTTAATTTAATTTTTTTAATCTTTTACTTTTTAAGAGGGAGAACTTGAAATGGTTGTTAATGTCAAACTAATACAGAGGTTCTAACAACGGACTTTAATAAAGGATTATATTATACAAAAAATAGGATTATGCCTAATGCAATTTAAAATAATTAAGTTTCATTTTAATAAATTATTTCAATTCGCAGAAAATTCCACATAATTCCTCCTGAAACCATATTTAAATTCCAACAATATTAAATTACCCCTTTTAATTACTTTTCCGAGTTAACCGATACCACTGAAACACGAAAAAAAGCCTTTAAATTAATTTCACAAAAATTTACATTCTATTGAAATTCCCTTCCACTGCTCTTCGTGTTGCGTTCTCTCGCTCAGTGCAAATCTGTGGCCTGTATATGCAGTTGACAGTCACATGCAATATTCCACGAGCAACAAAAACAAAACAAAGAAATGTTAATTACACAAATTAACGCAAATTTCCACATACTCACATATGCACATTTCTATCGATAACAATTTTATTGTTTTCATTTTATTTAATGTTTATTGTCCATGCAAATGTTCATTTCACTGCCTTTTATGCCACATCCAGCACTGGTTGCCTGGTTGGTTGGCTGTCCCTATCTCTGGCCGTCCATAATAATGGGTTACATTTTCACAAGCCAAAAGTGACAATTTGTTTAAAATGATTTAGCATTCGTTTTTTTTGCCTCATTTTTTCCTAGACAGGCAAAAAGTTCGTGTTCTAATGCTAATTACATGTATGACATAAAGTGAAAACGACGGGTAGTAGGTTAGTTTATTACGGGGGGGAGGATATGCGATAGAAATTATTTTAAATTCTACCTAGATTTTATCAAGGTTTTATGTATAGATTTTATTATTAAATTTTTAAAAGTATGAAAATATAGTTTGACTAATCCATAATCCATTCTTAGCTTCAATTACACTAGTTTACAAAATATTGGTCCGGTAGTGCAACGAACTACTAACTAACAAAATATAAACAACTACGAGAGCTTTTAATAAGCAGCTGTTCTCTAAGAAATGGCTGTACAACCAACTCAATTTAAACAATTTGTCAAATACAATATTTTAATAGGATACATTAAACTTGCCCGACCTAAGAACAAATTTGAGGAGGATCCAAATGGTCGATTCGGCATTTCGCGCAGCATTTTAAACTTTGGAAAAATTTTACTTAAACATCTCGACCTACAAACTTACAAATTACGGCAATTGACAATATCTCAACCGGGAAAACAAGGTCCATTTTTCCATTCCCACCACCTCCGTAAAATTCACTTTTGTGGGTCAGTTCAAAAAAGTATGAAATTTGCCCTTAAATGAATTTTAACTTCTGGCATTTAAGTTGACTTTTGGTGTAGTCAGAGACTTATAGTACAATGATATGTCAAATATTGTAGACAATTTTGACCCGTTAAACTCTTGTACCCTTTATCCTTTTACATAAAAGGGACCAAGAAAGTTAATATGTTCCTCAACAATTTTCGTCTAGATATATTCTAATTATTTCTCCATAGATACTTTAAACATAGATATTGTTTTCAGTTGTTTTTCAATACAACTTATTCGAATGTTAGCTATTCGATCCTTCTTACGAAATAAATAATGTATTTAATATATTTCTATGGAGCAAAGAAGAGTTTAAGACTACTTATGTTAAAAAAGAAACGGTAAGTAAGCTTCAGTTGGTTAATCCGACTTATAAAGGGTGATTTTTTAAAAGCTATAGGAAAGTTTTTCAAAAAAAAACACATAAAATTCAAAAAAATGCATGAAATCTTTATTTGAATCGATAGTACGGTCCATACAATTTAATGTTTGAGGATTATTTCATTCAAATGTTGACCTTGACTGCGCCTCAAATGGTCCATCCGCTTAGTCCAATTTTGGCATCCTCTTTCCAACATTTCGGCCAGTATCTCACGAATAAATGCTTCAATGTTGTATTCCAATGCGTCAATTGAAGCGGGCTTGTCTGTATAGACATGAGCTTTAACATAGCCCCACAAAAAATAGTCTAAAGGCGTTAAATCGCACGATCTATGCGACCAATTGACCGGTCCCGAACGTGAAATAAAATGTTCACCGAACTCGCCTCTCAATAAGTCCATTGTTGCGCGTGCTGTGTGGCATGTGGCACCGTCTTGTTGAAACCACATGTCATGCAAGTCATGCTCTTGCATTTTGGGCAAAAAAAGTTGGATATCATCTCACGGTAGCGCTCACCATTCACAGTTCCGTTACGATTCGCATCATCTTTGAAGAAGTACGGTCCAATGATGCCACAAGCCCATAAACCGCACCAAACTGTGACTTTTTCTGGATGCATTGGTAGCTCTTGCAATGCTTCTGGCTGATATTCACTCCAAAATCGACAATTCTGCCTATTTACGTACCCATTGAGCCAAAAATGAGCTACGTCGCTGAACACAATTGTTCGGTAAAAAAGTGGATCTTCGACCAACTTTCCAAGAGCCCATTCACCAAAAATTTTAAGTTGCGATAGGTCGTTCGGCTTCAATTCTTGCACCAGCTGTATTTTGAAAGGCATCACACCTAAATCCTTCCACGTTGTTGAGTAACAGAGGCCCAATTGCTGCGAACGGCGACGAATCGATAATTGATTGTCATCATTAACACTGACCGATACAGCTGCGATATTTTCTTCAGTTCGCACTCTACGTAAGCGTGTTGGTGGTTTATTGTCCAACAATGAAAATTTGGTGCGAAATTTAGTAACAATAACCATAAAATGGAAGCGCGCGATGAACTTTCTTAACAGAGCACGCATTTTGATAATAAAATTCAATAATTTGCAAGCGTTGTTCGTTCGTTCGTTAGCGTGCGTCAGCTGTTTAAACCAGTGTTGCCAAAAAGATAATAGCTAAAAAATCACCCTTTATATACCCTCACTCTCAGAGAACATACATATATGCGGAAGTTAAAAGAAATTAAATTTTACTTAGGGCAGCATAATTTGTGTGGAAGGTACTAGAAGGTTCGTGCCACATGGTCCCAGCTTCCACATTTGTAAAATAGTTGCAAAAACTTGATAAAATATCAAGTAATGGTGGATTCCGTGTACCAGTATAGAAGTTGTGATGGATTTAATTGGATAGACATAGGATAGGATAGGATATAGACAATTGAAGGGGTGTGGCTAAAGGGTAAATATTTTTGTATGTTTAAAGTAATTATAAAAACATTTTCAAATATAAAATTACAAAAGATTTGGACTACCCGTATAGATGTTATATCGGTTTTGTTATAACCAAAGGGGAAGGGGATTGGCAATATCACCCATATTCCATGCGAATGTAACCTCTATAAAAGCATTGCCAAATATTAAATTTCACAGTATTCCATCATCCGTATAGAAGATATAACAGATTTATTTTTACGTAGTTTAGGATGATTCTTACAAATAAGATACTTATCAAGCAAATATAAACAGACATATTCAAAAAAACATACTTACATACGCTAAAATATTAGGGATTATTATGAGTATTTTTAGCCCTTGTGACGGAAAATTTTTACCTTTGGGCCGATTTCACCCCATTTCAATCTCAACCGATATACGACTATAAGACGCATTTATGGAAAATTTGAACGTTCTAGCTCCTTTCGTTTAGATGCTAGCGTGCTTTCAAGAGACGGACAGACGGACGGACGGACATGGCTAGATCGCCTTAGAATTTTATGACGATCAAGAATATATATACTTTATAGGGTCTCAGGTCGATATTTCAAGGTGTTACAAACGGAATGACCAAGTTAGTATACCCCCATCCTGGTGGAGGGTATAAAGAAATATATTTTTAAGATTTCTTAATTTTGTATTAAACTAGAAGCAGTTTACTTGAAATTCGCCGGGACAATTAAATTTCTATCTCCTATCTGAAAAAAAGCTACAATTATTTTTAAATTGCCTTACTGCAAAATTTCTGATTTTCGATCCACTCCAGTGTCTACAAATTCATATTTTTTGAAAATCAGGAAATGTAATTCTATTTCCCTTTTTCAGAAGCACATATTTGCAAAATTTCTTCAAGATCAGAGAACCTAATCATAGTTTTTGTATCGTTTCACATGGGATTTGCTTAAAACAGACCCAAATTTAAATTACACTAGTCTACACAAAATTTATCGAAGAGCTGTTTTTATCATTTTCTGCTGTATTTTGGCATTCTAAGCTAGAAGATACGTTTTATATTTTTGCTCCAAAATTTCAGGAGTTTTTCACTTTATAAATGACTCAAATGGATTCAATATCTAGATGGCCTGGACACCACTAAGCAAAAGGCCAAACAATAAGTTGTCAAGGATTTGTTTGATCCATATACAAAGGAACGAGTAGAGATGTGAAGGAATGATATTATCGGGGTAGGGAATTTGAAAATATTTCAAAGATTTGTCTTTCGCGTTCTAGTTCCAATATTTCGGCCACCTTCTAAGAAATGCACCACATTCATGTTTAATATAGTTTTCATCCTCATCCTCTGGGAAAATTCTTATCCCTAGACTAAACAACTACCTTAATTTCTGTTGTTTACTATCACATAGTAGTTAGCCCTAACTACCTCGTTTTAAACAAAAACTAATATTCACCTGTTTTTAACCGTTTGTTCTCTGTTTGTTATCTACTATTCCCCGTACAAAGAATAAATATCAACCATAACAGTTTGTGTCAAATCAACACGAAAGGATTCATAAAATCACAAAATTAATTCCCATACAACAATATGGCACAGAAAGAGTGTTGTAATCTTCCAAAAATAACGTTAAACGTACCTATTTTAGATAATGAAATGCCATTAAAAACAATTCCAATTGATAAGCGGCAGCAGCACCGCCATCCGATCCCTCTATCCAACCACGCAATCATCCATGCTCAATGGATGGAAAACCCAAAAAACGCCACTAACGGTAACAGGTATAAACGTAATTAAACCAAGTGATAACAATGTCTACAACAAACTCATCTAGACGCACACGGGGACTGAGCCGTCTCTTTCACTGATAGCCCACAATAAGCCAATGGGATTCGGACGGAGAGAAAAATAAGTTAACAAAGAACAACACAAAAGGATACACCACCGTCATCATCCTCATCAACTCACGTGCGTGCGGTCGACAAGACAAATAGGCCAATACAAATAGTACGTCCTTCTCGGCAAAAACACACACTTCACAGTGACGTTGCACCATGGGGTGGAATAGGCCCAAAGTGGAATTTAATTCTGGCTATGTCGGTAACATTTCTCGAGGAACTTAGAACTTGTAGACTTCGGAAATGTTATGTAAAATCGATCACAATTCAGGAATTTTTATTTTTCGATGGAATACAGATTAAACTAGTAAGGAAGGTCAAAGTCGGGCGTGACCAACTATATGATACCCTACACCTAGTCAAAATAATCTGTGGTGTAGGGTATAAAAAGATAGTTACATTTGAACCGGGTATATATACTACAAATTCCATACTTCTATCTGTATTTGTAAGAAAATTGGAACACAAACTATGAATGGGAGCTATATATAAATCTGAACCGATCTGACACATTTGTAGCATAGCTTTTCTGAAATATAAGACGCTTTCCCAAATTTGATGGAAATCTGTTTAATATGTGGTTTCTAGAGCAGAAAGAATTAAATCGGGGAAGTCTTTTATATATGTTTTATATATTTTTATTTATATAAATCTAAACCGATGGCCATGGAAGTTTGTAGATGAAATATGAGCTGGTTTACCAAATTTTAAGCAAATATGTTCAAATACTCTCTTTTTAGAGCGGAAATAATCAATTCAGTTGAGAAATTTGTATTGAAGCGATATATATCTGTATATATATATATATATATATATATATATATATATATATATATATATATATATCTGGCCCATTTTTACCAGAGTTGTTTCTAGTTGATATATAAATTTGAAGAAAATCTGCTGAAATATGTGGTTTCTAGAGCGGAAAGAGTCAAATCATTGGAGATATTTGTATGGGAGCTATATATAAATCTGAACTAATCTGGCCTATTTTTACCAGAGCGATTTCTAGTTAAAATATATGACGTTTTGCTAAATTTGAAGAAAATCTGTTGAAATATGTGGTTTCTAGAGCGGAACAAGTAAAATCGGGAGCAAAATTTGTATGGGAGCTATATCTAAATCTGAACCGAGTTGTTCAAATTAAATAGCGTTCGTCCTTGTCCCATAAAACTTCGTTGTGCAAAGTTTCATTTAGTTCTAACCACAATTGCGACCTGGACTTCGACCCGGACGGACGGACATCGCTAAATCGACTCAAAAAGTGATTCTTAGTCGATCGGTATAATAAACGATGGGTCTATCTGGTTTCCTTTTGGGTGTTACAAACAAATGCACGAAGACATTTAATACCCTGTGGTGTAGGGTATAAAAAGCAACATTTTTGAAAGAGTTCTTCACTTTAAATGTCCTCTTTGAAAGGATTTTTTCGATTTTCTCGAAAAAAGAGACAATTGACCCATAAAGAGAAGATCTAGAGGGTTAAGATATAGTTTTGACAATAAAAATTATCTCAGACATTATCATACAACACTTTTTTCGCATAGTAGCATAGCATAGTGCTCCCTTCGATCAAAAAATGAAAACTTTGACCCAATTTAAAAAAACTCAGACCAGCTGGACTATAAGTTTATTCTAGAAAAATGATCTACTCAACATGCCCTTTCTGAATTATGGGGTAGCTATTCTGTTCCAATCAAAAAGTCTTTATTTGTTGGACAGTGTTATCAGTAACTATTTTCTTATTTTTTTTTTTTCGAAAAAAAATTAGATTAATTTTTTGATAATTCGCGATTTCTAACAAATTTCGACCCAATGTGCTCGCTCTATTACTTTCCTTTGACAAGAGCATCAAAACAAGTGCAAAGATAAACAAAAACTCATCTTTGGCTAACGACAGACAGACACACACACAAACACTTCAACCCTCTCCCCGGGGTTGTACTCGTACCCGTACTCGATGATGTACATATTAACTATGGTCACTTTGAGGATAGTTTTTTCGTTGTGGCGGTTCTATTGCAAACATTCGATGTCTATGAAATAATTCAAGAGTATTCCTCCCGTTGAGTCTTTATTTTATTTGTCGGCATTGTTGTTGTTGTCGGTGGTGGCGGTGTTGCGTTTCCTTATCGCACTCTGTGTATGGGTGTGTGTGTGTGCTTGTGTCTCTGTAATTCCAAACAGGACTTTGATAGTTGCGAAATCAAATGTGTTCCAATATGTTCACCAAGGCAAATATGTAGACACAGGTGCCTTAAATACACAAAATCATTGACGCCTACAAAAACATTGCATTGGCGATTGTACGAGGGTGGTCTAAAGAAGTAGAGAAAATTATAGTTTGATAAGAGCGAAGCGGTTAGTTGTTTGGTATCTAGGAATTTGTGAGCTGTTCTTTGGTATCTAATATGGAGTCATTCACGGATTTTAGTAAAGAATAATAAACTATGGATAAATTTTAGCATTTGAAAATTTTTAGAATTAAATATATACATTAAAGTTAATCCAAATTATACAAGGATTTTTTATATAAATAAATAAAAAAATATTCAAAAATTGTTTATTAACCAATGTGATTGACTTTATTATTATCTTGTGCCACCAAAACTTCAATTTGCAAAAGCCTACGCTCAAAATACTACATACACACTAGTCATTGTTTACGGATATAGCTAAGGTGACCATCCATCCCGCTTTTGCGGGACTATCCCGCTTTTTGATGCCCAGTCCCGCTAAAATTTTCCATCCCGCATAATCCCGCTATTTGACAAAGAGTCCTTTTTCGTTTTACATTATTTTTGGTACAATATCGATTAAAAATTGTCACTTAAAAATTTGTTGGTAACCGTTAAAAGTCCAAAATATCGAAAATATTTAATAATTTGCCCTTATTCTAAATTTTGGCTCTAGTTTTAAGGGAAAATTTAAGATCATTAATAGTAATTTAATCTATACTTTGATAATATGTAATTTAATGTTACGTTGTTCAATTGATTAATTTAAAACATTAAATTTTAAACATTAAGAAGACACGACCAATGAATGACAAGCAGTTTATGAAAAGAAATCATAATGATACAAGCTTGTATAAAAATCACTTTCAATAATATAGTTGTTTGTTTGACAGATTTACAAGTACCTGCAGAATGCTTTTTCTACTAAAGGGTGATTTTTTAAGAGCTTGATAACTTTTTTTTAAAAAAAAACGCATAAAATTTGCAAAATCTCATCGGTTCTTTATTTGAAACGTTAGATTGGTCCATGACATTTACTTTTTGAAGATAATTTCATTTAAATGTTGACCGCGGCTGCGTCTTAGGTGGTCCATTCGGAAAGTCCAATTTTGGGCAACTTTTTCGAGCATTTCGGCCGGAATAGCCCGAATTTCTTCGGAAATGTTGTCTTCCAAAGCTGGAATAGTTGCTGGCTTATTTCTGTAGACTTTAGACTTGACGTAGCCCCACAAAAAATAGTCTAAAGGCGTCAAATCGCATGATCTTGGTGGCCAACTTACCGGTCCATTTCTTGAGATGAATTGTTCTCCGAAGTTTTCCCTCAAAATGGCCATAGAATCGCGAGCTGTGTGGCATGTAGCGCCATCTTGTTGAAACCACATGTCAACCAAGTTCAGTTCTTCCATTTTGGGCAAAAAAAGTTGGATATCATCTCACGGTAGCGCTCACCATTCACAGTTACGTTACGATTCGCATCATCTTTGAAGAAGTACGGTCCAATGATGCCACCAGCCCATAAACCGCACCAAACTGTGACTTTTTCTGGATGCATTGGTAGCTCTTGCAATGCTTCTGGCTGATATTCACTCCAAAATCGACAATTCTGCCTATTTACGTACCCATTGAGCCAAAAATGAGCTTCGTCGCTGAACACAATTTCTTTCTTTCTGAACTTTCTTAACAGAGCACGCATTTTGATAATAAAATTCAATGATTTGCAAGCGTTGCTCGTTAGTAAGTCTATTCATGATGAAATGTCAAAGCATACTGAGCATCTTTCTCTTTGACACCATGTCTGAAATCCCACGTGATCTGTCAAATACTAATGCATGAAAATCCTAACCTCAAAAAAATCACTCTTTGTTAACAAAATATAGACCCATGAAATTATAGCTTAATAGTAAGCTCCTTAAACAACATTATTAAGTACAAGTTATGTGTAGATTTCTTTAAATTTTGCAGACAGCATCCAACACTATGAAACATTTAAAAAGAAAGAAACCGGTAAAATGGAGTTTAGTTCGCTCACACCTAATTTTATATAAATTATAAATAAATTGTAATGTTTCTTTGGTGATATTTTAGAAAATTTTAAATAATGTTAAAGAGCACTCCCGCAGCAATTTAAAAAAAATGTGCTTAAATATCCTATTTATTTTGTTTTTTTTTTAGTCCTAGTTAGGGAAAAACTTGATGACTCTCGACCAATTTTAACTATTTACAATCCTAACAGTCTACACAATCAGGGTAGCCTGAAGTTCATGATTCCTGATATAGCCGTTTGGTTGGTACCATATGTCTCCTTTTCCCATCGTGACCCTAAAAGTACGAATTTGGAAAAAATCTCTTTTGTTTAATTTAGTTTTTTTATGTTCACGTTTTTTGTTAGATTTTCACGATCCCGCTTTTTTCCAACAAAATCACGCCAAATCCCGCTTTTTGAATTCATAAATCCCGTTTTTTGCCCAATAAGAAATGATCACGTTAGATATAGCAGACAATATGTGCTAAAACAACAGACATTGTTTGCTAAAAAAGCAGACTTTATATCCAAAATTTGCAGACTTTGCCTAGTAGACTTTGTTCATTGTAATAATTATTTATATATTAAATATGAAATTAATAATTTTCTTACACACTACAACATAAAAACAAGAAATATATTAGATCTAAAAAACATTATGCAACAAAACCAAAACGATATTATTTTTTATGGACATATTAAAAAATTCCAATTTTTGCCGAAGGTACCGTTAATATTTGTACTCTCATATTGGAAATATAAGTCCCATACGTTCACTTAAAGGTATTTACAATAGCTACAAATGTTGCGTATTTTACTCTCACCTAGAAACATCGGAACTGTTCCCAAATTGAGAAAAAATTCGGAAAAAAAATATTTTTTCTGGCACCAAAAAAAATAGAAAAAAAAATTGTTTTATTTTTAGTAATTTTTAATTGATTGATTCGAAACGAATCATTTTGTGCTGTACACAAAAATAGTTTGTTTTATTTTTAAATCCTCCACCTCCAGGATAGGGGTATACTAACATTTGTCATTTCGTTTGTAACACCTTGAAATATCGACCTGAGACCCTATAAAGTATATGAGTCATTCCATGTCAAGCTGCGATTGTTTTGAAAGTTTGTGTATGTATTCTTTTCAGAAAAATTTTGTATACGTATTTTTGGAAAAACAAAATTGAAATCAAATTTTCACGAGTTATAGTCAATTTAACATTGAAAAACATACTACTTTTTTCAAAAGGTGTATTCCTTCAATCGTCTGTAACTCCTGAAAGACTTTACCGATTTTATTGTGTTATACAGGGTGATTTTTTAAGAGCTTGATAACTTTTTTAAAAAAAAAAACGCATAAAATTTGCAAAATCTCATCGGTTCTTTATTTGAAACGTTAGATTGGTCCATGACATTTACTTTTTGAAGATAATTTCATTTAAATGTTGACCGCGGCTGCGTCTTAGGTGGTCCATCCGCTTAGTCCAATTTTGGCATTTCCACGTTTTTGAGTAACAGAGACCCAATTGGTGCGAACGGCGACGAATCGAAAATTGGTGGTCATCATTAACACTGGCCGATACAGCTGCGATATTTTCTTCAGTTCGCACTCTACGTAAGCGTGTTGGTGGTTTAATGTCCAACAATGTAAATTTGGTGCGAAATTTAGTCACAATAGCCCGAATAGCCGCTTCAGTGGGTCGATTAAACTGACCATAAAATGGAAGCGCGCAATGAACTTTCTTAACAGAGCACGCATTTTGATAATAAAATTCAATAATTTGCAAGCGTTGTTCGTTTGTAAGACGATTCATGATGAAATGTCAAAGCATACTGAGCATCTTTCTCTTTGACACCATGTCTGAAATCCCACGTGATCTGTCAAATACTAATGCATGAAAATCCTAACCTCAAAAAAATCACTCTTTACCTCGTTTTGAAGGTAATTTCAATTACTTTTATATTGATGTTTTGCGTTATAGCAGGGATAGATTTTTTTAAGTTTTTGCAATTTTAATTCTTTTATTTTGATTTTCGAAATGATTACACCAATCCATTTTTTTGAAATTTTAAAGTAGTGTGCCTAGGTCTATTTTTAAGCGACTGTGTGAGTTTGAAAGTGGTGAAATTATGGCTATTTCATCTATATATTTTTTACGATTTTTTTATGATGTTTCACTGTAATTCTGGATGATTTTGTATAAAATAAAACGTCCGACCGTCTGTTGAAAGCACGCTAGCCTCTAAACGAAAGGAGCTAGGAAGTCCAAATTGTCCATAAATTCGTCTTATAGTCGTAGATCGGTTGGGACTGGGCGAAATCGGCCCAAAGGGAAACATTTTTCCCTCACAAGAACTGAAAATACCCATAATTATCCCTAATATTTTAGAATCTTTTTTTTCAATGTGTCTGCTTGTAAACATACTCCATAAAGTGATTTTTATTCGTAGGGGGTGAAATGGGGTAAAAAGGGATAAAAATGGTACATATCAAACGACAACAGCTATAAACACGAAATTCGGTGTGTACATTCCTCTAATTGAGTAGATACATAATATAAAAGTATTTTCTCAAAATTCGTACGTTTAAGGGGTAAAATGGGAATAGGGGATAAAAATGGTACCAACCAAACGCCTGCATCTATAATAATAAAATTCGGTGTATACATTCCTCTGATTGCGTAGACACGTAAAATATACGGCTTTTTAGAAAGTCGTATTCTTAAGCGGGTAAAATAGGACAAATGGGATAAAAATAGTACCAACTAAACGACTACAGCTAGAATGATGAAATTCGGTGTGTAAACCCCTCTAATTGTGTAGACACGTAAAATAAAGAGATTTTAGAAGGTAGTACTCTTGAAAAAGAGGATAAAAGTGGTACCAACCAAATGCCCGCAGATAGAATCATAGAATTCGGTGTATACATTCATCTGACTACACAGACTCGCATCTGACTACTTCGTACTGTTTTTAATTTTACGGAAACTAGTAAATCAAAAAAATTTTTTTTTCAAATCCATGCTTTATGCAAGCAGAATTCTATTGGGCCTAGAAATTCTTTTTTAGTTATCTTTTGTAGAAGGAAAAATTACTGCAAAATTTCAGTTTTTTATCTGCCATAGAACGGCATATATTCGAAAATGGGTTTTAACTTCGTATGGGAGGTGCCACGCCCACATTTCCATTACCGCCCATTTTTGTCACAACTACGCACATTAATGCTAGATGCACTTACACAAAATTACAGAAGGTGTAATTTTGGTTTTAACTTCATATGGGAGGTGCCACGCCCACTTTTGCATTACCGCCCATTTTAGGCGCAACTACGCACATTGATGCTAGATGCACTTACACAAAATTTGAGCACTATACGTGTCATAGAACTGACACTATTCGATAATATGTTTTAACTTCGTATGGGAGGTGGTACGCCCAATATTCCAATACCGCCCATTTTTGACAGAACTACGCACATTGATGGTAGATGCACTTACACAAAATTTCAGCACTCTAGGCGTCATATAACTGACAATATTCAATAATTGGTTTTAACTTCGTATGGGAGGTGCCACGCCCACTTTTCCAATACCGCCCATTTTTGGCACAATTATGCACATTGATGCTAGATGCACTTACACAAAATTACAGCACTCTAGGTGTCATAGAACTGACTATATTCAATAATAGGTTTTAACTTCGTATGGGAGGTGCCACGCCCACTTTTCCAATACCGCCCATTTTTGGCACAACTATGCGAATTGATGCTAGATGCACTTACACAAAATTTCAGCACTCTAGGTGTCATAGAACTGACAATATTCAATAATAGGTTTTAACTTCGTATGGGAGGTTCCACGCCCACTTTTCCAATACCGCCCATTTTTGGCACAACTATGCACATTGATGCTAGATGCACTTACACAAAATTACAGCACTCTAGGTGACATAGAACTGACAATATTCGATAATAGGTTTTAACTTCGTATGGGAGGTGCCACGCCCACTTTTCCAATACCGCCCCTTTTTGGCACAACTATGCACATTGATGGTATATGCACTTACACAAAATTTCAGCACTCTAGGTGTCATAGAACTGACAATATTCAATAATAGGTTTTAACTTCGTATGGGAGATTCCACGCCCACTTCTCCAATACCGCCCATTTTTGGCACAACTATGCGAATTGATACTAGATGCACTTACACAAAATTTCAGCATTCTAGGTGTCATAGAACTGACAATATTCAATAATAGGTTTTAACTTCGTATGGGAGGTGCCACGCCCCTTTGTCCAATTGGTCAAATTTTTCCATTTCCTTGTATTGTCATCGAAAATGATTAAGTGTGCAAAATTTGAGCAAAATTGGTTGAGAAAAAAGCTTTCAAAAATTGATTTCAAATTTTGTGGCACACAAACATATATAGAAAGTAACCTTATATAAAGCATGGAAAAATGTGCAGAATCATGAAGTTAGGTTATCTTGGACTGTGTACGTGAGATAATGGATTTTAAAATTTGGAAAAATAGGATGGAAATACCATCAACTGTAGCACCGACTATGGACCAATATTTATGGTATTTAACCTTTTTGTCTTCTATTTACATTTGGAATTGACTTGAAGTATTACTTCGACATATAAAGTATAAAAATATTGACTTGTCTTATAAGCATGGTTTCACATAATAATTTTTCAATATTTTTATTTGTTTTGGTTTGGCTATGTAACAAAATACATTTCCTCTAATGTTACTGCACTTCTACGAAAGTCGAAAGCCTTTGTGGAATGCAATCAGTGGTGGAGGGTATACAAAGTTCGGCCCGGCAGAACTTAACGCCGTTTTTACTTGTTTAATACTAGCTATTAACATTAACAAAGAAAACCATGTCTATCTGCAAAGTAATGGTATGGATAAATGTGTAAGTTATTACATTATAGATGGAAAAAGATTAATGGTAAGAAATTTGGAATTTTATAAAAAAATTAAAAAAAAACATCAAACATGTGTGCTGATTTTATGAATCAGTATGCCTCAATTCACATAAAAATATTTTTTTAAGTCTCGGATACATTTCTTTTATTTTTTATTGCACTAACAAATCAATATTGATATTGGAGACATTTTTGAATTTTCATAACGTCCATGAAGAGAATAATTTGTTCTTGATTACACCTTGAAATTTAACAAAAAATCGTTATACTTGAATCGGGTGGCGTTTTAAGTTTTTAATTTCCTCATCCTGTTGTACCTTCACAGGACTTCAAAGTTCCAAAGGATACAATTATTTTAAATACTTATTCGCAACCTATGATAACGGTATTAGTGTCAAATTAAAGAAGAGAAAATCTGTTTAAAATATACTTCAAATATAATACTTCAATCTATATTAGTTCAACAAGAACAACTATTTCAAGTTTACACCTTAGTTTATTAATATTTTACTTTTTAAGAGGGAAAACTTCAAATGGTTACACTGTCCATCAGCATTTTTGCAACAGAGTAGCCATCCTATGATTCTGATAGGGCATGTTGAGTACAATAAACTTTTTGTAGAATATACTTATAGTCCAGCTGGTCTGAGTTCCTTTTTACAGCAGGTCAAAATTTTTATTTTTGGGAAGGTGACTTTATACTAAGTGAGAAATTGTTGTTAGTTAGTTTGAGCATCATATTTGTGGAGGATCTTAACCCTCTAGCTCCTCTCGTTATGGATAAATTTGACCGTTTTCTCGAGAAAATCAAAAAAGTCCTTTTAAAAGGAAATTCAAGGATTAAACTATTCTCTGAAAAAAATTGTCTGAAAATTTCAGTGGGGGTCACCGATGACACCAAAGTTGTAAATAAAGCTCTTCTCGCCTAAATAGCAACATAAAACCCAAAATTACTAGGTTTAAAATTGGTCCATGATTTTTGGAAGATCGATTTGGGAGATAGAGCACGGTAAACAAAAAATACAAATTGGATATTTTTGCAAAATTTTAATTTTCGCGGGAGATATGGCTAAAATGATTTGTTTGCATGGCATTTTTTAGTAATTTTTTCACGATCTATCCAACGGATGCGGCTGTTTTTTTCCATGTGCTTGTAATATACATATGGTAGGTCGCGAAAAAAGCTGCAATTGTTGCAAAAACAAAATTCTTTAATACTTTATCTATCTGAGTTTCTGAAACTATTCTGTCACAAATATTCCCTACTTAGACAGAAATCATATGCCAAAAAAAATGTTGGTATTCTCTATATGATTTCTAAAGATGGTTTTCACAAGTTTTGAGTTTAAAGCCATCATTTATCCTATTTTCCTTCGACCAAAAAATGACCCACTGTAAAAAGGAACTCAGACCAGCTGGACTATAAAATGTATCTACTCAGCATGCTATTTCAGAATTATATAGTCCTTCTTCTGTTCCAAAAATGCTGTTGGACAGTGTTATTTATACATTATTTATTTTTTGTATTGATTTTATCAATATGCCTCACGTTTTTACCTTTTTCAAATTTTGAAAATTGAAAAAACTTAATTTTTTCCGACTATGTTGAACTGATTTTTGCACATTTTTGAACTTAAATGTTTATGTTTTCAATATATTATTAAATCACGTACTGTTGATAATCTCCCCTTATCTGCTCCGTGATGTTTATGTTTTTTGCATGTTTGCTCTAGCCACCACTCAGGTGATGTCTCATATAAATGCAGTGCTTTGCGATGGCTGAAGACAGATAATGAGTTGGATGGTTCATCCACTTTCTAATAAATTTACAAAATGTCCATATAGTTTTGAAGAAGAAAATTAAAAATCGAGCCATAATTCAATACTTTTCCCTTTCGCGAATGGCCAGCTAAGCTAACTTTGCACGTCAAAATTAGGAATATGGCAAAACTTAACACTTGAAAAAAAAAACAGAAAAATAAAAAATAAAAAATCAATTTCACTGACGAAATAGCGTTGAAATAGCGAATTCATGTTAAATCAATAATAAATTGATGGAAATTGTTGACCGTATTTGGTATTAAAAACAATTAATTAATTATTATGAACAATTTAACATTTCGCATTTGAGGAAATTTTGCATATCATTTATTGTTTGAAAGATATAAAGAATTTGGTTTTTTCGCAGTTCTAAACTAATAAAAAAATTAATTTATTTCTAATTTATTTTTTTTAGAAAATAATTAAAAATTAAGTACATCCGAGTATTTTGATAGTTTTTTTATATCTCCAAATTTCCAGAGCGCAGAAATATTAAGGAAAAACATATTTTTTTGCAGTTTTAAACTAATAACAAATTTAATTTATTTCTAATTTATTTTTCTTTTAGAAAATATTTAAAAATTAAGTATTTTGATAGATTTTTTATATCTCCAAATTTCCAGAGTTCAGAAATATTAAGAAAAAACATATTTTTTTAAAAATAATTTTCAATAATTTTTATTCAATATTCAGATTTTTTCTGGAGAATTGTTAGATTTTGTTGAATAGAAAATTAATTAAAAATAAATATTTGCAAAATATAATTTTCAAAATTATTAATAAATTTTCTTTAAACAATTAATTAATTAATTAATATTTATTTAATAACCGGAAGACCTTCACAGAAAAAATAAGGTTAAGAAAAAATTGGATACATAAACATAAAAATTGGATAGATAGATTGTAATTGCAAATTATAGTTTTATTTTATTTTTTTTGTATTCGTTATTCAGATTTTTTTACTAAATTAAAAATCAAAATAAAATCTAAATTTTTCAGAAAATATATATTATTTATATTTTTATATTCGTAACAAGAAATATTTATATTGATGGGGTCTCTAGATCTCTCTTTACAGAATCTGTGACGTTGTCTTGCTACGAAAATCGCCAATCTTATCATACCACCAAGGCTGTCTGCTCGCTTATCTCCAGCGACTTCAATTTTATCTAGATATATGTACCTGATAGTATCATTCTGCATGTCGTTCTCTCTCTCTCTCTGTCGGTGTCAGTGAAAAAAGATGACTGCCGCAAAAGACAAAAGGAAACATTAAAAGAAGGTTGTAACTATTTGTATTTGCCCGTCTCGTATTTGTAGTTTTAGTCGCAGTTTATTTTTACCACTTACCTCTTACGGTGTGTTACCTAATAAAATTTGTTTGATTACTGTTAATGTTTATTTTCCTCTGTTTTCCGATTCGTAACGTTTTGTTTCCCTTTTCAGTGTTGGTGCCGGTGTTGGTTTTTGTATTGTTTGCACAGAGCATTTAATGTCTTTTGATGATATGTTTGTCTTTCGATGACAACAACGGACGGGAAAAAATCTGTTCAATGAAAATGCCATTATGTTCGACAACGCACAGAATGCTGGAAGGTGAGGTGAGGAAAATGGGCGTTGATTAGAAATACGCCCACATTCTGTGGGTTTCGAAATGAAACGAAAGTTTTGTAATAAATTTAAGTCATTTGAAGGAGGATGTTTTCGAATTGAGCTGTGGTATGAAATTAATGAAATAGTTTGGGAGAAATTATTTATATGAAAATGGAATCGCTTGAAAAGAATTGTCATTTTGATTTTATTAAAGAAATACCTGAAAAGTAATATTACACTACAATTTTGTATTCATATTGCTGAAAGCATCCTTATAGATACGTGGATAGATAATTAGCTCGCAAGTAAGGATTGTTATACACTCCACGAGGGTATTATGTCTTTGTGCATTTGTTTGTAACACCTAAACGATAGCGAGAAAAACCCACTGTTAATTATAACGATAGACTTAGAATAACATTGTGAATCGATTTAGCAATGTCCGTCTCAGAGATACAAGCCGACCGATTTCAAGCCGCCACCGCATGTTTCTGCACGAGCTGCGCGGCCGCCGATTCCATGGGCTCACATCGACTTCAACCACGTCGCCCATTTCATCAGCTCATATCGACTTCAACCACGCCGCCGGGATTCTAACTACGTCAAATCCTAGTACCAAAAAAGACAACCCACTTAAAATTACAAAAGAAAATACAACTGTCGACTTAGACAACCTACTACTGTGAAATATATGGATCATTCTTTGAATTTAGAATCCCACTATATAATGACGTCTATCGAAAGTTGAATTATTGTCTATTGATTTGAAAGTCGCATTTATCTATTGTGCTTATTTAGTGTGTCAAAGTAGGTAGAGCTTTACTCTACTTGGGAAGGATTATGATATTGAAGATGTCTGGTCAAATACGCCTCACATGAAGCTGTAATTGGAAAAATATTTATTAAATTCATCCGTATTATAATTTTTGAGAATGGATTCCCAATCTCTCGATAGCGCAACCCATTCACCGTAACTGTTTATCCAACCTCATTTTCGAAAAAGTAAGGTCCAATGACACCGCCGGACCATAAACCGCACCAAACAATCACACAATGAGGATGGAGAGGCTTCTCAACAATAACTCTTGTGTTTTCCGAGTCCCAGATGCGACAATTTTGCTTGTTGACGTAGCCACCGAGGTGGAAATGGGCCTCATCAGTCAAGATGATTTTGTAATGTTGTAAGTCAAAATATTTATAATATAAATATTGTTTCTTTTTAAAAACACAATAAAAAAGTATTTTGTAAGAATTCTGTTTTTATTTGTGATCGTTTACTATTTGAAAAAGTATACATTTTTTTGTTGACAACTGTGTAAACTTTTAAGTTTAGCATATTTGATTTGCACTGAATACGGATACAAGAACGTCTACTTTTTCAATTAAAATAAAATTTACGCATCAAAAGCTATTTTGGTTTTTTCAATTTCTATATTTTGATTAAAAAATCGCCCTACAAGAAATAGCCAAAACAACACAATATCCTTTTAGAAAACATTTGCGTTGCCTCTTCGACACCATATCAACACGATATCTTAAGCTGGAAATGCAAAACTTAAGCCTTATTTACTGGCTGCTGTCCTACACATTTCTTGCCCATCCTATGCCAGACTTACGGCCCCAGGACCAACAAATTGCGAGCGAGTGTGTGACAAACGTTGATTGCCAACAACAAAGGCAACAACAACAGAAACGTTGTACTTGGGAAATGAATGAATGGATAACTGAGCACAGACTAACTGTACTATGTACATCGTCGTACGACAGGAACGATGTACGACAGAGTATTGTCGTCGTACATATTGCTTGTATTCACAAAGGATTTGTTGTGCAGTTACAAAACGTAACGGATAGTCGAACAAATTAAAATCCTATCTTTATAGATCTACTACTACAGAGCTCCTACTCCGGCACAACATCACACTAGAACTCCCTACTCTCCCCCCGGCCCCAACAATGATGTCCTTTTTGCGTGCTATTATGTTGAAGTGAATGAATGAATGACATAATACAAGCACACAAAAAATATCCTTACCAAAATCTCCCGAAATAAAAATGCTGAAACCCCCCCCCCATTCAAACAGGACTTCGCCTCATCGAGAGAAATGGAGAGAACAAGTGAAAGGAGAAAAAACGTAAAGCAGGAGATGAAAGTTAAAACCAAAAGCCATTTGTTAGCTAATTCAACAAGATGTTTGCTCGTTCAGCAAAATGAACTTAGCCATGTCCTTGTATGTGTTGAACAGACAACTACCACTACCAGGGCCAGGACCATCACTACTACAGCGACACCAACAGTAGCACCAGTATCACCAACAAAGTCCTGGCTGTCACAGTGGTGCCAAACAAAACTAGATTTTAACAATGTGAATGAAGAATGTCAATTTGTCTCTAGTCCCAAAGTTTATGCCAATAGTTCTTGTTCCAGTGATAACAACCTGCGACCATTTTACATTTATTTTATTGGACCTGAGCAATACACGTGTAACTAGAGATCGTGTTTAGAAAAACTGTGTACTCAATATTTCATTTGGCGATTCTTTCCCCTTTTTGCAAGACTTTAAAATTCCAAAAGATATAGATGTTTACCTAATTTATTTTCATACTTTAACAAAGGCGATATGAGTGTCAGATGAAAGAGAAGATTATCTATTAAAAATATTTTAAATATGATATATTTAGTATTAACAGCAATTTCAAGTTTACCCCATTTTTTATTTAGTTTATTCATCTTTTACCATTTTTAGGGGGGAAATTGAAAAGGTTGTTAATGCTAAGCTAATATAGATAGAGGCATGGAATTTTTAGCATTTTTAATATACATTCTTTTCTTTCATTTGATACCCATATGGCCTATGTAGGGCTCTCGAAAGTATGAAAATAAATCCTTTGAAATCCTTCCTGTAGAAAGGAGAAAAGATCGCCAAATGAAAAACTCAGTTTTTTTCTCATATTATCTCTAGTTTCATATGTATATTAGGGTGGGCCAGGAAAATAAATTTCAGCGGCCAGCCCCCAGAAATGAAGATTGGATTGTTTAATGATGATCTACAAAATATTTTGTCACTGGGTCAAGCCATCTGTGAGCCAAACGCTCCTGAAAACACCTCTAAAAATCATGTTTTTCCCGTGTAATTTTCTTATGTTGCATTTTTGCCCAACATTTTTTTCTGAATTAATAGACCCTTGGAAGCACTTTAAATACAATTTATTATTCTTGTCTTAGAATAACTGATTGGTAGGATTACGCCCATTAATTGTATTGATTTTTTCAGGGTTTTCAAGGTGACAGCTAAAAACTCATATTTCTTGCAAACATTTTGAGGTGTATTGAAAAATAAATAAAAGGAATCAATACCTTGCGAATGATGTCTAAATGATGAATAACGGACGAAAAATGACGTCACTGACTCCACTTTTGTGAAATAATTTAATGCAGGCAATGGTTTTCTCAGCCAAAATGTTCAAACACTTTTTTCAAAAATGAGCACTGTGACGTCAATTTCATTATGATGTTCATCATTTAAGCATTATTCGAAAGGTATTGACTACAGCTATTTATTATACCCTCCACCTCCAGGATGGGGGTATACTAACTTTGTCATTCCGTTTGTAACTCCTTAAAATATCGACATGAGACCCTATAAAGTATATATATTCTTGATGACGATCTAGCCATGTCCGGAAGGAGCTAGAACGTTCAAATTTTCCATAAATGCGTCTTATAGTCGTAGACCAGTTGTGATTGAACCGGGGCGAAATCGGCCCAAAGGGAAAATTTTTTCCCTCACAAGGACTAAAAATACCCACAATAATCCCTAATATTTTACAATATTTAAGAATATTTTGTCAATATGTCTGCTTGTACTTACTTGATATTGGGTATGCGCATTCCCCCGATAGCAAAAACGTGCACCATAATGTGGTTCTTATTTGTAGGGGGTGAAATGGGGCAAAAAAGGGATAAAAATGGTACATATTAAACCACAACAGCTAGAAACACGAAATTCGGTGTGTACATTCCTCTAATTGAGTAGATACATAATAAAAAAGTATTTTTTGCCAAATTCGTACTTTTATGGGGTAAAATGGGAATAGAGGGATAAAAATGGTACCAACCAAACGGCTGTACCTAGAATAATGAAACATTCCTCTGATTGCGTAGACACGTAAAATTCGCGGATTTTTTAAAATTCGTACTTTTTGGGGTAAAAGTGAAAAAAGGGGATAGAAATAGTACCAATCAAATGACCGCAGCTAGAGTCATGAAATTCGGAATATACATTCCTTTGACTACGTAGACATGAAAAATAAAAGATATTTTTTCCAAATTCGTACTTTCAAGGGATACAATGGGTACGGAGGGATAATAATGGCACCAACCAAACGGCTACACCTGGAATAATGAAATTCGGTGTATACATTCCTCTGGTTGCGTAGACATTTAAAATAAACAGGTTTTTCGAAATTCGTACTTTTTGGGGTTAAAATGAAAAAAGGGGTAAAAATAGTACCAATTAAATGACCGCAGCTAAAGTCATGAAATTCTGAGTATACATTCCTCTGACAGCGTAGACACTGAAAATAAACGGATTTTTCGAAATTCGTACTTTCAAGGGATACAATGGTACAGAGGGATAAAAATAGTACCAACTAATTGACTACAGCTAGAATGATGAAATTCTAATTGCGTAGAAACGTCAAGGGGGTAAAAGTGGTACCAACCAAATGGTCGCAGCTGGAATCATTGAATTCGGTGTTTACATTCCTCTGCCAGCATAGACACGCAAAATAAAAAGTTTTTTTTCCAAATTGGTACCTTTTCTATTACGGCAAAAATTGGTTGAATCATGAAGTTAGGTTATTTTGCACTATGTATGTGAGATAATGGATTTTCAAAATTTGTACTTTTGGAATAAAAATAGAATGGAAATACAACCAACTGTAGCACCCACTATCTATCAATATTTATGGTATTTAAGCATTTTGAAAATATAAATATCAGAATATTTATTTTTTGATTTGAAATAAATAATTGTTTGAAATAATTAAAATATTATATTTATTTATAAAATTATTTTTTCAATATTTTTATTTGTATTTGTTTTGGTTTGCCTATATTAAAAAATTTATATTTTCCTGAAATATTACTGCACTTCTACGAAAAGCGAAAACCTCTGTGGAATGCAATCCATGGTGGAGGGTATATAAAGTTCGGCCCGGCCGAACTTAACGCCGTTTTTACTTGTTTTTTTATAAAATACTACCACCAAATATGTAAAAGTTTTCAGTAATCACTGTAAAAATCCAAAAAAATACTATGAACGTCCAATAAATAATAATAAGTTACTCTAAGACAAGAATCAAAATTTATATTTTAAGTGCTTTCAAGGGCCTATTCTTTCAGAAATGTAAAATAAAATCAAAAAAAATTACACCGGACAAACATGATTTTTAGGACTATTTGCAGGAGCATTTAGCTCACAGATGGCTTGATCTAGGAACGAAATATTTTGCAAATCATCCTTAAACAATCGAAACTTTATTTTCTTGGGGTGACTGGAACTTGATTTCCCATTTGTATGGACGGTGACCCAGCCTAATGTATATGGTCTTGTTCAGCTCTAAAAAGTACTGTAGCACGGTGTAATTACTTGTGAATTTAATATAAGCTTGTCGTTGGACAATCTATGGATATCATCCCTAAATTCCCTAAAAAATATGCTGAATTGTGAATCTTTAATCCTCCATTGAGTGGAAATGTATTGTGAGAGTCCTTCAGTTGTGTCTTCCATTTCAATCGGATCACAGTCCACATTTTTGGTCCCTTTGGATCCACTGTCCATCATCGGATGCAAAGCCTTTTTGGAGCAGTGCACTGCACCAACACACCAACTCCTGAGTGTTTGTGCCACAATCATCGCAGCAGCTCGCCACTTCACACGGCTCAGTCAGTTCCAACTTAACTCATTCTAATGCTGTGTACGGACCATGTTCGACGATGTATTTGATGTTGTTTGATAGTGAGTGAGCGAGCGTGCGAGTGTGTGTTCGTTCGTCCTCTGTCTGTAGACTTTTCATTTCGACGTTGTTTTGCTTCTTCTTCTTCCTTGTTGCTGTTGTTGTTGTTGGGTGTCCCTTTTTGAGGGAAATCTATTGAAAAATTGTGTGCACAAATATGATGACATGTACAACACTCATTGGCACACCGAACATCACATCGGTACGGCAGAGCACTCAGCACAGCGGAGCAGCACATGATGATCCTTCTCCGGCATTGTAGTCGCATCCATCGACATGTGTATGTTTTCTTTTGTCGAAACTTGAGTTAACGATATTTACAGGATATTATGCATGTGAAAGGAGCTTTTTGTAGTAGTTTTTTTTTTCATTTTGTGTGTTTGGTGTTGCTGCTGTCGGTTTTTGCTGTGTTCCATCCATCCATCCATGTTCCATGCAAAAAAGCGCCTTTAACGAAACATTATGTTAACGCATATTTATGCAGTTGTAGCTGAGTTAATTTTTCTACGAAATATTGAGTTTTACTTTTTTTAAAGATTTTTAGCAGATTGTGAATAGTGTATAGTCGTATCGAGTAAATTACTCTACCTGTAGTATGTTATAAAATATATTTAAAACATTAAATTAGAGTCGGCTAAAAAGTACTGAAAGGTTGAAGTTTGTCATTTAATTCTGGACCGCAATATCATTCATATGACTACCACGACTGGCTCGGATCAACCAAAATTTTCAGTACAGTCCAAAATCCACACCAAACATTGAGTCGTTGTGGATGCTTTGGCTTCACAATAGTCACGTGTGTGTTCTCTGAACCCCATATGCGGCAATTTTGCTTATTGACATAACCACCGAGATGAAAATGAGCTTCATGAAGACTGAACTGAAGGCCGCCGATCTCTTCTTGAAAAATTTCCACGTAAATTTCTTACAGTTTGCGTTAAAGACTCACTACTTTGGAACCTGCAAATAAAAATGAATGTTATTCTACCTTTCAAAGCCAAAGTAATCGGTAGTTCAATTTTAAAAGGATCCACCCTATATTAAAATGTACTCGAAGCTATACTGAAAGAAAAATACTTAGCATCGGGTGTAGACATCTATTTAATATTTTTAGATAAATCTCTCTAGCCAAAAATGCTGCATACATTAGGAGTCATTCACGGAAATAGTGAAAAATATGGTAATAATATGCAACAGGGGGTGATCCAACGAGACAGGTGTGACCCACTTTATTTATTTATTTCAATAGTCTATGGCAACATATCCTTACAGACTTGTTTAAAAACTAAAAGCAATAGAAATCTAAAATTTCAATAAATTTCTTGATAGGAAGCGATAAATCTAAAGCAAATTTCTTATTAATTAAATTGAATTCTTTCAATGATCTCATAAAACGTATAAGCTTCATTACAAGAATAATTATTTCTATGCACAGGAATATTAAAAAATGCAAAGAATCGCAGAAACCTAGCAGGAACGTTGAAGCCAATTCTACTAAGGAGTAAAGGACAATCAATAAGTCCTCAAATCAACTTGTACACGAATAGAACAGAACTTTTAGCTCTTCTATTGGCCAGGGTTTCCAAACGTATAAGCTTACATCGAGACTCATATGTGGGACAAGGATTGGAAAAACTTAAAGAAATAAGGCAGATTTAATAAAATTTCTTTGCAATCTTTCAAGATCACAATTTACATCATAAAATGGATTCCATACAAAGGAAACATATTCAAGTTTTCATCTAACAAAAGAAGAATACAAAATTTTTCGAGTATATGGGTCATTAAATTCTTTAATATTTCTTTCAATGAAAGCAAGGACCGCATAAGCTTTTGGCGATACATAATTAATATGAGCATTGAAATCTAACTTTGAATCAAACTAGACACCAAGGTCTAACACGCGATTTACCATTTTCAAACATTGATTATTGATATTGTACTGCGAATCAATCATTCTAGTACGTCTAGTAAATGGATGGTGATAACATTTAGAAATATTCAAAGGAAGATTATTTTCTTCACACCAATGGAACACCCTATTCAAATCTTCCTGATGAAATGTAATATCTGCAGAATCGGAAATATCTAAAAATATTTTAATATCATCCGCATAAATTAAATATTTAGCAAAATGAAAGCAACTAGCTACATCATTTA
This sequence comes from Polietes domitor, assembly GCA_947397865.1. Classification (NCBI taxonomy): domain Eukaryota; kingdom Metazoa; phylum Arthropoda; class Insecta; order Diptera; family Muscidae; genus Polietes; species Polietes domitor. The sequence continues at coordinate 50,658,156 of OX377621.1, forward strand.
CAAATAAAATAAAGGACCTTAAATGCTACCCTGGGGGACCCCAGAGGAAGCTACATACATATAAGATTTAAACCCGTCAACAGACACAACACAAAGTCTATTAATGAGATATGATTCTATCCATTTAATAAGAGATACATGGAATCCAATTTTAGCCAATTTTAAAAGAAGAAATTTGTGTAAAACTTTATCAAAATATTTGCAATAATCTGCATAAATAACATCAACTTGATATCCATTTTCAAAGCTGGAAATGCAGTGATTAACGAAAGTATTGAGATTAGAAACAAACGAACGATTTTTCATAAACCCGTGTTGCGATTCTGTTACGATTGGACAGACGGTTGGATAAACGTGATTGTAAACAACATATGCAAACAATTTGGAAATATTTGATAATTTAGAAATTGGCCTGTAATTGCAAACGCCTCCCTTAGGACCCGATTTATAGATCGGGATAATGGAAGATATTTTCCAACAATCTAAAAATGTTCCTGATTCCAAAGAGTAATTAAACATATACGTCAATGGCACAGAAATCGATGAACTACATTTTTTAAGAAAATGGGCTGAGATACCATCAATATCAAGTTTAGTTAATTCTTTGAGATTTAAAAGACTCGAAACAATATCCATTTCTGATACATGAATAAATTCAGCATCAATGTCAGAAGTAATATTGCTTAAAAATATATTATTGACGGGTAGGTCACCAGACTGAAAATTCGCTTTAAAAAATCCGCAAAAAGATTAACTTGCTCACAAGAAGACTTAGATGATGCTAAGGTTTACACGAACAGCTTCCTCCAACTTCTTACAGGCCAAATGTGTTCTCTAGCATGCACTTGGAACCTCTTGCCCTCATAAGAGTTTGGTTGCCTGATGATCACCAAGGTCCCTGCTGGAGTGAATCCCTTTAGCGAAGTTGTCAAGAGCATTCATTGGCTGAGGTAATGTGAACTGTATTATCACTTTCAATGACTGCTGTAACGCAGGATGACATCAGGAGAGAGTCAAAATATTGTCATTTAGCGATGACAGATCAGAGGCCTAGTACAGAGCTGCCATACACAGAGTAATTGGAAATATATCTACCGAAAATCTATCCACATATGGATAGTATGGGCGAAAAATGAAATCATTCTGTAATGTGTAGTGCGATCGGCTTTCTAATCGAATATCAACACCATCGCCCCCCCTCTGAACATGTTCAAGTATCTCCAAGGAAGATCTTGGAGCACCCGACCATATATGGGAGTTGTAATCCATCTTTAAAAAGCCTAGACACGTGAATGCTTCTTTCGACATATCAAATACATGTTTTTTCCAACGAACTGCATTTTCATGCCTAGAGCATCAATTTAATTTAATTTATTTATCGACGGTACTATTGGATCAATGAGTCGCTTGTGAGACAACAAAGACCACTGGGTCTTACGAGCATTAAAATCTACTCTATTTACTCCGCCCTATTCAGAAATGGCCAATGAATCCTGACCAAGTGTCCCATTCGTCAATCATCCTTTCTTCTCAATTTCTTGAAGAGTTGGTCTAAGATACATTGAGTATGTATGACTGTCATCCGCAATGAGTAGATTGGTTTCAAACTCCGATCCAAAAGGTCGTCGATGAAAATAAGAAAAAAAATGAGGGGAAAGATCTCTGTGGTACTCCTGCGATCAACCTATGCTCGTCGGATGAGGACACATATGCAACAACGCGTATAGTGCGATCTCTGAGGAAGCTCGATATAAATCGAAAAAAGTCACTACCAACACCAAAATTAGATGAGATCTGACCAGACGCTAAATAGGATGTAGTCGCAAAAGATAGCATTACGACTCGTCACATTAATCTAGGTTGGGCCCCAATCGCCTCAGCTAATCTGACTGAACATATCAATGTTTGCAAACCCAGATTTATAACCATAACCGGCAATTCGGCAAAATCTCCAAGGCGGATGGGTATAATTTTCTTGTAGTAATGGAACTCGATGAGTATTGAGTCTCTTCCGCTCATTGATGACAGCCTGCAATACGACTTGGTTATGTGGGACCAATTCAGAGACATGAAGTCTATCACGAAAATTGTGAGGTGAGACCACCTCAGACAGACGAAGTATCGGATATTTCAAAGAAGGAGGATGTGTATCCGTCACATAGGTGCAGAAAGCAGTCGCTGGGTTCTTCGGCAGCGATGCACTGGAGGAGAAACTACCAGAATCGCGAAGATGTTCTGGTCAATGTTTGATATAAAGATCTACCTTCTTTCACTTGAGTCTCCTCCATATATTGCTTTGGCAATTTTGTGAAACTCCCACCTGTGACAGACGAAGTCTTTGATAGGGGTCAGTTGGAAGACGGTGATGGGTAGAGGAAAGTCGCATCGCTCTCAGATGGACAGAATCGGCATTAGAGAGCCAGATCGATGTTGTCGTGCTTTTCAGTCGCAACTCACTGGAGGAGAAACTACCAGACTTAGACACGTTAAGAATCGCGAAGATGGTTTTCCCAAATTATGATATAAAGAGGTCGATTTACTTTTTTCACTTGGAAGATTTAGGTAGACATGTCCAGAGGCTGGATTCAACGATCGATTCAACTTTTGTGGGAGTTTGAGAGTGTCGAACACCTTCTCAGGCCGGCTAGAAGACGATTAGTGACATTGGCTTCTGCTGTCTTTGAAGGCTTGAAGTGAATAAGGTGCTCATTTTCTAACTGTCACCACAACCTAAGTGCATGGGAACATATCGAGTCATACCTTAACTGAATATAACAACATAACGAATTTATTCTCATCCATAATAAATGGGACGAGCCAAAAGTTCGGAGTCTTGAAGGGACGCAATCCAATTATAAACCAGGAGCAACAAATGAAACTGCAACTCAACGCTGCTGTAGATGCGAAGAAGAGATGACTGAGAGCTTATTGTATGACTGACCATCTCTTGAGAAATAATAATCTCCTGAGAAATGAATATAGTCAGCGGACAACCAACCATAGAACCAAAAGCAAAATGTAATAAATGCTCAAAAAATTGGAAATGCACAGAAAAAATAATCAGAAAAAATAATACACTCCACGAGAGTATTATGTCTTTGTGCATTTGTTTGTAACACCCAAAAGGAAGAGAGATAGACCCATTGTTAATTATACCGATCGACTTAGAATCACTTTGAATCGATCGAGAAATGTCCGTCTGTCTGTCTGTCCATATATTCTTGTAATCACGATACAGCTCGCAATTGTAGCCAGACCCAAACGAAACTTTGCACAACGAAGTTTTTCGGGACAAGGACGAACGCTATTTAATTTGAAGAAAATCGGTTCAGATTTAGATATAGCGTCCCCCCCCCCCCGCTACGAATTTCACTCCCGATTTGACTCTTTTCACTCTAGATATCACATATTACAACAGATTTTCTTCAAAATTGGCAAAACATCTTATGTTTAAACTAGGAACACCTGTGGTGAAAATAGGTCAGATCGGTTCAGATTTATATATAGCCCCCATTCAAATTCCACTCTCGATTTGACTTTTTCTGCTCTAGAAACCACATATTTTAACAGATCTTCTTCAAATCTTGCAAAGCATCTTATATTTAAACTAAGAACACCTATGGTGAACATAGGTCTGATCGGTTCAGATTTTTGTATAGTTCCCATACAAATTTCGCTCCCGACTTGACTTTTTCCGCTCCAGAAACCACAAAATGTATCAGATTGTCTTCAAATTTAGCGAAATATCTTATATTTGTACTAGAAGCATCCATGGTGCAAATGGGTCAGATCGGCTCCGATTTATATATAGCTCCCACACAAATTTCACTCCCGATTTCACTTTTTCCACTCTATAAACCACATATTTTAACAGATCTCCTTCAAATCTTGCAAAATATCTTATATTGAACTAGGAACAGCCATGGTGAAAATGGTTCAGATTTACACATAGCTCCCATACAAATTTCGCTCCCGTATGGACTTTTTCCGCCCCAGAACCACATATTTTCAACGAATTTCTTCAAATTGATTGTGAAAGTTAGTCACTTCATTGCATGTTTGGATATAGCCCCGATACAAATATTCTACTCGATTTGACAAATTGGACCAGGTCATATTAGTCTGTGGTTAGGAAACATACAAAAATTCTTCCCGTTTTCACTTTTTTACCGAATTGAATTGTATTCTGATAGAAAGTGTAAGTATTCGGATATAGTCGGCCCCGCTCGACTTTAGCCTTTCCTTAGTTGTTTTCTTCTGCTGCTCTTCTCTCCCACTGGAGTATATGGCATCTACTCTTCTTCTTACCTAACTCTGTAATTGGCTTATCGGTTAATGTAGCTCCAATTGGTGGAAGCATCACGTCGTAGTCGTGTGGATTGACTTTTTTATATAATTTAATTTAAAAAATAATTGAATAAATTGAAATATCCATTGAATTTATTAATATATTAAATATTTATTAATATATTAATAAATTCAGTTAATTTGTAATTGGAATAATTAATTTTTGATATGAATAATCTCCCAAAACTGAGATTTATTTAGCAGGAATTGATCATAAAAAATATTTAATGTTAAAGTCTCGCATCCTCTCTCAATTTTTTTAAAGCAAGTCTCAATAAATATTCATAATTAGGATTAGTCAGTGACGGTAACGTTCTCGCCGTTTTCATCTTTAAAGAATTAAGGGCCAACAATTAATTGCGCCAAACACTAGTTGTTGTAACGGTGTCTCGAGAATATATCGTGAATTCTCTTCATATGCGAAAATTTTATTCAATCATTTGTCCACTGAGCCTAAAATGAGCCTCATCACTGAACAATTGGTTACAGTAATAAAAATGTGGTTTAACTTCCGGTTGTATTTTTTGAACGAATCTAGGGTGCATCATCATAGACCGAACTATTCCGGACTGAAGTGGCGCAATTGTTAATTTAAACAAATCTAAAAAACACGATGTAATAATCCAAGGCTCTACCAAACAATCCAATTGGATTATTTAACTTAAAATTGATTTTGACGAGTTCAGCTTGTTATCCTCCCATACACTTCCGCGGAGCACTTAAATATGACGTTGAATTCAAACTTTAACAAGTTCGATAAGCGTATCACCACTCGTTACTTATCGCTCGATTTATCAGCAGCTATAGATAGTCTATCGTTTGAAAAGTGAAGAATGTCATGTAGCCAAAGTGATGGTCTTAATTTTGAAAGATAACATCCAAAGGCGATACCAAACTAAACTACTACCTGGCAGTACTCACTCGGACACAGCGTCAACGTCAGCGAAGCTGCAGCTGCAGCAGTCAATCGTTGTCATCAATGTGATGGCCTGTGATCTGAAATACAAAACAAAAATACACTTTTATTTATTTATTTATTTATTTTAAAATGATTTTAATTGTAGGTTCTTAGGCGTTTAGTGTTGTTGTGTGTGTGTGGTTTGTTTTAAATGCCGTCCCCCCAACTGTCTGTTTTATGGGGGTCTTTAGTCTTTGGGTACATTTTTCTTTTTTTATTTCTGTGTCGCTTTTCGGTTATAAATCCCTAAAAAGGGTTTCCTTTCCACCAGACATAAAATATTGATGAGGTCTTGGTTTTCCATTGACACATTTTATGTAGGCTGTTGAAGAGTTGATTCTGTTGATTTTTTGTGTGTGGATTTCAAAGCGATGGCGATGGCCAAGCAGCCAGTCAAAAGAAAACCTTATTTGCTTATTGCCCGGATGTTGGTGTGAATTTGAAAAAAAAAAAGACAGAACCCAACACACTCACATAAAACCGATACTTTGGGTGTTAAGACATTCTTTTTCCATTCCCCAAATCTCGAGAAATGGAGGTGTGCAAACGCGGATATCAGTTTACTCAAAAGAACTTTTAGCCGCCTTGTGCCGCCAAGCTGGCTGGCTGGTTAGCCGCCCGTTCCAAGTGGTAGAAAAACAAAAAACGAGCAAAACAACAATTTTAATGATAAATTATATAAAACAACGACAGTGTTGTTATTTGCTTTTTTTTCTCTCATTTTGGAGGATCAAGTCTGAAACTGGTATATTTGATGATGTGAACTTTGCATGGCATCCACCAAATGGTAGGGACGTCCTCGTTTTTCCATGGATGGTCAAAGGAACGAATGAACGAACTGTGAAGTGATCATCAACGTATCTCAAGTTGAGCGACTCATCAGCAGTGCACATTGATAAAACGATGGATTGTTTAATTGCCTTTGAAAGATAACTATGCAGAGTATTCAGTGTGATACGAGGGTGCAGTGAATGGTTTCCTGTTAATAAAATAACATGATAGACAGTATAAATCGTTGGTGTTTTGATATTTTGAGAATATTGATATAAATAAAGTGGAGCAAATATGCAGTAACCAACTGAAAGAGGAAATTTATACTATTTATAACGTAAGTGTTGGAATTCAGTATGCTAATACATAATCGCAGGAATATTATCGAAGAAAACAATGCCAACTTGAAGATATTCTCTCGTTTTTATAAATTTTTTCGTGTCAATAAAAATTTTTGTTTTTGAAAAAATCAATTCTCTTTTAATTTGTCGGTTCGCAGAAGTCCGGTCGGTATACATGTGAAAGTTCGCAGCAGGATATTTTTTAATGTAAAACAAGTAAAAACCGCGTTAAGTTCGGCCGGGCCGAACTTTATATACCCACCATTGATTGCATTCCACAGAGGATGTCGATGTTTTCGTTGAAGTACAGGAAAATATAATTTTTTTATATAGCCAAATCAAAACAAATACAAATATTAAACAAATAATTGTATAAATAAATATAATATTTTAATTATTTCAAACCACGCTTATAAGGCAAGGCTACCAATACGTCAATTCAAAAAATAATTATTCTTCTATTTAAATATCATAAATATTGGTAGATAGCGGGTGCTACATTTGGTTGTATTTCCATTCTATTTTAATTCCAAAAACACAAATTTTGAAAATTCATTATCAGACGTACATAGTGCAAAATAACCTTACTTCATGATTCAACAAATTTTTGCCGTAAAAGAAAAAGTACGAATTTAAAAAAATATATATTTTGCTTGTCTATGCAGTCAGAGGAATGTATACACCGAATTTCATGATTCCAGCTGCGGCCATTTGGTTGGTACCATTTTTACCCCCTTAAGAGTACGACTATCTAAAATCTCTTTATTTGACGTTTCTAACCAATTAGAATTTCATCATTCTAGCTGTAGTCGTTTAGTTAGTACTATTTTTATCCCTCTGTACTATTTGTATCCCTTGAAAGTACGAATTTCGAATTCCTTTTTCCCATTTTGTCTCCAAAAAGTACGAATTTCGAAAAATCCGTGTATTTTCCGTGTCTACGCAGTTAGAGGAATGTATACTCCGAATTTCATGACTCTAGTCATTTGTTGGTCATTTGGTTGGTACTATTTGTACCCCCTTTTTCATTTTAACACCAAGAACTACGAATATCGAAAAATCCGTACAGAGGAATGTATACATCGAATTTCATTATTCTAGGTGTAGCCGTTTGGTTGGTACCATTTTTATCCCTCTGTACCCATTGTATCCCTTGAAAGTACGAAATTGGAAAAAACCTTTTATTTTACATGTCTACGCAGTCAGAGGAATGTATACTCCGAATTTCATGACTCTAGTCATTTGTTGGTCATTTGGTTGGTACTATTTTTATCCCCTTTTTCCATTTTGACCCCAAAAAGTGCGAATTTCGAAAAATACGTTTATTTTCCGTGTCTACACTGTGAGAGGAATGTATACTAAAAATTTCATGACTCTAGCTGCGGTCATTTGATTGGTACTATTTTTATCCCCTTTTTTATTTTAACCCCAAAAGTAAGAATTTTGAAAAATCCGTGTATTTTACTTGTCTATACAATCAGAGGAATGTATACACCGAATTTCATTATTCTAGGTACAGCCGTTTGGTTGGTACCATTTTTATCCTTCTATTCCCATTTTATCCCTTAAAAGTACGAATTATGTATCTACTCAATTAGAGGAATTCGGCGTGTTTCTAGCTGTTGTCTGTTTAATATGTACCATTTTTATCCCTTTTTCCCCCTACAAATAAGAATCACTTTATGGTGCACGTTTTTGCTGTAGGGGGAATGCGCATACCAAATATCAAGCAAATATAAACAGACATATTCAAAAACATGCTTAAATGTTAGGGATTATTATGGGTATTTTTAGTCCTTGTGAGGGAAAAATTTTTCCCTTTGGGCCGATTTCGTCCCATTTCAATCCCAACCGATCTACGACTATAAGACGCATTTATGGAAAATTTTAACGTTCTAGCTCCTTTCGTTTAGATGCCAGCGTGCTTTCAACAGACGGAGGGACGGACATGGCTAGATCGTCTTAGAATTTTATGACGATCAAGAATAAATATACTTTATAGGGTCCCAGGTCGATATTTTAAGGTGTTACAAACGGAATGACAAAGTTAGTATACCCTCATCCCGGAGGTGGAGGGTATAAAAACTTTCCAGCTAGACCTTTAAACCACAAATCTCTAAAAAAAAGAATTAGTAGTTATTGCGGAGTATTATCGCCTGTTGCAAAGGCTCTGTTCAAATAGCAAAGAGTGGATTGCTGTTTTTATTAACACAATTGTATAATACAATAAATTAACGGGTATAATTATTATACATTATAATTCTCACTTTTCAAATTTCTACACAGTGACGATATTTACTTTAAAAAGTAATTTATTACGGATTTATTAATTCATTTGCACTTTTTTATAGTAAATAGCAACAAAATCCTATTTACTATAAAAAAGTGCAAATGGTTTAATAAATCCGTAATAAATTACTTTTTAAAGTAAATATCGTCACTGTGTAGAAATTCAAAAAATGTGAATAATTATATTTTCTGGAAATCACTGTCTTACGGTTTCTTCTAACACTTTCGCTTCGTGCGAGATACCATGAATTAGTTTTTTGAAATTGAAAGTAAACCCATTGGGCTACGTTTAGCGAAAAAACAATAGTCCATAAAAAACATTTGTGAAGCCACAATTTTTGACTTTTGTGCAACGGAGATATACGATTGAATCCACATCTTCGATCGCGATGTTGTTTATATTTAGAGGTGTATAATTTTGAGTTCGCATTGATTTGGACTTCTTACAGTTCATTCTCAATCCAACTATATTGACGTTTTCTGCATTTTTGTTCGATATCCGTAAGCCGCTACTATGACTGAACCGAACTTAGAGATAAAATTATATCTCCATACGTACCAAACCGTATGCGATATATGCACATGAATATAACCAAACTAAGTAGGGGCTTTATTTTTTTTAAATTATTATAGAAGACAACAATAACAACATTTTTTATTAAAAATTCTTAGGAGTATTTTACAAAAAGACGCATAAAAATGCTGTTGTCAAAAATTTCGAAGATAGCGTATCGAATCAATCATCGGAATGATTCTCAACTAGAGATGGGCGCGATTCATGTAAGTTGCGTTAATCACGCGTGATCGTGAGCAAAATTTACTTTACACACGTGGACGTGCGTGAACGTTCTGCGTGAGTCACGTGATTTTAGTGGGAGTTGCACAAATTTCTTTTTTATACACTCCACGAGAGTATTATGTCTTTGTGCATTTGTTTGTAACACCCAAAAGGAAGGGAGATAGACCCATTGTTAATTATACCGATCGGCTTAGAATCACTTTCTGAGTCGATTTAGCAATGTCCGTCTGTCCGTCTGTCTGTCTGTCCATTGTTGTAATCACGATACAGGTCGCAATGGTAGCCAGAACCAAGCGAAACTTTGCATAACGAAGTTTTTCGGGACAAGGACGAACGCTATTTAATTTGAAGAAAATCGGTTCAGATTTAGATATAGCCCCCGTACGAATTTCAATCCCGATTTGACCCTTTTCACTCTAGAAACACATATTTCAACAGATTTTCCGCAAAATTGGCAAAACATCTTATAGTTCAACTAGAAACACCTGTAGTAAAACTGTGTTAGATCGGTTCAGATTTATATATAGCTCCCATACAATTTTCGTTCCCAATTTGAATTTTTCTGCTCTAGAATCCACATATTTGAACAGATTTGCTTCAAAATTCGCAAAACACCTTATATTTCAACTGAAAACACCTGTTGTAAAAATGTGTTAGATCGGTTCAGATTTATATATAGCTCCCATACAAATTTCGTTCCCAATTTGAATTTTCCGCTCTAGAATCCACATATTTTATCAGATTTTCTTCAAAATTCGCAAAACATCTTGTATTTAAACTAGGAACACCTATGGTGAAAATGGGTCACATCGGTTCAGATTTACATATAGCTCTCATACAAATTTCGTTCCCCTAGAAACCGCGTATTTTCAGAGAATATCTTAAAATTGAGCATAATACGTTATAGTTCAACTAGAATAACTTATTGTGAAAGTTAGTCACTTCATTTCATGTTTCGATATAGCCCCGATACAAATATTATTCTCGATTTGACAAATTGGACCAGGTCATATTAGCCTGTGATTAGGAAACATAGAAAAAATTTTCCTGTTTTCACTTTTTTACTGAATTGAATTGTATTCCGATAGAAAGTGGAGTGTATCATATAGTCGGCCCCGCCCGACTTTAGCCTTTCCTTACTTGTTTTCATTTTACTTCGTCACATATCACACATATTTTCATTTAGTTTCATGCACACAGAAAACAGATTCATTACCACAACCTAATTTTTTGCCAACCGAATTTTTGTAGTTCTACGTACTATCACAATATTGCATGGGTGATTCCATCCACCGACTTTTAGTTGCAACAATAGCATTTTCAGTACTGCGAACAGAAATTATTTGTTGCAGAGATTTGTATTCGATTATCCTGACCGAAATTCATTACAAAAACATGGTTGTACTACTTTGAATATTTTATTTATTACATTTTAAAATACAGTATAATATAATAACTAATATTTCCATAAAACAAATTTCAAATATGTTATACGAATTTTACATTTAAGATTTGTAATTCAACAATGTCTCCTTAAAACTAACTCTGTAGGAGGAAATGTCTATCGAAGTACCAGGTTTGTATAATTTTAACACGCTAACATTTTCAAATTTGAGAAAAATATGCTCAATTAATCCAAAAACACTACATTTATTTTCAAAATTATCAAACACCACATACATATACCCTACACCACAGGGTATAATGTTTTTGTGCATTTGTTTGTAACACCCACAAGGAAACGAGATAGACCCATCGTTTATTATACCGATCGATTTCGAATCACTTTTTGAGTCGATTTAGCGATGTCCGTCCGTCCGGGTCGAAGTCCAGGTCGCAATTGTGGTTAGAGCTAAATGAAACTTTGCTCCCATACAAATTTTGCTTCCGATTTTACTTTTTCCGCTCTAGAAACCACATATTTCAACAGATTTTCTTCAAATTTAGCAAAACGTCATATATTATAACTAGAAATTGCTCTAGTAAAAATTGGCCAGATCGGTTCAGATTTATATATAGCTCCCATACAAATGTCTCCTCCGATTAGACTCTTTCTCTCTAAAAACCACATATTTTAACAGATCTTCTTCAAATTTGGCAAAACTACTTATATTTCAACTAGAAACAACTCTGTTAAAAATGGGCCAGAGTGGTTCAGATATATATATATAGCTCCAATACAAATTTCGCCACTGAATTGATTATTTCCGCTCTAGAAATAGCATATTTAACATCTATGGCGAAAGTGGGTCACATCGGTTTAGATTTATTTATAGCTCCCATATAAATGACTCCCCCGATTTAATTCTTTCCGCTCTAGAAACCACATATTTAACAGATTGTCATCAAATTTGGGAAAGCGTCTTATATTTCAGAAAACCTATGCTAAAAATGTTTTAGATCGGTTCAGATTTATATATAGCTTCCATTCAAAGTTTGTGTTCAAATTTTCTTACAAATACAAATAAAAGTATGAAATTTGTATATATATACAAGGTTCAAATGTAACGACCTTCTTATACCCTACACCACAGGGTATATTGACTAGGTGTAGGGTATCATATAGTCGGCCACGCCCGACTTTAACCTTCCTTACTTGTTTAAATTGAAGTTTTTCATTTTAATGTCTGAAAAAGTTTTGTAGGTAAAGTCACTGTCCAAAAGTATTGTTGCAGTTTTTAATTCATGTTTGATATTTAAAGATTTTAAAATGTTTATTCTGTTGTTCGAATTATGAGCAGCTTTTCTAAATTGATGTTTATTCTCAAATCTTATTTTTGCTATTTAGCTTTTCTAATCTTTTGGCTTGCAGAATACTATTGTAATGCTTGAGTTTATTGGTACTATATATATGTAATAGTGAGGGTCATATATATGCAAAAAGAAATTTCGATTGCTTGTAACGGGCCATCAACAAAGTATTTCTTATCACATCAACTCAAGCGCATAATAGGAAATTTCGAAAACTTTTAAATCGTTGCAATTTGTAATCCTTTTTAGATTCAACTGTAGAAGAATGATTAATAATAATTAATCTTAAAATTAAGGAGAAAATCAGTTTTTTTCGCTCTCCTGAAAAGTTGTGCTTTTGCTCATAGCGATATATATCGATATATGTAAAAAAATGATAATTTTATTTTTAACTCAAAATTTGCGGAAGCAGCAGTTATCGTTAAAAAAGTAATCACTCAGAATTTTGTTATATTGATATAATATATATATATATATATATATATATATATTAAACGAATTGGTTGGTGCAAGATAATATATTAAATTCGCCACGCAAAAGCATTGTGGGTACATTTTATAAACAATTTTTCACTAATGTTCAACTTTGGCAATGTGTTTATACATTATTTTGCATGGTATTTGTAACATTTGTGAATTCATTTAACGAACACATTTAGTAAGCAGTTTAACGCCACTTTGTTTTTATCCGTTAGTAATTGACTGAGTTATTAAAGTTTTCATTAAAATTAAATTTTTGCACAAATGCAAGTTTTTGTCACTCCACTTTACATCTTTCAATTTTACAAATTGAGGTCCAAAATAATATTTCAAATTCATCAAAACAAATAAAGGGTGATTTTTTAGCTATAATCTTTTTGGCAACACTGTTTTAAACAGCTGACGCGCGTTTCGTGTTTTGTTTCACTGTCAAACATCTTCAGTTTGGCCTATAATTTAACCATGAATCGTCTTACAAACGAACAACGCTTGCAAATTATTGAATTTTATTATAAAAATGCGTGCTCTGTTAAGAAAGTTCATCTACCGAAAAATTGTGTTCAGCGACGAAGCTCATTTTTGGATCAATGGGTACGTAAATAGGCAGAATTGTCGATTTTGGAGTGAATATAAGCCAGAAGCATTGCAAGAGCTACCAATGCATCCAGAAAAAGTCACAGTTTGGTGCGGTTTATGGGCTGGTGGCATCATTGGACCGTACTTCTTCGAAGATGATGCGAATCGTAACGTAACTGTGAATGGTGAGCGCTACCGTGAGATGATATCCAACTTTTTTTTTGCCCAAAATGCAAGAGCTTGACTTGCATGACATGTGGTTTCAACAAGACGGTGCAACATGTCACACAGCACGCGCAACAATGGACTTATTGAGAGGCGAGTTCGGTGAACATTTTATTTCACGTTCGCCTAGATCGTGCGATTTAACGCCTTTAGACTATTTTTTGTGGGGCTATGTTAAAGCTCATGTCTATACAGACAAGCCCGCTTCAATTGACGCATTGGAAGACAACAGTGAAGCAATTATTCGTGAGATACCGGCCGAAATGTTGGAAAGAGTGTGCCAAAAGTGGACTAAGCGGATGGATCATTTAAGGGGCAGTCAAGATCAACATTTCCATGAAATAATCTTCAAACATTAAATTATATGTGCCGTACTATCGATTCAAATAAAGATTTCATGCATTTTTCTGAATTTTATGTGTTTTTTTTTGAAAAACTTTCCTATAGCTTTTAAAAAATCACCCTATAGAAACGATGAAAAATTACTAGATTTGAATTTTTTCAAAAAAAAAAATCCCAGACTTCCCAAAAATGGAGAAAATATGTTCCAAAATTGGGGAAATTTTTCCAAAATGGTCGTCATGCTTTTTAAAAAATATTTTTTGTTCATTTCACAATCCTAATTTAACTTGTCAACCCTTAATAGTTCGAATATCGCAAGATCGAATGCTTGCTACACATGCAACATAATTGGATTTAAAATACTAAAAACTGAATGTAATTACAATTTTGTAACAATATTCTTGTACGACAATATAATGCAACATATATTTTGACACCGAATTTGCTTACAAAGAAGAGGAAGAAAATGACGAAAATAAAAGAAACATTACAAATGCGTAAAGGAGGCGCACCACGCCTGGTTTTAGCGGCCCCCTTCCTCAACCACGAAAATGTCATTGGCATTTAGTTACATTAAGTCACCCCTCCTCCCCCAGTTGTATAATAAATATAATGTCATCATTAATGCAATTAGAAAAAACAACAACAAAAACAATAAACAAACAAATAAAAGCAACAACTAAGCAAAGAAGATTGAAAATGGTTAGAAAGAATTTCCAAGGCATGAACACAACCAGTAACCAATTCCCCATTGTGAGAGAGGTTGGGGGGTTGGTTTACCCCTGTTTTTGGGAAAGCTGCGGAAAATTCCAATTGCATTTTGTTGAAGAAGAGAGACCCGGCTAGGCCGTAGTTTTCCGACATGTTGCACTCGGCACACTGGCTGGTGGCTGGCTGGTCCAAACGAGAGTAAATGAAACAACCATAAGGGTATGAGAATGCGGCAAGCACAGCGGCGACATGCTTTGATAGCTCACTCAGCGCCACAATAGTACTGCAATGCATGCAGGCCAAAGCAACGAGTAACGAGTGCTGTAATTCAAGCCGCGGCCGTCAGCTCAGTATGGTGGCGCTAGTGTAGCTCACACAACTCATCGAATAGGCGTTACCTTTGGGGGTTGCTGAAATGAGAGAAGTGCGCACCACATAACACACACACACAACCCACAACTCGACTAACCCCTCTCGGGCTTTGTGTTGGCGTGGTCCTTCGCTCACATAAACATAAAGTAACGAGTTTTATGATTGATGTGCTGCTGTGCTGTTGTTAGAACGAACCACCAACAACGACCATCGATTTGTTGTGCTTTTGTGTTCGCTTGTCGTTCGGTCTCTTTCTGTTGCAGGTGTAACCTAGCCCATAGTATGGCCTTATCTCTGTGGTGGCTTCGTTTGGGCAAAAACAACACACAAGCCTTTCTTCTTTTTGTTGTTGTCTTACAGTTCGTTACGTTTTGTTTGCTTTATGGCTGTGGCGACGGCGGCGTCGTTGCATAGTGTTTGACTCTTCTGTTGCATGGTTGGCGTTGGTCTCAACCTTGCGACAGCTCGCAACTAGTTTGTGCTCGAACGTTAAATCGCGCGCATCAAGGCAAGAGTAGGCACGCAAAAACAAGTTTGAGTTTTCGAACCGCCGTCGACGAGCAGCAGCGGCAGCCACCAGCAGGAAACCAAATCCAACCAAATCGAACAACAACAAAAACAGAAAAACGTAAACGACGAAATCCCACTACAGAAATCCATGGCAAGACGACGAATTACAAGACGCCGCCAAGCAAGAGCGAACCGAATAGCGAAAGAATAGAATCAAATTGGATTTACGCACACGGTACGCCAACAAACCGTGGACGACGCTCTTCTTATGGGAATCGTACGTACGAAATACCGGAAATCGAACGTAAACTAAGCAACCTCAAACTCACACACACACACGGACACACTCGCACACACACACACCCATTAAACCCGCACGACATTAGTCAAAGGCCAGCCTAGGCCAGGCAACTGGATTGACGCCCGTTTAAACCAATTAAAGTCAAACTCGAAACGCCACGGAAATGCAAAAGAGCCGTCGGTACTTTTGACAAGTGTCCCCGACGTACAAAAACAGAAACTAAAAAAATAATTGAAAAAAGAAAGAATAAATAAACCCAGAGAACGAAACGTGCGGCTACACAATTAAAATAAAATTAAAATATTTATCCCTGACCTTGTCAGTTACGCAAATTCGTTCGTTTGCACCGGGGGTAAATGTGACGGCGTTGCGGTTGTTTATAGCGGTCGTGGTGCTGGCCCGGCAGAAGACCTGCTTTACGTCGTCGTCTTTGTGACCAAAAAAAAAACAGCAACAACACGAAATGACCTTTTAAACGTCAAACAAGTGTCAAGTTATTAGTGCGAGTCGAGTCGAGTCTATTTGCGTTGACGTTTGTGTTGGCGTCTTATTTTTGCTGTCCCGTTTTTCGTCACTTATTTTCTAAGCACTTTGCCTTGCTTTGCTGTGCTTTCTTTTCGCCTACTGTTGTTGTTTTGGTCGCAACAAAACATCACAAATCATCGTATGCAAAACGACAGACAGAACGAACTCTCACAGACACACACACACGCATTCTCACTAACCGTACCGTACCGTCTGTCAGTCACTGTCGAAAGTGACATTTTTGTTTTTGTCGAAAAGTGTCAAATTCCACAAAACACCAACATACACACACACACACACACTTAAAAACACACGAATAATAAAAAATAAACGGGTATTAAAACCCGAATTAATGCGGTGCGGGAAAAAGTTCATAATCACTAAATCGAACTTTAATAGAATTCCATGAAAATTAGAAATTCCTTTTGAGGAAGGAAATGACAAACTTTTTGTTTTTGGGCCAAAGTTTTGACATTTGTTGTGGGTTTGCCATCACAAGCAATGCGAACTTGTCGGTCGAATAATTAACAGTGCAACGTACACACACATCCAACATCCATATGTTGTAATTCAATCGGGGGAAGAAAGAGAGAACGACCACACCATGACATCGTATCAGATCGATTGTGGATATCCGACGGCAAATCAGGTAAGAAATGCACGTGTTTTGTTGAAGAGGGAGAAATGAAAAAAATAAAAAATTGAAAATGAAAATTGGACCCGGAAGAATTTATAGGGTGGGCCACTTAAAACTTTAAACTAGAATCGGTTAGAATGCGTTCATTTCCAATTGTTATTGAGAAAATAAAAAAAAGGAATGGATGCCAGGAATTTATAATATTAATTTAATAAATAAAAAATTAAATTCATTTCAAAAGCTGGTTTTCTAATAAGGTTTGCGGGGAATTTCCCCAATGTTGGAGATTTTATGATACATTAACATCCGTTTTCATGTAACTCCGTTAGAGTTAACCAAGAGTTATGCATAGATGTTATGTTAAAGATGTCACTTTTCACAGACATCTATAACTCTCGTTTAATCATTTATGTCAACGAAGCTAAAATAGAGACATGGTAATTTTGTGTGGATTTTGTAAGAAATATTGATGATTTTTGGGATGATATTCTAAGTATTTTTAAATATATCTAATATTTATTGAAATAAAAGGTGATTATCTTTTTGGCAACACTAATAAATCATAATAAGACTATTAGAGCGGCCCAAAAAATTAAAAACGTTCGTTTTCGGGTTTCAACAAAAAAGAGAATAGCAATTGCGTTTTTAATGAAACATTGTGCTGTTAATATTCCACACAAAGTTTATATTTTCAAATTTGATTTTTTGCGAATTTTTTATTTTGTCTAAAATGAGACATTTTAAGTACAAACTTGTTCGAAAGATTTCTGCAATATAGCGATAATTTTGTTAACAATAAAAAATAATGTTAAAATAAGCTAATATTTGATTTTAAATTTTACACATTTACACCTTAGCGACTGTAGTAGACGAGAAATAATTTTTAAAAATATGTTTTTTTAATCATTTTACAGAAAAAGGTTTTTCAAATGACCATTATTTTCTATTAAAAAATCAAGCAAAATATTTTTCCATCTTTTATGGATATTTTGTGCCAATAAAAACGATTTTTTATTGGCACGAAATATAATAGTTCAACATAATAATAGTTCAAATATTAAAGATACATTCGACGAAAATGAATTTTGATTTTTAGTAAAAACAAGTAAGGAAGGTTAAAGTCGGGAGTGGTCAACTATATGATAGCATACACCCTGTGGTGTAGTTTATAAAAGGTCGTTACATTTGAACCGTATAATAAACAATACAGCTATAAGAGTAGAATATACTATAAATTTCATACTTCAAACTGTACTTGTAAGAAAATTTGAACACAAACTTTGA
Organism: Polietes domitor; assembly: GCA_947397865.1. Classification (NCBI taxonomy): domain Eukaryota; kingdom Metazoa; phylum Arthropoda; class Insecta; order Diptera; family Muscidae; genus Polietes; species Polietes domitor. The sequence goes on from OX377621.1 coordinate 50,676,375, forward strand.
ATGGGAGCTATATATAAATATATGAACCGGCCAGATCGGTTCATTTTCAGCATAGGTTGAAATTAGGGTGTGCATATTTTCTGTTTCCCGTATCCCGGGAAATTTGTTCGGGATTCCCGCGGGAATTCAGCAGAAAGTTTTAGCTAAAGGGTGATTTTTTAGCTATTATCTTTTAGACAACACTGGTTTAAACAGCTGACGCACGTTTCGTGTTTTGTTTCACTGTCAAACATCTTCAGTTTGGTCTATAATTTAACCATGAATCGTCTTACAAACGAACTTTATTATCAAAATGCGTGCTCTGTTAAGAAAGTTCATCGCGCGCTTCCATTTTATGATCAGTTTAATCGACCCACTGAAGCGGCTATTCGAGCTATTGTGACTAAATTTCGCACCAAATTTTCATTGTTGGACATTAAACCACCAACACGCTTACGTAGAGTGCGCAGAAAATATCGCAGCTGTATCGGCCAGTGTTAATGATGACCATCAATTATTGATTCGTCGCCGTTCGCAGCAATTGGGCCTCTGTTGCTCAAAAACGTGGAAATGCCAAAATTGGACTAAGCGGATGGGCCATTTGAGGCTCAGACAAGGTCAACATTCGCATGAAATAATCTTCAAACATTAAATTATACGGACCGTACTATCTATTCAAATAAATATTTCATGCATTTTTCTGAATTTTATGTGTTTTTTTGAAAAACTTTCCTATAGCTTTTAAAAAATCACCCTTTATAATCATTAACGAAGTATCTGCGATAATTAATGTATGGATTCAACAACTATTAGGCTAGTCATTGAATCTCATATATGGGTATTTCCACAGAAAGGACAACCAAAATTGAATATCGCCGTTTTCATGAACTTTTTGCTCTAAAATATATTTATATATTATGATGATTTAATAGTAAGTACGAAAATGTTGGCAATTAATGCAATTTGTTGTTGAAATTGTTTGAACTACAGGGTTTTCCTACAAGAGGTGTTATTTTGGTATTCAAAGAAAAAAATGCCACTTTTTGAGATAATGATCGGATGTTTATTTCATAATAAAGAGGAAGGAATACCGTTAATAATGAACACCATCAGCCAAATGGCCACAACGACCACACTTACAGGACCATAACCAAATCGCAAAGTGGCTGTCCTATGTCCTCGATAGCCTCACAAATTCTATTTTTGAGGTCTTGAATCGACGCTGGGCAGTTGGCGTAGACCTTATCTTCCACGTGGCCCCAAAGGTGATCGAGATCACAAAATCTCGGTGGCCAATTGTGATCACCTCTTCGAGAGATAATTTTTCCCGTAAAAGAGCAATGGTTTTGTTGCTTGTTGAAAGTAAACGTTGTCCAGATCAATACCATCCAACTCCGGCCATAAAAAATCATTAATCATCTCTCGATAGCGCAATCCATTCACCGTAGCTGTTGATCCAACCTCATTTTCGAAAAAGTGAGGTCTAATGACCCCGCCGAACAATAAACCTCACCAAACAGTCACACGATGAGGATGGAGAGGTTTCTCAACAATAACTCTTGGGTTTTCCGAGCCCCAGATGCGACAATTTTGCTTGTTGACGTAGCCACCGAGGTTGAAATGGTTCTCATCAGTCAAAATGATTTTTCGATGGAATTCTGGATCATTTTCTTTCATGAATTTTAATAATTTCAATGCGTTGTTGAATCGTATATCGTTCCATTTTTAGTAATGGCGTAGTTTCTACTTGTCAAATGTCAAAGAATAAAAACTTCAAAAGTCGCAGCGGGTGAAATGGGACAAAAGGGATAAAAATGGTACCAATAATACTACAACAGCTAGAAACATGAAATTCGGTGTGTACGTCCCTATAATTACGTAGACACGTAAAATAGACAGATTTTTCGAAATTTGTACTTTAAAGGGATACAATTGGAAAAGAGGGATAAAAATGGTACCAACCAAACCGCTGAACTTAAAATCATGAAATTCGGTGTATGCTTTTATCTGACTGCGTAGACGCGAAACATAAAGGATTTCTTTCGAAATTTGTACTCTTAGGCGGAAAATGTGGCGAAAGAGAAATTCGATGTGTACATTGCTGTGTAGACACGAAAAATAAAGATATCTTTCGATATTCGTACCTTTAGGATCAAAACGGGATAAAATTGGTACCAAGCAAACGGATGTAGCTAGAATCATGAAATTAAATGCGTTCATTCCAAAATGGGAGAAATCGGCCCTGAGGAAAAATGTTTCTTTCTCCCTAATGACGACTGACAATACACCTAATATTTAGAGTACATTCTTAAAGATTGCTAACTCATGTCCAATTTTTGAGTACAATTGGAGTAATATATCTATAGCAGTAGACTATTAATATTATAACAATGAAGCAATGAGATTTATTTCAAACAGTGCGCATAAGTATGCCTTATAGTTTTATATAGTAAACAAATATAGTAATGCGCATTAAAAATATCACAATTTTCAAAATATGTTACTTCACTTCTATGTAAAGTCGACAGCCTCTAATCTACCGGTAATACTAAGGAATGTACTCCGTGGTGGAGGGTATATAAGATTCGGCCCGGCCGAACTTAAAGCCTTTATACTTGTTTTCCTTTAAATACATTATATATTAGCTGTGCTTGTGCTCTACTTTATATTATATTTTAGGCTTAATTTTAAATTATACAAATTGAATTGTATTGCCATATATTACTGGGACTAATTTGATCCAATCGGCTTAAAGTCTAAACTTCTCTATAGCGTAACGTAGACTGGCAATTTTATATGTTATTGAGAAAATTCGTCATAGAGAGATATTTTATTGTGGGAAATTATAAGTGTCTCTTTAAAAATGATTCGTCAAAATAAACCTGAGTAGCATCGAACTGCGTCGTCAGAGTTTGGTCTCATTTCTGTTTCACACGTACAAAGAGAATTTCCCTCTTTCAGTTGATCAATACTTTCACAATGGTTTTTTTCTGCCTTAATTCTATTAATTCCAAAATTAGAGTAAACGATTTCAGTTCTATAAGTTAAACAAGCAAATTTCCTTAGAATCAAAATTACACATTTATAAACATTATAAATCTAGAAGTAGAATGTCTACAAGGAAGATCTTTGGTCGTAGAGTCAACTGCAATAAGAACAAGTAGTCAGAATGCCACAGATTTAAAATTTAAGCAATTTACTAAAGTAAGTAGAGAATTATCTTATCTTATTTTATTAAAAATTTAATGTTTCGTTTTTTTAATAAATAAGAATATTTCACAATAAAAATTAAGTTTCGCCTAAATATCTATTCTAAAAATTATGAATTTTCCCAGAGAAATATACTTCAGCAACCCATATGTGAGAAAAGGTTATTCGATTTGTGTCGTGCTGTAAAAAATTTTACGGAAATTTTAATTTAGCAACCCGAAAAAGCCTTGGTTTCGTCCAAAATTTCCAATTCGTTGCAGACGAACAAAAGTAGAAAATGCACATGTAGTGTTTGAAATTGGATCTATTAGAAGTTTGGATATATTCGAAATGAATCGTGGTCTAGCAAAATTTTCCTCAAGATATTGTTAGAATAGTTAAACTACAAAGTAAATAAATATTAAAATTAAAAAATAAATTACGCGGCGACAATAATTAATTAATCCATAACATAATTAATTAATAACAACCAAATGAATTTATTTAAATTTAAATTAAATTTAAATAGATTAATTAATTTAAATAGATTTAAATTTTTTGCTGTTTCATTCACATAACATGTGTTGTCTTATTATTTCTTAAGATGTTTGAATTTTGGCCAAAATAAAATTATATTTTCTATGGTAGACCAAACAATGAAATTATTGCATTCTGCTAAACGATTCGTCAATATTTGTTGACTTCTTCAGGGGAATTCTTAAAATGTATTAAAATATGATACGTTGAACAAAACTTTATACATTAAACACATAGAATAACATAACATAAAAATAATATCACAAAACGTTTACTGATAAGAAAGTCACTATGTAGAAATACTGTGATTGCGCGAAATTTCATTCTACAAGTTGGAATGACTAACATAAAGGTTTTTGCTTTTCAGTGTTAGATACGATCTATACAGTGTAGTAAAATCATAAAATTTGCCATGAAATCATTCTCCAGGATTGTTTGTACACATTTTTTTATTGTTATGTATGGCAAATTGGGAATTTTATTGAAGTTTATTTTAGATTATTTTGTGGTAGCTGTCAAAAAGTTAGTCAGTCTGTATAACTTAGACCACAAGTGGTCCATTGTGATCCTCGGACTTTTAAGTCCTTCATCGGAATCAATTCAATTCATTTATTCATCCAATATATTATAGTTATACAGAGAGTATGTACAAACATTTTATGGGATATATTGATATGATATTACAAAAAATTATGCTTAAATCTATAGAGATTTCAGCCCTAATATTTTTTCAGAACACTCCTACCCTGCAACCCTTAAGGCGGCCCCATACATTTGCCTATTTTTTATATTTTTTATGAAAGAAAGGCCCAAAACTGTCCCGCTGTAGACCCTAGAGGGGAGTAGTGTAAGACTGACCTCAATTAATATTGCCTCCTCAACATTGTCCCTAAACATACCTTCTCCACGTTTCACCAGACACTTTATAGTGTCCAAGTCGCCCAAATCTTCCGATAAAGCTGAACCCAGTGCCACTAAACGTCATAGCGTGGCAGAGGGTGAGAGGCTATTAGAAGCTCTCCATCTCCTTCTCACCCTCACAGCTTCTACAAAACTCGTTTGTCTCGGATGTGTGCCTTTTACACATTGTCCCATTAATACTGAGATCAAGATAGAAAATTGAAATGGTTCAAGTGAAAGAAAGAATCTCAATATATTCGTATCATCCCAGCAAAAACTTGGTAATGACACCTCATTATTTTTAGCATTATCTAGTAATGACAGCTCGTTACGCCCTGCAATATTTTGAAGTGTGAAATAATTACTTCCTTATAATGGTTTAAATAAGTAGTTATTGGTAAGCTAAATGTCATAGAACTTCAGATTTTAAAAATAAATTTTCTACATTTTTATGGTGAGACAGAGAATAGCAGTGCTGTTGTTATTGCAGCTTAGTTATTCAGGCTTAAAGAAAAACAGCCCTAAATTCTGTATACAGATTGTTAACAAGTCGATACAAAATATATAATTTAATAATAATAATTAAGCCCATTATTGGTAATACAATATTTGACTAGTTATCAATAATGACTTATTTTACGGATCCGAAAAATAAATAGTGAAGGTTTTTGGTTTTGCCTTATTCCCCACTTTACTTGGTAATGAGAGTTTTTGCTGGGATACTTGGGCCAGACCACTTTCGCTATTCAGCACGCGCCTAGGTCTGCCACACCTGCAGGGCCATTAAAGAAACCTGAAATCAGTGTCACCAAACGTCTTCTAGCCATAACCGAACATAGACAAAGAATTCGTTCGACGCTCCAATCCCTCATCCTTATAGTTTCAACAAAAGTCCCTTGACTCGATTCCCAACCTCTCTGCCTATTTTGTAGTGTCCCGTAAATACTGAAATCATCGTAGACAATTGATATCTTTCAAGTGAAAGGAGGTGGCTAGACATCCATCTCCTGAAGAGATGCGCCACAGTCTTTGGTTATTCCTGAATTGCATGGATAATTCCTATATATCAATAAACCCAGAAGAGTGTGGGTAGTATTTCTAAACATCAAACTCAAATGAATAAATGCGAAGTGAAATATATAGATAGCTTTATATAATTGGAAAGTACTGGAATTAAAGGTGAATATCATTTTCGATAAATCGATTAATATCGACTCGCATGCGTCATCTGGTGCTAAAGGCTTCTGTGACAATATTTCGTATATGAGGCAAAGATCAACGTATTTGGGTGATATGTCTGTATTTTGTGGTGGGTATACTTAGTGGATATATCGGCTTATCAGGGTGAATAGACACCGGTTTGTGTCTTGGTTTGGAGTACACCATTATAATGCATGACCAGTTGGCGCATTTCACAATGTCCGACATTCCAATGAAGGTGACTGGCTCCAGCCAACGTGAACCGTCTCCAGGTCCATCTGAGTAATTTGTAATTAATTGTGGATATATCCACGATAGACAGTTGACTAACGCACAAAGATCATCGTATTTTGGTGAGAAGCCACCGGTTTTAGAATTGGCTAAATATGCATGTAGCTTGGCTAATCGTGGTGGGCTTAAATATATTGGCTTATCATGGTGAATAGACACAGGTTTGTGTCTTGGTTTGGATCAATATTCCACAACAGATGGCGCATTTCACAATGTTCGTCATTCCAATGATAATCTCTAGCTAACTTACACAGGCTCCAGGTCAAAACTGAATAATATGTATTGAATTGTGGATAGATTCACGACAGTGACAGTTGACTACCATATAACGACGCGGAATAAACCTATGAACGTATATATACACGCTTCACTTTGGAATTTCCTTCAGAAGTCGTCCCCGTCTTTAAATATTCACACAATCCAAGTATACAATTTCACATAATTACAGTATGTACTCGTACATGCAATACCAAGGATGGCACCCATAGCTCCCTCCAATCATGTCTGCCACCATCTTGTGAATAAGTTTCATTGTCGATGCTGCTGCTGTTGTTGTCATCACTGATGTTGTGGCTCCATACCATAACTAAACATCAATATGTAGTAACCAATTCATTAAATATTTTTCCAACTTGTTTGTCAAGAACACATCATCATCCATCGGTTTTTGCTTTTCTTCTTCCCTGCCAAGCTGCTGCTGTTGCTGATCTCTGTCGTTGCTGGTGCTGTTGACAATAGGTGCTCACTCACGTACATATTGGCGGGCCGGGCCGGCACTCGTGGTCGTGGTTTTGGCCAACATTTGATAATTTCTGTCCATATATCATCACTATAATGATGATCTGTCATAATTCCATCAGGCATATTTTGACAAGCTCGTGCATGGAATAACAAATAGTTGCCAGCAAACAGAAAAAAGAGCAGATCCTATGCCAGCGACATTGGTTGGAAGCCAACAGCATATGAACTTGATCTGTTTCCTGTTCAGTTGGCAGGCTGGCTTGGCTTGGTTTGGCTGTACGGGAATGGCTCCTTATATGCGACATGCGACATGCCAATGATGAGAGTGAGAATACGATCGATTTATATCACACGAATCAATTTAAAACAAACTGCCCAGTAACGACGGCATTCAAAAGCTTTGGGTGGCTGCTGACTGGCTCGACCACTGTTGGCGAGCGCACAGACACGGTCGGCGAAGGAGACGCCAGTGGAGTGCAGCCAAAAGGATGGAAAAGGAGAGGGAATCACGTCTCAATGCTTTAAAGCATGTGATGGGAATTTACATTGACATTTTTCAAATGCATAACGAGAATAGGAATAACGTTCTTGTACGTTTCGTTTTTGTTTGTCGTCTCGTCTGGGAAACGAATGTGTGTGTCGGTGTGTGTGTTTGTGTGCCTGCTGTCGTGGATTTGTCGTTCATGAAAGGCGTCCTCCGTTCTACCAATTTGGGCAACTTGTACGCGTATTTAACATTTATGACCATTTTTTGTTAGCCAAGTCATGTCAAGACATACTCGCTTACATACGTGCGTTATGATGAGATGTTTTGAGGCATACGACTGTATCACAGTGGTATAAAAATAATATTGGTATTATAGAGATGAATTTGTGTTTTCAAACTACTGCAACATCAATTGTATATTAGTTATTGTTATTGCTGAAAATAGTTTAACAAATTCCTTTAAGCTGTTGTTTGTAAATACACTTAGCGTAGAGGTGATGTGGTATGACCACCCAGAACGTGGAACTACCCTCAGTCGCTAGGTCATTTTAAATGCTATCATTTTCAAGACGTAAAGATATTGAAATATATTTCAAAAAAATATTAAAATTTGTAATTCAGTGACGCTTAATGGGAAATCGTTAATCATGTATATTTCTTTCGGGGCGAATCTGGACGCCATACAGTCTCTAATGGCGCAGTTAAGAGATTTCTCGGTCATTTTCATTACCTAGTTCCCTGGAATTGTTTAAAGAAATTGCTCCCAGTTTGACCAATATCTTAAATAGAATTTTTTATAACAGCCAACAGTTATAGCTATCAACACCTTTGAATTTTAAGCGAATACAAAAACAAATGGTTAAATTTAGTGTCAAAACATTCACAAAAGTTTTGTTTCCCCATGAATATCTTAGAAAATCACCTTGAAATGAAATATATGAAACTCCCTGAACTCGACTTTTTTAATACATAATTTTGCAGTTTATGGTTTAACTTTCCTTTAACGTGTAACAATTTTGTAGAAATTTATCTTGAGATAGATAAACCTGAAGACATTCTCTAAAACATGAATATTGAAAAAATGAAAAATACGTCGTCGCCTTATCACGTTTTCCTCTTCTTCTTTACGTTTTTAGATTATTCGGTCTTCAATCCACTTAGTTATATGAAATAAACTTTGAACGTCTCTCTTGCAACTCACTTCTCTGACTTAGCATACTATTGTTAGGAGTCGTCGATATGTTGTTATACCCCCCACCTCCAGGATGTGGGTACATTCACTTTGTCATTCCGTTTGTAACACCTTAAAATATTGATCGGAGACCCCATAAAGTATATATATTCTGTATCCTGTATTACTGGTAAAATTCTAAGACGATTTAGCCATGTCCGTCTATCTGTTGAAAGCACGATAGCAGCCGAACGAAATGAGCTAGGAGGTTGAAATTTTCGTATGTGTCTTATGGTTGTAGATCGGTTGGGATTAAGAGTGGCAGAAATCGGCCCACAGGGAAAACATATTCCCTAACTAGGACTGAAAATACCCCTAATATGTAGACTATTTAAGCATTTTTTTTTTTGAAAATTTCTGATTTTTATACACTTGAAATTTGTTTCGTACCTTCCTCTAGTAACTTGTGAAATGGGGCAAAAGGGATAAAAATGGTACCAATGATGCGACAACAGCTATAAAAATGAAATTCGGTATATACATCACTACAATTACGTAGATACCTAAAATGGACAGATATTTTGAAATTTATACATTAAAGGGATACAATTGAAAAAGAGGGATAAAAATGGTACCAACCAAACCGCTGAAGTTAAAATCATGAAATTCGGCGTATGCCTTTATCTGACTGCGTAGACGCGAAAATGGGGCGAAAGGGATAAAATGGAACCAATTAAAGGGTTGCAGTTAGAATAGTGAAATTCGGTGTATACATCAGAGTAACAAGCCGAGCCATAATTATCGGCGGCGGCGGCGCTGTTCAAAATGGGTCGGCGGCGGCTAATAATTCAATATTCGTTAATATTAGCCAATATTAGCAAATGTTCCCATAATGGCATATAATTATCCCATACAATTTTTTGGGAGTGGTAATCCATTCCCAAAACTTATAATATGGATGAATTTAATAAATATTTTTGCAATGTAAAGCATATTTTACCAGACATCTTGAATATCGTCATCCTACCTACTTTGACACATTAAATAAGCACAATAGAGGAGCTGTTGTTTATTGTTATTTAGAGGAACACGTGGCCACACGTACTGGAATTGACATGTATAAATTCGACTTTCAAATCAAAATACAATCATTCAACCAAATTCAAAGAAAGATCAATATATTTCATAGCAGTAGGTTGTCTAAGTCGACATTTATATTTTCTTTTGTAAGTTTAAGTGGGTTGTCTATTTTGGTAGTAAGATTTGCCTGAATTAGAACTCCGTCAAATTTCGGCGGCGTGGTTGAAGTCGATGAAATCGGCTTAATATCGGTCGGCTTGTATCTGTGGTGTACATTGCTGTGACTGCGTAGGCACGGAAAATAACTATATCTTTCGATATTCGTTCCTTTAGGATCAAAACGATATAAAATTGGTATCTATAGTAGTAGACTATTAATATTATAACAATGAACCAATTAAATTTATTTGAAACAGTGCGCATTAGTATGCCTTATAGTTTGATATAGTAAACAAATATAGTAATGTGCATTAAAAATATCACAATTTTCAGAATATGCTACTTCACTTCTTTGTAAAGTCGACAGCCTCTAATCTACCGGCAATACTGTGGAATGCACTCCGTGGTGGAGGGTATATAAGATTCGACCCGGCCGAACTTAACGCCTTTTTACTTGTTTTTAATTAGCTTTAATCTTATAAAACTTACAGACTTTTAGAAAGTTGTCGGTACTGGACAAAGATTGTGAAGGATTGCAAATGGTAAAATCCTCCCCGCTTTGTCGGGCATTCGAAAAATCCGGTGAAAAACTCTAAGCACAGTATACTCAAAAAAAGTTTTGTGTTCGAGACATAAAAGTTTATTTTTATGTGGATTTATAAAATCAGCAAATATTTTTTTCTTTTAAATAGTGTTAATTTTTGTTGTACAAAAATATCAAGGAAATAGCCTTTAATATTTGTACTCTAATTTTGGAATTATATCGGACCGATCGCACTCGCTTATATGTTCGATTAAAGGCAACTATGACGGTTACAAATAAATAGAAACACTGTTTTAGGAAAACATTTTTAGCTTGTACGAAAAAATCATAAAAAATAGAAAAAAATATTTGCAACATTTTATTATGTACAATAGGCTGGGTCGCGGTCCATACAAATGGAAAAACAATTGCCAATCACCCCACGGAAACAAAGCTTGGATTGTTTAATGATGATTTGCAAAATATTTTGTCCCTAGATCAAGCCGTCTGTGAGCTAAAAGCTCCTGAAAATACACCTAATAATCACGTTTTTTGAATTTTTTTTCAAAATTTTTAATCTGAAATAATAGCAACTTACATATACATATATTTTGATTATTGTCTTAGAGTTACTTATTAGTCGAATTATTGGACCTTTAAGTATTTTTTTGTGTTTTTCATAACATTTTTCATAACATCTCTTACAAAATGTTTCCAAGAAATATGAGTTTTTAGTTGTCACCTTGAAAAACTACAAAAAAATCAATATAAATGTCCAATAATACGACCAATGAGTAATTCTAAGACAAGAATATTTTTTTATTTAATATGCTTCCAAGGGTCTATTAATTAAGAAAACAATTTTGGACAAAAATCCAACATAAAAAAATTTAATGGGATAACATGATTTTTAGTGGTGTTTTAAGGAGCGTTTAGCTCACACATGGATTGACCCAGTGACGAAATATTTTGCAGATCATCATTAAAAAATCCAATCTTCATTTCTGGGGGGTGACCGTAGCAATTTATTTTCGTTACCCATCCTAATGAACAATTTATTTGTAGGATTTTCGTGCTATTTATAAAAAAATCGCAAAATCATAGTTTTTTAATATTTTTTTTAGTGCGAAAAAATTATAAAATGATATACATAGTCCTTCTATAAAATTTTTCTTGCTTAGCGTTATTATACCCTCACTCTACAGAATATGAGGGTATATATCATTTGGGACAGAACATAGTCTAACGCATTGAAAGAGTTACATAGGAACCTATGTATGTTTGGACCAAATCCGTTTCACGACTTTTTAAGGTGTTTGAGCCATGTCCGCCCGTCTGGCTGGCTAGCTGGTGTACACGATAACTCTCGAGAGGAGTTAAGGAATCGATTCAAACTTTGCAGATGGTAATATTTTTCCCAAACTTAGTTTAAGTTCGAAGATGGGCGAAGTTGCCACGCCCCTTCTGGTACCTCCCACACAAATAGCCCATATCCCTATGTTAAATTAAAACCCATATAACTTCCAGACGGATAATCGAAATCAGCTATATTTTGGTATTTGTTATGTTTTTATAATCACTTTAAGTGCGCTAAATACGATAGGTTTTGTCACTCCCCTTTCAGTACTTCCCACACAAATCACGCAAAACTACGTGAAATTAAAGCTGCTATAACTTCTATGCTGATGGTCAGAATACTGTGAAATTTAATATTTAGCAACGCTTTCGTAGTGGTTACATTTTCATGGAATATCATGGAGGTACCTTCTGGTAAATCCCACACAAAGTGGCATAAACTTTGGTTACAATAAAACCGATATAACATCCATACCGGTAGTCAAAATCATTTGCAATTTGATATTGAAAAATACTTTTATAATCACTTTAAACCTAACAAATATTTACGCTTTAGCCACGTCCCTTCTTGTACCTCCCACACAATTGTCTTTATCCTAGGTAATATTAAATCCTTTATAACTTGATCCACTATGACTTGATATTTGATGATGTTTTTACAATTGTTTTATAAATGTGGAAACCGGGACCATGTGAGACGAACTTCCTAGCACCTTCCACTCAAATGCCCTACGTTAAATTTAATTCCCTATTTTTTCCGTATATATGTTCTCTGAGAGTGAGGGTATATATAAGTCGGTTAAGCCGACTGAAGCTTACTTACTTGTTATATGCTTATCAATCATTCCATACCAAACGATTTCTTTGGTAGCATAAATTGCTCACTTTCACCATAGGTGTTACTAGTTGAACTATAATGTGTTTTGCCAAATTTTAAAAACATCAGTAACTAAATATAACATTCACATCCGGAACACCATTTGTATGTTGCCACCGTGGATTTTAAACTTGAAAGAGAAGGTGCTGTGGCAAATTTGAAGAAAATCGTTTAAGATGTGTGCTTTCTAGAGGGAAAAGTCAAATGTAGGGCAAAAATTGTATGGATGCTATATATAAATCTGAACCGATCTGATTCGCTTTCATCAGAGATGTTTCTAATTGAAATATGAGGATTGTGCCAAATTTGAATAAAATCGGTTAATACATGTGTATATTTCTTTAACTGACGTTTTGTATTTCTAATAACTAAATGACAGATTAGACAGCCAACTAAAATTTGTTGGCCAGCAAACTCGATTTCTATTCTGTATGGAAAAAGTACACGATTCAGAAAAGTGCTCCAAATCTAGATAAGCTCGAGATTGGGCCAGTCCGTAAAGTCTATAATATATATGACAGTGGTGGCGTATACGTAGTATTTATTAAGAATAATGTTACTCATTCGCTGAGTTATATGACTGAAGAAAAACGAAATCAATATTATCGATGTTATATTTGTTACAACCATAATAAACTTCAATAATATTGAATAATAGATAAGATAGATCAGTTTAGTACAAAATTGTGAGTTGCTTTCATCGTCCAATGTCTCATGTCCTGAAAAATACAGAATATTTATGTCACATCATGTTATGTCACGCGACGTTGAATAATAAGGCCTAGAAGATAAAAAATAAAAAAACTTTTCAAATCCGCGGCCGAGAATAGTATGTATTATAAGTCCACTTTATATTTAGATAAGTTGCATAAAAAATAGCCGCTTTTCGTAGATTTTTGCACTTTTAATGATGCCGGCAGAACCAACTTTTATTTTTTACACGTGTCGAACGACTTTTTATTATATCTCAATAAGTTTTTAATGGGTCCCAACATTTACACTCAATAAAGAGCTACCAAAACATTATTAAAATTTAAAAAAAAAAACACAAAATTACATCTGATTTGTTTTTTCGAATCGAAGATCTCGACTGTCTCGTGGGTGTCCATGAAAATGCCTGTATAATGTATATTCGGTAGAAACAAATCGATTTAAATGGTAGAATAATTTGAACCATAACTGTATAGCTAAGCAAATTGGAATTGCAGAATCTTACTATGTAATTGAATAATTCCAGCCGCTCGAAAATCACACATTTTTCTTCAGATCATAAAAGGCCACTTCTGGTATAAGTGGATTGGATACTTTCTTTCTGGCTGTCCCGTTTATTAAATTTCGCTAGACTATTATTTGAGCTCAGTGTTTATTTGTTGTTATACTCTTCCCCTTTGAGTTTTAACCACTGTGCAAGCGTCACATTTATTAAATCAATGAGTTTTCGTTATGATTGGATTTTCAATGGACATTGTTGCAAATCGCGCAGCCTCTAGATGGCCGCAACAACTAATTTTGATGGTGGTGCTGCTGATGCTGCCCGCTACTTTGCAATATGACGAAATGTTTATTGTCACTTGTTGTTGCTGCTGCTGATGATGCCCTTCACTTCCTTCTCTAAGATTTTTTGCTGGGCGTTTGTTTCACTAGTGACTTGGTAAGGTTCAATAAATTATTTCAAGTAAAAATTTTGTTTAGGGTTTTTGTAGTTATTCCTTGTGCTGTTGTTATTGTTGTTGTCGTAATACATCGTAAATCATTCATACATTCATTCATCGAAAGAGCGGTGGAAAATGTAACGACGATGATGCCGATGGTGCTGCTGATGATGATGAAGAAGAGGAAAAAGATTATTTATTGTCGTTATCGCAGCATCGGACATGATGCACTCGACGACATTTTTGTGTCGCACTGAAGTTGATCAATGTGGCATGGAGGAACTGTTCATGCGTTCCAGCAATTGTTGCTGTTGGTATGTGAATGATGTTAAATGTTGTGTTGTCGAATCTCTTAAGACCAATAATATGCTGTCGTTGCAGTCACCGATGCTCGAGATGATGACGATGATACTCTTCGCCGTCGTGGTCGTCATTATCATCAGCGTCCTTTGGCTACTCCACCACCATGTCCACCATGATAATGATGGCCATGCCGATGTGCCAATGACGCTGCCGATGATGCGAATGATTCCGATTTCAGTGCTGATAACATATGTGTGTGTGTGTGCTCTGCTAGCTCTGCTCTGTTGCCTTTTATTTATTTATTTATCAATGGCCCGTGTGCCCGAATGGCAGAGTAACGGAGTGGTGGTGTTAATGTTTATTGATGGTTTTTCTTTTGAAAAAAGAGATTTTTAACACTAAAGTAATTAGTTTCGCAATTAATTCACATTAAACGCTAAAGTGGAAAATTACCATCATCTGTTATTAGGCGCTCCTATTTAGTCCTAAACGATCGTCGCTGTTTTGAATACATAATTAATATGGCAGGCCGAAAGGACCTCGGTTAGTAATAACAACTACTTTAAGCGGACTCCCTCGTAAGCTTTAGTCTTTTGGAGAAACTGATCGAGAGGGAATTTAAATGAATTTCGCCGTATATAACAATATACCAAAACTGCAATTTAATGTCACAAAATAAAATAAAAATAAATAAACGACAAATGATTTATTAATAAAATCATAACATTACACTCTTTGTAGACGCAAAATAAAAATACATGATTTTGATTTGAACTGGGATAATGTCCTGGCTCAAGACCATTTTGCATCTAAAGAGTGATTTTTTTGAGGTTAGGATTTTCATGCATTAGTATTTGACAGATCACGTGGGATTTCAGACATGGTGTCAAAGAGAAAGATGCTCAGTATGCTTTGACATTTCATCATGAATCGTCTTACAAACGAACAACGCTTGCAAATTATTGAATTTTATTATCAAAATGCGTGCTCTGTTAAGAAAGTTCATTGCGCGCTTCCATTTTATGGTCAGTTTAATCGACCCGCTGAAGCGGCTATTCGGGCTATTGTGACTAAATTTCGCACCAAATTTACATTATTGGACATTAAACCACCAACACGCTTACGTAGAGTGCGAACTGAAGAAAATATCGCAGCTGTATCGGCCAGTGTTAATGATGACCACCAATTTTCGATTCGTCGCCGTTCGCACCAATTGGGTCTCTGTTACTCAAAAACGTGGAAATGCCAAAATTGGACTAAGCGGATGGACCACCTAAGACGCAGCCGCGGTCAACATTTAAATGAAATTATTTTCAAAAAGTAAATGTCATGGACCAATCTAACGTTTCAAATAAAGAACCGATGAGATTTTGCAAATTTTATGCGTTTTTTTTTTAAAAAAAGTTATCAAGCTCTTAAAAAATCACCCTATATATTTAATAGAATGTAAATTTATTTACAAATGGCATGGTGACATTTATTACTTGGCTGCAGACTACCACGATCATGATTTCGACCATGTCAAAAGTCTTTTCAAGTGGCTTCGCAGCGACTTTTCAACATCAAACCCGGCACAACTCACTTGCCGAATTTACAAACGAAAAAACGGCAGAGGTATAGCTGGGTATAACTATACCTGCATATACACATGCTTACATATGCAACTCAATGAGATGCTTGTAAAATGGCATGTGTGCTTTATTACTTGGTGCGATTTTTTAAACGCAAATTCGGCAAGTGAGTTGTGCTTCTCGTTCGTTTGTGAGAATCATCTCCTTATAGAGGCCGGGTTTGATGTTGAAAAGTCGCTGCGAAGCCACTTGAAAAGACTTTTGTCATGTTCGAAATCATGATCGTGGTAGTCTGCAGCCAAGTAATAAATGTCACCATGCCATTTGTAAATAAATTTGTATTCTATTAAATATAGATGCAAAATGGTCTTGAGCCAGGACAATAGGGCCGGGATAACAAGCTGCAATAACAAAAACTTTAATAAAAATTTAATTTTTCGTTCAAAATAAAAAATTATTTTTTCACATTGTCGCCAACTAAAGAGTGATTTTTTTGAGGTTAGGATTTTCATGCATTAGTATTTGACAGATCACGTGGGATTTCAGACATGGTGTCAAAGAGAAAGATGCTCAGTATGCTTTGACATTTCATCATGAATCGTCTTACAAACGAACAACGCTTGCAAATTATTGAATTTTATTATCAAAATGCGTGCTCTGTTAAGAAAGTTCATTGCGCGCTTCCATTTTATGGTCAGTTTAATCGACCCACTGAAGCGGCTATTCGGGCTATTGTGACTAAATTTCGCACCAAATTTACATTGTTGGACATTAAACCACCAACACGCTTACGTAGAGTGCGAACTGAAGAAAATATCGCAGCTGTATCGGCCAGTGTTAATGATGACCACCAATTTTCGATTCGTCGCCGTTCGCACCAATTGGGTCTCTGTTACTCAAAAACGTGGAAATGCCAAAATTGGACTAAGCGGATGGACCACCTAAGACGCAGCCGCGGTCAACATTTAAATGAAATTATCTTCAAAAAGTAAATGTCATGGACCAATCTAACGTTTCAAATAAAGAACCGATGAGATTTTGCAAATTTTATGAGTTTTTTAAAAAAAAAAGTTATCAAGCTCTTAAAAAATCACCCTTTACAATATAAATATATGTAGCAAAAGAAATTTTCAAAAAAATATTTTGTGTCGACTTTATTGGACTTAGCCTCGATATCCATCATTTTGACTTACACTGGATAATTATCCAGGCTAAGTCAAACATTTTTAACACAAAATTATTTTTTCAAAATTTGTTTTCGCACACACATTGACATTGCTTTTGGCGACAATTTTAAAAAAGAATTTTTTATTTTGAGTGAAATTTTAACATTTTATTTAGATTTTTATTATCACAGCTTAGTTATCCAGTCTTAAAGAAAAACCAGCCATAATATCACAGTTCAAATCAAATATCGATTACATACCAAAACAAATACAAACGAAAAAACTAAACAAAATATATGATTTTTTTATTTTTTAATAATAACGCGAAAGAACTCTTTACAAATTAAATAAACTAATATTTTATTTTATTTTGTAATAGTTGGAGATAATCTATGGATATGTGTAAAAGTTACGGTCCTTTTTGTCGTAACTTCTACATATATCCAGAGATTTTTTACATTGTTTTCTGCGTTAAAATGTAGCTTTTAAAATTATAACTATGTCTTTTTACCACAATGAGAGTAAAAATATTAGAGGTATTGATAAACTAATAAAAACGCCCCTTCTGGTACCTCACACACAACTGTCCCATATTCTAATGTTAAATTAAAACCAATATAACTTCCACACGGATATTCAAAATAAGCCAAATGTTCGTATTTGATAACGTTTTTTTTTTAGTTTTTGCCACGCCCCTTCTACAAACTCCTACACAAATAACCCTAACTTCCGTAAAATTAAAGTTGTTGTATATTCTATACGGATGAACGAAATACTTTGAAATTTTATATTTGTCAAAGCTTTTATAGAAGTTGCATTCACATGGAATATGAGCGACTATTGTCACCTGATACCTCCCACACAATTTTCTCTATCCAGGTAAAATTAAATCTTCCATAACTTTTATACGGCTACATGGAATCCACTACGGCTTCATACTGATCATGTTTTTCCAAATGTTTTATAAATGTGTGTCACGAACCTCCTTGTACCTTCCACACAAATTATTCTGCCCTAAGTAAATTTGAATTCCTTATAACTTCCGTATATATGTTTTCTAAGAGTGAGTGTATATATAAGTCGATTTAGCCGACTGAGTATTTGAAAAATATTACCATGTATATTTTTCCCAAACTTAGTTTATGGCTCTAGTACCTCCCACACAAATCACACTAACCTACGTAAAACGTTATAACTTATACGAGTGTTCGGAATACTCTCAAATTTGACATTCGGCAATATTTTTATAGACGTCACATTAACTTGCAATATGGGCGATATTGCCACACCCGTTCTGGTACCTCTCACGAAAATTGGCAAAAAGCTTTGGTCAAAATAAAACTAATATAAATTACATTTGTATTGGTGAAATCAGTTGCAATTTGATATTTGAAAAAGTTTCTATAACGACTTGAAACGTATAAAACGTATTCTTTTGCCACGTCCCTTCTAGTACCTTCCACACAATTCTCCATATCCCAAGTAGAATTAAATCCTTACTTACTCTCCTATACTGGTGCCTGAAATCCACTATGACTTGCTATTTGATCATGTTTTTAGAATTGTTCCATACAAATTATCCGGCCCTAAGTATAATTTAAGTTCTTATAACTTCCAGATATATATTCTCTGAGAGTGAGGGTATATATAAGTCGGTTTAGCCGACTGACAGTTACTTACTGTACATTATTTAATTATATATTGTTAATTATATATTATATATTATATATTATATATTATATATTATATATTATATATTATATATTATATATTATATATTATATATTATATATTATATATTATATATTATATATTATATATTATATATTATATATTATATATTGTATATTATATATTATATATTATTTAAGTATATAACACCAATCAGTACAATAGCTTGATTTCAGACTTTTCCATTTGAATATTAAATTTTTTGTTTTCTTGTTTCTCCGCATCACGTTTATACACTTCAGTATAACCAAGTATCTATTAAAAGCACATCATTTGTATACAATTTTTTCTTTAGTTTTGATACTGCTAAAATATAGTTGTAAAAAGCAAAAAATATTTAATTTAATCGACTTTCAGTTAGTATGATAGTCGAACAAGCTAAATAATAATAAATAAATTTTGTAAACATATTTTCTATTTATTCCGATATTCTCTCGAAAAATTCTCGGCGAAAAATCAAGGTTAAAAATAAAAAATATTTTTTTATTTAGAATCCCAACATAATTTAAATCAAATTGGTCTCAGCTTTAGAATAGTTTAGCGGTAAAATAGTGTTGTGTTACGAATGTTTTCCAATAAAGATGAAATATAAATTTGTTTGAAAGTGGGTACAGTACGTGAGACATACTGTAGATAACTTAAATGAAGCAAAAATAATATTCTTTGGAACATGGCAAGTTTGTAACAAGATCTTAGATTTAATAGTATTAGTCAGCATGTACATGAAGAATAATCGTCGCATAACTATTCGACATATACAATGATTTGATTTGTCCAGTTCATGATGGAAAAATACAGCAACAGTTGCTTCTGACTGATTTGTAGCTTCCATATATAAAGGGTGATTTTTTAGCTATTATCTTTTTGGCAACACTGGTTTAAACAGCTGACGCACGTTTCGTGTTTTGTTTCACTGTCAAATGTTCAGTTTGGTCTATAATTTAATAATGATAAGTCTTACAAACGAACAAAGCTTGCAAATTATTGAATTTTATTATCAAAATGCGTGCTCTGTTACGAAAGTTCATCGCGCGCTTCCATTTTATGGTCAGTTTAATCGACCCACTGAAGCGGCTATTTGGGCTATTGTGACTAAATTTCGCACCAAATTTACATTGTTGGACATTAAACCACCAACACGCTTACGTAGAGTGCGAACTGATGAAAATATCGCAGCTGTATCGGCCTGTGTTAATGATGACCATCAATTATTGATTCGTCGCCGTTCGCAGCAATTGGGCCTCTGTTACTCAAAAACGTGGAAATGCCAAAATTGGACTAAGCGGAAGGACCATTTGAGGCACAGTCAAGGTCAACATTTGCATGAAATAATGTTCAAACATTAAATTATATGGACCGTACTATCGATTCAAATAAAGATTTCATGAATTTTTCTCAATTTTATGTGTTTTTTTTTTTTGAAAAACTTTCCTATAGCTTTTAAATAATCACCCTTTATATGGTCAGAGGAATTTACATACCAAATTTCACGTTTCTAGCTGTAATACTTTAGTTGGTACCATTTTTATCCCTTTTTGTCCCGCTCGCCACTTAAAAGTACAAATTTCGAAAAATCCCTATTTGTAGCTCGTCTGCATGGTCATTGCAAGGAACTCACCGAATTTCATGTTTATAGCTACTGCCGTTTAGTTAGGACGAAGGTTCGATGTTTATTCCTTTTTGGGCCATTTTACCCCCTAAAAGTACGAATTTCGTAATTTAGGTGACCATTTTACCCCCTAAAAGTACGAATTTCGTAAAACCCTTTCTTAGGGTTTAAGGTTCCCTTTGGTGCCGTGTGGCCGCTACCAAAATTTTGCCATTATTCAACGTATCGGCCATATCTTGCAGAAATGCACGGCTAACTTTTGTGTCGTTCTAATATAAAGGGTGATTTTTTAAGAGCTTGATAACTTTTAAAAAAAAAAAAACGCATAAAATTTGCAAAATCTCATCGGTTCTTTATTTGAAACGTTAGATTGGTCCATGACATTTACTTTTTGAAGATAATTTCATTTAAATGTTGACCGCGGCTGCGTCTTAGGTGGTCCATTCGGAAAGTCCAATTTTGGGCAACTTTTTCGAGCATTTCGGCCGGAATAGCCCGAATTTCTTCGGAAATGTTGTCTTCCAAAGCTGGAATAGTTGCTGGCTTATTTCTGTAGACTTTAGACTTGACGTAGCCCCACAAAAAATAGTCTAAAGGCGTCAAATCGCATGATCTTGGTGGCCAACTTACCGGTCCATTTCTTGAGATGAATTGTTCTCCGAAGTTTTCCCTCAAAATGGCCATAGAATCGCGAGCTGTGTGGCATGTAGCGCCATCTTGTTGAAACCACATGTCAACCAAGTTCAGTTCTTCCATTTTGGGCAAAAAAAAGTTGGATATCATCTCACGGTAGCGCTCACCATTCACAGTTACGTTACGATTCGCATCATCTTTGAAGAAGTACGGTCCAATGATGCCACCAGCCCATAAACCGCACCAAACTGTGACTTTTTCTGGATGCATTGGTAGCTCTTGCAATGCTTCTGGCTGATATTCACTCCAAAATCGACAATTCTGCCTATTTACGTACCCATTGAGCCAAAAATGAGCTTCGTCGCTGAACACAATTTCTTTCTTTCTGAACTTTCTTAACAGAGCACGCATTTTGATAATAAAATTCAATGATTTGCAAGCGTTGCTCGTTAGTAAGTCTATTCATGATGAAATGTCAAAGCATACTGAGCATCTTTCTCTTTGACACCATGTCTGAAATCCCACGTGATCTGTCAAATACTAATGCATGAAAATCCTAACCTCAAAAAAATCACTCTTTACCTACTAGGAAGTGACATATGAGCTGCACGAGTGAAGTTCATTGAAAAGTAAATTGTGACCGATGAAATCAAGAAACCCCATTTTTCCTCTACAACTACAATATGGGTAACGTGATCTTGAAGAATTGCACAAGGTCTTCAGAAACATGGGATAGGTCACACTTGCACTTGAATTCAATGAATAATAAATAGTTTTTATTTTAATTTTAATACTAAAAGGAAAACATACAAAACATTCTGTGTTTACAGCAGCATGCAACCAACCGGCCGACATTAACATAAAGAGGGTGCAACACGGCAACTGCAACGACAACGTTTCGTCAGCAGCAGCAATAGCAACAGTCACAGCAGTGACTAACATTGAACTATATATTTATAATAAGAATATTTTACAGGTTTGATAAAATGAACTAATTAAAAATTCTTGGTTAGCATTTGTTGTTGTTGTTGCTTTTGCTGGTGGTGCAATTGCAAAACAGAAATTATTAAATTCTTATCAGTTGTATCAACACAACAGCAACAGCAGCAATAACAACATCAAGGCGAAATAAGGCAAAAAAGGCGGCTCTTCTGTGAACTACATGCCACCAAGATAGGTGTATGTGTTTGTGTGTATGAGTGATTGAATGTTTTGCAGGATCGAGCCTTGATGGATATGTCGACGACGAAACACTCGTACGTGGCAAAGAAATGCACAGTGGGCCCAGAATGACTAACAATTGAACTACTTTTGCAGGACCATATATATAAAAGTACTGATTATTTTCCAAATTTCTGGTTTTATTGAAAAGGTCATTCATATGACTACCTCGACTGCCTCGGCAGTACCACATCCAATCAACCCAATTTTTCACTACAGCCCAAAATCGAACCCAAATAGTGACTCGTTGGCTTCTCAATATTCACGTGTGGGTTCTGTTAACCCCATATGCGGCAATTTTGCATTGACATAGCCAACGAGATGAAAATGAGCTTCACGAATTCTGAACTGAATGACGATTTCTTCTCTCTTTGGAAGTAAGTTTTTAATATTTCCCAATTTTGTTCAAGCGTATAGCGTCCCATTGTGCGAATGTCAAACATAAACCTGAAAATAAAAATGAAAGTTATTCTTTCTTTCAAAGTCAAAGTAATCGGTAGATCAAATTTTAAATGACCCATCCTAGACATCCATCATATTAGCTTTAAGTTATAAGTTCCCCCCCCCCCAAACGATTGAGAAGTACAACTCGCCTTTCGAATTTCAGTGAAAAGTAATCACACCAAAGAACAAAGCATGCCAATGCAATTTGACAAATGTCTCATCTTAAATTCTAAAACTCGACTGAGTTTTCTAACTCCATAAAAGGTGTTCAGCTCCTTTTACAAATGAAAAAATTAGAATTAAAAAAAATGAAAAAGCATAATTTTCAGATTGAAAAAAGTTTCTGGTGATTTTTTAACAAATCAGTCCCATGTTTTTCACTATGAGTACATCATTATCTGGTGATGAACCTAAAAACGTAAAAAACTCACCCTAATGTACCTACCTGTTTCGCCACTTTGTGTTCGTTTGGCACCAATGTGAAACGCTAACAAATATTACCTTTAGGCCAAAAAGGGTTTCCTTTGTGGCTCTTCGTCGGGATGGCCTGCAACGAGTACTTTATGCCAGTGTTGTTGTTGCTCTTGCCATTTATCAGTTGCGTTTATTGCCGTGCAGAGCAGTGCTGATGTTATTGTTATCAATTTTTTTTCAGTATTTCTATATGATAATTTTGTCGTTGCTGAAGCCGAACGTCTTGGCCAGGCGATAGTGCTGCAGATAAGTAGCGGTAAATAGTTTCTTTCATAGCACTGGAAAACCCCTTCAATGTGGCATTCCATCATGAGTGTTGTTCCATTGCGAGCCACGGGATGACGACGATGATGATGATGATGTGAGTTTGTAATGAGTTTTTAGCTCAGTTTGGTGTTACTTTTATGTCTTCAGTCACGCAATGCGTTTAGTTTTGGAATTTGCTCGTACTTAGTCTCTCGTGCTCGTGTGAGTGTGTGTATGTGCCAAGCCAGGCCAAGCACCAAAAGCACTTCATTTCAGACTTTTCATTCCAGTTAAGACAAACTGCAATACTTTAAGTTTACAGGGTGATAAATGTGCTTGACACGAAAACCTCTTTATGGCCGCCAAGCGAATGCAGCGAACAAATTATGCCGCCGAGAGAAGCCGTTTTTGGCGAGCACAACAAAGTCATTACAATCATAAATTCTTTAAAGTCTTAAAAGAGTCTCTATCCCCTCCCCGGTCCGCCCGAAGGGTGAAGAAAAATCAGATAAGCAAAAAATCCAGACAACAGGTTGCCACTTAAAAATTTGCGAAAAATAAACAAATATTTTTTCTTGTAGAATACCGTTGCAGATGCAGATTTTTTAGGGAAAGAATTTTCAAGACTCTAGGTTTGCCATTTTAAGATGATGGTGATTTATTTGTTGCGCGTTGTTTGTTTAGGGCTGGTCATCAGATAGTAATGTATAGGGTGGGTCATTTAACATTTAAAATTTGAACTACTTTACTTTGACTTTGAAAGGTAGAACAACTTTTATTTTTATTTTTTTTATGTTTGTCATTTTTATGTTTGACATTTACAAAATGGGACGCTATACGCTCGAAGAAAATAGGGAAATATTAAAAACTTACTTCCAAAGTAGTGAGTCTTTAACGCAAACTGTAAGAAATGTACGGTGACATTTATAGGGTAGGCCATGTTCAATTTTTAATTAGTATCGGCTATAAAAACAGGACTGATAATTTTTCAAATTTCTGGTCTTATTGGAAAGTATATTGAAACACAATACCATTCAGTACGCATCCGATCACCCAAATTATCAGAATAGCCCAAAATCCACACCAGCGTAAGTAAGTAAGCTTCAGTGCAAAATACAAATGATTTTGACCACCCGTATGTATGTCAGTTTTATCAGTTTTATTTCAAACAAAGCTTATGTCACTTTGTGTGGTAGGTACCAGAAGGAGTGTGGCAATATCGCCCATACTCCATGTGAATCCAACTTCTAAAGAGCATTGCCAAATATCAAATTTCACAGTTTTACGATCACTCGTATATATGTTAAACAGCTTTAATTTTACGTAGTTTAGGTTAATTTATGTGGGAGGTACTGGAAGGGGCGTGACAAAACCCGCCATATTTAGTACACTTAAAGTGATTATAAAAACATTATCAAATACCCAAATGATATATAGATAGAGTGAGGGTATGAATGATATATAGAGTGGTGATATGTAGAGTGAGGGTATAAAAATGTTCGATGATCATATGAAATAGAAAAACGGCGTTAAGTTCGGCCGGGCCGAACTTTATATACCCTCCACCTTGGATTACATTCCACAGAGGCTGTTCTTTTTCGTAGAAGTGCAGTAATATTACAAGAAAATATCTTTTGTTTAATATAGCCAAGCCAAAACAAATACAAATATTGACAAAAAATAATTTTATAAATAAATGTTTTTATTATTTCAAACCACGCTTATATATTAACCAATTTTTGCCGTAAAAGTAAAAAGTAATTTGGAAAAATCTCTTTATTTTACGTGTCTACGCAATCAGAAGAATGCATACAACGAATTTCATTTTTCTAGGTGCATCCGTTTGATAGGTACCATTTTTATCTCCTTTTGCCCCATTTCATCTCCTACGAATAAAAAACACTTTATGGTGCGCCTTTTTGTTATAAGGGCAATGCGGATACCCAATATCAAGTTAGTACAAGTAGACATATTGAAAAAATATGTTTAAATACTCTAAAATATTACGGGTATTTTGAGTCCTTGTGAGGGAAAAATGTTTCCCTTTGGGCCGATTTCGCCCAGTTTCAATCCCATCCGATCTACGACTATAAGACGCATTTATGGAAAATTTGGACGTCCTAGCTCCTTTCGTTTAGATGCTAGCGTGCTTTCAAAAGACGGACAGACTATCCGGTTGATAGTTCAAGGTGTTACAAACAGAATGACAAAGTTAGTATACCCTCATCCTGGAGGTGGAGGGTATAAAAAGCAACCAAAAAAATTGGACAATATGAAATATATTTGTCATTTGTGCTAATTTTCATTATGGAAAATCACCTAAAAATCATCATTCGAATATGACCCTTTTGGAATATTTTTCTTAAATTCAACCATGAAAACCTTTACTCGGATTTGGGCATACCAAAGAGGAAAGAATCCTCATGCGCAAAACGCTTAAAAACGCATGTACTTTGAGTAGCCGGCTTTGGACACACTACAGATGATGTTTTTGGGCGATTTTTCATATGAAATATTTGGACGATTTTTCATTTTGGATTTGAGTGATTTTATTTTTTGCGCAATTACAGCGGCTAGAAAAATGGACAAAAAAAAATAAAAAATATAAAAATTAAAAAAATTTTCGGTGTTGTAATTATGAAAAATCAAACGGGTTATATTTATTGATTTGATTTATTTGATTTTTGGGTTATATTTTGGAAAATTATGAATAATGACCCATTTTTTTTGGATGATTTCTCATATGAAATTTGAATATCATTTTTATAAATCAATGCTTTTATTTTTTTGCGCAATTGCGGCGACTAGAAAAATCACCCAAAAATAAATGAAAAATGACTCAAAACAGAAAATGTAATTACACCCAAAAACAAATGAACGATTTTCTCCTCTGTGGTATGTCCAAAAACTGCAAAAACGATTAAATGTCTTCAGAGTTGCCAGCCATGGGCCGGGATTAAAAAAGTTCTCCTCCGGGGCATGTCCAAAACCGGCTACGCAGACTAAAAATTTTCAGTGTTGTATTTATGAAAAATCACCCAAAACGGTCATCACTCAATGGGCTATCTATATATATAAAAGAGTTGCGTTACTGACTGACTGACTTATCATTGACCAGCCCCCAGACCAAACGACATGAAATTTTCAGGGCGTAGACGTCAAATTTTCATATGACGTAGACGTCGATTAAGACGAAATTCGTACTTTTAGGGGGTAAAATGGGACAAAAAGGGATAAACGGCGAAACTTCGTCCTGACTAAACGGCAGTAGCTAGAAACATGAAATTCGGTGTGTTACTTGCAATGACCATGCAGATGAGCTACAAACAGGGATTTTTCGAAATTTGTACTTTTAAGGGAGGAAAGGACAAAAAGGGATAAAAATGGTACCAATTTAAGTATTGCAGCTATATTCGTGAAAATAGGTATCTACATTTCTCTGACAATGTAGACTTGCAACATAAATGGATTTTTCGAAAATTGTACTTATAAGGGGTGAGCGGGAAAAAAGGGATAAAAATGGTACCAACTAAAGTATTGTAGCTAGAATCGTGAAATTTGGTATGTAAATTCCGCTGACCATGTATAAGCGCATTAAAATTGGATTTTTCAAAATTTGTACTTTTAGGGGTTACGAGGGACAAGAAGGAATAATAATGGTACTAATTTAAGTATTGCAGCTATAGTCGTGAAATTTCGTGTGTAAATTCCTCTTTCAAGGTAGAAGCGCAAATCCTAGTGGATTTTTTCGAAATTTATACCTATAAGGTGTGAGCGGGACAAAAAGGGATAAAAATAGTACCAACTAAAATATTGCTGCTATAGTCGTGAAATTTGGTGCGTAAATACCTCTGACAAGGTAGACTTGCAACATAAATTGATTTTTCGAAAGTTGTACTTTTAAGGGAGAGCGGGACCAAAAGGGTTAAAGAAGGTACCAACTTTAGGATTACAGCTATAATCATGAAATTTAGTATGTAAATTCCTCTGACCATGTACATAGAAGCGCCATCAAAATGTATTATTTTTCGAATATAAGGCTCTGCGGTTGTAATTTTTTTGTTAAAAACTGGGTAGAAAATGATAAAAATTATATATACGAAGGGAGCTAAAACAGTGCACATCGACAAGCACATTCCTTTAACTGTATATGAGTGCTATGTTTCCATTTTACTATTTTAGAAAAGAAAATCAAATAAATACTATCCTAAAACAGAGACGGATAATAACAAACTCCTGGCTTTTTCGCGTGCGAAGTTGCGGGTACTGCTAGTATTTCATATTTAATTTTTGGGTGATTTTTTATAATGAAAAATTATGAATAATGGCCCATTTTTCTGATGATTTTTCATATGAAAAATAGTAAATTTTTGTAAGGATTGTTTTGGGGTTGTTTTGCCTAATTATTTGAGTGATTTTTCGTGCACCCCGTAATTTCATTTTCCATTTAGGGATATTTTTAATTTTTTCGTCCCAATTTTGGTTTTCTATGATTTTTCATGTTGCCCTCAAGTTACATAAGGATATCAGGTTTATCTGTGATAAATGTCAACCAAATCGGCCAGGCCATTTAAGAAGGTGTTTCCTTTTTCCTGATCCCGCCTTAGGATTTGGAACGTTCTTGTGCAATAATATTTAAAGGTTCTCGCTATATTTACTCAACTCAAATGTAAGATGTTGTCTCAACGAGACGGTGCTATATGCCTTCTCAAAGAACAATTCAATTAATCAGAAGTCATTTTATGTTTTTTTTATTACCCGTGTGGTGAGCAACATTGGTTGTCCAGGCTACTCATAAATATAAACGTGAATTAGTCTGGCTAACTCGGTTAGTTAGTTGTTAACTCTTTCAAAGATAATTACAGCGTAGACCCTTAATTCGAAATTTATTTTCCATGAAAAAGCCTCATATTGCGTTACTCGCCTTGCATTAATTTCCTGATGGTTGATAGGCGCCACCTTAAAGCCTTCAGCGGCTTGAGAATAATTTTCTTTTGCTATATTTACGATTTGTTAAAGTTAACCAAGTTATTTTCAAGTTCGTTGGTTTTTGTTTTCGCTTAAGAAAGAAAGAAAGCAAGAAATTTTTAATGTACTCTTTTTTTGCCAAGTTGTTAGGTTATGGTTGGTTAAATCTTTTGGGCTCAATGCAACAACAACAGCGACCTAAAATATTTGAATGACAAAAAAAGTTGGTAACATTTTTAAGGCCACCTTAGGGCACACTGCTGGCTGCTGCTTGGATACAACTGCGCGAGTGATTGAATCTGAGTGAACAACACAAAAAAGTATCCTTTTTTGCTACAGCAATGACATGATTTGGTTTGTCGTTCTGTTTTCTTCTTCTGCTGCTGCTTTTGGTCTTTTCGAACTCTTTCGTCTCCGGGAGATGCGAAACAAAGTGCAAGACAAGAAAAAACAAAAAACAGAAAAACACTGATGTCTGGCAACAGCAGAAAAAAATTGTTATTTCGGGTATGTTTTGTTGTCTACCTTTGAGCACGATTTTCTTGTCTATCCGTCTGATAGAGAAACACAACCAGACTGAACGAACGAAAAGCCCATCCAGCCAGCCAACCAACCAGTCCGCCTGCCAGCCAGTCAGCCAGCTAGGAGTGAATGAATGTATGGATGGATGGATGGATGTGGCAAATCAGTGTCTCAAAATCTCGTGTGTTTATTTTGATTTTGATGAGCCATGAAAATGAAGACAACAATTTCCTCTGGAAATCTTCTTTTGGAGAAGGCGCTTAATTTTAGTATTTTCCCTCCACTTATATCGGGCAGTGTTTATTTAAAACATTACATTTGTAGTCCGAACCCCAATCCCACCACCATCACCAGCCCTTGCCTCGTCCGGCGTCATTGCTGTTTTGTTGGCATTGCTCTTAACATATTCCAAATATTTGCGTTTCGGTGTGGTTTCTACTTTGCCCCGAATCGTTATGACCACTTGGCTGTTGTAGCTCTGCGGAGCTGGAGTGAAGTGCTGGTACTTGCGGGATAATCATTGTGTCATCTTACATTAAAGTATCATTTATTGTTTATTCAATGTTCTCTGTGGGCCCAACAGGAAGTGTTAAGAAAACACCAGAACAAGAATGACGACGACGGCGAAGACAACATCAAAAACTAACCGTAAGTACCGAAGGCGGGGCCCTTAACACTGTTCTACAAAAGTAAACTTTGCTAATTGAGTGGGAGAAGGAAATGTGATATGATTTATGGGATACTTTCCCCCATCATTCAGAAATTTGATAACAATTGGGGCGAAATAACAAATTTGAGAACTCAGTTATATTTTTTCCATTTCAATCTGTCAACTTTTCTATGAATTCTTGGACATTCATTATATTTCGTAAATTTTAAGAGATCTCAAACATAGGCCCAGCACTTTGGTTTAGATCTATAATGAGCTGTGTGGCTCAAAAATTAAGAAATCGTAAAAGTTCGGGGCTAGCTTTGGAAAAATCCTTTAATAAAAATACTTTTCAGATAAATTTATAAGAAGCCAACACAGAACAAAATAAAATCTGATTTCAATTAAAAAATTCGCAGATTCAATTAAAAAGTTTATTGATTTCGGACCTATAAACAAAATTCGCAAATTCAATTATAGATGGAATTAATAAAATAATTTAATTGCATTTATTACGAGTTTGCTTAAATTTTTTTAAAAATTCAATTAAATATTTTAATTGGATCAATTAATACTTTAATCAAAATATTTCAAAAACTTCAATTAAATAATTTAATTGAACCAATGTCCGACTGTTGAAAGCACGCTAGCCTCCAAACGAAAGGAGCTAGAACGTTAAAATTTTCCATAAATGCGTCTTATAGTCGTAGATCGGTTGGGATTGAAACGGGGCGAAATCGGCCCAAAAAGGAAAATTTTTTCCCTCACTAGGATTAAAAATACCTACAATAATCCCTAATATTTTAGATTATTTAAGCATATTTTTTCAATATTGGGTATGCGCATTCTTATTTGTAGGGGGTGAAATGGGGCAAAAAAGGGATAAAAATTGTACATATTAAACGACGACAGCTAGAAACACGAAATTCGGTGTGTATCTCTAAAAGAGTAGATACATAATACAAAAGAATTTTTTCCAAATTCGGGCTTTTAAGGGGTAAAATGGGAATAGAGGGATAAAAATGGTACCAACCAAACGGCTGCCCCGAGAATAATCAAATTCGGTGTATATCTGATTGCATAGACACGTTAAATACACGGATTTTTTAAAATTCGTACTTTTCGGGGTTAAAATGAAAAAAGGGATAAAAATAGTACCAAACAAATGACCGCAGCTAGAGTCATAAAATTCGGAGTATACATTCCTGTGACTACGCAGACATGGAAAATAAAAGGTTTTTCCAAATTCGTACTTTCAAGGGATTCAATGGGTACAGATGGATAAAAATGGTACCAACCAAACGGCTACACCTAGAAAAATGAAATTCGGCGTATACATTCCTCTGAATGCGTAGGCACGTACAATAAACGGATTTTTCGATATTCGTACTTCTTGGGGGTAAAATGACGTAAAATTACGTAAAGTAAAATGACACGTAAAATAAAAAGTTTTTTCCAAATTCGTACTTTTTCTTTTACGACAAAAATTGGTTGAATCATGAAGCTAGGTTATTTTACTATGTATGCCTGATAATGGATTTAAATTTTTTTTAACTGTAGCACCCACTATCTACCAATATTTATGGTATTTAAGGTCTTTGATAATATAAATAGAAGAATATTTTGTTTTTTGAATTGACATATTGATAGCCTTGCCTTATAAGCGTGGCTTGAAATAATTAATATATTATATTTATTTATAAAATTATTTTTTTTTAATATTTGTATTTGTTTTGATTTGGCTATATAAAAAAATATATTTTCCTGTAATATTATTACTGCACTTCAACGAGAACATCGACATCCTCTGTGGAATGCAATCAATGGTAGAGGGTATATAAAGTTCGGCCCGGCCGAACTTAACGCCATTTTTACTTGTTTTATTTCATGCCGCTCATAAGCAGAGCGGCTAAGCACTCCACTTTTTCTCCACTCTCACCAAACACACTCACGCGTTGTTGTAGCTTGTTTGGTTGAACCGCCAGCGATATTTATACACAATATAAAATTCAATTAAAAAATTAATTGATATTATTAAAAAAGTTGTTAAACACCAATTCAATTAATAAGTTAATATATTCAATTAAGACATTTATTGAAAACCAAAATTTATTTCAATAAAATGTTTGCTTGAATATGTTGGCCTAATATTTTTTTCTTTGAACATATATAAAATGGTTTTCAAATACTGCCTAAAGCTAGAAATCATACCAAAAATATTTCCAAGTTTGTTCTTTATTCTTGTAGACCTGTGTAATCACCGGCCCCATCATCGTTTCTCACTCTCTCTCTGTCTCTCCCACCAACCGCCAACTTGGCTTGCATTCAGCCATGGAGACGGACCTGGTGTTTGCCACATCATGCCACATTCAAGCTGCATAAAGTCAAGTCAACAGCAACAACAATCTGTAATTTTACGTTATCGATAGTTTTACTTTTGTTTAACAAATATTGGTCAAAATCATCACAGCAGGGGTGCTGTGGTTTTTAGTTTCGCTTCGTATCGTTACGTTACGTTTAGGCCTTAAAGCTTCTCTAATGCTTTGCGTGTTGTGCTGGTTTCTTCTGGCCGTATTTAAAGTTCGTAGTATTCTTGTTGTTACTGAGTGAGTGTCTTCGGTCAAAGTCAGGCCTTTTCGCCCCACGTTTATGAATCGACTTTAAACGTTTTTGAGCTGTGCGCTATGCTGTGCTATGCTACGTGTTGCTGCAAATTTGTGAAAGCAAAAGAACCGAAACTGAAAACCTATATCGAATATAAGTTAGTGTGTCATCTGTAAGGGGTTAGTTGGCAATGGAATTTGTTAAAGCTAAAAGATTTTTTGAAGAATTCGAAAATATTGCTTTGGAAAGTTAATAAAAGCGCTGACAAAGCCACGTACAAATCGTCTGAACCTTATTTTATCAACGTTATACTTTTGAAAACCTACTTCTGCTTGCTCTCAAAAGCAATCACTTTTGCACGCGACCCTTTGCATATGGATGTGTCTGAGGACAACATGCAATGGAATAAGGTGGCAAATGCTAATTGATTTTGTCATTCATCTTCACTTAGTAATTTTCATTTAAAAATCAAAAATATTTCGATAAATTGAATGTTTTCACTTAAAAATATATAACAACGCTAGACTGAAGATTGCGATGGACGATCAGTAGGACTTGTGCAAATGAATCATAGAATGATTGGATTGTCGTTCGTTTCCGAATCGATTCAAAATTCGTATATAAAAGGGGTAATTGGATAATGAAATCATTCAAATAACATTTGCAGCTTTCGTCGATCTGACAGATCTAATTTCAAATTTCACCAATTGTTTGTATGATAGTTGTTAGTGAGATATACCCTACGACACTTTGTGAAATAGTTAGTTTCACGTTAAATGTTTGTAACATCTCGAAATGTCGAATCCCACCTATCATCACAGCAGTGGTGGGGGGTATCACTTCCTCCGTCTGTCCATCTAAGCTTGTCGTCAAAGTACAGTTGGCATTTGTTGAATGATGACCATGACCATGCAATTTAGCAATTTGTGGAGGGACGACGACTATTCAGTATATATATGTAGATATATCGATGTCTTCATTCCTCATGGAGAAAACATTGTTTTGCAATTGTTGTTTGCATGCAAAAATGTTATATTTGATACCAGTATTTCAGATAAAAATAATTGTAAAATCGTTACTTGCGAACTATTGTTGCCACGTAAGTATGAATGAAGGAATGAATGGATGGCACAAATGTCCCTTCGATTTACCGACCTAGAATACACATATTACCTCATATCATATTCTACTTTTCCACAGCATGCTATATTGCACTTACGATGTTTTGATATAGCCCTCATACAAATATCCATCAAATTTACACTAAAATAAATGGATGCGGTCATCACCCAAAAATGAAGATTAGATTGTTTAATGATGATTTGCAAAATGTTTCGTCCCTAGGTATCCACATCTGCGAGCTAAACGCTTATGCTGTAGTTTTGTCCATATTTTTTTCTGAATTAATAGACCCTTGAAAGCACTTTAAATATAAATTGTTATTTTTGTCTTAGTGTATCTTTTTGGTCGAATTATTTGATTAATTACTAAAAACTAATATTCTTGGAAACATTGTTTAGAAGGTGAAAACTATGTAGAATGTCTTTCGAATGATGTCTAAATGGTGAATATCGAACGAAAACTGACTCCATTTTTGTGAAATAATTTAATACAGTAGATGGATTTTCAGAGCCAACATTTTCAAACACTTTTTACAAAAATGAGCGCTGCGGTCATCATTGGTCATCATTTTTATTATAAAATATAAATTATTATACCCTACACCACTTCGTGGACTAGGGTATTATAAGTTAGTTTTCCACCAAATGTTTGTAACACCAAGAAATAATCGACCTAGACCCACCTTTAAGAATACGGATCGGCTTAGAATCACCAGCTGAATCGATTTAACGATGTCTGTCTGTCCGTCTGTCCGTCCGTCTGCTGTCCATCTAAGCTTGTTCGCACTCTAGAGGTCGCAATTGTTGACTGATTATCATGAAATTTGGCAGAAGTTACTTTTTTGGGTCAAGGACAATCAGTATTGAATTTGGAAAAAATCGGTTCAGATTTAGATATAGTCCCCATACAAATGTCGCTCCCGATTTGACTTTTTCCGCCCTATAAAGCACATATAGTACCCGATTTTCTTAAAATTTGGCTTAACACATTATAATCAACCTAGAAATACCTGTGGCGAAAGCGGGTTAGATCGGTTCAGATTTAGATATAGTCCCCATACAAATGTCGCAATTTCACTTTTTGCGCTCTAGAAACGACATATTGTACCCGATTTTCTTTAAAATTAGCACAAAATTTAATAATCGAACTAGAAACACCTATGCTGAAAGTGGGTGAGATCGGTTCAGATTTAGATATAACCCCCATACAAATGTCGCTCCCGATTTGACTTTTTCCTCTCTAGAAACCACATATTGTACCCGATTTTCTTTAAAATTGGCACAACATTTTATAATCGAACTAGAAACACCGGTTCAGATTTAGATATATCCCCCATACAAATGTCGCTCCCGATTTGACTTTTTCCGCTCTAAAATCCAAATATTGTACCCGATTTTCTTTAAAATTGGCACAACATTTTATAATCGAACTAGAAACACCTATGCTGAAAGTGGGTGAGATCAGTTCAGATTTAGATATATCCCCCCTACAAATGTCGCTCCCGAATGTTTATCCGATTTTGGCCAAACTTTGCATATTATATTTCACCAATAAACATATATGGTGAAAGCGGGTCACATCGTTACAGGTATCAATATACACCCATTCAAATATCCCTTCCGATTTAACATTTTTGCTAAACAAATACATTTACATGATTCAAAAATTTCACTTTTTTACTGTACTGTATTGTAATGAGATAGAAAGTGGGGTGTATCCGTCATTAGCCTTTCCTTACTTGTTTGGGAGATGCTCATATGTCCATACTTTGGTATAAACCAAAAGGGAGCCCATTCTGCTCTATTACAACTCTAGAAACTACATCTTACATCGGATCTTCAACAAATTTTGCAGATCATTATATGTTTCAACTAGGAATACCTACCGTGGATGAGAAATATATAGGCGCATGTTTTCTCACAGGCCTCAAGTGTTGTTATAGGCCCCTTTCAAATGTCCGTCAGATTCATCCTATTACCGCTGTATAATCTGTATTTATCATTCGATATTGATCACTTTTTCCAGATCATGTTATATTTACTTTACTCGGAATATTTGTTGGCAAATGGGATCAATTACTTTATTATTTACCATACTCATCAAATTTGACTAAAGATGAATTTATAATATATAAATTATATGAACTACAAAAAATTGCTCCCATGAAAGTAATCAAAGCGAGGTATATACGCAGGGAGTGGTGTAGGGTAGTATATAGTCGGCCCCGCCGACTTTAGCCTTTCCTTACTTGTTTTTTATAAAATAAT
Organism: Polietes domitor; assembly: GCA_947397865.1. Classification (NCBI taxonomy): domain Eukaryota; kingdom Metazoa; phylum Arthropoda; class Insecta; order Diptera; family Muscidae; genus Polietes; species Polietes domitor. The sequence goes on from OX377621.1 coordinate 50,712,047, forward strand.
ATCACAATATTTTCAGTTGTCATTATGAAAACACACAAAACAAGATATTTTTGTAAAGTTTTTACAATTACATTTCTTTTGATTTTCGAAATGATTATATTAATTATTTTTTTAACTTTAAAGTTCTTAGCGACTGTGTGAAATGGTGGCTTCTATTTTTTCCGATTATCAACCAGAATTTCAGTGAAAAATCTTGAGAATGATTTTATTTTCAGTAGCTTATTAACGTAAGGTTTGAAAACAATGAAAAATCCAAGCAGTTACAGGCGATTGAATGAACACACATTTTAAACAAAAATGTATTTCTTTCACTGTAAAATTTGGCATAATTCGCGAAAAAATAGTTTCCATCAAATTTTGATTTTGACATTGTGAAGCTTTATCTAATAGAATCTTTAAATTATTGAACACGTTCGTTTTCGGTTTTCAACAAAATACTAAGTACACGCGGTTTTTGATGTGCTGATTAGACCCTGGGCGGGTAATATTACACAGGCGCGGATTATGTGTTGTTTAAAATATAATATGAGTCAAAAAGTTAATATTTTCTCAATTTTGAATTATTGGCGAATTTTTTTATAATTATTCTTTTTTGCCCAATAATAACATAATAGAATGGAAAGGGAAAATAAGCCAATTCCAACGTTTAGAATGCCTTTTTATAGTTAGTTTTCCGCCAAATGTTTGTAACACCAAAAAATAATCGAGCTAGACCCACCTTTAAGTATACGGATAGGCTTAGAATCACCAGCTGAATCGATTTAAAGATGTCTGTCTGTCCGTCCGTCTGCTGTCCATCTAAGCTTGTTCGCACTCTACAGGTCGCAATTGTAGTCCGATTGTCATCAAATTTGGCAGAGGCTAATTTTTTTGGCCAAGGACGATTGGTATTGAATTTGGAGAAAATCGGTTAAGATTTAGAATACACATTTTACACATACACACATTTTACATGGGATCATGACCAAATTTTCAGGATCGCGTTATGTTTGAACTAGAAACAACTCACGGGAAAGTGGACCACATGGGTCTATATTTTTATATAGCCCCCATACAAATGTACCTCCGATTTACAATATTACTGCTCTAAAATGCACATTTTACATCGGATCTTGATAAAATTTCCACACAATGTTACATTTAGACTAGAAACACTTTTTTTGAAAGCCAGCTATATAGGTCAATGTTTTGGTATAGCCCCCATACAAATGGGCCCCCAGTTTACACTGTTATCGTTCTAGAACCCACATCTTACATTGGAACTTGATAACATTTTGCAGATCATTTCATATTTCAATAAAGAATACCTACTTTGAAAGTGATCTATAAAGGCCCACTTTTTAATGTAGCGCCCTTACAAATGGGGCCCAATTTTTATTATTACCTCTCTAGGACCCACATTTTACATCGGAAGTTTTTCAAATTTTGCACATTATATTATATTTCAACTAATTTCTAGAACCCATATCGTGCATTGGATCTCGATACAATTTTACATATCATGTCATATTTCAACTGAGAATACCTACTTTGAAAGTGATCTATATGGAACCACTTTTTAATGCAGTGCCCTTACAAATGAGCCCCATTTTTATACACTCCACGAGAGTATTATGTCTTTGTGCATTTGTTTGTAACACCCAAAAGGAAGAGAGATAGACCCATTGTTAATTATACCGATCGACTTAGAATCACTTTTTGAATCGATTAAGCAATGTCCGTCTGTCCGTCCGTCCATCTATTCTTGTAATCTGGATACAGGTCGCAATTGTTTCGAGATAAGAACGAACGCTATTTAATTTCAAGAAGATCGGCCCAGATTTAGATATACGAATTTCACTCCCGATTTGACTCTTTTCACTCTAGATACCACATATAACAACAGATTTTCTTCAAAATTGGCAAAACATCTTATATTTCAACTAGAAACACCTGTGGTAAAAATGGGTCAGATCGGTTCAGATTTAGATATAGTCCACATACGAATTTAACTCCCGATTTGACTCTTTCCACTCTAGAAACTACATATTGTATCAGATTGTCTTCAGTTTTGGCAAAACATTTTATATTTAAACTAGGAACACGTATGGCGAAAATAGGTCAGATCGGTTCAGATTTATATATAGCTCCCATACAAATTTCGCTCCCGATTTGAATTTTTCCGCTCTAGAAACCACATATTTTAACAGATCCTCTTCAAATTAGGCGAAATATATTATATTTGTCCTAGAAACACCCATAGTGAAAATGGGTCAGATCGGTTCAGATTTACATATAGCTCCCATACGAATTTCACTCCCGATTTGACTCTTTTCACTCTACAGGGTTGCCCATATTCGACGGACCCATCTGGCAACGCCATAACTTTTGACAGAGATGTCAGATCGCTTAATGACATACCGCGTTTGAAGCGTCAGTCCAAGCAGATTTTTACCATGCAACAATACACGCCACGCGAGCGCTCTGAAATAGTTGAAATTTACATTCAACAGAAATTTTCTTCAAAATTGGCAAAGCATCTTATATTTCAACTAGAAACATCTGCGGTAAAAATGTGTTAGATCGGTTCAGATTTATATATAGCTCCCATACAAATTTTGCTCCCGATTTAACTTTTTCCGCCCCAGAAACCACGAATTTTCACCGAATTTCTTCAAAGTGAGCATAACACGTTATATTTGAACTGGAAGAACTTATTGTGAAAGTTTGTCACATTTTTCCATCTTTGGATATAGCCCCGATACAAATATTCTTATCGATTTGACAAATCGATCCAGGTCATATTAGCCTATGATTAGGAAACATACAAAAATTCTTCCAGTTTTCACTTTTTTTACCGAGTTGAATTGTATTCGGTTGGAAAGTGGAGTGTATCATATAGCCGGTCCCGCCCGACTTTAGCCTTTCCTTACTTGTTATTATTACCTCTAGCACCCAGAACTTACATCGGAAGTTTTTCAAATTTTGCATTTTGTATTATATTTCAATTAAGAATACATACTATGAAAGTCAAATATATGTGTCCATACTTTGGAATAACCCAAATGAGGCCCCATTCTACTTTATTACAGCTCTAGAAACTACGTCTTACAGGATCATGATATATTTCAACTAGGAATACCTGCCGTGAATGAGAAGTATATAGGCCCACGTTTTGCCCCAGGCCCCAAGTGTTGTTATACTACTGTATAATTTGTATTTGTCTATCGGAAAATTTAATAATTGGATCAATTATTTACCATATTCGTTAAATATGACTAAAGATGAATTTATAGTATACTTTATAATTTATATGAACTATTACCTATCCTACTACAGTTGTATAATCTGTATTTATCATTGGATCTAGATAAAATTTTCCAGATCATGTTATATTTACTTTACTCCGAATATCTGCCGAAAAATTGGATTGGATTGACTTATAATTTATATTAACTAAATAAAATTGCTCTCATGAAACAGTTTAGTAATCAAAGCAAGATATATACACAGGGAGTGGTGTAGGGTATTATATAGTCGGCCATGGCCGACTTTAGCCTTTCCTTACTTGTTTATTACTCCAGTGTAATTCGCCTGTAATTCCTGAAATACTTGATCGATTTTAATGTACTATACTTCACCAATTAGATTTTATAAAGTTGTATTATTTTAATCGTTTTGTTTTGAATTTCAGAATGATTACATGATAGTTTTTTTTAATTTGAAAGTCCTGTCCTTACACGTATTTATACGAGTCATTTTTTAAATGCCTTTAGCAAAAGAAACAAAAATTTCAGTGAATGTAGTTAGAAAAGTCAACAGAATGAATATTACTTCGTACGTTTATTAACACAAGGTATAACCGTGGTTAGTTTCATTTGAAGTGTTTAAATATATTTTGGGGCATATGGAGTTGGTGCGTTCTGGAAGACCAATCGATCACTCTTTCAAGCGCTATGTTATCTTCAAGGTGTCCAAAGTTACGTCCAAAGTTCATGACTTTATGTAATCCCGGAAAAAGTAGTCCAAAAACTACACGATCTTCGTGGCCAATCGATTGGCCCATTTAGAGAAATAACGCATTTACCTAATGTTTTCTTCAATAATACAATATTTAAATTAGGTCGAAGGTCAGCAACACAGAAAACCTTTACTCGCGTAGCCAGCTTTGGACATACCCCAGAGGAGAACATTTTTAAACCGCCAAGGCCTATATTTTACACAAAAATTACACCCTTCTTCTTTCATCCCATTAGGATTTTGTACGCGGACACAATCCCCAATGAAATTGTGACAAAATCATTTTGGGATTTATGTCCGTTGGGTGATATACCAAGCCATCAACCAAAAGTACCCACTGTTCGAAATGGCTAATTTTATTTGTTAGAGTAGTTTTACCTGGCTTTATGTCCATAAATATCTCCAGTATTGATGAGGTAATACCGCCGCTGGGTCAAGTGAAAAGGGTCAAAACTTAGCAAAATTTCATTATTCTGAAATAAGAAATGTGATCACTTGATATTTTTTCACAGTGACGACTTGTAGGTGTTACAAATGGAATATCAAATCATATATACCCTCATTCTATGATGTAGGTAATAAAAACGCCTTATCGTCATGTTTATCAAACGATTCAGTGTGGACGGTCATGGACAAATATCCCTTGATACCATTGATAAGAGCAAGAAAGTTTCCTGGCCAGCGGCACTCTGTGCAATATCCTGTGAAAAGGTGTCCTTAGTTATTTTTTTTTGTAAATCTGGTCGGTGGTCACGTGTTGGTGTCGCTGTTTTTTTTTTTTTCAGACTGATTTCCTGATTTTAGCCCTACTCTCTGCCTAAACAATGGCGAGAGCACCAAAGCAAACATATTTCAGCCAATATAAAGTAATATGCGGCCAAAAGAATTTATGACTTCCTCATGGAATACACCACGTAACCCAAGGAACCTTCACACATACATACCCCGTCCGTTGTACTCTCATTTCTCTTTATCAGACCAACGACACAAACAAACACACATACGCGGCTATGGACAATTTGAAATATGTATAAACTTACATAAGTCGGAAAAAAACTGAACGAAAACCGGTAGTAAGGTGGGCAATAAAGAAGAGAGAGAGAAGAAAAGGTTGAAAAAAAAATGCAACAACGGACCCCTAAAAACGACTCCAGGACAAGGGCAACACACACTCAACTATACAGGTCGTATGTACGTACGAATGTGGCCAACTGAAAGGCGGCAAAATTTCTTTTGAGGACCTTTAGAAATTTGTCAAAGCCTGTCACAATTTCGTTCTGTGATGAATTTACGATAGCGATAAAGTACAAGACTGAGCGCTGAACGAAAAAAAAAAACAAACTGAAAATAAACGTGGCCAATGTGTTTGTTGGGTTATGGTGGTTTTAAAAGGTGCTGCTGTTGGTGGTGGTTTCTTTTTTAATTTTGGCCATAATTTCGTTACATGGTTCACATGATGGTACCACTGCCATTGCAGAGGCGAAAATTCTTTTTGTTTCGGTTTAATTACAAAACCATAAATTTAAAAGTATTTTGTGTAAATTATGTGCGAAAAACAAAAAATGTATGCAATTTTTTAGCGCATTGATGCGAGTTCGAAATGAAATATATAAATAATATAATGAAATATATATAAATATACCACAGAGTTATGTATGTATACAGGTGTGTTCTCATCTTGAGCTAACGTTTGTGAAGTTGCTAAATAATGAAGCAACAAACATTAAATCAATCATATTTATTTCCCAAAATCTAGCGAAACTCTAGTGAAATCCTTAAACCGCAGTCTAGATTCGACCACATAAATATTCTTTGAAAGCTGCCGTGCACTGAGATTAAAGTGCACAGTGGTTTCAATTCGATATTTTCAAATCATTGTTATAATTTAATTTTTAATAAAATATTGATCTTAGGGCACGTCCCCAGGGACAATATATATAGCCTTTTTTGAGTTAATTGACGCTTGAAAGCATTTTAAATATAAGTTTTTTTTTTGTCTTGTATAGGGCAGGCCATGTAACATTTTTAATTTGAACTAGCGATATAAATGTCCAATTCTGACGATTAGTTCAAGTTTATAATGAGAAAATTTAATTTATAATCGGAATATGTAAGTTATCGATGAGAAATGTAAATTCATAACAGGAAATGTAAATTCATAATAGGAGCATGATAATTCATAATCAGCACTGTAAATTCGTAATATGAAATGTAAATTCATATTGAGAAATATAAAATCATAATAAGAACATACAACTTGATAATGAGATATATAAATACAAAATGAGAAAATCCAAATTGATAATGAGAAAATATAAATTCTTATTCAGGAACACATATTCATAAAATATAAATTCATAATCAGGAACTCTAAAATTTATAATCGAAGCTATGTATGTACGTTTTTCTATGGATATTTTCGTAGAAACACTTATTTAATCAATGTTCTCATTATAAATTTACATTTTCTCAATATGTTTTATATTTTCTCATTATGAATTCATATTTTCTGAATATGAAAACGTAATTTCTGATTATGAATTTGGATTTTCTGATTACAAACTTGTATATTTCATTATGAATTGGTATGTTCAAATTATGAATTAATTGTTTTCAATGAATTATGATTTATATATCTCATTATGAATTAACATGTTCCTATTATAAATTTACATTACCCATTATGAATTTATATGTCCTTAATATGAATTTACATTTCTTAATATAAATTTGTATGTTCCGAATATAATCTTGAAAATGTGTAGAGTAAAATATTTGTAAAGTGAAAAATAATTTGTAAAATATTTTGACAATAACATTCGTTTTTAATTTGTAATATGACAGTATTGAAAAAACACACCAGTTATAAAATGTTGATATTTTAAACCATATTGAACATATCTATAAATAAATTACTTTTTCCCGGGGATTCCCGGGAATGAAATTTTTCATTCCCGTTTTCCCGGGAAATGAAAAAAGTCCGGGAAACCCCAAACCCTAACTAGACCACTTCGTGGGCTAGGGTATTATACGTTAGTTTCGCGCCAAATGTTTGTAACACCAATAAATAATCGAGCTAGACCCACCTTTAAGTATACCGATCGGCTTAGAATCACCAGCTGAGTCGATTTAACGATGCCTGTCTGTCCGTCCGTCCGTCAGCTGTCCATCTGAGCTTGTTCGCACTCTACAGGTCGTAATTGTTGTCCGATTGTCATGAAACTTGGCAGAAGTTATTTTTTCTTGCCAAGGACCATCGGTTTTGAATTTGGAGGAAATCGGTTCAGATTTAGATATAGCCCCCATACAAATGTCGCTCCCGATTTGACTTTTTCAGCCCTATAAAGCACATATACTACCCGATTTTCTTCAAATTGGGCTTAACACCTTATAATCAAACTAGAAATACCTGTGGCGAAAGCGGATTAGATCGGTTCAGATTTAGATAGCTCCCGATTTCACTTTTTCCGCTTCAGAAACCACATATTTTACCCGATTTTCTTTAAATTTGGCAAAACATTTTATAATCGAACTAGAAACACCTATGCTGAAAGTGGGTAAGATCGGTTCAGATTTAGATATAGCCCCCCTACAAATGTCGCTCCCGATTTCACTTTTTCCGCTCTAGAAACCACATATTGTACCCGATTTTCTTTAAAATTGACACACCATTTTATAATCGAACTAGAAACACCTGTGCTGAAAGTGGGTAAGATCGGTTCAGATTTAGATATAGCCTCCATACAAATGTCGCTCCCGATTTGACAGTTTCCGCTCTAGAAACCACACCTTGTACCCGATTTTCTTTAAATTTGGCACAACATCTTATAATCCAACTAAAAACACCTATGCTGAAATTGGGTAAGATCGGTTTATATTTAGATATAGCCGTCATACAAATGTTGCTCCCGAATGTTTAACCTATTTTGGTCAAACTTTACATATTATATTTCACCAATAAACATACATGGTGAAAGCGGGTCACATCGTTCCAGGTTTCAATATACCCCCATACAAATGTGCTTTCCGATTTAACATTTTTTGTCAAACACATACATTTACAGGATGCAAAAATCCTTCCCGATTTCACTTTTTTACCGAATTGAATTGCAATGAGAATTGTTTGGGTGATGCCCATATGTCCATACTTTGGTATAACCCGAATAGGGCCCATTCTGATCTATTACAGCTCTAGAAACTACATCTTACATCGGATCTACATCACATTTTGCAGATCATGATATTTTTCAACTAGGAATACCTACCGTGAATGAGAAATATATAGGCCCATGTTTTAGACCAGGCCCAGAATATTGTTATAGGTTCCTTTTTGAAATGTCGGTCCTATTACTACTGTATAATTTGTATTTGTCTGTCGGATAATTGGATCAATTACCATATTCGTTAAATTTGACTAAAGATGAATTTATAGTAACTTTATAATTTATATGAACTACATAAAATTGCTCCCATGAAATACCTGGGTTTAGTAATCAAAGCGAGGTACATACGCAGGGAGTTGTGTAGGGTATTATATAGTCGGCCCCGCCCGACTTTAGTCTTTCCTTACTTGTTTTTCAATATATTTGACACAGATTTTGATCTGTATATATCTTGTGAACGATAAGAATTAAACAAAAATAAATATTTGTGCCATCTTCAGAGAGCCGATATCACCTTATACAGGGTTTTCCAACAAGAGGTGTTATTTTGAATCACCCGGTATTTCGGTAGCTGTCGCTTTTAAAGCTTTTATTCTTTCACATTTGACAAGTAGAAACTACGCCATTACTAAGAATGGAACGATACACGCTTCAACAACGCATTGAAATTATTAAAATTCATGAATAAAAATGATCCGGAATTCCATCGAAAAATCATCTGTGATTTTGAAATGAAGTAACTATACTAATACTTATGTATATAATTGTAACCTAGAGTAAGTTTCCTAATTAAATTTAAGTACGGATTTTACACAAATTTAAGAAGATATTTTTTCTAAGAACACTAAACAATACCATTCTAATGGACCATTAGTGTGAAATGCAGCCACTTCATCATTAAGTGAAAATATGGTGGATATTTTTTCATTTTGAAATCTTCCTGCCCCACTGTGCGTTGTAGGCCTCTGTAGCCCCCAAAACAAGCACTTCAAACCCGAGCGTGTGAGTATGTGTATGATCGAGTATCTTATTACAGACTTGCATGCAGCAAGCAAAGCAAAATAAGTGCCCGAGTATCTGTTGTTGTTTTTTTCGTTTACTTTTTTATTATTTATTTTATAAAACAAAAATTTGCAATTTGCACCGTAATAAAAATAAATTATGAATTAATTAATTCATAAAACGTTACAAAATATAAGCAACATACATACGTGCGAATGCAAACAAAAAAGGCAAGGCGAGTAAGTGGCATGCAAAAAACAAAACCAAAAAAAAAAAAAAAACAGAACAGAGCCCATTCAAGAGTCGAGAGCGTCTGACTGAGTGAGTGAGTGAGTAGTATGTATGATCTATTAACACGCTATGAAATTGTAATGAACTTACAGCAACTTTGAGTTGTAAGCGCTTAATACCTGTGCACAGAGGAATATGATATATATATATAGAGATATTTTTTGTAGCCACCAAATGGATGGATGGAGTGTGTATCAGGTTTATCAAAGGGTTTGCAACATCTGGGAAATCTTATATATGCTTTAGATGTTATTCAAATGTTGCAAATATATTTCCAAAATGTGACGATTTTTTTGAATAAAGTTTAAGAAGGGATTTTGGAGAATATAAATGTTAAGATTACTCAGTTCAAAGACTGAAAGTACCCAAATATAGGGTGGGCCATGTAACATTTTAAATTAGAATCGGCTATAAAAGAAAAAGTACTGATTATTTTTTCAATTTATGGTTATATTGAAAATGTTGAACTTTTTTCCATTATTAAATGATGGAACACAATATCATCCATATGACTACCACGACTGGCTCGGCAGTACCTCATCCGATCAACCCAATTTTTCATTACAGCCCAAAATCCACACCAACTATTGAGTCGTTTTGGATGCTTTGGCTTCTAAATGGTCATGCGTGATTTCTCTGTATCCCACATGCGGCAATTTTGCTTATTGTCATAGCCACCGAGATGAAAATGAGCTTCATCTGAAAAAGCGATAACGCTTTTTCAGATGATTTTATCTTCAGCGGTTTGGATGGTAGCATTTTTATCCCCTGTACCAATTGTATCCCTTAAAAGTACAAATTTCAAAAAATCTTTATATTTTACTTGTCTACTTAATTATAGGAACGTACACACCGAATTTCATGTTTCTAGCTGTTGTCGTATCAAAGGTACTATTTTTATCCCTTTTGTCCCATTTAATCCACTTAATCTTTTATGTACTTTTTTGTGATTACACGTTAATGGAGGAAGGTACGAAACAAATTTCAAATGTATAAAATTGGAAATTTTCAAAAAATGCTAAAATAGTCTAAATATTTGGGGTATTTTCAGTCCTTGATAGGGAAAAATTTTTCCCTCTGGGCCGATTTTGCCCAGTTTCAATCCCAGCCGATCTGCAAGCATAAGACATATTTAGGGAAAATTTCAACCTCCTAGCTCATTTGGATCGGCCTCTATCGTGCTTTCAACAGACAGACAGACGGACATAACTTTATGGGGTCTCCGTGGAATATTTCAAGGTGTTACAAACGGAATGACAAAGTGAATATACCCCATCCTGGAGGCGGAGGGTATAAAAATATTTACGGATAATTAGAAAAAATGGCACATTTAAAATTTTTACTCTCATTTTGGAAATATAAGTCCAAAATAAATAAATGGTATAGGGTACATTCAATTCATCCCCGCCGACTAAAATGATATTCCACCTGTTTTTTCGTTGTTGTTTTTTTTTTCATAACATCAGCTTTTAAAAGCATTACATGATCAGCAATCTACAGCAACTGCATTAAAATGAATATGAAACCGAAAAATAACAAAAAAGTAAAAGTTTTTTTTCGTTTTGTTTTAATTTAATTTAACTGAAAACTGAATGATTTCATTTTCGTGTCTTTGCAGTTTTTAACATCCAGCCATCTGGCCACAACCGGTCATCCCATTGTGCAATCTCCCCTGGCCGCCACAACACTAACGTCGAACTCCTCGTCGATTAGTCCTTCGCCGGCAGCGGGCGCTGAGAACAGTGTGACGAGCAGCAACAGTGACAGTTCGGTAGGTACCCTAACACCCGATGCCGTGTCACAGACATCCGCCCTGGGCAGCACGACCACAGCATCGACAGTCGCCTGTGGCTCGGTAGATAATGCAACGCATCCGTATGCACTGTCGATGGTAGCCGGCGGCAGTGCCGTTGCTGGTGCACCGGCACCGGCCTGCTGTGATAATGGTCGTCCCATGGTCACCGATCCGGTGACCGGCCAGACGGTGTGCTCTTGTCAATACGATGTTGCTAGTAACTCAAGCCGTTTATCTGCTCTGGGGTCATATTCACGGCTGACCGCCGGCACTCCGGTGGCCGGTGTGGGGATGAGTGTATTCGGTTCAACGTATCCGTCAAATGATCAAAATCCCTATCCGAGCATTGCCGTGGAAACGGCAACACCGTTTTATACCAGTTTGGTGAGTACAAGGAATTTGATATTTAAAATTTAACAATTTCAAATTAAAAATGTAGACATTGAAAATCTGAGAGAGAAATAAAAAGATTTTTTCCCGATACCACTGTCCGACAGTCCATATGGCAAATGATATACATCTGAAACTATAGGTGAAATAGAGATAACTGGCGGTTTTAGTTTTTCACTCATCTCATCCTGTTACCCCTTAAAAGAACTACAACGTTCCAAAGGATACAATTTTCCAAAAATTATTTCTAATACTTATTCACACTCTATGACACCGGTATAAATGTCAGATCAAATAAGAAAATATGTGCTAAAAATACTTTAAATATCAAACTTCTATCTGTATTAGTTTAGTATTAGCAACCATTAAAAGTTTTGTCTCTTCAAATAAACTAGAGAAATTAAGGGGTAAACTTGAAATATATGTTAATGCTGGACTAATTCAGACAGAAGCATGATATTAGAAGTGTTTTTAATAGCTATTCACCTCTGTAATTTGACACGTTGCCATAGGGTGCGAACATGTAGGTTAGGTTAGGTTGAAAGGGTTGGCCGCAAGTAGCGAGTTTCACTCGGAGGCCTAAAGTTAATATAAAGAAAATAGAGAGAGAAGATAGTCTGGTAGAGTATTATGGTTAGTATGAGAGTGAGAATAATATTGAGTATAGGAAAATGTTAGAAAGAATAACTATAAAGTATAAATCGCTTCCTTCTGAAAGCATTTTGTCTTGTTGATGAAGTTGAGCAGATTCCGTAGAGGTACATTTGCTAAATCCGTCAGATCGCCGAAGAACATACTTCCTAGAAAGGATAGTCTGAGTTCTTGTAGTCCAGCGCAATTACACAGCAAGTGCTCCACTGATTCTTCTTCATCCTCATCTAAGCAACTCCTGCAATAGTCCTCGCGTGAGATACCGATGCGTTCAGCCATCTTGCCAATCGCACAGTGCCCTGTAAGTACTCCAGTAAGCGTGCTTAGAGATCTTTTATCAAAAGTTAATAGTTCCATTTCTGGCTGATGTTTGGCCACAAGGTCCTTGTTATTCTGCAATTATATATGGACTCCCACCTAGACCTTGTTGCGTTGTCCACCATGTCACCTACATAGTTAAGTAGTTTCCATTATGTTCATTCCCTCCGAGCCTTTTCTGGCACACTCGTCCGCTTTTTCGTTACCGGGTTGTTATGACCTGGTACCCAAGTTACCGTGATGTCATGAGTTTGGATTTGGGTGAGTGAGTTTATACAGTTTCTAACACATCGTGATTTGATGACTGTTGAATTTAGGGCTTTGATTGCCGCCATACATCCACATAAATGAGTTTTAAGGGGGGTGAGATTCCTCTCAAAAACCATTTTTGCTGCTTCATTTATGGCGTGGACTTCTGCCTGAAAACGATACATCTTGGTGACAGTCTAACTGAAAATTCAAGGTTCAAATTCAATTTTTTGAAAAATTGTATCCTTTGAAACTTGGTAGTCCTAAGAAGGGAGCAATAGAATGAGGAAATGAAAAACTAACAAGTAAAAAGGGCGTTAAGTTCGGCCGGGCCGAACTTTATATACCCTCCACCATGAATTGAATTCCACCGAGGCTGTCGATTTTCGTAGAAGTGCAATAATATTACAGGAAAATATTTTTTTAATATAGCCAAACCAAAACAAATACTAATATTTAACAAATAATTTTATAAATAAATATAATATTTTTATTTTTTATATTTAGTTTATAAGGCAAGGCTACCAATAAATTTAATTTACGAAATAATACTTCAAGTCAATTCAAAAAAAAAAAATATTCTTATATTTATATTTTCAAAAAAAGTTTAAATACCATAAATATTGGTAGATAGTGGGTGCAACAATTGGTTGTATTTCCATTCTGTTTTAATTCCAAAAATACAAATTTTGAAAATCCATTATCTAACGTACATAGTGCAAAATAACCCAACTCATGATTCAACCAATTTTTTCCGAAAAAGTAAAAAAGTAGGAATTTGAAAAAATCTTTTTATTTGACAGTCAGAGATACATTCCTCCATGATTCTAGCCGCGGCCATGTGGTTGGTACCATTTTTATCCCCCTTTCCCTATTTTACCCCCTTAAGAGTATGACTTTCTAAAATCTCTTTATTTTACGTGTCTACGCAATTAGAGGGATGTACACACCGAATTTCATAATTCTAGCTGTAGTCGTTAGTTGGTACTGTTTTTATCCCTCTGTACCCATTGTATCCCTTGAATGTACGAATTTGGAAAAAAAACCTTTTATTTTTCGTGTCTACGCAATCAGAGGAATGTATACTCCGAATTTCATAAGTCTAGTTGCAACCATTTGGTTGTTACTATTTTTATCCCCTTTTTCCATTTTAACCCAAAAAAATTCGAGTTTCGAAAAATCCGTTTATTTTGCTTGTCTAAGCAATCAGAAGAATGTATACACCGAATTTTTTTATATTATAGTTTCATACGTATATCATCCGTTTCGAGTGCAACGACTTTTTTAAAAATTGTCGGACGGTGTAATCTTACGAATTTATTAAATGTTGATTTTACGACCACTTTGTTTCGAATGAGCGTCAATATATTTTCTACGATTTTCTGTAATTATGAATTATTCTTTTCCTTCGGAGTCTATCAGCAACCACCACTGGTGCCATTTCTTCCTCTCATTTGTTTTAACCTTTTCACTAAATTTTGTTATTATATTGTTACCGCAATCTTGTCCGATAGTCGTTCGAAAAATGACGAATTCAAATTTACGCTATTGAACAGCCAGACAGTCAGAGGATGTCTGCGGCAATGAACCTTTACCAGGTAATTGGTTGGACGTTCCACTTCGTTTGGTATGCATGTCAAATATTAGCTGGTTAAGGATTACACTCGCTGGGACTCGACATTAGAAATAAAATATGTTCGTGGTGCACGTCGAATCTAATTTGTGCGACACATGTTTCTGGCGCTTCATGCACAAATCACACCCAAGGTTATGTCTGACCAGACCATACCCACTAGGTGTACACTAGTGTGGGCCAAAGTAATCGTAAATCAATAAACCATAAAATAATATATAAATATTATAAAATGCTACAAACGTGAGTAGGCAGGAAATGCAGCTCAGTCATAATTTTTTATAATCAAAAGTTAGAACTTTTTCCAAAAAATAAATTTGTATTAATTTTTGGTAACAGAATAAATATGCAACAAAAAATAAAAATATTAAAACCGAGACTAATTGTTTTGTTTGAATTCAGGCTTACTGAGTCAAATCAAAATAAAAAAATTTAAGGATGTATATTTTTTTAAAATTCTATTAAATTCTTATTTCCGCGAACGGTACCTTTAAAATTATTTTTTTTTTGTTTGAATTGAAGCATACTGTGGATATTTTTTTTTAAATCTTATTAAAATTTCAATTTTCGTCGAAGGTACCTGTAATGTTTGTACTGTCATTTTGGAAATATAGGCCTGACCACACCCGGTGAAAGATGCATCTTAAATTTGTTCAAGAGTTCATAGCTGATTTAATTTTTTTTGAAAAACGGAGAAAATAAGGGTAATTAATAATAGGGTGATTCATCTTGAGGTTTTTCAATAGGATTTTTGACAGATCTCACATGACTCATATCAAACTGTTTTGTCATTTTTGTTCAGTATCGTTTGGCAAGTCATCATGGAAAGACTGACTCCACAACAACGTCTCCAAATTGTTCAGCAGTATTACGGAAAACAACGTTCTGTGAGAAATGTTTTTCCTGCGATTCGAGTGTGCTTAATCGACCCACTGAAACCACTATTCGCAAATTTGAGTCCCAGTTTACATTAGTAGATGATACTCGACCGGTTAGACCCCATCCAGCATGTAGCGAAGAGAATTAGCAGATGTAGCTGATAGTTTACACTGAAAGAATTATCTTCATAATATTTATGATTTTGTCATAACTTCAGTGAAAAGTTTCATTGAAAAGTCGCCAAACAAACGCTTTATAAAATGTATGTAAGATGTTTCATAAGCGAAAATCAATTAAAAGTGTCATAGAATTTATTAAACATTTCTTAGAAACTATGAAATGCAGTTCTTCATTCAATGAACTTCTGTCATACAAATTCTTTATTTTCCATAAAATAATAGTTTACACTGAAAGAATTATCTTCATAATATTTATGATTTTGTCATAACTTCAGTGAAAAGTTTCATTGAAAAGTCGCCAAACAAACGCTTTATAAAATGTATGTAAGATGTTTCATAAGCGAAAATCAATTAAAAGTGTCATAGAATTTATTAAACATTTCTTAGAAACTATGAAATGCAGTTCTTCATTCAATGAACTTCTGTCATACAAATTCTTTATTTTCCATAAAATAATTTATGGAAATGTTCATACATTTTATAGTGAAACTTCATTGCTTTTATGAAAAAGTTTCATAAATATTAATAATTTATACTGAAGTTTCCAAAGCAAACAAAAAAGCAGAAAAAAAGGACTGACATGTATTAGTTGCGGGAAATTGGTATTTTATTATTTTTATTTATATATATTATTTATTTATATTATATTATTAACTGAATAAAATCTATTTGTAAGTTATGAACCGTTTCATAAAAACAACAAAATCCTTCATTATATTTATGAAATCATTTCATAACACAAATATTTTTTTTTGGTTATGACAAACTTCATAATCTTTAACAATCTCATGTCTGAATTTTCTTCTTAATAAATATATAAAACTTAATATGCTTTGTGATGAGGTATGGGTCTAAATATGATTTCTATAGAGCCTTGGGGTTCTAATTCATACAGGACAGGAGTAACAGGATGTTTCTTAAAATCATTACAAGATACTCAAACAATTGAAATTTGAGACTTCACTTTTGTTTTCACCTTCCTACGCAAACCCAAAATACCGAATTTGTTATTTCCCTTTTAAATATTCCTTGTTACATATGTAAACAAAAATAAAAATTATTAATTCTGCAATATCTGTGATTTTAAAGATTTTATAGGACTAACTCGCATTGAGAGGGTTAAGTATTTTATATTTATTTTACAATACTTTTTTTCTTTGATCTTGTCAAACTAAGTTTCACAATTTTATTTTATGAACGATGAAATGCTTATGAAAAAAGTGTATGAAGCAATCCATTTTACTTAAGAATTTTTCATTTAAGAAAATTCTATTCATTCGTCGTCGTCGTCGTCTCTGAGATAAACGTTCCTCTAAAATCATGTTTTCCCTTGTACTTTTATACCCTACACCACAGGGTATAATGTCTGTGTGCATTTGTTTGTAACACCCAAAAGGAAGCGGAATAGACCCATCGTTTATTATACCGATCGACATAGAATCACCTTTTGAATCGATTTAGCCATGTCCGTCTGCCTGTCCATCAGTCTGTCCGTGTGCCTGTCCATCTTTTTATTCGATTCTAACGAAACTTGACACAAACGACTTTTGCCTGTCGGGGACGGACGCTATTTAATTTGAAGCAAATCGGTTCCGATTTAGATATAGCCCCCATACAAAATTTGCTCCCGATTTAATTTTTTCTGCTCTAGAAGCCACACAATTAAAGCGATTTTAATCAAATTTTGCACAACACCCTATATCTAAGTTAAAAACATCTGTGGTAAAAATGGGTCAAATCGATTCAGATATAGCCACCATACAAATTTCGTTCCCTGATTGACATTTTCCGGTCTAAAAACCGTAAATTTTAACAGATTTTCTTCAAATTTGTCTTAACACATTATATTTCAACTAGAAACCTTTCAGGTAAACATGGGTCAAATCAGCTCAGATTTATATATAACTCCAATACAAATGTTGCACGCGATTTGACTCTTTTTGCTTTAGAAATCACATAATTTAACCGATTTTAATCAAATTTGGCACAAAATCTCATATTTCAACTAGAAACATCTGTAGTAAAAATTTATCAAATCGTTTCGGATTTAGATATAGCTCCCATATAAATATCGCTGCCGATTTGTCAACCGCTTAGAAACCACATACCTTACTCGATTTTCGTCAAATTCGGCAGAACAACTTATATTTACACTAGAAACATCTATGGTAAAAGGGATACAAAGGGCGTTCACGATTTTCACCGAATTGAATTGTGGTGGAGTAGAAAGTGTAGGGTATCATATAGTCGGCCCCGATCGACTTTAGCCTTTCCTTACTTGTTTTATGTTCAACTTTTGTAACATTTTTAATTAATTAATTTTTAATTTTTGTAATTAATTTTTAATTGAATTAATAGACTTGGAAAGCACTATAAATGTTGATTCTTGTATTTATATATGTATATTAGAGTGGCTTCAAAATAAAAGTTGTGGATGTTCCCGACAAAAATGAAGGATTGGTTTGTTTTATGTGTTCTCCCAAAATATTTCGATTTTATCATTATCCATTCGTGAGCTGGACGAGTTCAAAATAACCTCTATAAATCAAGTTTTTCTTGAATAAAATTCACGGTGAGAATGGCATTTAGAAAAAACCTGCTTCAGTTTTTCTTTGAATATATGTAAATTGGTTTTCAAAATGTCCAACTACACTTTTTGATCCATCGATTGTTAGATGAAATGAAGAGATCCAGTACCATCTGCTGAAAAAACTGCTTTACTTTTGCTTTTATGTGCTTCCAGAGAAGCTCCACATTATCTTTTACGCGTTTTTACGAAACTTAATCAGACTTTCTTTCAACAATCAATGGATTTTCTACCATTCAGATCGGCACTCATGAACGGATTTTCCTTTGATATTCTATTATCTGAATATCAAAAGAAAACCCGTTCTTCTGCTTAAGTAAATATTTTATTGTGTCCATTTTTGGCCTTTTTTCAAACTGTTGCGAGCTTTCGTTCTAAAATCTATCAAATTATACAGGGACTTCTATACAATGTTTTCGAAATGTCCCGAATAAATTTGTCCATCCCTGCAAGCTTGATCGTAAGTTTTCTACATTCAAAAATTCGTTTGGCCTCTTTAACTTCCATTGCCTATTTTTTGGTTTTTTTAAAACCTCGTGTTAATAAACTAAAATTATTAAATTAAATATTATTATTAAATTGGCTGATTTTGCCAAAAATTAAAAAAAGAACTCGCAAAAAATAGAAGGCATCATTCACCACTTCCAAATTCACACAGTCACTAAAATAGAAATCTTAAAACACTACCTAAATATGCCCAAAAACCCAAAATAATAATGCTAAATCAAGTGTTATTAGGGTTTTTTGGGCATATTTCCTGCAAATGAACACCGATTGTTATAACATTTAGCATGAGTATAAAAGAAAATTTCTCATCTTTTTATCTGCGTAACTACTTTTCTGAAGTTAGTGGAAGCAAAAAAGGAAATTGTGTTTTGGAACTAAAAATCTGAGTTTTTGCACTAAATGTATCCTATCTTCCAAGGAGGCAATTTCGAGCAGGCAGAAATTATCCTGAAAAAACGGGGAACTCTTCAACCTTTCCAAATATGTATATATTTCGTTAAAGGCTTTTGAAGAAAAAAGTTTTGTTGGTTCAAAGTCAGACCTTTGTTCAAAAAGGATATTTTATCAAAATATTTATTACAAACGAACTATATTTGGTACAAACATAGTTTTGACGTCATAATAAAGGTAAGAAAGAACAATTTCTAATAAAAAAATTGAGTGCAAAATCTCTTAAAATATGTGAGGAACAGTTCGATAAAATCAAAGAAAGAGGCCTATGTGCAGTTTTCATGCAGTAATTCGATTTGTCTGTTTATATTGTTTTTTTGGGTATATTTCCGGCAAATGGACTCAGATTGTTATAAAATTTTGCATTAGGATAAAGGAAATTTACTCAAATTTTTATCTACTTACCTACTTTTCAGTAGTTAATGAGACGAAAATGACTAGATTGCGTTTTGGAAATAAAAAATCTGACTATTTACACTAAATGTATCCTATCTTCCAAGGGTGCAATTTCGTGCAGGCAAAATTTTACCCTACAAAAACGGGGAACCCTTCAACCTTTTCAAATATGTATACATTTCGATAAAGGCTTTTGATGGAAAAAAGTTGTGTTGGTTCAAAGTCAGACATTTGTTCAAAAGGGATATTTTTAAAAAATTTATTACAAACGAACTATATTTGGCACAAACATAGTTTTGGAGTCATATTGAAGCTTAGAAACCACAATTTTAAATAAAAAATTCTCTTAAACTATGTGAGAAACAGTTCGATGAAGTCAAAAAAATAAGAAATTACGTTTTTTAAATTTTCAAAATCTAAAAAAAACGCGAAAATCTGTAATACAAAAAAAAATTAAATTTTTTCTTCGCATTATGAACAAATACGTAAAAATGTGATAAAAAAAATAAAAATTTTATTTTTTTTAAATCGAAATATACGAAAAGTAGTCAACTTTGGGTCGGTTTTTGAAATATATCTGATTGCCCGATTTTTAATGTTAATATCTCATAATAATCCTTGGGTCCTTGGCTAATTTGGTTTTTTACAGAACTCAAAAATGTCTACTATTTAGAAGAAAAGTTATTGAATTTTGGCCGATGGATTTAGATTCTGAACCACTGTGAGGCGATTGAATGAACATACCTTTAAAAAAAATTATTTTTCCGCTGTTCAATTGGTCATAACTCATGAAAATAAATTTCTAATTTTTTTCCAAAAATATTTATACACCATTTTTATGAATAGAAAGCATACAGAAATTGTTAAAACAATCCCAGCTAACGACTTCAAAAATCGTATCGCTTGACATGGAATGACTCATGTACGTCATTGGTCTTTATCCAATGTATGGAGGGCGACATTTTTTGTTATCATATTAAAATTACTTACATTTACGAAATTTTAAAAATTGACAAATTCTGTCATAATATTGAATTTCTATCCATCACAATATTTTGTTTCAGTTCAACGGTGTATAATTTTCTCTAGGAACAAATAATACACAGAAATCGCACACCAAAATTGTAATATTTTTTACGTGTTGTGCCCACCCTAGTGTACTACTGTGTGTGTCCTATACGTAGCGACAATCTCTCATCAATAAACTGCAATGGCTTCATGAAATAAAAGTGAACAAAAATGCCACAGCAAACTAACTATAATCATACGCACCTAATTCATACGTAACATACGTAAACCTATTATTTTGTCTGAACCGTACAGTAGGTACACCCGAGGAAAAACGTGTGTGTGAGTGGCAAATGAAACAAGAAGCGTTTAGCAACCAGCCATTAGGAACATAATTGATTTGAGAAGCCATAGTGATAGCCTTGCAATCACAAAGTCATTATTCGTTGTACGACTCTGTGCACAGTGTTTCATTTCCATACAAGGAATGACTAAATAGATAGATGGGAGATTGTAAACCGGCCCCTAAACCTAACCGTAACATGGAAGTTTGGTTACTTCACTAAAAATAGATTTCCTGAGAAAGAAAAATCTTTAGTGATTATCCCATTTTTTCACAAGACGGGCATCTATTTCGACCCTTTGTTGGTGTTCGGGGTTAATATTTTGCACGTCTATTTCAGGTCCTATATTAGGAGTTGTTATACCTATAAAAAATGTGTACTGTAATTTTCCAAATATACTATTTACAACAATGTTTTAAATGTCTACGAAATGAATTGTTGATCATATGACTGCTGAATGCCAACTATTTCGATATGGTCTGCACTTGAACAGTCCCACTTGTCTCGAGTTTATTCCGACGCTCATTAGATTCCGTGTCGGAAAATAAAAGAACTTAAAACGCTTTGACCAAGTAATTGTCTGTGCGCTTATTTTGGCTAGACACTCAGCGGTCAGACATATTCGTAGCTAACCTTTCGTTAGTCGCTCTGTCATTGCGTTGTCATTAAGGTCGGCCCTTCTGTTTTGGAACGGAATTGGCAATATTCTTCTCATATCGGTGCGGTTCTGGGTACTTAAGGTAAATAATTATGCACTTCAGTGCTTGCGTTTAGTACAATAGATTTTCTCGTTATATTTTCATTTTCATTTGCAATTGCAGCTGTCGTTATTTTGGCGTATTCCATTTCCCTTTCAAACCTCCCACTTTTGTAAAGGCAATCAAAGACTGGAGAACCTCCTCTACTCTGTTGGAACTTAGCCCTGTTTGTTATTCTGCGGTTTTCAGTCGGTTAAGATTTTCTGTTATCCTTTGTTGGTTTGTTGGAGCGTTTGTTGATTTGGTTTTTCTTTTAATCTAGCCTTTTGTTTGCACTGACATACGTAGGGTTCAGCGAATTTATGTGAAAGATCAGATTGCGAAAATAAGGTGGCAAAATGCAAATTCCCTCAACGTCATTAATTAAGACAAAGAGGATAAAACTGGGGATTTTAGGACAATTATTTCTGAAATTAAAAACTTCATTCTAAATACAATACTGCAGGTCATCGGTCATAACTTCGTCGAAGTCGTATACTACTATCTAAAATATGTATCTTCTAGAAATGACGTAATACAGAGTCAGCTATAGAATCAACAATTTAGATTCAAAGCAGCCTATTGAATCGCAATCAGAGACTAATGCAAGCACGTCGAATCTAATGGCAATAGTCACTTTTCTAAACTAGTAATAATATAAGTTATACGACACCATATAACATATTCACCTTGGGGCGAATGAATAATAATACTCTTAATTAGTGTAACGTATACGTTATGAACAATTTGTTTCTGTTTGCTTCGAAATGGCAAACAATTGTAGTCATGTGTAGGTATTACTGTCCAAAAAGGAAAAACTTAAAATTGTCCTTCAAAGTGTGGAAGGATGTGCGATAAGACAACGAAAATCGCAAAATTGTCAATATTTCACACAAAACAAGTACTTAACGTCACACAGTGGTTCAGAATCAAAATCCATCGACCAAAATTCAATAACTTTTGTTATAGTAGACATTTTCGAGTTCTGTAAAAAACCAAAATTAGACAAGGACAATATATCGGATATATTTTAGAAATCGGCCCAAAGTTAACTACTTTTCGTATTTTTCGATTTTAAAGAAAATTAAAATTTTTATTTTTTTGTGTTTATGTTTTTAACATATTTTTACGTATTTTTTCATAATGCGAAGAAAAAAATTATTTTTTGGTATTACAGATTTTCACGTTTTCAGATTTTCAAAATTGAAAAAACGTATTTTTTTTTGATTTTGACGAACTGTTTCTCACACATTTTAAGAGATTTTGCACGCAGATCTTTTTATTTGAAATTGTGATTTCTTAGCTTTATTATGACTAAAAAAACTATGTTTGTGCCAAATATAGTTCGTTTGTAATAAATATTTTAAAAATATCCTTTTTGAACAAATGTCTGACTTTGGACCAACACAACTTTTTCCTCCAAAAGCCTTTAACGGAATGTATACATATTTGGAAAGGTTGAAGGGTTTCCCGTTTTTGTAGGGTAACTTTTGCCTGCACGAAATTGCACGCTTGGAAGATAGGATACATTTAGTGCAAAAAGTCAGATTTTTTTAATTCCAAAACGCAATTTACTCATTTTTGTCTCATTAAATTCTGAAATGTAGGTACGCAGATAAAAAGGAGAGTAAATTTCCTTTATCCTCATGCTAAATTTTATAACAATCGAAGTTCATTTGCCAGAAATATGCCCAAAAAAATTAGCAGACAAATCGAATTACTGCATTTTTCCCTCTGGGCCGATTTCGCCCACTTTCAATCCCAACCGATCTGCAACCATAAGACACATATGGGGAAGATTTGGATCTCCTAGCTTATTTCGTTCGACTGCTAGCGTGCTTTCAACAAACAGACGGACATGGCTAGAATTTTACCACGTCCCAGAATATATGGGGCATTCCACGACAAATCGGACAGTGAAAAAAAAAAAAAGTTTTTTATTTCCTCCATTTTTTTTACATTTTTAAGTACCTACTAAAAACACCCCCTGGTATACTTTGAGTTTTTTCTGATTACTCGCTAAAAAGATATAGCTTTTTTAAAAATAGTAGAATCGTAGTTCTTTTTTAGTCTTTTGATCATAACTTCGTCAATAATGGTCCGAATTGGATATTCTCTTTTTTTATTTTTTTTGAAGTACTTTTCAGAAAAAATATTCACAATGTTTTTGTATACAATTTTTGAATTTTTTAATTAAAACTTTATTTTTTAATTGTTTGTGCTCTTCGATTTTCTCGTCATTATTTTTACTTAAACATCTTTTAATTGTGGAAGTTTTGAGGTTTGGTTGAAAGTGGGTCTATAATAATTAATATTTTTTTGAAAATTTGGGAAACCAAAAAAAAAAAATTAAACTTTATTTTTTTAATTGTTTGTACTCTTCGATCTTCTCGAAAAGACTTTTATTTAAACATCTTTTTACTATGTAAATTTTATGTTTTTTAATTTTTTCGTGTTTCAAAATTTTCAAAAAATTAAAAAACATAGTAATTTTTATAGGCCCACTTTCAACTAAGCCTTAAAATTTACAGAGTAAATAGATGTTTAAATAAATTTTTTTCGAGAAGATCGCAGCTAACGAGGTAAAAAACCGTACCGCTTAACATGGAATGACGCATATACTTTATAGGGTTTCAGGTCGATATTTCAAGGTGTTACAAGCTACAATGATAAACTTAGTATACCCCCATCCTGGAGGTGGAGGGTATAACAATTTTTTGATCATGTCTTGACGGAAATTTTTAATTAATTAATTTATAATTTTACAAAATCCAAAATTGTTTAATTGAAATAGTTCTGGAAAATTTGCGGAGTAGACTTCCTGGAAACCCTCTTGATGCCTGTTAGCGTTTGATTCGTTCTATTTTTGAAAACAAAAATAATTAATGGGTGTGTAAGATTACTCAATTTTCCCAGCAATCGTTTTCAAATGCCAAAACTTTGTCCTAACCCCACGTCTGTGCGGTTCTCTTTCGATTTCTTCATTTTGTTTTGTTTAATTTGTTTTGTTTATTGCAATTTGTACGACTCTCATATTTGTTGTTTTCTGGTATTTTATGTCATGTCAAATCCCAATTGTTGTTATTGTTATTATGTTTCTATTGATGTTGCAGTTGCTGTTAATGCAGTCATTGCTGGTGTAATGTTAATGTTGATGTCAGCGACGGAGACAGAGTCGCAGTTACAGTCATTGTGGAAGCGATGCGATGCGGTTTCTGCATTTGCATTTTCAGCTACTTGCCTGCCATTCTTTTATATCTTCTGCTTCTGTTTCGTTTTTTTTTTCAAAACAAAACATTACCACATACAGTCAGAAGAGATCAACTAATACCACTAAAAAACAACAAACAAAAATATATTCAACTAAAATGCCAAAAGACATAACAACAGCAAGAGATTTTTGATTGTAGGGATATTGGTTATGATTTGGAAAAGTTTAAAAAATGGATTATATTTTTCAACTTTTAACAATGTTTCTTATATATAATTATCTTTTGCAAAAATATTTTTTTTAAGATTACAATATAGAAATAAAATACAAATTGCATGGTGACATTTATTACCATGTATCATTTTTTTAAATCAAGCAGAGAGCATATGTCACGAACAGACCATAAGTAAAATTTTATTCCTTACAATACTCTCTGAGAGTAAGGGTATATATAAGTCAGTTAAGCCGACTGAGTAAGCTACTTGTTTTTCTTGAACATTTTAGACTTAACTGGAATTGATATTGATAATAGTTCCCTATTAAATATATTATATTTTTATATATTTTATATATAGTTTATATTTTTCAATTTCTATTTTATAATCGAATTTCGTTAAAACAATTTTTGTCTTAAAATATAAAATGTAACGTTAATTTCGTTTTAATGATTTTGGCTCATTAAAAATATTATATTTTTTAATTTCTATTTTTTAATGATTTTTCTTTATATATTTCTTTGTCTTTTGCAAAAAAAATATTTCGCTTTTCTGATTAGAAAATAAAAAAATACTTTTTAAATGTTTTAGAATCATTTTTTCACTTGATTTTTGATTTTGTGTTGTTAGGTTGCTCTGCTCTTCAACAGTTGTTATTATGGTATTTAATAGCTTTATAAAAGTTTTCATTCGTTTTTTATTCATTTTCATTTTGTGCTGTTTCTCTTTGACTGCCTTTTGCCATTTGGTGTATAGAATGTGCACAAATAAACCGAAGTTTATGCTTCAGAGACCACTTCAGTTGTGGAATTAAAAGTTCATCTGCAAAATACCCTTCAGACCATCATCCTCCTCCTACATTAACACTCTATTAGCTGTAACGTGGTATTCGTGTACACTGGACAAAATTAAAATGAGCGTAGGCAGAGCATATTTGATATATGTTTGCAAGAAAAGTTTACAATGCTGTTCTAAATGATGCATATAAATATTTTTCTTAAATATAAATATTTAGATATTGTGAAATTTGGATTTTTTTTGGAAATAAATCTGGCCTTAAACTATTTGAATTGAATATTCACCTATAACAAACAGTAGCGTTGTCGAGTTTAAGTCAGGATGATAGGCCAAATGTGTGGGATAAAATGTGCTTGCCTATAGCCAATGTATCTACATCTAATTTATGTCCTTGTTATCAAAAAATCCATCTTTTTGATTTCGCCCATTGTAATCCCAAATAGATTTTTTTGGTACTCTTGTGATACTTCATATGAAATCCATCCAACGGATAAAATAAAACCCAAAAATTTTATTTTTGAGAAAAAATAACCCCCACCTGCTTAATTTTGTCGACGATCAGGCAAACAAAAAATTTGTCAATAGCAGCTATGCCGATGCTTTTCATTTCGAGAATAATTTGTCTATATAAATAATTTTCTATAATTTCTTGTGAACCGGCTGAGCGAGTTATTGTTATTATCCGTTTCTGGATTTGCGTCCTCCAACAAGTATAAAGTTCATATAATTTAAAATACAAGAGAAATACGTTAAAACAAATTTAATTTATTAATTTAAAGTTGTTTTTTCTTTTCCTCAGATTTAAACGAAATTTGGCACGTTTAATTTTTTATACCATTTTGGAAAGGCCAGAAACAACTTTAATAATATGTAAAAGTTTACATATAGAAAATTATTTTTTGTGCTTCACAAATACACAAAAAATTGTCAGGAAAAATTCGCATCTAACTCTGTGTAAAATCTACAACAATTCAGATGTCAGAACGAAATTTTGAAATTGTGTAGAAAAAATATATCCAAAAATAATGGCCATCAAGTTTTTGCACTTTTTCCAAAAAAATACCCAAATTCCCAAAGTGGGGAACATATGTTCCAAAATTTGTGTGAGATTGTTTTTTTTACTAAAATGGACGCCATTTCTTCATTTAATGCAGGGATGTTGTAATAATTTCTGAGTAAAATGCCAAAATATGGGATTACAGAAATATACTAAACATAGAAATATAATCGGCAGCAATCGTTGTGTTGAAATTTGATAAGTTTTTGCAATACATTTTTTATATTAAAATAATGGCAATTATGGAGGTGGCCTGCAGGGGAGTTCCGGTGACCAAATTAATTCAGGATTCAGGGGATATATATTGTTACGAAATATAAATTATGTTACGAAAAAAAAGAAATGTTCACCTACCGAAAAAATAAAAAATAATTAAAAAAAAACGACAAAATATGTTATTTTTTGAAGTTTTATTTTTATAAAACTGTTTTATAATGAGATCGCAACTGCTAAAATACGGAGCCGAACTCATCAAAAAATCGGTCATTTTTTTTGTGATTTTTTCTTGTGATTTAAATATTTTTTAAACTAATAGAAGTACACACAATTTTCTCCATTAGTTTAAGAAATATCCATACCTGCTGGGAATTCAAGAAATTGCCACTCAACTATCAAACACTTCTGCTCTATGCATGTGGAATTTTGTCAAGATATTTTTTCCGCACAAAAGATACAGAATTGATTCGAAAAAATCGATTTGGAAGCACTTTGTTCCAAAGGAGCATACCCAACGAATTTCATTATTATTATTATTCTTTTGCTGTGCACCATTTTGTCTAGTTTGACCCTTAAAGTAGAAATGTCGAATATCAATTATAGAGCGCATCCACAGTCTAATGGACACACCGCATTTTATGATTCCAGCTTCGGCTGTTTAACAATCTAATCGTCTTTTCTCCATGTTGCTAGACAAATATACTTAAAACATAAAAAATAAATGGGGTCGATCGGACCACGCCCACTATCACAATTGTATGAGTTTGCCGAAAAATGCCGACAAACACTTTTACTTTTACACTTTGAGTCAAGTTGAGTCCTACAGATAACTTTTGGTCCACGACATTTATAGGTTATGCTCACTACGAACACTTAAGAAAACTGCCAAGACTATAGGAATCACGAAATGTTAAATATAATTTTTAGCTACTTATGCAGGCCTTCAATTTCAATAATATAGTCACGTTATTATATTATGTTTACGCCTTAATTTAAGTATTTTGTATAACTGCTTTAGACCCAAATTAATCCCACTTCTTTGCACGGCGAACTTGAAATACCTTCTGGACTTGCCGTGTTGCAACCTAGTTTTCTCGAATACATTTTCATGATTGCCATAAAGAAAAACTATAAACATTTAACAAAAAAAATATGGATTTGCGTCTGTCCGTCTGCTGTCCATCTAAGCTTGTTCGCACTCTACAGGTCGCAATTGTTGTCCGATTGTCATGAAACTTGGCAGAAGTTATTTTTTCTGGCCAACGACCATCGTTATTGAATTTGGAGGAAATCGGTTCAGATTTAGATATAGCCCCCATACAAAGGTCGCTCCCTATTTCACTTTTTCCGCTTTAGAAACCACATATTGTACCCGATTTTCTTTAAAATTGGCACAACATCTTATAATCCACCTAGAAACACTTGTGCAAAAATTGGGTAAGATCGGTTCAGATTTAGATATAGCCGCCATACAAATGTCGCTCCCGATTTGACATTTTCCGCTCTAGAAACGACATATTGTACCCGATTTTCTTTAAATTTGGCAGAACATCTTATAATAGAACTAGAAACACGTATGCAAAAATTGGGTAAGATCGGTTCAGATTCAGATATAGCCCCCATACAAATGTCGCTCCCGATTTGACATTTTCCGCTCTAGAAACGTCATATTGTACCCGATTTTCTTTAAATTTTGCAGAACATCTTATAATCGGACTAGAAACACGTATGCAAAAATGGGGTAAGATCGGTTCAGATTTATATATAGCCCCCATACAAATGTCACTCCCGATTTGACATTTGCCGCTCTAGAATAGACATATTGTACTCGATTTTCTTTAAATTTGGCAGAACATCTTATAATCGAACTAGAAACACGTATGCAAAAATTGGGTAAGATCGGTTCACATTTAGATATAGCCCCCATACAAATGTCGCTCCCGATTGGACATTTTCCGCTCTAGAAACGACATATTGTACCCGATTTTCTTTAAATTTTGCAGAACATCTTATAATCCAACTAGACGTACGTATGCAAAAATTGGGTAAGATCGGTTCAGATTTAGATATAGCCCCCATACAAATATCGGTCCCGATTTGAAATTTCCACTCTTGAAAAGACATATTGTACCCGATTTTCTTTAAATTTGTCACAACATTTTATAATCGAACTAGAAACACCTATGCTGAAACTGGGTAAGATCGGTTCAGATTTAGATATAGCCCCCATACAAATGTCACTCCCTCCGCTCTAGAAACCACATCTTGCACCCGATTTTTTAAATTTGGCACAACATCTTACAATCTAACTAGAAACACCTATGCTGAAAGTGGGTATGATCGGTACAGATTTAGATATAGCCCACATACAAATGTCGCTCCCGATTTGACTTTTTCCGCTCTAAAATCCACAGATTGTACCCGTTTTTATTTAAAATTGGCACAACATCTTATAATCCAACATATGGTGCAAGTGGGTAAGATCGGTTCAGATTTAGATATCGCCCTCATACAAATGTTGCTCCCGAATGTTTAACCTATTTTGGTCAAACTTTACATATTATATTTCACCAATAACCATACATGGTGAAAGCGGGTCACATCGTTCCAGGTTTCAATATACCCCCATACAAATGTCCTTTCCGATTTAACATTTTTTGTCAAACACATACATTTACAGGATGCAAAAATCCTTCCCGATTTCACTTTTTTACCGAATTGAATTGTAATGCGATAGAAAGTCCGTCCGTCTTTAGCATTTCCTTACTTGTTTGGGAGATGCCCATATGTCCATACTTTGGTATAACCCAAATGGTGTCCCATTCTGATCTATTACAGCTCTAGAAGCTACATCTTACATCGTATCTTCATCAAATTTTGCAGATCATAATATTTTTCAACTAGGAATACCTACCCTGGACCAGGCCCAAAATGTAGTTATAGGCCCCCTTTTGAAATGTCGGTCCGATTCATCCTATTACTACTGTATAATTTGTATTTGTCTGCCGGATAATTGGATCAATTACCATATTATTAACCATATTCGTTAAATATGACTAAAGATTAATTTATAGTATAATTTATACTGTATAATTTATATGAACTACATAAAATTGCTCCCATGAAATAAATGGGTTTAGTAATCAAAGCGAGGTACATACGCAGGGAGTGGTGTAGGGTATTTTATAGTCGGCCCCGCCCGACTTTAGCCTTTCCTTACTTGTTACTCCTAAAGTACAAATTTCGAGAACTACAAAGTCTGATACAATTTTCACACAGAATTTCATCATTTCACCATCCATCCATGGCACTATTTTTATACCCTTTCATCCCGTTTTGCCCTTAAAGTACAAATTTCGAAAATTTTTCCTACGCGTCTATAAAGCCTGAGGAATATAAACACCGAAGTTCATGATTTGACCATCAACCGTTTGGTTGGTACCATTTGTATCCCCTTTCGTCCAGTTTTGCCCTTAAAGTAAAAACTTCGAAAAATTCCTTTATGTTGCGCATCTACAAAGTCTGAGAAATCTATACACCAATTTCACCTTCAACCGTTTGGTTGGTACAATTTTTATCCCCTATCGCCTCGAAATACCCTTAAAGTACAATTTCGAAAAATTTGTTAATGTTGTGCGTTCACAAGGTACGAGGAATTTACACACCGAATTTCATGGTTTTACCTTCAACCCTTTCGTTGGTACCATTTTTATCCCCTTTTGTCCCGTTTTATGCTTAAAGTACAAATTTCGAAAAATTCGTTAATGTTGTGCGTCCACAAGGTACGAGGAATTTACACACCGAATTTCATCATATCACTTTTAACCTTTGGTTGCTACCATTTTTATCCCGTTTTACGCTTAAAGTACAAATTTCGAAAAATTCGTTAATGTTGTGCTCACGTTCAACTGTTTGGTTGGTACCATTTTAATCCCCTTGCAGCATTTTACCCAATTAAAGTACGACTTTCGAAAAATCACTTTATTTTGCGTGTCTAGGAAATTAGAATTACTCCAAATTCCAAATTTCTACTTGTTGTCGTTTATTTGGTAAAATTTTTGTCCCTTTCTGTACCATTTCACCCCCTAAAAGTATGAATCCGTTTACCAAATTTCATGTGAATGTAAAAAAAGAAATCTTCAAAAAATATTATAAAATATAAAAAAATATTATTAAATATTTGGGATATTTTCAGGCTAGTTAAGGAAAATTTTTTCCCTCAAAATTTTTTTTTTTTCAAAATTGGGGAAAAATAAACCATTATTATATGATTTCTAAATTAATTCATTGACTTTGTTTTGTCATATCAACGATTGTCACGTTCCACATGTTTTTGCTTTCTTCACACCCCAACAACAATCAATCAGGCATAACATCAACAAGCTGAGTTAAGCAGCTACATCATAGTTAATGGCGAAGTGAACTTCGAGCAGATTGATACGTTATTTTGTCAAGTGTAGTGTTTACGCTGTACGTAATACGTACATACATATCTATCTAGTAATGTTGTTGATGTTGGTGGCATTGTTGCTGTTGAATGTTATTAGCTACTTAATTCAATTTGTTAGTATTGCTATCATTTGCTTTGTTGCCTGCTAGTTAGTGCTGCTGTTGCAGACTTTGCAATTGCTGTTACTGTTGCCGCTGTCATTGTCGTTGTCGTCGTCGTTGTTGTACTTGTTGTTGTTGTTGCGAAGACTGATGTGTGCTCATGTTATGACAACAATTATTGTAAATGTCACAAATTGCTATTGTAATTAGTCGTTTGCATTTTATTTCACTCGACGAGTACCGCTGTACGTCTGTCCGCCTGTCTGTCTGTCTACCAGTCTGCCAATCTGTCAGTATGTAATATTTGCATTTTCATTTGTCGTGGTTAGTGTTGTTGCTGCTACTGCTACCGCTGCTGCTGCTTGCTTGCTTGTTATTGCTACTGTTATGGTTATCGTTGTGGTATTCAGAGCCGAAAGAAACTTAAAACCTCATTGAATTTTACAAATAATGCTCATCATTATTTTTTATAACGAAGGTACATTGTGCATACCTAGATACATATGTATGCATACTGCTGCGCTATAGCATCGGCGGGCATACAAATTTCTATGTAGCATTGGAGACGTTTCTATTTCATAACAAAAAAACTCATTTTTATATTGGAAATCTCTTCTACTTTGCGGTCGTGGCATCGATGGTATTGTTTGATATTTCCACACCAAATATGCAAAACCCTAGATATTAATATGTCATATATTATTATCCCATTAAGAACGAAAGAAGCCAAAGCAATAATGTGGATGTGGCCTCTCGTGCCCTGGGTATTGTCAATATGCTATCTATGTTAAATCTTTATAACACTTTATAACACCGACCATAGATTATTTTTGCTGAAAACAGAAGTCGTTTTCCACTTATTGTAGAAATCACCTGAAACCGGTGGTCGGAATTTATAAGCTAAATCATATTTCTTTGTGATCCAATTTATTTGATTTATAAAATAAAATTATTTTTTTTTTCAAAACTTATGAAGCCCTTGGCTTCAGCACTGCAAGAATTTTAATCGATAATGATATTTTTCTATGTAAATCTGAATCTGATTATATTTTCAAATTTCTGGAAAGGTTGAACGAGTCGCCAGTACCTCATCAACCCAATTTTTCAGTACATGGCCGAATGAAGCCGCCAGCCCTAAATCCAAACCAAACAGTGACTCGTTGTGGATGTATTGGCTTCTCAATGATCACGTGTGGGTTCTCTGAACCCCATATGCGGCAATTTTGCTTATTGACATAGCCAATGAGCTTCATCTGAGAATACGAAAATTGTCCACGTAAATTTCTTACAGTTTGCGTTAAATACTCACTACTTTGGAAGTAACTTTTTAATATTTCCCAATTTTGTTCGACATAAAACTGTAAATAAAAATTAATGTAATTCTACATTTCAATGTCAAATTAATCGGTATTTCAATTTTATATTGTTACATGGTCCACCCTATAGTTTGTATTTTATGATCCGTCAGAGTTGACAATTTGCAGAGTTTCGAGAAATACATGGACCACTTTAAGTTGAATTTTTGTCCGCATTCATTATCGGATTACAAAAATTCAGGTATCATTGGAAAGCTCTTGACAACTTCTCTAAAATGATATAGTACATTGTCCATGTTCTGGTGGAAGAACGATGTTCAAATTCTCGAAATATATTTTATCCTTGAATAAAATACAACAACGCCATTTTGAAAATTAGTCAAAAACAAGTAAGGAAGGCTAAAGTCGGGCGGGGCCGACTATATGATACAATCCACTTTCTATCCGGATACAATTCAATTCGGTAATAAAGTGAAAACGGGAAGGATTTTTGTATCCTGTAAATGTATGTGTTTGAGAAAAATGTTAAATCGAAAAGGTCATTTGTATAGGGGTATACTGAAACCTTGAACGAAATAGGTGAAATATAATTTGCCTAAATCGGTTAACCATTTGGGAGCAACATTTGTATTGGGGCTATATCTAAATCTGAACCGATCCTACCTACTTTCACCATAGGTTTTTTACTTGGATTATAAGCTGTTATGCCAAATTTAAAGAAAATCGGGTACGATATGTGTTTCTAAAGTGGAAAAGGTCAAATCGGGAGCGACATTTGTATGGGGATATATCTAAATCTGAACCGATCTAGCCATCTTTAGCCACAGGTGTTTCTAATTAGATTATAAGATGTTATTGTTAAAGAAAATCGGGTACAATATGTGTTTTGTAGAGCGGCAAAAGGCAAATCGGGAGCAACACTTGTATGGGGGCTATATCTAAATCTGAACCGACATTAACCACTTTCAGCATAGCTGTTTCTAGTTAGATTATAAGATATTGTGCCAAATTTAAAGAAATTCGGGTACAATATGTGGTCTCTAGAGCGGAAAATGTCAAATCTGGACCAACATTTGTATGGAGGCTATATCTAAATCTGAACCGATCTTACCCACTTTCTGCAAAGATGTTTCTAGTTGGATTATAAGATATCGTGCCAAATTTAAAGAAAATCGGGTATAATATGTGGTCTCTAGAGCGGAAAATATCAAATCTGGGCCGACATTTGTTTGAGGGCTATATCTAAATCTGAACCGATCTTACCCACTTTCTGCAAATATGTTTCTAGTTGGATTATAAGATATCGTGCCAAATTTAAAAAAAATCGGGTATAATATGTGGTCTATAGGGCGGAAAATGTCAAATCTTGACCGACATTTGTATGGGGGCTATATCTAAATCTGAACCGATCTTACCCACTTTCTGCATAGACATTTCTAGCTGGATTATAAGATGCTGTGCCAAATTTAAAGAAAATCGGGTACACTATGTGGTTTCTAGAGCGGAAAATGTCAAATCGGGAGCGACTTTGTACGGGGTTATATCAAAATCTGAACCGATATGCTTCAAATTAAATAGTAATTTGATTACAACTATAGATGGACAGACAGACGGACATTGCTAAATCGATTCAAAAAGTGATTCTAAGTCGATCCGTATAATTAACGATGGGTCTAGCTCGCTTCTACTCTCGTGGAGTGTATAAATAGCCCACAATTTCCAATAAAATCTATCAACATTTGAGGACCAAAAATTAAAAAAATGTTGCGGTCCTTAATGGATTAGGAAATTCAAAAAATCAGATATAGTGATTAGTATCTTTCCAGTAACACGGTCCAAAAATTGGAAGTAAAGCGGATTTTATAATAAATGCATTTAAAATAGCACTAAAATATAAAAACGAGATCAAGAGGATCAGAAGGATTCGATGGAATGGAGGTCATAAGTCAAAGGTCAAATCTCAAAATGGAAGAGGTCGAGGTGACCAATGGGATCAAGAAGATCAAAAAGTAAAAGGTCAAACGGATCAAAGGTCAGAGGTCAAATGGCTTAAGAGGGATTAAATGGATCAGAGGTCAAATGGATCAAAATTCAGAGGTTAAAGTTGAACAATATTTTTTAAATAACTGCATTTAATACATATGTATATATTTGAACGTCGTACTCAGAAAGTATTATCAAATTTTGTAACATATTTTCCATTCTTTAGAAATCTAGATATATTATTTGAAAACAAATAAAAACGGCGTTAAGTTCGCCCGGGCCGAACTTTATATACCCTCCACCATGGATTGAATTCCACAGAGGCTGTCGATTTTCGTAGATGTGCAGTAATATTACAGGAATGTATATTTTTTTAATGTAGCCAAACCAAAACAAATATTGAAAAAATAATTTTATAAATAAATATAATATTTCTATTATTTCAAACCACGCTTATAAGGCAAGGCTACCAATATGTTTACATATCGAAATAATACTTCAAGTCAATTCAAAAAATAAATATTTTTATATTTATATTTTCAAAATAATATAAATAAATATTGGGTGATATTGTGTGCTACAGTTGGTTGTATTTCCATTCTATTTTAATTAAAAAAATACAAATTTTGAAAATCCACTATCTCACGTACATAGTGCAAAATAACCTAACTTCATAATTCAACCAACTTTTGCCGTAAAATTAAAAGAGTACGAATTTGAAAAAATATTTTTATTTTCCGTGGCTATAAGTCAGAGGAATGCATACACCGAATTTCATGACTCTAGCGGCGGTCATTTGGTTGGTACTATTTTTATCCCCTTTTTCCCCAAAACCCCAAAAAGTACGAATTTCACAAAACCCGTTTATTTTACGTGTCTACGCAATCAGAGGAATGTTTACACCGAATTTCATTATTTTAGGTACAGCTGTTTGGTTGGTACCATTTTTATCCCTCTAATCCCATTTTACCCCTTAAAAGTACGAATTTGGAAAAAATATTTTATATTATGTATCAACTCAATTAGAGGAATGTACACACCGAATTTCGCGTTTCTATTTTTATTTTGAGTCCTTGTGAGGGAAAAATGTTTCCCTTTGGCCGATTTTGCCCAGTTTCAATTCCAATCGATCTACGACTATAAGATGCATTTGTGGAAAATTTGGAAGTCCTACCTCCTTTCGTTTAGATGCTAGAGTGCGTTCAACAGACGGGCGGACGGACATGGCTAGATCGCCTTAGAATTTTATGACGATCAAGAATGTATACTTTATAGGGTCTCAGGTTAAAGTCAGGACAAAGTTAGTATACGCCCATCCTGGAGGTGGAGGGTATAAAAAGTAAAACCTCATTAGTCATTATTATGGTAGACATTTTTATACCCTACACCACTTCGTGGGCTAGGGTATTATAAGTTAGTTTCGCCCCAAATGTTTGTAACACCAAGAAATAATCGAGCTAGACCCACCTTTAAGTATACAGATCGGCTTAGAATCACCAGCTGAGTCGATTTAACGATGTCTGTCTGTCCGTCCGTCTGTCCGTCTGCTGTCCATCTAAGCTTGTTCGCACTCTACAGGTCGCAATTGTTGTCCGATTGTCATGAAACTTGGCAGAAGTTACTTTTTCTGGCCAATGACCATCGGTATTGAATTTGGAGGAAATCGGTTCAGATTTAGATATAGCCCAATACAAATGTCGCTACCGATTTGACTTTTTCCGCCCTATAAAGCACATATAGTACCCGATTTTCTTTAAATTTGGCAGAACATCTTATAATCCAACTAGAAACAGGTATGCAAAAATTGGGTAAGATCGGTTCAGATTTAGATATAGCCCCCATACAAATGTCGCTCCCGATTTCACTTTTTCCGCTTTAGAAACGACATATTGTAACCGATTTTCTTTAAATTTTGCAGAACATCTTATAATCCAACTAGAAACACGTATGCAAAAATTGGGTAAGATCGGTTCAGATTTAGATATAGCCCCCATACAAATGTCGCTCCCGATTTGACATTTTCCGCTCTAGAAACGACATATTGTACCCGATTTTCTTTAAATTTTGCAGAACATCTTATAAACCAACTAGAAACTCGTATGCAAAAATTGGGTAAGATCGGTTCAGATTTAGATATAGCCCCCATACAAATGTCGCTCCCGATTTCACTTTTTCCGCTTTAGAAACGACATATTGTAACCGATTTTCTTTAAATTTTGCAGAACATCTTATAATCCAACTAGAAACACGTATGCAAAAATTGGGTAAGATCGGTTCAGATTTAGATATAGCCCCCATACAAATGTGGCTCCCGATTTCACTTTTTCCGCTTTAGAAACGACATATTGTAACCGATTTTCTTTAAATTTTGCAGAACATCTTATAATCCAACTAGAAACACGTATGCAAAAATTGGGTAAGATCGGTTCAGATTTAGATATAGCCCCCATACAAATGTCGCTCCCGATTTCACTTTTTCCGCTTTAGAAACGACATATTGTAACCGATTTTCTTTAAATTTTGCAGAACATCTTATAATCCAACTAGAAACACGTATGCAAAAATTGGGTAAGATCGGTTCAGATTTAGATATAGCCCCCATACAAATGTCGCTCCCGATTTCACTTTTTCCGCTCTAAAATCCACACATTGTACCCGTTTTTTCTTTAAAATTGGCACAACATCTTGTAATCGAACTAGAAACATCTATGGTGAAAGTGGGCAAGATAGGTTCAGATTTAGATATAGCCCTCATAAAAATGTTGCTCCCGAATGTTTAACCGATTTTGGCCAAATTTTACATATTATATTTCACCAATAAACAGACATGGGGGTCACATCATTACAGGTTTCAATATACCCCCATACAAATGTCCTTTCCGATTTACAATTTTTTGCCAAACACATACATTTACAGCATGCAAAAATCCTTCCCGAGTTCAATTTTTTACCGAATTGAATTGCAATGAGAATTGTTTGGGTGATGTCCATACTTTGAAATGACTTTGGTATACTACTGTATAATTTGTATTTGTCTGTCGGACAATTAGATCAATTACCATATTATTTACCATACTCGTTAAATTTGACTGAAGATTATAAGTTCATCTCAGATTATAAGTTCAGCATATAGATTATATGAATATAATTTATATAATTTGTATGAACTACATAAAATTGCTCCCATCAAATACCTGGGTTTAGTAATCAAAGCGAGGTACATACGCAGGGAGTGGTGTAGGGTATTATATAGTCGGCCCCGCCCGACTTTAGCCTTTCCTTACTTGTTCTACATAATTTCAATATTTCGTTAGGAAATCTAAACTTCTTCAGATTTTTATCAATGTTCAATATGTATGATCGGTTGGGATTGCAACTGGGCGAAATCGGTCCAAAGGGAAACATTTTTCCATAACAAGGGCTGAAAATGCCCATAATAATCTCAAAAGGAGACTTTTTTATGGCATTTTTAGTTCAACGTATACTGAATAAGAAAATGAGACCTTGTATTAATTGTATGTTACATAAATATTATTAAAGGAAGGAATACTCATATCAGAGTCAAATGTACCAATTTTTTTAAATTAAGTTGAAAAATATGGCTTAGGACGATAAATTAATCTTAACTAAAAGTTTTTTTTATTCGTCATTATATTTCATAAGTCTTTGTCCTTACTCTATTAAGGTATATATAACACCGTGCGACAGTATTTTTTGGACCTAAATAAATCCATGTCCATGTATTATATATGACTCGGAAAATTACGAAAATAAATTATTAAAACTTGGAAATTAAATTATTAAGAATGGAAATGAAATGTACCGTATAAAGGAGAAAAGATCACTAAATGGAAAACTGAGTACACAGATTTTCTACAAACGATCTCTCATGTGTATATGGTCTTGTTCAGATCCAATGAAAAAATATAGTATAAATATAGTTATTTTTGTTTTTATGAAATTTCACATAGATTACTATTACGATTACTTATAGTAGAAACAAATAATATTACTAAACATAAATATGTCGTCATCACTAAACACTTTTTGTTGCGAGATTAGGAAATTAATTTTATTATTTTGATTCGAATTAAACTGAAACTGATTTCTATATATTTGTTGTCCATTGTTGTAGCACTTCCATCAATGGGTGATTGAACACATTTTGAGGTTTAGTGCAATGGCATTTCACTGAACAAATACGAAGCGACAGCAGAAAACTGTCCCAGAAAACTGGCTGACAACAATGCACGGAAGCATACAATGTATGCAAGTGCAGGTCGAAGGGTTGAAAGCAAGCTTATGTGTTACCAACGAGCATTTGTTTAGCAAATCAGATTAGAAGACGCAAGTCAACATATTTGTGACATACTTGTGGCGTTTACTCTTCTGGCAAAACAAAAAAAAAGCTACAACAACATTTGGTCAGCAGTCCATTTCGTTATTTTGTTCTATTTGAGACAAAGAAGGAAAGGAATCATTTAAAAGCTTTTCTATACATTAACGAAACCGGAAGAAAATGTTCTTTATTCAACCAGATATGAAGAGCTCCATATCCATGTTTAAGGCGTAGGTGGTTGTAGGTTTTGTTGCAAAAACTTAATCATAACAAAACAAAGAATATATTTCAACGTCATCAGAGCACATGATGTGGACTGGAAATACTGATGACAAACCCCAAAAAAAATAATATCCCGAAGAGAATCATGTACTAATTGTATAGTTTCTAGAACTGTGCAGCAATTCTTATATATTTGAATTTGTGCACAAAATACTGGATTTTCATGTCAAGATGACGAAGACTATCAACTGTTATAGGCTGATGATCAGTCGCATTTCTCCAGCCCAAAATCTACACCAAACAGTGACATGTGTTTGATGTATTTGTTTGTGGATTTCTGAACCCAAATGCGAACTCACACAATTATTGAAGGAACCCAGCAAAAACTTGGTAATGACACCTCATTATTGTACCCTACACCACTTCGTGGACTACGGTATTATAAGTTGGTTTTCCGCCAAATGTTTGTAACACCAAGAAATAATCAAGCTAGACCCACCTTTAAGTATACGGATCGGCTTAGAATCACCAGCTGAATCGATTTAACGCTGTCTGTCTGTCCGTCCGTCCGTCTGCTGTCCATCTAAGCTAGTTCGCACTCTACAGGTCGCAATTGTTGCCCGATTATGATGAAATTTGGCAGAAGATACTTTTTTGGGCCAAGGACGATCGGTATTGAATTTGGAGGAAATCGGTTCCGATTTAGATATATCCCCCATACAAATGTCGCACCCGATTTGACTTTTTCCGCTCTAAAATCCACATACTGTACCCGATTTTCTTTAAAATTTGCACAACATTTTAAAATAGAACTAGAAACTCCTATGCTGAAAGTGGGTAAGATCGGTTCAGATTTAGAAATAGTCACCATACAAATGTCGCTCCCGATCTGACATTTTCCGCTCTAAAATCCACATATTGTACCCGCTTTTCTTTAAAATTGGCACAACATTTTTTAATCGAACTAGAAACACATATGCTGAAAAAGGGTAAGATCGGTTCAGATTTAGATATAGTCCCCATACAAATGTCGCTCCCGATTTGACTTTTTCCGCTCTAAAATCCACATACTGTACCCGATTTTCTTTAAAATTCGCACAACATTTTATAATAGAACTAGAAACTCCTATGCTGAAAGTGGGTAAGATCGGTTCAGATTTAGATATAGTCACCATACAAATGTCGCTCCCGATCTGACATTTTCCGCTCTAAAATCCACATATTGTACCCGATTTTCTTTAAAATTTGCACAACATTTTTTAATCGAACTAGAAACACCTATGCTGAAAGTGGGTAAGATCGGTTCAGATTTAGATATAGTCCCCATACAAATGTCGCTCCCGATTTGACTTTTTCCGCTCTAAAATCCATATACTGTACCCGATTTTCTTTAAAATTTGCACAACATTTTATAATAGAACTAGAAACTCCTATGCTGAAAGTGGGTAAGATCGGTTCAGATTTAGATATAATCACCATACAAATGTCGCTCCCGATCTGACATTTTCCGCTCTAAAATCCACATATTGTACCAGATTTTCTTTAAAATTTGCACAACATTTTTTAATCGAACTAGAAACACCTATGCTGAAAGTGGGTAAGATCGGTTCAGACTTAGATATAGTCCCCATACAAATGTCGCTCCCGATTTGACTTTTTCCGCTCCAAAATCCACATATTGTACCCGATTTTCTTTAAAATTGGCACAACATTTTATAATAGAACTAGAAAGACATATGCTGAAAGTGGGTAAGATCGGTTCAGATTTAGATATAGTCCCCATACAAATGTCGCTCCCTATTTCACTTTTTCCGCTCTAAAATCCACATATTGTACCCGATTTTCTTTAAAATTGGCACAACATTTTATAATAGAACTAGAAACACATATACTGAAAGTGGGTAAGATCGGTTCAGATTTAGATATAGTTCCCATACAAATGTCGCTCCCGATTTGACTTTTTCCGCTCTTAAATCCACATTTGTACCCTCTTTTCTTTAAAATTGGCACAACATTTTTTAATCGAACTAGAAACACCTATGCTGAAAGTGGGTAAGATCGGTTCAGATTTAGATATAGTCCCCATACAAATGTCGCTCCCGATTTCACTTTTTCCCCTCTAAAATCCACATATTGTACCCGCTTTTCTTTAAAATTGGCACAACATTTTTTAATCAAACTAGAAACACCTATACTGAAAGTGGGTAAGATCGGTTCAGATTTAGATATAGTCCCCATACAAATGTTGCTCCCGATTTGACTTTTTCCGCTCTAAAATCCACATATTGTACCCGATTTTCTTTAAAATTGGCACAATATTATATAATAGAACTAGAAAGACATATGCTGAAAGTGGCTAAGATCGGTTCAGATTTAGATATAGTCCCCATACAAATGTCGCTCCCGATCTGACTTTTTCCGCTCTAAAATCCACATATTGTTCCCGATTTTCTTTAAAATTGGCACAACATTTTATAATAGAACTAGAAACACCTATGCTGAAAGTGGGTAAGATCGGTTCAGATTTAGATTTGGCCGATTTTGGCCAAACTTTGCATATTATATTTCACCAATAAACATATATGGTGAAAGGGGGTCACATCATTAAAGGTTTCAATATGCCCCCATACAAATGTCCTTCCCGATTTAACATTTTTTGTAATTCACATTCATTTACATAATTCAAAAATCCCTCCCGATTTCACTTTTTTACCGAATTGAATTGTAATGAGATAGAAAGTGGGGTGTAGCATACAGTGGCTCCGTCCGTCTTTAGCCTTTCCTTACTTGTTTGGGATATGCCTATATATCCATACTTTGGTATAACCCAAAGTAGTTATTGGTAAGTTAAATTTCATAGAACTTCATATTTTAAAAATTAATGTTCTACATTTTTGTGTTGAGTCAGAGAATATCAGTGCTGTTGTTATCGCAACTTAGTTATTCAGGCTTAAAGAAAAACAGACCTAAATTCTGTATTCAGACTGTTAAAAAGTCGATATAAAATATATAATTTAATAAAAATGTTGTTTTCATCACTTATTAAGCCCATTCTTGATAGTACATTATTTGACTAGTTATCAATTATGACTTATTTTGTATCTTCCTGAGGCCACTTATTTTACAACTTGTTTAGAAGTACTTATTTATAAAGTTTTCGTAAGAGTGCGTGGAAGTACTTATTTATAAAGTTTTCGTAAGAGTGCGTGGAAGTACTTATTTTTTTACAATCCCTTTATAAAAATAATTAGAAACGGATCCGAAATATAAGTAGTGCAGGTTTTTGGTTTTGCCTTATTTCCCACATTTCTTGGTAATGAGAGTTTTTGCTGGGAAATTTTTGAAAAAGCTATTGTATGCTATTTTTTCCAATGAACCTTTGTCTCACTTAGTCGAACTAGAGTTTGGCTAAATTTTGACCAGACATAGAATCACTGATAATAAAAATAAAAAACAATGGAACACATATGCTATTATTATTATATTGAGGGGACGATATTATAATGAAATTGGTGTTTGTATCGATATTGGTCAATATTTCGTATATATTTTTTGGAGACCGCCCATACAGAAAACCAGGGCAGAAAAAATCATTAAGCTCGTCCGATGTCCTGCAATGCAGAAAACCTTTACTCTGCGTAGCCGGCTTTGGATATTCTCCAGAGGAGAAAATCTTAAGAGCCGGCCGAAGTTGTCACAGTGTGCAAAACGAAATAATTTCGTCTTATAATACATATGCTTTCGAAAAATTATCATAGTATTCCATTACTGGAGAAGAGGCGTGAATATTTTGAGGCGATATAATGGAAAAACTGGAAGAGGTATGGAAATAATAAAAACATTTCTATCTTACATTTTCCCAAAGATGCCTTTCTAATTTATGTTGGCAATTTTAAATGTCTAACACGACTGGGAAAATGACTGATTGACTTAAACTCTCAGGTGTCGCTTAAACGTGAATATATTCTCAACAATTATGTGAACAATATTTTCTAATAAAATATATTCAAGAGATGCGAGACTTTCCGCAAATAATGCTTCTAGAGTTTCTACAGAAACCACGTAATGTTCTTAATGAGAAAATCAAACAACCAAAACATTAACTAATCGCAAAATAATTTAGTGGGGCCACGCCCTCTGATTTTCTGCTCCAAAAATTTATCTCATTCAGTCGCTTAATCATTTTCCAAGAAATATTGCAAATTACATACAAGTCCAGGGAAAACTTTATAATTGAGCCGAATATGAAATGAGCCAAAGAGAAAATTATGGACGTAATTTCATTGTTAATGGGGTGTTTAACCATGAACAACGGGGGGCGAATTGTTAAAAGTGGGCGGACGATGGCAGCAGCTGCTGATGTTTGGATTGATGTTCTGTACAGATCTAGGAGAGAGAAAATTCCACGACGAGCCTTC
Source organism: Polietes domitor (assembly GCA_947397865.1). Lineage (NCBI taxonomy): Eukaryota > Metazoa > Arthropoda > Insecta > Diptera > Muscidae > Polietes > Polietes domitor. The sequence goes on from OX377621.1 coordinate 50,755,951, forward strand.
AATTGAATGCGTAGCCAACCGCATATAAATAAGAAATTTACCAACATGAATGCTAATGCTGTGGCAATTATGGCTGCTGCTACTGTTGTTGGTGTTGGTGTTGCTTTTGCTGTTGCTTACTTTATTTTTTATCAACATACTCGCATCATAAATATATGGCCAGGCCAGAAAAGTGCACGATTTAATGAAATGGATAATGACGAAGAGGCAGACAAAAAGGCCGCTTACAGTCATTGAAAGCTCTCAGTGGAATATTGCCACTCCAACAACAACAACAACAAGAAACGCAAAACTGGGAAATGTGCCGCCTCGCACATTTCCAGTCATTTTAACACAAATGCAACGAAAAGTCGTACTGCCCCTGTGCCTCCCCCACCCATCCTTACTGTGTTGTTTCGACGCCCAGCTCGCATAATTTATGACTTTGAGCTGATTAAGGATTTTAATTAAATGAAAATTTGCAAGTTTTTGCAATTATTCACGTTTCACGATATAAAATACGAACGAAAAAAGGCAAAACAGACGGCGGCGAAAAGCGAATCGGCGTCGTTGCACAGTGGTTACGAACAAGTGTTTATATAAAATTTAGACATCGACAGTTGTGACCCGCATTGATCATGGAGGAATTTCATTATAACCTGCCTATAACTCTATATTGTGATACACGAAATTTTTTGAAAAATTCTCAAGACTGTGAACTGTACATTTTGTAAACTTTGAGAATGAGGGTCCATAATAAGGGTGCATAAAAAATCGACCAATGCAAAGTCGTCAAAAAAATATAAAGATACTAAAATGGACTATTTTTTCATATGAAAAATTATCAAAAAAAAGGTCTTTTTTTTTGGGAGCACGAAAAATCACCCAATGAAAAATCGACCAAAAAAATTATGAAAAATCGTTCCAAGAAATACATAAAAACTTGTGAAAAATTACCCAAAAAGAGGGCAATATTTCATATTTGGGTTAGCGGATATTTTGCATTACGCAAAATCATCCAAATTTCAAAAATATGAAAAATAGTTTATTTGGGCGATTTTTGATAAATGGTCAAACATTTTTTGTTGTAGTATTTAATTTTTGGGCAGACCAGCGACGTGGAAAACCTTTAGTCCGCGTAGCCGGATTTGGACATACCCTAGAGGAGAAAGTCTTTAAGCCCGGAAGGAGGCAACACAAAAAACCCTAATTCCGCGGACATACCCAGAGTAAAATTAATCACTTTTTGAGCGATTTCTCATGACCTAATTATTTGGGTTTTTTTTATATGAAAAATTACGATTTTCCCATGAAATTGGGTTATTTTGTATTTATTTTATTATTATATTATTTTTAATTTTTTGTCCACTTTTTGTTTTAGATTTTTGTTATATTTTTGGGCAATTTATCATTGGGTGGAATTTCAAGTCGTCATTTCTTTCATAATATTTGGCCAATATTTCATAATTGTCATTTGGGCGATTTTTCATCATGAAAAATCACCCGAAAACTAAATATGAAATATCGCACATTGGAAATATTGGGTGATATTAAACCACGGACGAAAATTGGCAACGCAGAAATCCGTACCCAGATGATATATTTTTGTGCGATTTTTCATATTTTTACCAATTTTCCATTTTTTCTATTTTCGCGATTTTTACTTGTTTGCGATTTTTCATTATGAAAAATCACCCAAAAATAGATATTTTTCCTAATTTTAGGGCTATATTTCTTATTTTTGGTCGATTTTTCATTATGAAAAATCACCCAAAAATCAAATATGAAATATCGCCCTTTGGAAATATCGCGCAATGGGGGAATATTAAACCCCGGCTGAAGGCCGTCAATGCGGAAGTCCTTTACATGGGAATCTAGCTTTGGCCGTACCCTAGATGATATATTTCTGGAAGATTTTTCATATTAAAAATTAATCAAAATTTTGGGAGATTTTTCATATTAAAAATTGCTCAAAATTGTTGGCGATTTTTCATGTGAATTAGTACTAATTTTTTTTTGAGATTTTTGATTTGTGTGATTTTTCATTTATTTCTGGACGTGTATTGACGATTTTTTCAGTAAGTATTTCATTTGCAAAAAAAATTTAATTTTTACAAAAAAATATTTTTTTTTCAAACAAAAAAATATATTTGAAAACATATATATTTTTATTTTTTTAATATCCAGTACAAATAACCACTTTAGTGCAATATCAGAGTGTGCTCGTTTTTGGGCGATTTTTCATATGAAAAATGACCGAACTTTATTTGGGCTACTTTTCATTTTTGATTTGGGCGATTTTTCATTTTTTTTATAAAAACCAAATGTGAAATTTCGCGCAATGGGTGATATTTAACTCCTTTACATGCGAAGCTAGCTTTGGCCGTACCCTAAAAATTCATCAAATTTTTGGGAGATTTTTCATATTAAAAATTACTCAAAATTGTTGGCAATTTTTCATGTGAAAAATTACTAATTTTTTTGAGAGATTGAGATTGATTTGTGTGATTTCCCATTTATTTCTGGACGTGTCTTGATGTTTTTTTTCAGAAAGTATTTTATTTACAAAAAAATTTTCATTTTTACAAAAAAATATTTTGATTTGAACTGGGATATTGTCCTGGCTCAAGACCAATTTGCTTCTATATTTAATAGAATGCAAATTTATTTACAAATGGCATGGTGACATTTATTACTTGGCTGCAGACTACCACGATCATGATTTCGGCCATGTCAAAAGTCTTTTCAAGTGGCTTCGCAGCGACTTTTCAACATCAAACCCGGCCTCTATAAGGAGATGATTCTCACAAACGAACGAGAATCACAACTCACTTGCCGAATTTGCGTTTAAAAAATCGCACCAAGTAATAAAGCACACATGCCACCTTACAAGCATCTCATTGAGTTGCATATGTAAGTATGTGTATATGCAGGTATATTTACCCAGCAATACTTCTGCCGTGCCAACGCTCATTTGTTTTAGTTTTTTCGTTTGCATTTTTTTGGTCTGTAATCAATATTTGATTTGAACTGGGATATTGTCCTGGCTCAAGACCATTTTGCTTCTATATTTAATAGAATGCAAATTTATTTACAAATGGCATGGTGACAAGTAATAAATGTCACTAAAAAAAAAATATTTTTTAAAAAAAAAAAATATATTTGATAACATATATATTGTTATTTTTTTAAATTCTAGTACAAATAGCCACTTTTGTGCAATATCAGAGTGTGCTCGTTTTTGGGCGATTTTTCCTATGAAAAATGACCGAACTTTATTTGGCTACTTTTCATTTTTGATTTGGGCGATTTTTCAATTTTTTTATAAAAACCAAATGTGAAATTTGGCGCAATGGGTGATATTTAACCGTGGCTGAAGTTCGTCATGAAGTTCTTTACATGCGAAGCTAGCTTTGGGCGTACCTTAGATGACATATTTTTGGGTGATTTTTCAAATTAAAAATATACCAAATTTTTGGGAGATTTTTTATATCTAAAATTACTGAAATTTTTTTGACTATTTTTCATGTCAATATTTTATTTGCAAAATAATTTTTCGTTTTTAGAATAAATATATTTTCTATTTAAAAAAATATTAAAATTTTATTTGTTAATATATATATATTTATTTTTTAATTTTCAGCACAATTAGCCACTTTTGTGCAATATCAGATTGTGATAGTTTTTTGTGCGATTACTGAAAATGACCGACTTTTATTTGGGCTACTTTTAATTTTTGATTTGAGCAATTTTTATTTTTTTATAAAAAGTAAATGTAAAACAGCGCAGTGGGTGATATTTAAACCAACTTTTTTTATTAAAAATTATCCAAAATTTTTGGCGATTTTTCATGTAAAAACTTACCCATTTTTTGGAGATTTTTGATTTGTGTAAATTCACGTTCCGTTTTGAGTCATTTTTAATTGTTTTGCCCAATTTTTGTCTTGGGCGATTTTTTATTTATTTTAAAAAATAATAATAAAAAATATTGAAATTTGGTTTTTGAAAAATATATCTTTATTTTTTAATTTCCAGTACAAATAGACACTTTTGTGCAATATCAGAGTGTGATCGTTTTTTGTCGATTTTTTCATATGAAAAATTACCCAATATTTTTGAGCTAATTTTCATTTATTTTTGGGAGTAAATTCATATTACGTTTTAAAGCATTTTTTATTTTTTTGTTTTTTTTTTTATTTTTATTTAGTTTTTGGGTGAATTTTCATTTATTTTTTGAGCGCTTTTTTCATGTCCCCATTTTTTATTTTGTATGAAATATATGGAGAATTTATTTGCAAATAATTGGATTTTACAGAAAATATTTTTTTTAATATTAAAACTTAATTTTCGAAAATATTTTTAAATCTTTGTCTGTAGTTTCTGAGATATCAGCAAACATTTACAAACGTGTATTTATTTTTACATTCGAGTACTTCTACATTTGTGAGAATTTTGTTTTTATTTCATATACAATTATGAAACTAATGGACTAATTTTTGAAAAGGATCCGATTTTTTATGATTTCTTTTTCGCGTCGGTAAAAAATATTTTATTTTTTGAAAAAAAAAACTCTATTTTTAAATATTTTGGAGACTGATCCTAATCCACTTTTTTTGGTATTTTAGTAAAAAAATAAGAAAATCCATAAAATATTTTGTATGCTGAGTATGCCTCTTCACCAGCTGTTATGAAATAAAACAACATATTTATGTTTTTTGGTCCAGCAAAAAACGTTATTAAAGAAAAGATTGAAAAGACTTTTTTTCAAAAAGACATAGCAACTGTACCCACTGTGATGGCGGCAACAGAATGTGAATGTGATAATAAGGCCAAAACGACGAAGCGACGGCAAAAGTGCAAAGGAAACGAAAAATGTGAAAATGTGCGTGCGTTAATGCAATTTTGTTGGAAAAACAGCAGCAGTAGCAGAAGCAGCAGCAAGTGGTGAAAAAACGCAACGCGCCAAAAGCACTCGAACGCACCGCACCACATCATCACTGGCCGGAATTCATCAGTTTGATGGAAACTTAATTGAAGAATTTTCCAACTAAAAGGTTTCAACGCGCTTTAATATTAAAAAACTTTATGCTGCCAGCCAGCAACATGTTTTCATCAGCAACAACAACAACAACAACAGTAGCAGCTTTAGTTGCAACTGCCATATTATGGACAATGTGATGCTTCAACATACACCGGTTGAATACATGAAAAGTGTCTTAATGCATTTGAATTGCGGCCGAACATTTCACATTTTAATGGGGGGGGGGATATAAATAAGATTGCCACAAGCCGGTAAAATGGAACAAGCTGATGCCCTACATATGCTGATGGACGACTTTAGTTACTCAGTTCACGGGGAAACTAATAATAAGTAATAATTGATGTGACATTTAACCCCTCGGCGTTTGAGTTATTACTGCATTTTCCCCCGTCTATAATCAACTAGGGAACTAGATAAAACGGAGTTTCACAGTGATGTGAAGCTAAATCTAATTTTCCGTTCTTTGGCGTGTTTGGTCCTCATAAATTAGGCAAGAGCTGACAGGTAACAGCTTATGCTTCGCAAAAATGAAGCAGCAGATTATGATAACTTTCATCAAGATGGCTTCGTTATTCGCCAAAATTGCCGCACTTGGGATTCGGAGAGCCGAAAAACAAATGCCTGTACAAAGTGTGAATGTTTGGTACGTAATTTGAGCTGGATGTGTGATATTCGTGTTATACGTGACCTTGGTCAGTCTAGCAGTGATTCGTGTTCTGTGTGTCTAAATTGGATGCTATTGATATGGAAAAGGAAGACGGCCCGTGCCACACAGCTTTTGAAAAACTTAAATTACTACATGAGACATTATTCATTTCAATTTGTAAGCACTAATGCAGCTGCGATCGTCAAAAGTGCACAAAGGTTTCTAATCTAGCGCTCTTGGTGGTGGTCAGATAATCCTAAAGTAAAGAATTCTAAAAGAGCGAAAAGAAGGATTTCATTCATTGAGAAAAACTAGAACATCTTGGTCAATTCATAATATGCCTTCAATGTTTACAAGAGATAGCTCTATCTAAAGGATTAAAATTAATAATGGCAGTCCATATTATTATATTGACGCCAATACATAGACCACATTCAGAGATACAAGGAAAAAGTGCTGACTTCAACTGTAAGACCCACAATGTCGAGTATTAACGTTCGCTTGCCTTTTATGCCGCAAACAGCCGATTTGCGACCCACTAACAAATATATATATTCCTACTTGAAAACTCTACTAATTTTACTTCTTAGAAAAAATGTTCTGAAGTGAGTTTAAAATTTACATATTTTGAGGCAAGTCTAAGATTTTTTATTTTGAGTACATCATGACAAAAAATAAATGAATAATCATTTCCATTTTAAAATAACAGAAACGAAAATTATTGGTAATTGGAAAACGGAAAGCGCAGATCGACTTTGGAAATATTGGAAACTGCTTCATAAAGGAAAAAAACATTATGTTTTAATGTTAATAAAATTATCGCTATTTGTTATTACTTTTGCAATGAAGTGATATCTAATATGAAATTAATTAATTGAAATCGATTGACAATATGGTTCATTTTGGACAAAAAGACAAATTACGACATCTTTAAAAATTAAATTTGAGACACATATGATAAATAAAGATAATAATGTATTTTTGGTATAAGGTAACTTTAACAAGTAAAAACGGCGTTAAATTCGGCCGGGCCGAACTTTATATACCCTCCACCATGGATTGCATTCCGCAGAGGTTGTCGGTTTTCGTAGAAGTACAGTAATATTACAGGAAAATATAAATTTTTTTATATAGCCAAACCAAAACAAATATAAATATTGGAAAAATTGTTTTATAAATAAATATAATATTTTAATTATTTCAAACCATTATTTATTTCAGATCAAAAAATAAGTATTCTTATATTTATATTTTCAAAAAGCTTAAATACCATAAATATTGGTAGATAGTGGGTGCTACAGTTGGTTGTATTTCCATTCTATTTTAATTACAAAAGTACAAATTTTGAAAATCCATTTTCAGACGTACATAGTGCAAACTAACCTAACTTCATTTTTGCCGTAAAAGTAAAATTACGTATTTGGAAAAAACTTTTAATTTTGCGTGTCTATGCAATGCAGTCAGAGGCGCCCATTCCGTTGGTACCATTTTTAACCCCTTGACGTTTCTACGCAATTAGAATTTCATCATTATAGCTGTAGTCGTTTAGTTGGTACTATTTTTATCCTTCAGTACAATTGAAATTACGAATTTCGAAAAATCCGTTTATTTTCCGTGTCTACGCAGTCTGAGGAATGTATACTCCGAATTTCATGACTCTAGCTGCGGTCATTTGGTTGGTACTATTTTTATCCCCTTTTTCTATTTTGACCTCAAAAAGTACGAATTTTGAAAAATCCGTGTATTTTACTTGTCTATGCAATCAGAGGAATGTATACACCGAATTTCATTATTCTAGGTACAGCCGTTTGGTTGGTACCATTTTTATCCCTCTATTCCCATTTTACCCCTTAAAAATACGAATTTGGAAAAAATACTTTTGTATATTATGTATCAACTCAATTAGAGGAATGTACACACCGAATTTCGTGTTTCGAACTGTTGTCGTTTAATATGTACCATTTTGATCCCTTTTTGCCCCATTTCACCCCCTACAAATAAGAATCACTTTATGGTGCACGTTTTTGCTATAAGGGCATATGCGCATACCAAATATCAAGCAAATATAAACAGACATATTCAAAAAGCATGCTTAAATACGCTAAAATATTAGGGATTATTATGGGTATTTTTAGTCCTTGTGAGGGAAAAATTTTTCCCTTTGGGCCGATTTTGCCCCGTTTCAATCCCAACCGATCTACGACTATAAGACGCATTTATGGAAATTTTGAACTTTCTAGCTCCTTTCGTTTAGATGCTAGCGTGCCACACGGACTACATTGTCTTAGAATTTTATGACGATCAAGAATGTATATACTTTGTAGGGTTTTAGGTCAATATTTCTAGGTGTTACAAACGGAATGACAAAGTTAGTATACCCCCATGCTGGAGGTGGAAGGTATAACAAATTGGTAACTTTTGGTGATATGAGGTACAAATATATATATATATATTTTTATACCCTCCACCTCCTGTATGGGGGTATATTCACTTTGTCATTCCGTTTGTAACACCTTGAAATATTCATCGGAGACCCCATAAAGTATATATATTCTGGGTCGTGGTAAAATTCTAAGACGATTTAGCCATGTCCGTCTGTCCGTTTGTCTGTCTGTTGAAAGCACGATAGCGGCCGAACGAAATGAGCTAGGAGGTTCAAATTTTTCCTAAATGTGTTTTATGGTTATAGATCGGTTGGGATTGAAAGTGGGCGAAATCGGCCCAGAGGGACAAATTTTTCCCTCACAAGGACTGAAAATACCCCTAATATTTAGAGTATTTCAGCATGTTTTTTGAACATATTAGTTTGTATTTACTTGATATTTACAATGCGCATTCCCTTTATAGCATAAAAGGGCACCATTGAGTGTTTTTTATTTGTAGGGGGCGAAATGGGACAAAAAGGCATAAAAATGGTACCTATCAAACGACAACAGATAGAAAAACGAAATTTGAAGTGTACATTCCTCTAATAGAGTAGATACATAATATAAGAGTATTTTTTTTAAATTCGTACTTTTAAGGGGTTAAATGGGGATAGACGGATACAAATAGTACCAACTTAACGGCTGCACCTAGAATAATGAAATTCGATGTATACATTCCTCTGATTGCGTAGACTCGTAAAATAAAAGAACTTTCCAAAATTCGTACTTTTTGGGGTTCAAATGGAAAAGGGGATAAAAATAGTACCTACCAAATGACAGTAGCTAGAATCATGAAATTCGGAGTATACATTCCTCTGACTGCGTAGACACTAAACGAATACAGATAGAATGATGAAATTCGGTGTGTACATCCCTCTAATTGTGTATATACGTAAAATAAAGAGATTTTAGATAGTCGTACTCTTGAGGGGGCAAAATTGGAAAAAGGGGATAAAAATGGTACCAACAAAATGGCCGCTGATAGAATCATGGAATTCGGTGTATACATTCCTCTGACTGCATAGCCACCTAAAATATTTTTTTCCAAATTCGTAGAATTTATAGAAGTAGAATCATGAAGTACGTAAGAGATAAGGTATTTTCAAAATTTATACTTTTGAAATTAAAATAGGATGGAAATATAACCTACCAAACGACTGTAGCTGAAAATACGCTCTCTATTCCCCAATATTTAGGGTATTTATGATTGCTCCCTTATATTTACTTTATGAATTGAAGTATTATTTCCATTATATACATATACATAGTATACAAATATTGGTAGCCTTGGCTTATTAATTAAATTTCTGATTTTCATATAGTTAAAATTTGTTGCGGACATTGCTCTTGTAGCATGGAAGCACCACAAAGAAAATAAAAGTTTTAGCTGGCGAAATGGGACAAAAAGGGATAAAATATGGTACCATTGATACGACAACAGCTAGAATCATGAAATTCGGTGTGTACATCCCTCTAATTGCATAGACACGTCAAATAGAGGGATTTTTCGAAATTTCTACTTTTAAGGGATATAATTAAAAAAGAGGGATAAAAATGGGACCTACCAAACCGCTGAAGTTGAATTCATGAAATTCGGTGTATACATTCTGACTATGAAGACTCGAAAAATGGTTTTTTCGAAATTTGAATTTATAATTTTCTTATCACTTTGTCTGTATTCGAAAATGCTTCTTTCTAATGGCGACTGACAATCGCCTAATATTTAGGCATGTTCACTTTCACAATTTCAGCATTTTATTTATATATAGTAGCCGATTTTAAACAGTGCGCATAAGTATACATTATAGTTTGAAATAGTAAACAAACATAGCAATGTGCATAAACATATAACAATTTTCGTAATATGGTACTGTACATCTATGTAAAGTCGACATCCTTTAATCTGCTGATAATACTGTGGAATGCACTCCATGGTGGAGGGTATATAAGATTCGGCCCGGCCGAACTTAACGCCTTCTTACTTGTTATTTCTAGTTTTACAGACAATCTAACAATAAACAAAAAAAAAACAAATTGGATTTTTTTGCAATTTGTATTTTTTGTTTACCGTGCTCTACCGAAATAACCAAATTTTTTGTCGAAGAAGATCGGTTTTCCAAAAAAACATGGACCAATTTTAACCCCAGTAATTTTGTTGTATAAGCTGGCGTGTAATTTTGCTATTTAAGCGGGAAGATTATTATTTACAACTTTGGTGTCATCGGTGACCCCCACTGAAATTTTCCGGCAAATTGTTTCGTATAACATTTTAATCCTTAAATGTCCTTTTTGAAAGGACTTTTTTGATTTCCTCAAATTGACCCATAAAGATAGGAGCTAGAGAGTTAAGATTTTCTAAAAAAAAATGATCCCCACAAAATTCCACAATATAGTTCTGACAAAGAATTCGCTAAGATATTAACTTACAACACTTTTTTCGCTTAGTATATTACTCCCTTCGACCAAAAAATGAAAACTTTGACCCGCGATAAAAAGAAACTCAGACCAGCTGGACTATATGTTTATTCTACAAAAGTGATCTACTCAAGAAGCCCTTTCAGAATTATTGGGTCGCTATCCTGTTCCATTCAAAAAGTCTTAATTTATTGGACAGTGTAGTTAATAGTGTTAGCAAAACGTTCCATTAGTTTCATGATGGTGTTCCTTATGCTTAATGTACAACAATTATAAACCTAATTAAAAAAATATGTTTATTAATTTTGTCTCTTATTTATTTTATAATCAAAAGATATACCTTTGATTTTTGTAAAATATTTTTAATAGCTAAAAGTGATTGCTGTCGAAATTAAAAATAATTTAAATGACATACATACATTCGAACTGGCATCAAAAATTGTGAATGTTACCGACTAAAACGAATCTTTGGTTAGTTTAATGTGTCGTACCAAAATATTTCGGGATTATCACTGTCCAGTCGTGTTCATTAATTATTTATATAAAATATTTTTCATTTCGACAGCAATCACTATTAGCAATTAATAAAAATTATTTTACAAAAGTCGAAGGTATATTTTTGTTTATAAAATAAAAAAGAAAGAAAAATAAAACAAGTGAAAAAGAAGATAAGTTCGGCGCAGCCGAATCTTATAAACACTTCACCACGAAGTGCATTCCACAATATTAACGAACAGATTAGAGGCTGTCGACTTTACCTAGAAATGCAGAATCATATTAGGAAAATTGTGACGCTTAACTATTATAATATCAATAGTCCTCTACTATATAAATATAAAACTTCAAGTGTAATTTATTTATTATGCCCTAACTCTACAGAGTAGGAGGGTATATATCATTTGGGACAGAAAAAAGTGTAACGCATTGAAGGAGTGACTTAAGACCCGAAGTATGTTTGGACCAAATCCGTTTCACGATTTTTTAAGATGTTTGAGCCATGTCCGTGCGTCCTTCTGGCTGGCTGGTGTACACGATAAATCTCGAAGGGAGCTAAGGAATCGATTCAAACTTTGCACGTGGTAACATTTTTTCAAACTTAGTTTAAGTTCGAAGATGGACGAAATTGCCACGCCCCTTCTGGTACTTCCCACACAAATAGCCCATATTCCAAAGTTAAATTAAAACCCATATAACTTCCACAGGGATATTCGGAATCGGCTATATTTTTGTATTTGGCAATGTTTTTATAATCCCTTTAAGTGTACTAAATATTATGGGTTTTGCCACGTCCCTTCCAGTATCTCCAACACAAATCACGCAAAACTACCTAAAATTAAAGCTGTTATAACTTCTACACAGATGATCGGAATACTGTGACATTTGATATTTAGCAATGCTTTTATAGTGGTTACATCTAAAGGGTGTTTTTTATTGGGGTATAGAACTTTAAGTTGTCATCACTTTTTTAACTGCCGGCCATTTTGTCAGCTGTCAAGTGATTAATATTTAGTTTGGTTTGCCATTTCATCATGAACAGGTTGACAAAAGAACAACGCTTGCAAATCGTGCAAATTTATTTCGAAAGTAATGGTTCAGTTCGCGAAGTTCACCGCAAGCTCCGTCCATTTTATGGTCGACATCATCCATCAGAGCAATTAATTCGGTTAACCATGGATCGTTTTCGCACTACGTTTACTCTATGTGATAATACGCATCCGCAGAGACGTCGAACAGTGCGCACCGAAGAAACAATTGCCGCTGTAGAGCAAAGTGTTGAAGAGAACCCGAATGAATCGATTCGCCACCGTGCACAGCAATTGGAGTGGTCGAAAATTGGACCTGTAAAATTGGCTATATTCGAGCCAGCCGCGGCGGTCACATGCCCGAAATCATATTTAAACATTAATGGCATAAAATTATCCTTCCAATAAAGCCAAATTGATGGACATTAAAACGATTTTCTTGTGTTTTATTTCAATTCGAAGTTCTATACCTCAATAAAAAACACCCTATATTTGGAATATGGGCGATATTGCTACACCCCTTCTGGTACCCCCCACACAAAGTGACATAAACTTTGGTTACAATAAAACCGACATAACATGCATACGGGTAGTCAAAATCATTTGCAATTTGATATTTGAAAATGTTTTTATAATCACTTTATACCTGAAAAATATTTACACTTTAGCCACGCCCCTTCTTGTACATCCAGTTACCAGCTCCAGTACAGTTTCAATACTTTTTCCATATTGACCCTAAGAGAACGAACGAGTGCAAATATTGAATATCATGATTCTAGCTACAGCCGCTTGATTGGTGTCAAATTTGGTCCCATTTAGATCATGAAGGCACGAATATCGAAAGATATCTTTTTCTTCGCGTCTGCGCAGTGAGAGAATTGTGCACGCCGCATTTTATTATTATAGCTGTAGCCGTCTGGTTGGTACCATTTTATTCCTCATTCGTCCCATTTTCCGCATAAAATTACAAATTTCGGAATAACTCTTTTTTGTTTCGTATTTTCACAGCCAGATGAATGAATGATTTCAACTTCAGCGATTTCGTTGGTACCATTTTTATCGCTCTTTTCCAACTGTATCCTTAAAAGTACGAATTTTGGAAAATCCCTTAAAAGGGATGTACATTCTAAATTTCATTTGTCTAGCTCTTGTCGTAGCATTGGTACCATGTTTATCACTTTTTGTCCCATTTCGCCCGATAAAACTTTTATTTACTTATTGGTGCTTGGGAAAGCAGAAATTTAATAAAAATTGCTTAAATAGTCGAAATATTAAGATATATTCAGTCTGGGCCGATTTTGCTCACTTTTAATCCCTACCGATATTCAACCATAAGACACATTTAGGGGAAAAATGAACATCCTAGCTCATTTCGTTCGGCAAGTAGCGTGCTTTCAACAGACAAACAGATAGACGGACATGGCTAGATCGTCTTAGAATTTTCACGACCCAGAATATATATACTTTATGGAGTATCCGATGAATATTTTAAGGTGTTACAAACGGAATGACCAAGTGAATATACCCCCATTCTTAGGGGGGGGGGGGTATAAAAATATAATTTTAAATTGTTCGACAATTATTGTGAAACCAGAAAATAATATAAAAAGTTTCTTACTTTTGAAAATCGGGAAATGCACTAATCCGGACAAATATAGTTTTGACTATTGTCCGGTTTAATGAATTGTCCGAACTATAGTACAAAGTGATAAAAATCGGGTCTTTGTTTTATTAAGATAAATAATAAATACAAGTGTAGTATCAAAATGATTTAAAAATAATAAAGATATAATAAAATATAAAGATAAATAATAAAATTGCTCATGAAATCAACACTAATGCTTGAAGCATAAACTTATTATGACGATTTTTTAATTTTTTTCTGTTCATTTTATGGGTTGATGAGCTCTCCCATAGAGTTCGGTTGCTACCTTGTTTAAAGACCACTATCAAAGTCTATGGTATCGTGGTTTGGCATAACTGACTGAACTACATATTCATCAGAACTATACATTCACCAGAAGCAAAAACATTAATTTCTGCAGTGCAACAAACATGTCATATTCTGACAGGTCGACAGATCTATCACTAATAACTTAAAAGTGGTAAGAAAAGAAATAGAGTTTAAACTTAAAATGATATGTATTTAGGCTGATTGAATGCTTTCAGAACTCCAGCGATATTTGAACTATTTTCGTGAAGAATGTGGTTTACAAATTTGTCCTATATTGCATTATGATGTTCTGAAATAAATTCTCAACGCTTGTCGTCTGTATGATTACCATGTAGGTCTAAGTAAAAATAAAATTCCTTCGATTTTTTTTTAAATAATTTTTATTAATACTTAATAGTGTTACAAGGACGGCCCATAGGTTTCATGATGGTGTTCCCGGTACTTACTCTAAAACAATTATAAATGTGATCATAAATTCTGGAACTTAACCGAAAATTTGTTGAATTATTACCAGGTATATAAAGAACCACTCAGTGCGTTGATATTAATCAAAATTTACGCATAAAATTAAATCCACGTTTTAGATATTTCCAGGTTACATTTATTATTTTTGCCCATGCGATTCCGGCAATATGGGAACAATATGTTGACGTGAAGATTATTTTTCATGGTGTATTGCTCCACTAAAATTAATAAAAAATTGTTGTCTTATCTTCTCGATTATGTCCGCGATTGTTTTTTTTACATTTCTAATACAGACATCTCGTCATGCTTTTGGCAGGAAATCTATTATTTGCAGCAAGCACTCACTCACACATCCATATGCTTTCCTAAAGGTCTGATAACATGCAAAAGAACTGTAAATCAGTCGGATGAGTCTCTGGCGGATAAAAAAAAACACTCAGCAAGACTCAATGATAAACTTAACCCAGACTCTGTTAACATTAATTATTATATTGTAACGCATTTTTATAAGTAAGACATAAGGAAAAACAACAACAACAAAACAACACCAGCCACTTGCACAGTACATTAAAAATAAATGTTGAAAGAAGGTTCCCCATTTGTTAAGTAATTGAAGAATACACTATTTACGAAGAACAATAGCCCATTCTGCACTCTGCAACTTGTGGCTGGCTGGCTGGATGGATGGATGCATGGTCTCAATAATTAAATCATATTATTGCCACAAAAGATAATGAATGTTCGTCATGGAGAAAACAACAACAAAAGCGAAATTGGCAGAAAACAGTGATGCTTCTTTTATTAAATGGAAGACTATGGCATCAGGTGGGCGCAGAGTAAAGACGGACATGTTGTTCGTTAATGGATGGCGCTCCATGGAACATGACTTTCTTGTTAATATCTTAGCTGCATAGTTAATAGAGTTGCCAATTTCTCGAGCAATTTCAATTAAAGGGGAATTCTCAAGGTAACTTAGAGAATTCCCACAGGAAAATGAATTCCATTCGGTGAAATGTCTTAAAAACAAATTATGCTGAAAATTAGTACAGAATGTTTAATACCGGTCTAAAACTGGCCTGGCCCATAGAAAATTTCGTCGAAATTCTATTTCCATAGAAAATTTCGTCGAAATTCTATTTCCATAGAAAATTTCGTCGAAATTCTATTTTCATAGAAAATTTCGTCGAAATTCTATTTTCATAGAAAATTTCGTCGAAATTCTATTTTCATAGAAAATTTCGTCGAAATTGTATTTTCATAGAAAATTTTTATAGAAAATTTCGTCGAAATTCTATTTTCATAGAAAATTTCGTCGAAATTCTATTTTCATAGAAAATTTCGTCGAAATTCTATTTTCATAGAAAATTTCGTCGAAATTCTATTTTCATAGAAAATTTCGTCGAAATTCTATTTTCATAGAAAATTTCGTCGAAATTCTATTTTCATAGAAAATTTCGTCGAAATTCTATTTTCATAGAAAATTTCGTCGAAATGTTTTAATTTTTATAGAAAATTTCGTCGACATTTTTAATTTTCATAGAAAATTTCGTCGACATTTTTAATTTTCATAGAAAATGACGTCGGAATTTTTAATTTTCATAGAAAATTTCGTCGAAATTTCAATTTTCATAGATAATTTCGTCGAAATTTCAATTTTCATAGATAATTTCGTCGAAATTTCAATTTCATAGAAATATTCGTCGAAATTTCAATTTCATAAAAAATGTCGTCGAAATTTCAATTTTCTAGAAAATTTCGTTGCAATTCTATTTTCATAGAAAATTTTGTCGAAATTTCAATTTTATAAAAAATTTCGTCGAAATTTCAATTTAATAGGAAATTTCGTCGAAATTTCATAGAAAATTTCGTCGAAATTTTAATTTATATAGAAAATTTCGTCGAAATTTTAATTTATATAGAAAATTTCGTCTAAATTTTAATTTCCTAGAAAATTTCGTCTAAATTTTTAATTTTCATAGAAAACTTATTCGAAATTTTAGTTTTCTAGAAAATTTCGTCGCAATTCTATTTTCATAAAAAATTTTGTCGAAATTTCAATTTTATAAAAAATTTCGTCGAAATTTCAATTTTTTAAAAAATTTCGTCGAAATTTCAATTTTATAAAAAATTTCGTCGAAATTTCAATTTCATAGAAAATTTCGTCGAAATTTTAATTTATATAGAAAATTTCGTCTAAATTTTAATTTCATAGAAAATTTCGTCTAAATTTTAATTTCATAGAAAATTTCGTCTAAATTTTAATTTCATAGAAAATTTCGTCTAAATTTTAATTTCATAGAAAATTTCGTCTAAATTTTTAATTTTCATAGAAAACTTATTCGAAATTTAAATTTTCTAGAAAATTTCGTCGCAATTCTATTTTCATAGAAAATTTTGTCGAAATTTCAATTTTATAAAAAATTTCGTCGAAATTTCAATTTTATAAAAAATTTCGTCGAAATTTCAATTTTATAAAAAATTTCGTCGAAATTTCAATTTTATAAAAAATTTCGTCGAAATTTCAATTTTATAAAAAATTTCGTCGAAATTTAAATTTCATAGAAAATTTCGTCGAAATTTTAATTTTATAAAAAATTTCGTCGAAATTTAAATTTCATAGAAAATTTCGTCGAAATTTTAATTTATATAGAAATTTTCGTCGAAATTTCAATTTCATAGAAAATTTCAATTTTCATAAAAAATTTCGTCGAAATTTCAATTTTCATAAAAAATTCCGTCGAAATTTCAAATTTAGAGAAAATTTTGTCGAAATTTCAATTTCAGAGAACATTCCGTCGAAATTTCATTTTTAGAGAAAATTTCGTCGAAATTTTTAATTTTCATAGAAAATGTATTTATTCATTATTTAAATCCAATAACTTAGGAAAAAACGCAAATTTAATATTAAAATGTAAAAATATAGGTTAAAGCTTTAATTGAAATTAGTTTTTCCGTGTTCATCCCACAACAAAGAATCACGTCGAGTGGAAATTCATTTGTAAATCCAACTCTTGTTGCAAATTGCCATGGAGCGCTCGTATTCGATGTTCACAAAACAATTTCATGAAATATTTATACCTTCATTGTCTCTTTCGCTTTTTTTGTTTTGTTTGGATATTTTTTGCGATAGTAGTTTGTAATTGAAATGACAAAACAATAAAAGAGCAGAATGTCGTAAACAATGCGAGTACAACAGACATATCAATACCGGTCGTATTCTGCACCATGAACAGTTTGTTTCCCATTCCGGCCGCACGCTATCAACCTCCCACAAAAATCACAGATTTTTGTTCGGCAATAGGCATTGGGAAAACGTACTCTGCGTCTAGATTTATTTGTGTGAGATGGAGAGAAGATCTCACTGAACTACCTATGTATATGGGTCGTTGGATCAGACGTTCGGTAGGTGGACGTGGAATGCACTCAGTGCTAGTTAACACATCCGATCCCAGATGGAACTGCTTATGGCGGAAATAACAGCTACCCCACCCAACTCTATGTCATGTTACATGATTTTTAATCACAGGGATTCTAGAACAAATTACATTTTAATCGGCAAAATCTACGCCCTAAACCCTTTGCAGTACCAAATTTCCATATCGCATGGCATGTTAGCAGCCAGCGTTATGGATTTTCCGCTGATGGTTTTGGTATGACCGTCAAAGAATTTCCATCCGGGCAGGTAAAAATGTTAACACGCCTCCAGTAGTTTCTCGTGCTCTTATGCGGTAAAGCTTTTTATACATCCGCCGCCAAATAATTTCTTATTTTTTCTCCCCGCTTGATGTTATTATCTAAACGCAAGTTTTAGTTAGTTGGCTTCCTTACTAGTTCATTTCCTTAAAACTTAAAAGAAACCCTCAAATATAAATATTGAAAAATCATTTGCATACTTACGAGCAGATGCCTATGAACGAACTCGTGTTGCTAATGTTTTTTTTTTCAAACATTTATTAAATATGCGGCAGCGAGTTATGATGTTGCAAGAAACTCAAAACAATTTGGCTGCACTTCTTATGTGCCATTCATTTGTAGTTTAAGCGTTTAAATTATAGTGCTTCGATGGAAGTTTTTATGCTAAAATAGCTCCAACGATTAAGATGTTCATTCCGACAATTAAATGTTTGCAGTTATATGGCAGAGCAATGAACAAAAAACTACACTCATAAACAAATAAGATCGGCAGCGACATACCGATACCCTAAGTGACCAATAGGGAGGGTTTCATTTGAAATGATGTAAAGAAACCTCAAGACGACGTGCACTCGGATGTAAGAAACCGGAAATCATTCAGACAACAAATTTCAGAAGAAATTGACTAAAAAAATCGAATTTTGACGAAAATTTCTAAGAAAATAAAAAATTTTAATAAAATTTTCTATGAAAATAAAAAAATCGACGAAATTTTCTAAGAAAATACAAAATTCGACGAAATTTTCTAAGAAAAAAAATCGACGAATTTTTTTTATTTTCATTGAAAATATAGTGCGACCAAATATTCAATGTATTTTCCACGAAACTGAAAAGTGTTGACGAAATTCTATACGACAATAAAAAATTTAGAAGAAATTCTTTATGACAATAAAAAATTCGACGAAAATCTGTATGAAAATAAAAAATTTCGTCGAAAATTTCTATAAAAAATGGACGAAATTTTCTATGAAAAAAATTCGACGACATTTTCTATGAAAATCAAATTTCGATAATTTTTTTTATTAAATTAAAAAAAATGCTGAAATTTTGTATGAAAATAAAAAATCGACGAATTTTCAAATGAGAATAAAAAATTTCGCCGAAATTTTCTTTGAGAATAAACAATTTCAACGAAATTTTGTATGAAAATAAAAAATTTCGACGAAATTTTCTATGAAAACCAAGAATTTCGATGTTATTTTCTATGATATAGAAATTTCGACGAAATTTTCTATGAAATTGAAATTTAGACGAAATTTTCTATGAAATTGAAATTTCGACAAAGTTTTCTATGAAATTGAAATTTCGACAAAATTTTCTCTAAATTTGAAATTTCGACGGAATTTTTTATGAAAATTGAAATTTCGACGAAATTTTTTATGAAATTTAAATTTCGACGAAATTTTTTATGAAAATTGATATTTTCTATGAAATTGAAATTTCGACGAAAATTTCTATGAAATTAAAATTTCGACGAAATTTTCTAAAAAATTAAAATTTCGACGAAATTTTCTAAAAAATTAAAATTTCGACGAAATTTTCTATAAAATTAAAATTTCGACGAAATTTTCTATAAAATTAAAATTTCGACGAAATTTTTTATAAAATTAAAATTTGGACGAAATTTTCTATGAAATTTCGACAAAGTTTTCTATGAAATTGAAACGACGAAATGAAATTGAAAAATAAAATTCGATGAAATTGAAATTTCGGCCAAATTTTCTATGAAATTAAAAATATTCGACGATATTTTCTATAAATAAAATAAAAAAATTCGACGAAAGTTCATGAAATTGAAAAAATTCGACGAAATTTTCTATAAAATTAAAATTTCGACGAAATTTTCTATAAAATTAAAATTTCGACGAAATTTTCTATAAAATTAAAATTTCGACGAAATTTTCTATAAAATTAAAATTTCGACGAAATTTTCTATAAAATTAAAATTTCGACGAAATTTTCTATAAAATTAAAATTTCGACGAATTTTTCTATAAAATTAAAATTTCGACGAAATTTTTCTATAAAATTAAAATTTCGACGAAATTTTTTATAAAATTAAAATTTGGACGAAATTTTCTATGAAATTTCGACAAAGTTTTCTATGAAATTGAAACGACGAAATGAAATTGAAAAATAAAATTCGATGAAATTGAAATTTCGGCCAAATTTTCTATGAAATTAAAAATATTCGACGATATTTTCAATAAATAAAAAAATTCGACGAAAGTTCATGAAATTGAAAAAATTCGACGAAATTTTCTATAAAATTAAAACTTCGACGAAATTTTCTATAAAATTAAAATTTCGACGAAATTTTTTATAAAATTAAAATATCGACAAAATTTTCTATAAAATTAAAATTTCGACAAAATTTTCTATAAAATTATAATTTCGAAGAAATTTTCTATAAAATTAAAATTTCGACGAAATTATCTATAAAATTAAATTTTCGACGAAATTTTCTATAAAATTAAAATTTCGACGAAATTTTTTATAAAATTAAAATTTGGACGAAATTTTCTATGAAATTTCGACAAAGTTTTCTATGAAATTGAAACGACGAAATGAAATTGAAAAATAAAATTCGATGAAATTGAAATTTCGGCCAAATTTTCTATGAAATTAAAAATATTCGACGATATTTTCTATAAATAAAAAAATTCGACGAAAGTTCATGAAATTGAAAAAATTCGACGAAATTTTCTATAAAATTAAAATTTCGACGAAATTTTCTATAAAATTAAAATTTCGACGAAATTTTCTATAAAATTAATATTTCGACGAAATTTTCTATAAAATTAAAATTTCGACGAAATTTTCTATAAAATTAAAATTTCGACGAAATTTTCTATAAAATTAAAATTTCGACGAAATTTTCTATGAAATTTTCTATAAAATTTAAATTTCGAGGAAATTTTCTATAAAATTAAAATTTCGAGGAAATTTTCTATAAAATTAAAATTTCGAGGAAATTTTCTATGAAATTAAAATTTCGAGGAAATTTTCTATGAAAATAAAATTTTGACAAAGCTCGCTATGAAAATTAAATTTCCACGAAATTCGTTTATTGTATTATTGTTTTTTGTCTTAAACCTTTATGACTGAAAATATCGAAAACCAAAAATTATGACCGACGATAATATCCTATCCAAAAACATTTATTCCTCGTTACTTACAGATAATTTCATTGGTTCGAGTTCTTAATTAGTTTATACATATTTTTTCGTTGGTAAATAAATAAATACGAATAATATTGATCAGAGTTGTGATGAAACAGGGACAGCATCTACTTAATTCCACCTCTAAGCCAGACATCAAGATTAATGTTACAAATATTAGATTGAAATCATGAGTACTGACCGGTAACGTAAAAATCATGCAATGGCACTGAACACATGCTCTGGCTACACTTGAAACTTGAGACTGCAGCGGCTAATCTAGCTACACTCCACAGGCAGCAACCAGCCAGAGGAGTGAATAAAGAGCACGAAACGCGATTGTTAAATGCTCATTAAAAAATAGTTTATTGCAATTATAGCGCAATTAAAAACACACAAAAAAGCCAGCTAAAAATAAAATGAGCAGCGGCGAATCAACATCAAACGTTATGGCACTAACGAAATTGAATGAAGTGAAATTGTAAATACGAGTGCGATTATGTAGCCGCACTACTCCTGGGCAGAGTGGAGTGGAGTCGTCGTCGTTGTCGACCAAAAGGTGTAAGAAATGCCTCATTTTGTAGTTAGTGCGCATACAAAACTATGCTCGAAACGTCAGAGGTCTGAGGAGGTCTATGGAACACAACTAGGGAATGTTGAACATTTAGAAATTCCTGCGGAATGAGTTTTGCTGCCTGACATTCTTGGGTAATTTCTTTATTTGCGTTCGCAGCCTGTGAGCGCACCAAGTGAAGAACGGAATGAATGAATTCGCATTAAGACGTCCGACAGCCCGTTTTCCATGTGGTTGACGAAGGGGTTGGGGACGGGGTTGTTTTAATTGTTTGCAGCCGCGTAATAATTTACGTTTTGCGCAGCGACGTTGGCATTTCGTGGTAGAATTTTATTACGAACGCAGAACAGAGCGCACACACACATATTCATCACAAATGGCTAAAAAACCATTATGTTCGATTGTGTGAAACATGTTGTTAGCAACTGAATTGCTTTTAACCACTCGCCTCGTCGCGACTTCTCTTCAGTCCACACCATCATTTTCATTTCATTTCACTCCAATGTGAATATGATTAATTGCCGGCAAAAAGGAAAGCAGTTTGTTTTACAAACATGTCTGAGGAAATTATGATGTTTGCCTCCGTGGAAATATCATGTTTCATTGTGAGTACAAGGATGTCGAGAGGGAACATGATGTTGAAAACTTCATAAACGGAGTACGGATGGGTGAATGAGTAAGGTGTAAACATTAAGAATGTTCAAATTGGCTATACTTTTTGGTAAAATATTGATTGACATACGGGTTTGTCAGATGTTGACTGAAAATTTGATAGATCAAAAATCTTGGTGTAAAAAATAAATAATAAAGTCAATTGTTTTTTTCAAATATTATCTGTTATGTATGTAGACAAAGTGTGTTGTTTCTCAGACTAAGTCAGTTGTTTTAATAGCAGTCAAATTCTGTTTAGATATATTCTCTTAATCCAACAAACAAATCTGTTGTCACTGCGCACACAGTCATGAACTTCAGCAGACAAAATGTATTATTTCTGTCGATCCAAAATTAAAAATACTGTTATCATCTTTATCGTATTTTGTTTAGTTCATATTTCGCATATTATCATTCCGAAGAAGTCAAAAAGATCTTCATCTTGTGATTCGAAAGTAGTGAAAATTGGGATCTTCACCAATGAAATTGTCATAGGAGGGAAGTTAAAGTTGTCATAGGAGGGATGTCAAGAAGTTGCAAATAACCTCTCTTTCACTAGTTTTCATTTTTTTTAAAAATCCGCCACTACCGGGGGACCTTCTGGTTGCTACTACGGCATTTCTTCGATAGAACTGACAATAAGAAACATAACAAAATATTTATTTAATATGAACTAATATAAAGGGTGATTTTTTAGCTATTATCTTTCTGGCAACACTGGTTTAAACAGCTGACGCACGTTTCGTGTTTTGTTTCACTGTCAAACATCTTCAGTTTGGTCTATAATTTAACCATGAATCGTCTTACAAACGAACTTTATTATCAAAATGCGTGCTCTGTTAAGAAAGTTCATCGCGCGCTTTTACATTTTATGGTCAGTTTAATCGACCCACTGAAGCGGCTATTCGGGCTATTGTGACTAAATTTCGCACCAAATTTACATTGTTGGACATTAAACCACCAACACGCTTACGTAGAGTGCGAACTGAAGAAAATATCGCAGCTGTACCGTCCAGTGTTAATGATGACCATCAATTATCGATTCGTCGCCGTTCGCAGCAATTGGGCCTTTGTTACTCGAAAACGTGGAGGCGCAGTCAAGGTCAACATTTGTATGAAATAATCTTCAAACATTAAATTATATGGACCGACTATCGATTCAAATAAAGATTTCATGCATTTTTCTGAATTTTATGTGTTTTTTTTAATTTTCATATAGCTTTTAAAAATCACCCTTTATAACGCAAATAAATATAATAAATGCTAATATAATTTAGTATTAAATAAAATAACACTACACAATTTTACTGATATTAAGTAGTATTAATAATTAATGAAAAATTAAATATTTGAAGTACATTAATAACACAACAAATTTGTATGTTTTTAAGCAAAATTTTTTAAATTATACAAAACTAACGTTGTTTATTTATAAAAGTAATAAAAAACAGAACAAAAAAGGTTTTCCCGAGCCACGATTCGAACCCGGGACCTTCTGGGTGCAAAGCGGACACCATACCTCTGTGATCCCAAACAAAAAATTCTTTCCCATTCACTTGTGAAAGTGCTCTTTGTAAAATGTTACGAGATATTAACATATTATGGAATTTTTTGGAAATTGTTTAAAAGAATTTCCTCAAAAGCGGGATAAATGCACATTTGGATTTTTGGGATGTGATTAAAATGTGATTCCTACGGAAGAACTTCTATTTTTTTGCTGGGATGTTAAAGAGACATGTTGTTCCAAGAGACTTGAGAAAACCACAAAGTCTACTCGCATGAACTTATAGACAATTGAGGTCTTCTATAATTGTACTCACGCACCCAAAAAAAAGTACTTCCGCAGGAACCATCCCAATTGGCATCCCAATTTGCATATTTCCGCATTTGAAGAAGTTCTTTTCAACAACTTCCAAAAAAGAATTGCATATTCACAACTGAGAAAGAACGTTTTGCACAAGAAAGTCTCGGGTTCGACTCATGGATCGGTAAAATAATTTTTTTTATTAATTTTTATTAAAAAAATTTCGTCGAAATTCTATTTTTATAAAAAAGTTCGCGTGAAATTCAATTTTTATAGAAAATTTCGCGTGAAATTCCATTTTTATAGAAATTTCGCGTGATATTCCATTTTTATAGAAAATTTCGCGCAAAATTCTATTCTCATAGAAAATTTCGTTGAAATTAGATTTTCATAGAAAATTTTTTCCAAATTATATTTTCATAGAAAATTTTTTTCCAATTATATTTTCATATATTTTTTTTTCGAAATTTTATTTCCATAATAAAATTAGTTGGAATTTTATGTCCATAAAAAAAATTATTCACAATGTTGACTAATTTTGATTTTAATTTATAGAAGAAGTTCTTTTCAACAACTTCCAAAAAAGAATTGCATATTCGCAAAAAAAAGAATTGCATATTCACAACTGAGAAAGAACGTTTTGCACAAGGAAGTCTCGGGTTCGACTCATGGATCGGGAAAATAATTTTTTTATTAATTTTTATTAAAAAAAATTTCGTCGAAATTCTATTTTGATAAAAAAGTTCGCGTGAAATTCAATTTTTATAGAAAATTTCGCGTGAAATTCTATTTTTTATAAAAAAGTTCGCGTGAAATTCTATTTTTATAGAAATTTCGCGTGAAATTCCATTTTTATAGAAATTTCGCGTGAAATTCCATTTTTATAGAAAATTTCGCGCAAAATTCTATTCTCATAGAAAATTTCGTTGAAATTAGATATTCATAGAAAATTTTTTCCAAATTATATTTTCATAGAAAATTTTTTCCAAATTATATTTTCATATATTTTTTTTTCGAAATTTTATTTCCATAATAAAATTAGTTGGAATTTTATGTCCATAAAAAAAATTATTCACAATGTTGACTAATTTTGCAGACTTTTCAAAGGACATTTCATTGTCTTAAATATCAAAAAACTCAAAAAAAAAAATTATCGCATTCTTTTGTATTGCCCAGCAAAAAATTGGAAGTACTGCCGTATGAAGCGCATCTCAAAATCCAAATGTCCATTTTACACGCTATAATTATCCCGTAACATTTTGCGAATAGCATTTTCCCAAGTGAATGAGAACGAATTTTTAGGTAAGGTGTCCGCCTTGCAACCATAAGGTCTCGGGTTCGAATCGTGCCTGGGGAAAAACTGTTTTTTGTTTTTTATTACTTTTATAAATAAACAATGTTTAATTTTGTATAATTTGAACAATTTAAACATTTTTGTTAAAAAAATGCAAATTCTATTGGCTTATGGATCTACTACAAATATTTCATTTTCTATTAATTAATAATAATAATACCATAATATCAATAGTAGTGTTAATTTAATTAATGCTAATTTAATTTATTAATAATTTGCCGTATATATTAACTCATACTAACTAACTATTTTGTTAAGTTTCCTATTGTCAGCTCTAACGAACCAAACATGGTTTGCTTCACTTATTCAGCACTCACAACAGAGGATAGATGAGAGAGTTAGAGTGCCATAGTATCAACCATAGGATCTTTTGTTCTACCCCCGACATCGGCATATTTAAAAAAAAGAAATGTAAAGTAGTGAAAAAGTGGATCCCCTATGTTATTACTTTAAAAATAATGTTTAAGTCTTTCAAAATAAAGGACATCCCTCCGTAGTTTTAAGAACGGTCTCAGCTCAATAGAATGCATTAAATAAATCTAGTCTTTCGTTGTCTCCAAACTGTTCATCCGTCCATAGAAAGCACCTAAACGAAAGGAGCTATGAGTCCATATTTTGCTTACCTACAGGACTCGGTAGATATTTATTTAACTAACTTGGCATATAGCCCATTGCCAACTTAAACAAGTAAGAAGGCGTTAAGTTCGGCCGGGCCGAATCTTATATACCCTCCACCACGGGAGGTGCATTCCACAGTATTACCAGCAGATTAAAGGATGTCGACATAGAACCATATTACGAAAATTGTGATATGTTTATGCACATTGCTATAGTTTTGTTTACTATTTCAAACTATAATGTAATACTTATGCGCACTGTTTAAAATCGGCTACTATATACAAATAAAATGCTGAAATTGTGAAAGAGAACATGCCTAAATATTAGGCGATTGTCAGTCGCCATTAGAAAGAAGCATTTTCAAATACAGACAAAGTGATAAGAAAATTATAAATTTAAATTTCGAAAAAAACATTTTTCGAGTCTTCATAGTCAGAATGTATACTCCGAATTTTCCATGATTCTAGCTGCTGTCATTTGGTAGGTACTATATTTATCACCTTTTTCCATTTGAACCCCAATAAGTACGAATTTTGGAAAGTTCTTTTATTTTACGAGTCTACGCAATCAGAGGAATGTATACATCGAATTTCATTATTCTAGGTGCAGCCGTTAAGTTGGTACTATTTTTATCCCTCTATCCCCATTCTAACCCCTTAACAAGTACGAATTTATAAAAAAATACTTATAGTATGTATCTACTCTATCTAGAGGAATGTACACTCCAAATTTCGTTTTTCTATCTGTTGTCGTTTGATAGGTACTATTTTCTATCCCTTTTTGTCCCATTTCGCCCCCTACAAATAAAAAACACTCAATGGTGCCCATTTATGCTATAAAGGGAAATGCGCATTGTAAATACAAGCAAATATGTTCAGTCCTTGTGAGGGAAAAATTTGTCCCTCTGGGCCGATTTCGCCACTTTGAATCCCAACCGATCTACAACCATAAGACATATTTAGGCAAAATTTGAACCTCCTAGCTCATTTCGTTCGGCCGCTATTGTGCTTTCAACAGACAGACAGACGGACATGGCTAAATCGTCTTAGAATTTTACCACGACCCCAGAATATACAAAGTGAATATACCCCCATCCAGGAGGTGGAGTGGTATAAAAATCCACTATGTAAATAAATCACACTATATATATTAACTATAGCCAACATAAATAAATCCCACCCTTCTGCGGCAATAAAAAGTCTTATGGAATTGTTGAATTAATTTATTTTTTTTAAGAAAAGAAAAACTCAATTCACTATATGCAAGATAGCTTATCGTTCGCATGGAATTAAATAATAATTCACTTTAGAAAATAAAGCTTAACTCCATAAAACGTT